>CM044324.1:34710000-35910000 GCA_024291935.2 Okapia johnstoni
TAAAGATGAAATATTCATGTAGGTCCCTGAAAGAACAGTGGGCTGCTGGCACTGCGCTCTCTGTGTCTACTAGGTCCCTCGGCCCTGAGAGGAGGTACATCAGGCACAGGGATTACAGGCACAATGTAGTGAATTCACCACAATGTCAAACCTGGGGATCTTACTTATGGGTTGTCCTGGGCCCCAATCACATTTCTCTTGGTGATAAATGGAGCCCTGGAGGAAACATCTGGTCTGAGGTCTGCAGGAAGCCTCTGGTTTACTCCTATGCTGGAAATCAGGACATCCTCCCTAAAACTAAGTTTTAAGAAAGCTTATTCCTCTGCTGAGCTATATGCTAGAGAAAACAGTGTGTGTATAATATACACAAGTCACTTACTGTTGAAAATCATAGTGTCTTATATTACGATTGAGGCCATCGATTGCTTTCATGTCTTCTGGAGTCAGTTCAAAGTCAAACACCTGGAAGGAAGGAAGAATCACATTAACCTCTCTTCCAAGGAGCTGGCCTCCCCCCTGGGGACTGAAGGACTTCCAGCTGGATGGAGACAACAAGAGGGGACAGGGCAGCTGTGTCTGTCCTCAGCTTCCAGGTGAACAAGCTTGGGACCCTCTGCTGAGTTCTCACCTCTCCTTCCTATACCTTCTCCTTTTCTGTCCACCTTAAACAGATCATAGTGCATCAGTTCCTTATCTTTCTAAGTGAATTATTTGAGACAGAAAACTAAAAAACAAACATCTTCTTTCAAAAACAAAGGGGCAGTTGTACAATTCAGACAAAATACCTGCACTTCACCAGGCATTAAGCTGTTTTTTTCTTCCCAACACCCCCTAAATATGATATAATTTTGAACTTCATAAGAATTGTAAGGAGGACCCCTCCCTCTGAAAACCTACCCAATAATCCCATATCAAACTTATTCATTATCTATGAGTAAATCTAACCAAAAAAACTACGTAAAACCTTTAAGGAAAAGAGTTATGAAATTGTGTTTAAAATATTAAACTGCAGCTAAATAATTAGAAATTCATCTCATAATCATAGCATGGAAATCTCAATTTTGTAAAGAAATCAGTTTTCTCTAAAGCATTCTAGTGTTTCAATGTAACATGAACCTAAGACTTAAACATGTCTTCTTTTGTGGGAGTTGGGAAAGTGATGCTAAATTTACATCAAGGAACAGCTAGTGAAAAGCAGCAAAGATCTCTTTAAGGAAGGAGAATGTATCATTCTGAAAAGTAAGACTTATTTTCCACTATAATAACACAGTACAGAAAACTGAATGGTTAAATACAAGTGAGGTCAGAAATGTACTTATGGACACTTGATATATGACAGAGTTGACAACAAAAATCTGTAGAAAAATATGGACCTTTAGATTTTCATTTAAATATACATAAAAAATATATATCCCTTTTCATATCTTATTAGAAAATCAGTTCCAGTTGTATTACAGAATCAAATTTAAATGGAAACAGTTTTTCAGGGGACAATTTCCCTTCCCCTTGACTTGACCTGAGCTGTAACCTGCCTTGGACAGTGATATTTGCATTGGACTGTGATATTTCCCAGAATTGGTGAGTCAGTTCTGAGTCCAGACATGAAGAGGATTTCTTTCTACTTCCTGACTGGGGATCACAGCACTGTGCTGAGATGAAGGTTAGTTGACCACAGTCTAGCCAAACATATACGAAAAACTAGATGGAAAGCTGTGCAGGCTCCTCTGACAAGAGCCACATCCACCTGCTAAAGCAGAACTACCAAGCTGCTCTGCACTGAACTGCAAAGCACGAGAGAGCCCAGCCAAGAGGACAACAGCTGAGCTGAGTGCAGGCTGATCGTCAAACTATAGAATCAAGAGAAGCATAACTGATCTTTGCATTAAATCTTGAAACTGGGGAGAGTTTCCTGTACAACTATGTCTAAGAGTACAATAATGGTCTCCTACACAGAAATCAAAAGACAACTCAGCAAAAATGGGCACAGTCTTGAATAGGAACTTTGCAACAGCAAAAACTCACAGAGATTAAATGTATAAAAATGAAGCTACATTACTATTCAGGGAAATGTAAAATAAAACCATGATAATTTAGAGGTTCAAGATCACTGCTGTAACTTGTGTGTCCCCCAAATTTACATGTTGGAGACCTCACCCCGCTGTGATGGTGTTAGAAATGGGCCCTTGAAGAGTGATTAATTAGGTTATGATGGTGGGGCCCTCATGAATGAGATTTAAACAATATCATATTCATATAAGAGACTTAGGAGAGCTCTGTTCCCCTCTACCAAGTTAAGGTAACAAGGAGAAGCCTGTGACCTGGAGGAGGGCCCGACCTGACCACATGGGCACCCTGACCTTGGATCTCCACCTCTAGAACTGTGAGACTACAAATTTCAATTGTTTCCATGCTGCACAGTCTGTGGTGTTTGTTAGAGCAGCCCAAATGATCTATGAAAATCACATAACGCAATTTTGTCAATTGAGAACAAAGAAAATGAGATGTCATTTGCACAAGGTGACAGAATAAATGGCTGATGTAACGCTGAAACAAAAATCTCTATTTTCTGTCCAACTTGAACCCTCTCCAACCATCCACTTCTCCTGTTACCACATCAGGAGGTGTGTTGCCACACAACACATTCATGCATGGGGAAGAATAGGTAACTTGTCTTGACTCAAGGAAAGTCTTGAGAGACAGACAAAGAATGACCCTCGTGAAGGATATTCCCTAGGAGCCCTCTGCCCACAGCCCCACTCATCATCACCTGTATGTTCTCTTTGATCCGCTTCTTGTTGTAACTCTTGGCCAGAACCACAACCCCACGTTGTACCTGGTAGTGAAGGGCAACCAGAGCTGGGGTTTGCTTGTGCTTTTTAGCAATGGCACAAAGAACTGGGTCCTCCAAGAGAGTGGGGTTGTTTAGGTTCACCCTGGAAGGAAATTCAGAAATGCTGAGGAGCTGAGACTAAGTACTCAGTTTCTAAGGAGGCTTCTCAAACAGACCAAGTAGGTTCACTCTAGACAAATGCTTCTCAGAGTGTGGTCCATGGACCAGCAGCATCAGCATCACCTAGGATCTTGCTAGAAATGCAAACTCCATGGCTTAACTGCAGACAAATTGAATCAGAAACTCAACTGTGGCACCTGGCAGTCTGTGTTTACAATGCTCTCCCAGGCATTTGATGCATGCTTGTGAGACCAGTACTGCCAATCTTGTGGAATTTTTTTTTCTGTTTTTACTTCTCAGTGGTTGTTTTTCTTTCATAATCACAGCTCTAAAATAAGTACAAGGGCATGAAAAGAAAATGAGATGGATAAGACCAGTAAATTTTTAAATTTTCGCTGTTCTCAAATGTTGATAAAAATTGAGTAGTCCAAAAATGAGAACTATTCATTTCATTGTTGTTTGCATTATGCAATACTCATACAAATAAATGTTTACTAAAATGATTCAACTTTTTATTTTTTGATTATCATAGACCTGGGAGGTACTTAATATTATCCTGATTTTAGACATAAGGTAAGGGAAGCTTGAAAAGCTTATTATTCATTAGTAATGTATTCATTAGTTAATAAATAAGTAAATGGTGACTTAGGTTTACGTCTTAGTTCTCAACTATGGAATTATATATAAATTTATTGCAGACTTGCATTTTAACATTTTACAAGATACATGAAATGTAAAAATTGGCTGGGTGATGGATGGGAAGACAAAAGAGAACAGTTTCTCCCATCTCTCTCCTCTTCCCCTGCCAAATGAGAGTTATCTCCAGAGCACTGTTACATTAGAATAAAAATATTTCTTCAAAAATTGAGTTTTAGAGAATCTCTTTGTTGTCTTCAGTAATGTTCATGCCATTCTGCTAATAGTTGGGATCCCAGAGCAGCATAAGCAACTAGAACAATATCATGTGACTTGCAGAACTCCAACAGTTTGCTCTGGTTCAGGTAAGGGTGACATTCCACCTATAGAATGGAAGATAGAAAAGTGTCAGTTTATATGAAAAGACAACATTAATATTACAAAGATTAAAAGTTTAAAAAATGCTAAAGAAAAAACTGTGTCACGTCAAATTACAACTTAAAATATCAACCTGAAGTCTTGATATTTTTTTAAAAAAGACATTGTATTGCTGTATCCTGAAAAGATAAAAACAAAGATAATGACATTCTTGAGAAGAAACAACTCTAGGAACCAGATCTCGGTTGCTGAACACCACTGGACACCACCAGGACACATGCCTGATTCCAGATTGGGGACAGGAAAAGACTTGTCAGAATCATGGACATCAAACTGTGCCAGACAGCAAGAAATTGCACAAAGACTTATGGACAAATGACTTAAGGACAAAAGGACCACTTTGATGGGGAGCCCACTGGTGACAATTTGGGTCGACTTGAACATCAGAAGGAATCATGAGTGAAAACAAGTATAGCACACAGAGTAAATAAAAATCCCTGAAGCCCTAGTGATGAGAGAGGTGGAAAGAACAAAAATATTTTCCTCCAGGGTTGATGATTATTACAATAAATCCTTTCTCAGAAACTGACAATTAGTGACAAGGAGTTCAGTTTTACCCTGTCTTGTAGGAATAAGTGTGGAGGCTTCCCAGGAGGTGCTAGTTGTAAAGAATCCGCCTGCCAATGTGAGAGATGCAGGTTTGATGCCTGGGTCAGGAAGATCCCCTGGAGAAGGGCATAGCATTCCACTCCAGTATTCTTGTCTGGAGAATCCTCTGGACAGAGGAACCTGGCAGGCCACAGTCCACAGGGTCGCGAAGAGTCAGACACAACTGAGCACATGCACATGCATACTAATTAACATCACAAAACAATGATAAATACAGTCCATCTGTCAAAAGCTTGTCTAGATATTTTGGTAACAGAATGTTTCAGTGGTCTTTCTAGGTGAAAAGACCTTAGGAAACGTGGCTCAATGTGACATGGGAACCATATAAGATACAGGTCAGCAAAGTGCTATAGATCTTTATTTATTAAATATATAATACATAATAAATACATAAAATTAAATATATGTATATTCCCTGTTGTAATCTTAACTATTCTAATATCTGAAATTTTTCATAATAAACAAATATGGGCAAAATTGATGTTAGAATCACATTAATATTTTAATTTCTAAAATTGAAAAAATATATGATTGATATATGCATATTTCTTGAATTATGTAAGCTACACTCAGCTTGCAAAGAATTCTGCTATAGGAGATTCTTTATCCTTGACTTCAAGTTGTACATTAAATACATTATGGTACATTTGAAATAAGACCATTTTACCGGGATAAAGATTACATGACATATAAATCACATCTCAGTTATATATGTAGATAGGTCAAACTTATAATTAAACAGTAGAGAGATGGTCACAAGGGGCTGGGAGGAAGGAGGAATCCAGATTTGCTAATCATGGGTGTGAAGTCTCAATTAGACAAGATGAATAAATTCTAGATCTGCTGTACAACACTGTCTGTATAGTAAACAACACTGCATTGTACTGAATACTTAAGCATTTTTTATGAAATTAGATCTCATGTTAAGTTTTCTCACCACGATAAAGTAAAAATAGAACCAAAAAAGTGCGAGTGCAGAAACAGACATAGACCAGTGCGCTTACCCAGTTAATTTTATGATTGACGTTGATGGGAGAACCATTCCAAGACTGAGTAAATGATAAGACATGCTCTAAGCCGAGTGAATATTCCTGAGTGAATGTCTGTGGTTAGTATCACCATAAGCCTTTAACTTCATCCATCTGACTTGATAGACTTTTACCGTCTCCAGCAAACTTTTCTGTACTGAGTTCCATGATGAAGACCAATGAATGTAGAGACACCAAGGCTAAGTATTCAGGCAACCCATGGACATAGACCCCACACAAACACTTAACACCTATCTCAGCTGATTTTTCCCTTTGTTATTTATTTCTCATTCCATGTTTTCATGGACTTCCTTCCTGTACACTGTTCCCTCTGAGGCACTTTCACATCCGATTAGTGATCACCCTTCCAGCTCAGGGAAAGGCTTTCTTCCTCTAAGTTCTGGGGGACTAGTCTAACCCCCTTCACCTCCATTACCTTCCCTCAATTCCTACCACAACTTAGCGGGAAGTCCTCCCCATATTTTCCACCTAGATTTTATCAAAGATACTGTTATGGATTCTGTTCACACCATCCAGACAGAGGCTCTGCTCTCTGGAACCTTCTGTCCACAAAGGTCAGATGAACAGGAGGGGAGGACAGACAGACATCAGGCTCCAGGGCAAGAAGGAGGTTCTGAAGAGCAGGAGGGAGAGGAGCCAAGCTGCTCACCTGGTTGCAGACAGGCTTGTACTTGAGCCCCGGCTTGTTCAGGATCTTCTCCAGCTGCTTGTGGTTGAAGTTGGACACCCCAATGGACTTGGTCAGCCCTGCATCCTTACACTTCTCCAGGGCCTGGGGGGGGTGGTGGTGGTGGTGGTGGTGGTGAACAGTCACTCGGAGTGAGTGATAGATCAAGAATAAATGTTGGAAAAAATCTGTAAAGAGTGTCTCATGTCAAAAATTAACATTGATTTTAAGAAAGAAAAAAGGGGAAGAGGGTCATGACACAAGAAGAATTACCATCTCCTGGTTAGAAAAACCCCAGAGAAGACATATCACAAGGAAGGAAAGAGATGCCTGTCTTCACTGTCCCATATTCTCCTCCACTGTTCTTCTTTACCATATTTCAAAGAATTAGTAATAATAATTATAACTTCACAAGGGAAAAGAATAGATGAACACAGTGAGAGTGTTAAGTAACTAGAAAATATTAAAAACAATAACCAATCAGAACTGAAGAATAGGATAACTCAGAGAGAAAAACACACTAGGAGGAAATAATACCAGGCTGGGTGATACAGAATTCAGAAGTGATCTGAAAGATACCATCATTGAAATCATGAAAAACAGCAAAAAGAAAAGCAAATTTTAAAGAGAATATTTTAATGGGAGGGAGGCTCAAAAGGGAGGGGACCTATGTACACATGTGGCTGATTCATTCTGTTGTACAGCAGAAACTAACACAACCTTGTAAAGCAATTATCTTCCAATTAAAATAAAAAGAGAACAGTTTAAAGGACCACTGGGACAACATCAGGTATACTAACATCCACATTCTAGGAGTCCCAGAAGGAGGAGAGAGAGAAAGGGGCAGAAAAGACATTTGATGAAATTATGACCCCAAACAACCAAAACCTGAAGAAGGGAAAAGTTATCCAGGTGCAGGAAGGACAGAGAGTCTCAAACAACATAAAACCAAAGCCACCCACACCAAGATGTATTGCAGTCAAAGTGGCAAAAGTTACAGATAGAGAATTCTCAAGGCAGCAAGAGAAAAACAATATGTCACAGACAAGGAAAACCACCTCATATTATTGGCTGATTTTCCTACAGAAACTATGTGGGCCGAAGACTATGCCATGATCTTTCTGAAATACTGAAAGGAAAAAAATGCAAGATATTCCACAAGACTATCATTCAGAATTGAAGGAGACCTAAAATACTTCTCAGACAAGCAAAAACTAAAAGAATTCATCAATAATAGAATAATTAGAAAAGAAATGTTAAATGATCTTCTCTAAGTGGAAAAAAAGATGCCACCAAGAAGTAAGAGTTTGTAGGAAAGGAAGAATATGACATCAAGAACACAAAATGTGTGAGAGGAGAGTAAAAAATGCAGATTCTTTAGAATGTGTTTGAACTTAAATGGTTATCAAATTAAAATGAGGACATACAGCTTGAATTTAACATATATGGACTCCACAGTAATCACCAGTCAAAAATCTACCATCAATACACAAAAACGAGAGACAAAGGAACACAAGCATACAACTAAAGAAAATCATTAAACTACAAGCTGTTGTTGTTCAGTTGCTCAGTTATGTCTGACTCTGTGACACCATGGACTGAAGCACGCCAGGCTTCCTTGACCTTCACCATCTCCTGGAGTTTGCTCAAACTCAAGTCCATTGAATCGGTGATGTCACCCAACCATCTCATCCTCTGTCGGCCCCTTCTCCTCCCACCTTCAATCTTTCCCAGCATCAGGGTCTTTTCCAATGAGTTGGCTCTTCACATCAAGTGGCCAAAGTATTGGAGCTTCAGCTTCAGCATCAGTCCTTCCAAAGAATATTCAGGGCTGATTTCCTTTAGGATTGACTGGTTTGATCTCCTTGCAGTCCAAGGGACTCTCAAGAGCCTTCTCAGTACCACAGTTGGAAAGCATCAATTCTTCAGTGCTCAGCCTTCTTTGTGGTCCAACTCTCACATCTGTACTTGACTACTGGAAAAACCATAGCTTTGACTATATGGATGGACCTTTGCAAAGTGATGTCTCTGCTTTTTAATCCACTGTCTAGTTTTGTTATAGCTTTTCTTCCAAGGAGCAAGTGTCTTTTGATTTTGTGGCTACAGTCATTGTCCATGGTGATTTTGGAGCCCAAGAAAAATCCAAGTGATCTTTGTCACTATTTTCATTTTTCCCCATCTATTTGCCATGAACTGATGGGATCGGATGCCATAAACTGTTTTTGAATGTTGAGTTTTAAGCCAGATTTTTCATTCTCCTCTTTCACCTTCATCAAGAGGCCAGCAAAGAAGAATAAAAGAACAGCACAAAACTAGGGGAAAGAAAACAGAAAACAAGTAACAAAATGGCAATTAGTACAATCCTATCAATAATCACCTTAAAAGCCAACGGAATAAACTATCTGGTCAAAAGATGGATTGGCTAATTGATTGAATAATAATAATAATAATAATAAAACACAAGTCCATCTATATGCTGCTTACAAGAGACTCACTGCAGAGCTACGTATCTTTAGACACAGAGACTGTCAGCAAAGGGATGAAACAGACATTTCACGAAAATGAAAATGACGAGACAGTGAGGGGTGGCAATACTCATATCAGACAAAGTAAACTCTAAAATACAGTCTATAACAAAGGACACAGAAGGGCATTACACAGTGTTGAAGGGGTCGATACAGAAAGAAGATATAACATTGGTTAACATATATGCACCAGGATGTTGAGGAGTATAATTGATGCTGTTGCTCCATCAGCATGGCATTTCGCCTTGAGTGTGTCTGTGATTAAGATCATTTTTATTTTCACCTCTACTCCTTCACAGACCTCAGCCATGAGCAGTTTTCCATGCTTTGTAAAGGGAGAGTGGTTATTGTTTTAATTAATTTCTGAAAACCAGGAGATCATAGACTCTTTTTTTCACCTTATTTTCTGCAGGACATAAAGTTTCTGTGGCAAAATCACCTTTTTATTTTCTGTGTGACAGTAAAGTTAGTGTTTGCTGGATGGTGAGTAGTGAATGAGCTGTCTTCCTTGGATTCATCAGACCTGTTGTGTACATTAGACGTGTCATGTATCCACAAGGTCAGGGTTCTACCCCGAAAAGGAGAACTAAGGACGTTTTAGAGATGAAGACCACAATCTTTATTGAAAGCAACTTCAAGAGTTTGTGAACAAATAATAAGATAAATGACTTGAATTTCTGTATATTTGAACAATAATGCTTGATATCTGTTTCTACTGTGAATGCCAAAATTCACGTGAAACCTTCACGTAATGTGGAGGTCTTTTCTCCCAGCATGGTCCCAACCTATCCTCCACTCACACACGTGTATAGGCCATTATGTTAAAACTTTTTCACTTGTCTCTCTTTTATATATCAACAATTAGATGCTGAGACCTCAAAGCAGTAACCCTCTTTTTCCTCTGGAGCTGAGCTGACCACCATTCAGGCAGCTGGACTTTAATGCACAAAGAACTTGGGACAAATGGATGTCTCTGTGGAGCTAGTCTCTGATGATGGGGTACTCCCAAGTCTTGGTTCTGTATCTAGAATAGAGTATGTTCTTCAGCTACCATTTCTATGAAAGATCATGTTTGAAATAGCCACAAAGATATCGATTCCAAGCAAAATGAAAAACTGTGCTTTCTTCCCACTCATCTGAATTTTTGGGTGGAAATCATGAACACTATAGTGAGAAGACTTTTCTAGTTACCAGATCAAGAACAATAGATGTACTTGCTTCAGGACATGAAGACTGTGTTTTCATTGAAGATGGATTGGATGAACACCCAGCAGATATCGAAATGCACGTTACCTGAGAAGAGCTCCTTGAATGCTTATTTGAGAATCTGAGCATTTCGTATACATTATTATCAATTCCTTCTATAAAAAGATGATGTTTATTGATGTAGCACTTTATTCCTGTTGTGATCTGATCACACTTATCCTCTGATTGTGACTGGCCTTCAAGTTCCCTCAAACTCTGAGATCTGGTAAGTGCAAGAATACAAAGATGAAGAAGAACAGGTGGGGGTTCTGAGATGTGGAGGGGAGGGAACAGAAGCAGGAACTGCGGAATGTGACCAAAGCACCTGGGCCACCGTCATCCGGAGCTTACCATCATCCTGTCCGCACAGTTACTCTGGTTTGGGATGCACTGTGTAGAAAACTGGAGTCAAAGAGAAACAGAAGAGAAACAGAGGTGACTACTGGAGGGTGTGGAGAGAATACACCAGAGTGCTTGGTGTGACATTTGTGGAACATTGTGTTTCCATTCCTGTGTGTCGGCTGTTCACACAGAGACTGCGACAATTTCTACCATGTCTATGTCTGCTGATTGGGAAACACTAGGACTAGTTCAAGGTGTAAATCCAAATGCTCTTAGAAAATGCTTTGAATTCAGTAGGGAAGAGAAATGGCGGTAGCCAAGACAAACTAAGAAAGAGTGAGGAAATATAAACACTTTACATTTTGCATCACTAGGCAGGTATAATCAAAAGTTTAATTATGGACATATTAGGATTAAAAAAGTAAAGATCACCAAGAGACCTTGATGAATCAAGCAATTTGAAATAAGGTTTTTAGGGTGTTTACAGGAAGTTCCACGCTATTCAGCTTTATCAGAAATACGATTTGCAAAGTTTTTTTCCCTTTCTGTGGATTGTCTTTTCAGTCTCTTGATAGTTTCTTTGATACAAAAACATTCTGAATTTTGACAAAATTTATTTATCTATTTTTCTGCCTGTGCTTATTATGAAACATCAAATCTAATGTCCTGATGCCTTCTCTCTAGTTTTTCTCCTAAGAGGTCCATATTTGTGTCTTGTATGCTTAGGTCTTTGATGCATTTTGTGTGTGTGTGTGTGTGTGTGTGTGTGTGTGTGTGTGTGTGTGGTTTTGTGTGTGATGTAAGCTAATGGATAGCTTCTTTATTTTGAATATAGATATGAAGTTTCTTCAGCACTGTTTGTTAAAAAGACTGCTTTTTCCCCATAAATGGTCTTTGCAACCTTGTCAATTATCATATATTGTGTTTGTGTTTATTTCTGTATGAGTTCTATTTCATTAGTCTTTATATCTGTCTTTATGCCATTACCCACAGTTTTGATTATAGTAGCTTTGTAGTTAATTTTGAAAGCTCAAATTGTGAGAAACCAAATTCTGTTCTCTGTGTGTTTTTTTTTTTACTTTCTACTTTCCACGATTTATTTCTTCCTTTTCAAAATCGTTTTGTCTATTCAGGGTTCTTAGTAATTCCAGATGAATTTTAGGGTTAGTTTTTCTACTTCCCCTTCCCCCAAATAATGTTGGTATATATAAAGTTCATTTGAATGTGTAGATCACCTTGATTAGTTTTGTCATCTTAATATTAAGTCTTTCATTCATGAAACATGGTTGCCGTTCCGCATATGTTTGACTTTACTTCCTTCAAACAAATTTTATGTTATTAATTGTTCATTTCTTTTGCCTTTTTGGTTATTTCCAAATGCATTATTTTTTCATGTTTTTTTTCCAGTGGAATTGCTCTACAGTTTTTCTTTTCAGATTGTTCATTCTTAGTGTATAGAAATGTAACTGACTTTTCGGTTTTGATATTGCATCTTATACCTCTGCTAAAACTATTTATTAGCTGTAACAGTTTTTTGTTTTATCTTTATGGTTTTCTACATAATGATCATGTCATCTCAGAACAGAGATAATTTTACTTCTTTTGAATGCGTATTATTTTTTGTTTCTTTTATTACTGTAGCTGAAGCTGATGATTGTATGTTTACCATGAGTGGTGAAAATTGGTAAAACTTTTATATTGGTGAAAATTGGTAAAACTTTTTAATATAAAAAGTTTAACCAGAAATGCTTTCAATCTTTTATCACTGAATCTGATATGAGTTGTGGTTTTTCATGTATAGGCTTCATTGTGTTGAGAAAGCTTCTTTCTATTTCTGGTTTAATGATTTTTTTTTTAATCATAAAAGGATATTGAGTTATGTCACGGTCTTTTTCCACATCACTTGTTATCATCATGTGATTTTTTCCCCCTTCTTTTTCTTAATGTGGTATATTGCCTTTACTAAAATAAATATGTACACAATTGTTGCCTCGGAAAGAGTTTCATTTGGTCATGATGCATAATTTTTAGTATGCTCCTGAGTCCAATTTTGTAGTATTTTATTGAGAATTTTTGTAGCAATCATCATCTGAAACATTTGTCTCTAGTTTATTTTTCTGTAGTATCTTTGTCTGGGATTGGTCTCTGGCTAATGCTGGCCTCATAGAATATGCTGAAAAGTATTCCTTCCTCTTCAATATTTTTTGGAGAATTTAAGAATGATTGCTGTTAATTCTGCTATAAATGCTTGGCAGAATTTACTAATGTGGTCATCTGGCCCTCAGACTCTCTTTCTTGAGAGTTTCCTAATTATTGATTCAATCTGCTTGGTAGGAATAAGTCTACCCAGGCTTTCTATTCCTTTAGGATTTTGTCTTCATAGAGATTTTGCATCTCTAGAAATTTTCCATTTCAACTAGATTTTTCAGTGTGTTGGCATACAATTGTTCATAGCATCTCTTTCTATTTCCTCATTGGTCTTCTGTCTAGTTGTTTTATCGATTATTTAAAGTCGATATTAATGTGGTGTATTGCCTTTACTAAAATAAGTACGTACACAGTTGTTGCCTCGGAAAGAGTCTCATTTGGTCACGATGTATAATTTTTAGTATGCTCCTGAGTTAAATTTTCTAGTATTTTATTGAGAATTTTTGTAGCAATCATCATCTGAAACATTTGTCTCTAGTTTATTTTTCTGTAGTATCTCCAACTAGTGCCATAGTGGTGTATATTTTTCCCTTCAATTCTATCTATCTCAGCTTCATATATTTTGGAACTCTGATGTTTGGCCCATCTATGTTTGTAATTTCTCTATATTCTTGGTGGATTGACCATTTATCAGTATAGAATATCCTTCTTTGTCTTCTCACAATTTTTATTTTAAAACCTTTAAATTTTGTTTGTTATATCCAGAAGAATTATCCAAAAAAAGATCTTCATGGCCCAGATAACCATGATGGTGTGACCCCTCACCTAGAACCAGACAACTTGGAATACAAAGTCAAGTAGGCCTTAGGAAGCATCACTATGAACAAAGCTAGTGGAGGTGATGGAATTCCACTTGAGCTATTTCAAATCGTAAAAGATAATGTTGTTAAAGTGCTGCACTCAATATGCCAGCAAATTTGGAAAACTCAGCAGTGGCCTCAGGACTGGAAAAGGTCAGTTTTCATTCCAATCCCAAAGAAGGGCGATGAAAGAATGTTCAAACTACCACACAATTGCACTCATCTCACACGCTAGCAAAGTAACACTCAAAATTCTCCAAACCAAGCTTCAACAGAATGTGAAACATGAACTTCCAGATGTTCAAGCTGGATTTAGAAAAGGCAGCAGAGCCAGAGATCAAATTGCCAACATCCAATTTGATCATCAAAAAAGCAGGAGAATTCTAGAAAAACATCTACTTCTGCTTTATTGATAATACCAAAGCCTTTGACTGTGAAGATAACAACAAACTGTGGAAAATTCTTCAAGAGATGGAAATACAAGACCACCTTACCTGCCACCTGAAAAATCTGTATGCAGGTCACGAAACAACAGTTAGAACCAGACATGGAACAACGGACTGGTTCCAAATTGGGAAAGGAGAACACCGAGCCTGTATATTGTCACCCTGCTTATTTAACTTACATGCAGAGTATATCATGCAAAATGCCAGGCTGGATGAAACACAAGCTGGAAACAAGACTGCTGGGAGAAATATCAATAACCTCAGATACACAGATGACACCACCCTTATGGCAGAAAGTGAAGAAGAACTAAAGAGCCTCTTGATGAAAGTGAAAGAGGAGAGTGAAAAGGCTGGCTTAAAACTTAACATTCAAAAAGCTAAGATCATGGCATCCGGTCCCATCACTTCATGGCAAATAGATGGGGAAACAATGGAAACAGTGAGAGACTTTATTTTGGGGGGCTCCAAAATCACTGCAGATGGTGACTGCAGCCATGAAATTAAAAGACGCTTGCTCCTTGGAAGAAAAGCTATGGCCAACCTAGGCAGCATATTAGAAAGCAGAGACATTACTTTGCTGACAAAGGTTCATCTAATCAAAGCTCTGATTTTTCCAGTAGTCATGTATAGATGTGAGAGTTGGACTATAAAGAAATCTGAGCGCCAAAGAATTGATGCTTGTGAGCTGTAATGTTGGAGAAGACCTTGAGAGTCCCTTGGACTGCAAGGAGATCCAACCAGGCCATCCTAAAGGAGATCAATCCTGAATATTCATTGGAAGGACTGATGTTGAAACTGAAACTCCAATACTTTGGCCACTGATGAGAAGAGTTGACTCATTGGAAAGGACCCTGAAGCTGGGGAAGATTTAAGGCAGGAGGAGAAGGGGACTACAGAGGAAGAGATCATCGTTGGATGGCATTATTGACTCAAAGGACTTGAGCTTAAGAAAGCTCTGGGAGTTAGTGGTGGACAGGGAAGCCTGGAGTGCTGCAGTTCATGGAGCTGCAAAGAATCGGGCATGACTGAGCGACTGAACTGAACTGAGTGCGGCACACTGGCTCTCTTTTAGTTACTGTGTACCTAGAATGTCTTTTGTCACTTTTTTTCTTTCAAAGTATTTGTGTCCTTAGGTTTACAATGAATTGCTTATAATGACAGAAATTTGACATATTTTTAAAAAATCTATTCTGACAATATATACTATTTGAACATGGAGTTTAATTTATTTACATTAAAAGTAATAACTGATAGGAAAATACTTTTGTCTTTTTATATTTTTTGGGGTGGCTTAGTTCCTTATTTCCTTCATTACCACTTTCCTTTATGTTCAGATGATTTTTCATAGTGACATCTTTGATTCTCATCTCTTTTATATTTTTGTTCCATATACTCTATTTTCTTTTCTTTGTTGTTACCATAGGAATTACATATAACATTGTTAAGTTGTAATAGTGTATTTTGAAAAGAATAGAGAAACACAGTGAGAACTTCAACAAAGAGCTAGAAAATATAAAAAAGACTCGATGAGAGCTGAATAACACAATAAATCAAATAAAAAGTACATTAGAAGGAGTTAACAACAGGTTAGCTGATACAGAACAATGCCTAAGCAACCCAGAAGACAGAATAATGGAAAGCACCTAATCAGAACAGTAAAAAGAAAAATCAATTTTTCACAAGCATGGTCTCCTGGGACAACATCAAGTGTAGCAACATTCACATAGCAGTAGTCCTAGGAGAAGAGTGAGAGAAAGGCACAGAAAAATGCATTTGATGAAATGATGACAGAGAATTTCCCAAACCTAAAGAAAGGAAAAGACATCCAGGTGCTAGAAGTACAGAGAGTCCCAAACAAATGAAACCAAGGAGACCCACACCAAGACTTAAAACCGTCAAAAGTAACAGAGAAAATTTCAAAGGGAGAAAGAGAAAAACCAAGAGTCTCACACAAGGGAATCCCCACAAGGCTCTCAATTGATTTGGAGCTGAAATATTGTAGGCCAGCATGGAGTTACATAATATATTTAAAATGCTGAAAGGATAAGAATATCTACAGCCAAGGACCTTCTACCCAGTAATATTGCCATGCAGAATTGAAGAAGAGATAGAGAGTTTCCTAGAGAAGCACAGCTGAGATCATCACTAAACTGACCCTACAGTAAATGGTAAGTGTCAGTCTCTCAGTCATGTCTGACTCTTTGCAACCCACCCCATGGACTGTAGCCCACCAGGCTCCTGTGTCCATGGAATTTCCCAGGCAAGAATATTGAAGTGGGTTGCCATTTGCTTTTAAAGGGGATTTTCCCAACTCAGGTATCAAACCCGGGCCTCCTTCATTGCAGGCAGATTCTTTACCATATGAGCCACCATGGAAGCCTGTTTTTTTCTTTGAAAATGAAAGGCTACTTCCTTATAGAAATAAGGAAATACAGAAAGAGAAAAACCCCATAGCAAAAGAAAATATATAGCAGAGGAAGTGTATGCACCATTTAAATAAACTAGTAAAAAGGATAGAAGACTATAGTAAACAGCTAAGGGATAGACGTGAAGATGTAAAACACGACATCCAAAACACAAAATGTTGGGAGGTGACGTAGATCTTTCGGTGTGTGTGTTAGTCACTCAGTCGTGGCCGACTCTTTGTGACCCCATGGGCTGCAGCCCACCAGGCTTCTCTGTCCATGAGATTTTCCAGACAAGGATACTGGAGTGGGTTGCCATTTCCTTCTCCAGGGGATCTTCCTGACTCAGGGATCAAACCTGGGTCTCGCAGATTCTTTACTTACAAGTGAAACCCAGATCTTGCAGAGTGTGCATGAACTTAAATGGCATCTGTTTTAAATAGATAGATACAGTTATAAAGGACAGTCTTTTAAACTATCAGTGGTGGGAAAACTAGATATCCACATGCAAGAAGAAGTTGGGAGTTGCTCTTATAGAAAAAACAACTCCAAATGCTTCTGGAATCTAGACATACAAAATACAAGTATGAAACTCGCAGAAGAAAACCTCTGGAAAAAGTTTCTCATCATTGGATATGGTCACAATTTGGGGGATTTGACACCAAAAGTACAGGCAATAAAAGAAAAAAATATTATTAGTCCATCCAAATTCAAAACTATTTTGCAATGAAACAAATTATCAGAGAGGTGAAAGACAAACCACAGGATGGAAAAAAATAAAATCTTTGCAAATCATATTTGTGATAAAGCTGAATAGAATAACATTTTCTGTCAACACTTAACCACACATTGTCTTTGCTCAACTGAGAGACATTGCATGGTATCCCTTAGTCATTTTTGTTTACTATTTCCGTGATATTACTCCTGGTTATGCCTCCCTATTGATACAACATTGGGATTTTTTATATTTAATCACTTTGCTTGAGTTTATCTTGAATACCACCTCTTCTCTCCTAAATTCAGAATGTTTTCTATAGTGTTTGGATTTATGCCTTGAACTAATCCTTGAACTAATCTTTGGCCATCTAGGGTTTGGAGCTGAAGTTCTTGTAGATCTCCTGCGGGTCCCCCTGGGTTCACAGCAGCTGCGGGGCCGCGACCTCTCGGGGTCGTCCCAGGGCTGCGGTGTCCAGTGTGTGGTGTGCACGGGTCTCTCCAGGGAGGACCTCCGAGCCCCTGTCTCCCCTCCTTGTCTGGGGCCCTCCCGGGGACTCAGTCCTAATCTGACGGCTTCTCTTCCCTTCCCACCCAGCTCTGTGAGGACGGTTCTGTACAGCCATGGTGTGGAGGAGGCTTCCTGCTGGTGTCCTGTGTTTTCAGTAGATGTGACCCTGATGTGCTCCTGGGGGAGCTGAGCTCAGTGTCCACTTGCCCACCTGGAGCTCCTCCTCAGAACAGTGACATTCACTGTGTGCTAAGTGTGGCTCCTATGATTGTTCAGGAAGTCAGTGCCAATTAATTTTCTTCCTTTCCTGAACCATGGTTTCCTTTTTCTCTTTTTTTCCCTTTCTTTCTCCTTTCTTCCTTCTTTTCTTTCTGTTGTGTGTGTGTGTATTCCTGTGTGTGTGTGTGTGTATGTGTTCCTGTGTGTGTGTGCATTCATCATTGGGTACTTGAAACAACAGGCAGCTACTCACTCTTGACTGATTTCCTCCATGTCATGGCTGGCCTTCACTAATTAACTTGGCATGCTCCTTGTCCTGGGATCAGTCCAAAGGAAAGCTAAGCGCTACCCAGTTTATTTCTGAGTCAACATCTTGCCTGGCCCATGGGTGGCTGTTTTATTCTCATGAATATATGGCTGTTTTTGAATGCCCTGTGTCCCCCAAGTCCACATGCCAATTCTACTCAGGGTTTTACATGGTCTAGTCTAGGTCTCCATCCTTAATCCTTTGTCCCTGGTCCCACATATGTATAGTCCCCCTGCAGCTGTAATGAGACACTCCAGTTGCTCTTCAGTTTAAGCTTAGGTTTAGGTAAAGCAGACATTCATCTTCAGGCTGTCCCCAAGTAGGTTGGAACATTGCATTAAGGTTTTCTGTGATTACTCTGGTTTGAGGGAGCTGAGCCACTGCTCTTTACAGATCAAGACTGCACTGCCCCAGGCAGGAGAAGGGTACAGGTGAGTAAAAACACCACAAAATGTCCTTCCATCCTGTTCTGGATTTTTCATAATTGTGTGTTCACTTTGTTGCCATAGATTTTGTTTGACTGTTTTCTAGAGCGCGTATGACATTTTTCATTTGGGTTCTGATTGTTTTCTCATGTTTCTAAGGGAGAATTCAATACATCCTAGCCCACCATTTTGCTCACATCACTCTGTTAAATTTTATTTGGTTTCACAACATTTCGCTATATCAGTGCCTCACAATTTCCCTTACTCATCCCAAAGTTGTTACAATTTTACTTGCTTACAAGTTTTTCTTTCATGAGTAAGGTTGAACAAAATAGCAAAGTATATAAAATATGTATAATTTACATTATGATAGCTTTCTAAAAGTTATATAACTAAGTTCAAGGTATAAACCCTCTAAGAGTCTGTTTGCACACTGCACATGGTATCCAAAAACTGGCCAGAATGTGTGGTTTTTGTGTCCTTTTCAGGATTTCACCACTGTCAGGTCTGTAAAGCAAAATTATTTTGCTGGTGTGAAAAATAAAAGGCAAATTTATTTTCATTTGAAGTTTTCATTCTTTATGAAGGGATACGATTTTTAAAAATGCCTATTAATCACTCCTTTAAATTGTGTGATTCTCTGTATGTATCTATTTGTACTGTAAGATTCAGCTTCATAATTAGAAAAACGAAAAAAGATTGCTGTGTGGAAGTTTCTAGTCTAACACACAGTCAATACTTGTTCAGCCAACCTCATCGAAATGCATCTTAACATTATACTGATAAAAAAAAAAAAAAAACAAGTTAACTGGCTTTAATTGTCTTCTTACTCCATGGGAACTGGTTTAATCATGCTCCTCCTATAATGTATCTGCTAACATTGGACAGTGCAGCTGGGGTGTTACCTTCCTATTATTTATAACCTGTGAAGGCAGAAGAAAAAATCAGAGTCTGTTTACCTAGAGGAGCAACAGGCAATGGAAACCCCATGCCAGAGGGTGAAGCTTAATGATGGTCACTTCATTCCTATCCTGGGATTTGGAACCTATGCACCTGAGGAGGTAAGAGTAATGGTTTGGGGTTGAGATATAAATAGTAGTGGATGTAACATGAGTGAAAGGGACTTGGGTTGTCAAGCACTGAGCTCCTGGGTGACTCTGGGAGGTTCATGTGGTTCCACTAACCAGGCTAGAACCATGCCCTGTGAAAGGGGAGAGAGCATCCAGTCTCCACTCTGCATCAGGGTCTGAGGCTGTGCTCCCCTGCAGATTACTCTGGGTTCCCCTCCAGTTTCCGTCTCTTTCCCAGCTTGGCAGAAGAGGTGAGACTCGGCTGTCAAGAATACTGACTGTCAGCTGCTTTGCTTTGAGGGGCATTGCAATGGTGGGGTTTCTCTGTATGTTTCATTAATTCCAGAACCCTTTCCTTCTTCCAAAAACACATGACTCAGAGAAGTATTTGAAGTGGAAGGTCCTGAAGATGAGGTGACTGAAAACTCTTGGGAGAGAATTGCTTTTCTACTGTGAGATACTTGCCTGGTGCCAGGCAATAAACACTCCAGCTGTGTTTTACCCTGTACTTCTGTTTCTGCTTGGAAATTTCTTCTAATGGAAAGTATAGCTTCATTAGAGGGGATGAGCTACACTCTTTCAGGCAAGGTTTCAATTGTAGGGTTTGTATTTTATTTTTACTATACTCTTCAGTCCTTGTGCATAAGAGGGGCTAGTGGGCAAGACTCTAGACTGGAAGCCAGAAAATTGGCTGTCCATCTTGTCCTTAAGAGTATGTGGTTGTGACAAAGAACTGGTCCTTAAACTTTGAGTCCCACTTTTTTCATCTACAAAACAGAAAGAAATATTCAGAAACACTTTGGAGATAGAAGACAGCACTTGTTTACTTCATAGAGCAAAGTGGAGTGAGGGGAGGGAAGGGTTCCAGCTATTATTGAAGCTCACTGGTCCATTACTCAATACATCTCTGAATGCCCCTGCATTTAAGGAAAACTAGGACTAGAGCCAAAAGAGGGCAGTTAGACCAAGGATCTACCTCCTTGAAAAAGGAAAGATTCTAAGTCACATAAAAACAAATAGAATATTATTCAGCCTTTATAAAAGAAGTTATCCTTTTTGCCATTTGCAACAACATGGAGGAACCTGGAGAATATTAAACTAAGTGAAATAAGCCAGAAGTAGGAAGACAAATACTGCCTGATCTCTTTGTTGGTGGAATCTAAAAAAGTGAAACTCAGAAGCAGAGAGTGGAGGGATGGTGACCAGAAACTGAGTACATGCTGGGGAAAATGGCAAGATAATGGTCAAGGACACAGACCTTCAGCTATAATTTGTGAGATGTAATGTAGAACATGGTAACTACAGTTAAAAAAATGGATTGTATTCATGAGATTTGCTAAGAGACTAGATATTAAGTATTCTCCCCACAGCCAAAAGTTATCTATGTGAGGTGATAGATCTGTTATTAGCTTGATTTTGTTAATCATTAACAATGGATGCTTATATGAGAACATCACTTTGTACAGCTTGAATACATGCAGATTTTATTTGGTGTATTCTATGTGGCTTCACTGGTAGACAGAGGTCCCAGAAGCTTTCACCTGGTTTCTTGATGCTTTTCAGCTCAGTTCAGTCACTCATTAGTGTCTGACTCTTTGTGACACCATAGACTGCAGCATGCCAGGCTTCCCTGTACATCATCAACTCCTGGAGCTTACTCAAACTCACGTCCATCAAGTCAGTGATGCCATCCAACTTGGTCATCCTCTGCCGTCCCCTTCTCCTCCTACCTTCAATCTTTCCCAGCATCAGGGTCTTTTCCAATGAGTCAGTTCTTCACATCAGATGGCCAAAGTATTGGAGTTTCAGCTTCAACATCAGTCCTTCCAATGAATATTCAGGGCTGATTTTCTTTAGGATGGACTGGTTTGATCTCCTTGTAGTCCAAGGGACTCAAGAGTCTTCTCCAACACCACAGTTCAAAAGTATCAATTCTTCTGTGCTCACCTTTCTTTATAGTCCAACTCTCACATCCATACATGACTACTGGAAAAAACAGAGCTTTGATTAGACAGACATTTGCTGGCAAAGAAATGTCTCTGCTTTTTAATATGCTGTGTACATTGGTCATAGTTTTTCTTCCAAGAAGCAAGCGTTTTTAAATTTCATGGCTGCAGTCACCATCTGCAGTGATTTTGGAGCCCAAGAAAATAAAGTCTCTCACTGTTTCCATTGTTTTCTCCATTGATTTTCCATGCAGTGATGGGATCAGATGCCATGATCTTAGTTTTTTGAATGTTGTGTTTTAAGCCAGCTTTTTTACTCTCCTCTTTCACTTTCATCAAGAGGCTCTTTAGTTCTTCTCTTTCTGCCGTAAGGGTGGTGTCATCTGCATATCTGAGGTTATTGATATTTCTCCCGGCAATCTTGATTCCAGCTTGTGCTTCATGCAGGCCAGCATTTTGCATGATGTACTCTGCGTATGTTACATAAGCAGGGTAACAATATACAGCCTTGATGTACTCCTTTCTTAATGCTTTTACCAGGTACTTTATACCTTTGTGGATTTTGCTTCAAGCATCTCACAGTATAATGTATCCATGACTATGACTTTATGCTAAGTCTTACAATTTTTTCCAGAAAATCACTGAATCTGGAGTTTTTCTTGGGATCGTCTGATACCTGTGATCAACCACTAATCACCTGGGATTGAAGGGCTCCTGGTCGTCCATTTAATCACTGACCAGGAACATTCAGGAAAACTGTCGTGGGTTCATCACCACACATGCAGAATGAACCAAAAGCACAAAGAAAAGTTGATTCTTGGGAAGATCAAATCTTGTGGCTTAGCAATTTCTCAATCATGGGGATGTTCAATTCCTACCTTTGTTGCTTATGTAGGTTCCTAAGAGAGAAGCTCTGGAGGTCACCAAATTCGCTCTAGAGGTTGGGTTCCACCACATTGACTGTGCTCATGCATACAAAAATGAAGAGCAGGTTGGCCAGGCCATTTGAAGCAAGATTGCCGATGGCACTGTGAAGAGAGAAGACATATTCTACACTTCAAAGGTGCTTTGTGTGTTGTGTGTGTGCATATGTGCACAACCAGTTGTGTGCAGGTGACAATTATGTAATAGGATCAGTAATTAGGTGAACATTGTTTACTACAGCTTTCTTTCCACACATACTTATATATTAAATGTAGTTTCCTCCTCCCCTGCCCCCAAACAGAAAGTGATAACAACTTTTTCTTCACTGCCATGTTCAAATTTTAAAGTCACTTTCCTTCTCTGAGCCTAGACCAGAGGAGTGTGATTTAGTATCATCTAAGGATTCATACAGAACTGTGAATAGATTATAGCTTTCCTTATCATCTGGGTGAGTTTCTCAAATTTCTTCACATTCTGAACTTCAATTCTCAACTCCAAGAGTAAGAGAGAACATTAGGAGGGGCACTTTGTATATTACGCAAGATCTAGCCAAAGTGTCTTGAATTATGTTCTGCTCATGTTAATATGTTCAAAACACTTTTTTTCCTACAGCTATGTAAACAAAATACCAATTAATTCTGAGAGGACTGATTGATTGAATTAGACTAAGTTTTTGTTTTTATGCTCTATCAAACACAACTCAGATAATAGGCATGGTAATTATTTTATAATGTTATTTATCTCAATTAATTTCATTCTATTATGAATGATGTACTGATGATAAATTCAGTCAAATAATAAAGTTTGCATGGGTAGGTTAGATAAAAAATGGAACTCAAGAAAACAAGAAGCATTTTGCCCAGAGGTCATCCATTTCTAACCAATAAAAATGTTTAATCATTAAGTGAAACAAGACAAACAAAATTACCTACTGCCTTCATTTAACATAACTTCTATTTAACCTCTGCAGCTTTGGGCCACACTCCTTCAACCAGAGTTGGTCCAATCAGCCTTGGAAAAGTCACTGAAAAGCCTTCAACTGGACTATGTTGATCTCTATCTTATTCATACTCCAGTACCTCTGAAGGTTGGTAATTTGTGTGATCACCTCTACCTTATTTCATGTGTCACAATGTCTATCAGCTTCCATGGATGGTTGGCTTAAGATTTTTCATAGTACTTTTTTCCATAATACTTCAGTACTTGAGTATTTAAGATTTTACATAATACTTTTTTTTCATGGTACTTAAGTTTTTCATAGTACTTTTTTTCATAGTACTTAAGTATTTTTCATAGTACAGTGTAGGATGTACTCTACACTGAGGAAAGTTGAGTTGCAGTACTCTTATAAATGGCTCCATTTTTCTATCTCTTATCATGGCATTTCTCTTGGTTTGCTTTATTTTCACTGAACATTTTCGACTGGTGGCAAATATGGCCTTAGAGCCTCAAGACTCATGGTCATGAACATTTGAGAGCATGTCTGGATCTTCTACATTCCATATCAACCTAAGGAGAGCCTTGCTGGTTCATATGCCTGCCCTAGGGTACCTGATGCTCAAAAGGAAAAGGAAGTCTGATATCGAGCCCAGGTCAAGTTTGCAACTTTAATGCCAGAAGTAAGGCATAACTTTTCATATTTTTCATGGGGTTCTCAAGGCAAGGATACTGAAGTGGTTTGCCATTCCCTTCTCCAGTGGACCACATTCTGGCAGACCTCTCCACCATGACCCGTCTGTCTTGGGTGGCCCCACATGGCATGGCTTAGTTTCATTGAGTTAGACAAGTCACTTCCAGCACAATAGAAGTATTTTGCAAGAGGAAAATAAAAGAGGCAGAAAAAAATTCAAAGAAGTCATTGACAGTCCCCATTAGAATGTAGGAAAATTGTATTTATCAAAACATAAGTGTAAGAGATTAATGGAAAATTGCCTTCTAAACATATTGCTCAAAACTCTATTTGTAAAGTACTCCGGGAGTTGGTGATGGACAGGGAGGCCTGGCATGCTGCGATTCATGGGGTTGCAAAGAGTCAGACATGACTGAACTGAAGTGAACTGAACTTGCAAATATCAGTATCTAGAATGTTGTAAACCTACCTCATAGAGGTTTGATGCCCTGGTCCTAGATGTGCCTGGCTGTCTGGCTAAGTATGGGGAAATTGTTTTGTAGCATCTCTAAAATTACTGCTTCTATTCCAGCCAGGAGAGCAAATTTTGCCAACAGATGAAGATGGAAAACTGATACTTGACTCAGGGGATCTCTGTCACACGTGGGAAGTGAGTACAGAGAGGAGAGAACCAGGAGAGGAGCCAGGAGAGGGGGAATCTCCTTCATTCCTTCCACCTGTGAGAATGGGCTGTGGACCATCAGACTCAGAAGTTCATGAACCTAAGGGCTGGGATGCTGGGGTTGTGGGGAGGAAACTATTGCTGAAATGTTCACAGAGAAGAACAGTGGAGGAGAATTTGGGATGGTAACATAGGCATCTATTTCTTTCCATGTATTATGTCTTCTCCAGGGTTTTTCTAACTGTAATTCTTCTTGTGTCATGAACTTCTTTCACTTTTTTATTCCTTATAATCAATGAGCTGAATCAATCAATTCTTGACAAGAGACGCTTTTAACAATTTTTTTTGCAGCCATTTATCTTGTTCTATTGCCCATTCCAAGTGACTGTTCATGAGTGTCCACCTCCCCTCCCTCCCAGGCCCTGGAGAAGTGTAAGGACGCAGGGCTGACCAAGTCCATCGGGGTGTCCAACTTCAACCACAAGCAGCTGGAGAAGATCCTGAACAAGCCAGGGCTCAAGTACAAGCCAGTCTGCAACCAGGTGAGCAGCCTTGATTCCTCTCCCTCCTGCTCTTCAGAACTTCCTTCTTGCACTGGAGCCAGATATCTGTCTGTCCTCCCCTCCTGTTCATCTGACCTTTGTGGACAGAGGATTCTAGAGAGCAGAGCCTCTGTCTGGACAGTGTGAATAGAATCCATAACAATATCTCTGTTTGATAAAGTCTGAGTGGAAAAGGTGGGGAGGGCTTCCTGCTAAATTGTGGGTAGGAACCGAGGGAAGTGAAAGGAGGTTAGACTCAACACCCAGAACTTAGAGGAAAGGACTTTTCCCCTTAGCTTAAAACATGACCAGAAATCAGATGTTAACGTGTCTCACAGGGAACTATGTATAGTAAGGAAACATAGAAAAGGCAGTAAACAAAGAGAAAAATAAGCTGAGATGGGTGATAAGAGTTTGTGTGGAGTTTGAATGCCTGAATCCTTTGTCTTGGTTTCTCTGCATTTATGGGTCTTCAGCAAAGTTTGCTAGAGGCTATGAAAGTTCATCAAGTTTGATGGATGAAGTTAAAGGCTTATGGTGATACTAATCACTGATGAAATATTCTTTCAGGAATACTTACTCAATCGTAGAGCACACCTTGTGATTTACTCAAGCTTGGACTGGTTCTCCCATCAATGTCCATCACAAAGTTAACTGATTCAGTTCAGTTCAGTTCAGTTGCTCAGTCGTGTCCGACTCTGCGACCCCATGAATTGCAGCACGCCAGGCCTCTCTGTCCATCACCAACTCCCGGAGTCTACCCAAACCCATGTCCATAGAGTCGGTGATGCCATCCAACCATCTCATCCTCTGTCATCCCCTTCTCCTCCTGCCCCCAATCCTACCCAGCATTAGGGTCTTTTCCAACGAGTCAACTCTTCGCATGAGGTGGCCAAAGTATTGACTCACTTTTCTATGTCTGTTTCTGTACTCTTACTTTTTTCATTCTATTTTTTACCTTATTGTGGTAAAAGAAGACCATGAGACCTAACCTCATAGCAAGTTTTTAAGTATTCATATAATACAATACAGTGTTGTTTATTATAGGGAGTGTTGGAAGCAGATCTAAAACTCATTCATCTTGTATAATTGAGACTTCACATCATGCTTATCAATTCTGGATTACCCCCTCCTCCCAGCCCCTGGCGACCATCTCTCTGCTGTTTAATTCTAAGTTTGACAGATCTAGATATGCCATATAACTGAGACGTGATACATATGTCATGTAATCTTCACCTTTCTGCAATGGTCTTATTTTGTATGTACCATAATGTCTTTAAGTTACAAGTTGGAGTCAAGGAAAAAGAATCTTATATGGAAAGTGTAGTTTACACAATTCAAGAAATATATACATACATATATATATATATATATATATATATTTAGTTATAAAAGTTAAGAAATTAATGTGATTCTGGTATCAGTTTTACTTCCATGTTTTTACTTTGAAAAAATTCCAGATATTAGAACAGTTAAGGATATCACAGTATATATGTAAATAAATATATATATAATATATATTTAATTCTATGGATTTATATGATAAATATGTATATTATGTTTTGATGATCTGGATCTGATATGGTTCACATGTCACTTTGAGTCATATTTTTCATGGTTTTTAACCTAGAATGGACACTCAATTATTATGTCACAAAGATAGCGAGACAAGTTCTTGACAAACACGCTGTATTTATCATCATTACTTTGTTACATTAATTAACTTGTTTGTCTGCTTCTAGTTTATGTAAATTAGTAGTTAAATCTGAATTCCTTACTTTATTAAGGTTAAACATTTGACATGAAAATGTCCTTTTTTCCCCCTTGTTCTGATGGTCAGGGCCATTCTCCATAAATATTTATTTTTTAAAATTTATTTTAATTGGAGGCTAATTACTTTACAAAATTGTGGTGGTTTTTGCCATTCATTCACATGAATCAGCCATGAGTGTCCTTTGTGTGCTGTGCCTCTCACATATGCCCGAGTAGGAAGCATGTGATGACAAGTTGTCCTGTGAGTAGTGATATTTTGTTCTCCTGGTAAAGCAACTGGTAGCTAGATTTTTTGTTTGGAAGTGTGTATTTTCCTGTTGAAATTATCTAGTCATCTGTTGGATAATAACTTTTGTCAGGGGAATTTTAATTTCCCCCAAATTTTCACAAAACGGTTGAGAATCCTTCAATGACTTCCACCTGCATTAATTATTTCACTGGGATATTTTTCAATATTCTCAATTTTAAGCAATATTTTTAACTTCCTGACATGAAATTTTATTGTAAAAACAAAATTCCCTCATTGAGTCAACATAAAATGCACTTATTCCTGTAAGACAGGGTAAAAACTTAACTCCTTCCCATTAATTGTCAGTTTCTGAGAAAGGATTTATTGTAATACTCACCATCCATGGAGGAAAATAGTTTTGTTCTTTCTCCTGCTCTCATCAATAGAGCCTCAGGGATCTTTATTTACTGTGTGCTACATTTGTTTTCACTCATGATTCTTTTTGATGCTCAAGTTTACCCAAATGCCACCAGTGGGACCAGTGGGACCTCCCCCTCCCATCACACTAGATCCCCTCCCATCACACTAGATCCTATAGTCCCAAGATTCTAACAGCTCTTTTTCTGTCTCCAGTCTGGAATTAGGCATATGTCTTGGTGGTGTTCAGTGGTATTTAGTAACCAAGATCTGGTTGCTAGAGTTGCTTGTTCTCAGGAATTATTATTATTTTTTTAATCTTTTCAGGGAACAGAGATAAAATTTGTTTTTTGGTTTTTTTTTAAATCGTTACTTGAGGTTGATGTTTCCAGTTGTAATCTGATTTGCAGGTTTTTTTCTTTAGCATATGTGATTTTTACTTTTAAGCTTCCTCTGGCATATTACCTTTTCATATAACTTGACACTCTTCTCTGTTGGCATTCTACAGGTGGAATATCACCCTTATCTCAACCAGAGCAAACTGCTGTAATTTTGCAAGTCACACGATATTGTCCTAGTTGCCTATGGTACTCTGGGATCCCAACGGTTATCACGATGATATGAACATTACTGAAGGCCACAGGGAGTTACTCTGAAACTCAATTTTTTTAAACTCTTTACTGAATTTGTTACAATACTGTTTCTGTTTTATGTTTTGGTTTTTGGGCTTCAAGGGATGTGGGATCTTAGCTCCCTGACTAGAGATCAAACCCTTAACCCTTGGATTGGAAGATGAAGTCTTAACCACTGAACAACCAGGGAAGTCCATAAAACCCAAATTTTGATAAAATATTCCTATAATAATGTACACAGTACTTTTTTCATACTGTTCATGGGATTCCATGGGACTGGAAAAGGTCAGTTTTCATTCCACTTCCAAAGAAAGGCAATGCCAAAGAACGCTCAAACTACCGCACAATTGCACTCATCTCACATGCTAGCAAAGTAATGTTCAAAATTCACCAAGCTAGGCTTCAACAGTACATGAACTTCCAGATGTTCAAGCTGGATTTAGAAAAGGCAGAGGAACCAGAGATCAAATTGCCAACATCCGTTGAATCATCAAAAAAGCAAGAGAGTTTCAGAAAAACATCTACTTCTGCTTTACGGACTACACCAAAGCCTTTGACTGTATGGATCACAACACTGTGGAAAATTCTTAAAGAGATGGGAATACCAGACTACATGAGATGCCTACCGAGAAATCTGTAGGCAGGTCAAGAAGCAACAGTTAGAGCTGTGTACATGGAACAAAAGAATGGTTCCAAATCAGTAAAGGAATACATCAAGCCTGTATATTGTCACCCTGCTTATTTAATTTATATGCAGAGTACATCATGCGGAATGCTGGGTTGGATGAAATACAAGCTGGGATCAAGATTGCCGGGAGAAATATCAGTAACCTCAGATATGCAGATGACACCACCCTTATGGCAGAAAGTGAAGAAGAACTAAAGACCCTCTTGACGAAAGTGAAAGAGGAGAGTGAAAAGGTTGGCTTAAAACTCAACATTCAGAAAACTAAGATCATGGCATCCCATCCCATCACATCATGGCAAATAAATGGGGAAACAATGGAAACACTAAAAGTCTTTATTTTGGGGGGCTCCAAAATCACTGCAGATGGTGACTGCAGCCATGAAATTAAAAGACCCTTGCTCCTTGGAAGAAAAGCTATGACCAACCTAAACGGAATATTAAAAAGCACAGACATTACTTTGCCAAACAAAGGTCCATCTAGTCAAAGCTCTTATTTTTCCAGTAGTCATGTATGGATGTAAGAGTTGGACGATAAAGAAAGCTGAGCACTGAAAAATTGATGCTTTTGAACTGTGGTGTTGGAGAAGACTCTTGAGAGTCCCTTGGACTGCAAGGAGATCAAACTAGTCTGTCCTAAAGGAAATCAGTCGTGAATATTCATTGGAAGGACTGATGCTGAAGCTCAAACTTCAATACTTTGGCCACCTGATTCAAAGAACTGACTCACTAGAAAAGACCCTGATGCTGGGAAAGATTGAAAACAGGAGGAGAAGGGGACGACAGAAGATGAGATGGTTGGATGGCATCACTGACTCAATAGACATGAGTTTGAGTAAACTCCAAGAGTTGGTGATGAACAGGGAGGACTGGCATGCTGCAGTCCTTGGTGTTGCAAAGATTCAGACGCGACTGAGTGACTGAACTGAACTGAACGGAACACAGTGCTCCAGAGATAACTTTTAACTGACAGAGGAAAAGAAGAGAGATGGGACGTAATCCTGTTTTGTCTTACCATCACAAGCCACATTGATTTTTTACATTTCCTGTGTCTTGTTGTATGTAGATTTTAATGAAAGTGTCTCTGCATTGAACACTTAAGAGATAAGCTTAAGTCATGATTTACTTATTTTTTAAACAAATAAACACAGTGCTAGTAATAAATGTTTCAAGTCTCCCTCACCTTATATCTAAAATCAGCATAAGACATGTACCTCCCAGGGACTTCAAGGAGATCAAACCAGTCAATCCTAAAGGAAATCAGTCCTGAATATTCATTAGAAGGACTGATGCTGACTGAAGCTCCAGTACTTTGACCACATGATGCGAAGAACCAACTCATTAGAAAAGACCTTGATTCTGGGAAAGATTGAAAGCAGGAAGCGAATGGGATGACAGAGGACAAGATGGTGGGATGGGTAACTGACTAAATGGACATGAGTTTGAGCAAGCTCTGGGAGATAGTGAAGGACAGATAAGGCTGGCGTGCTGCAGTCCACAGGGTCACAAATAGTCAGACATGACTAAATGACTGAACAACAACCCAGATCTATGATGACTGAAAAAAATCACAAATTGAATCATTTTAGTGAAAATTTATTTGTAGGAGTATTACACAATGCAAATAATGATGAAATAAAGAGTTCTCATTTTTGGACTACTCAATTTTGATCAACACTTGAGAAAAGTGAAAATTAAAAACAAAAACATTTCCCTGTCTCCATCTCTTTTTATTTTCTTGCCCTTATACTTATTTTAGAGCTATGATTATTGAAGAAAAACAATCACTGAGAAGTAAAACAGAAAAAAGAAAAAATCCACAAGTTTGGCAGCACTGGTCTCAGCTCAAGCACGCATCCAAATGACTGGGAGAACTTAGTAAATGCAGATTGGGAAATGACACAGTTGAGGTTCTGATTCAGTTTGTCTTCAGCTAAGCCATAGAATTTGTATTTCTAACAAGATCTCAGGTGATATTGATGCTTCCAGTCCTTGGACCACACTTTGAGAAGCACTGGTCTAGAATAGACCTACTTTGTCTGTTTGAGAAGCCTCCTTAGAAACTGAGTATTCAGTCTCAACTCCTCAGCATTTCTGAATTTCCTTTCACAGTGAACCCGAACTACCCTGTTCTTTTGGAGGACCCGGTTCTTTGTGCCATTGCCAAAAAGCACAAGCAAACCCCAGCTCTGGTTGTCCTTCGCTACCAGATAAAATGTGGGGTTGTGGTTCTGGCCAAGAGTTTCAGTGAGAAGCGTATCAAAGAGAACATACAGGTGATGATGAGTGGGGCTGTGAGCAGAGGGCTCCTAAGGAATATCCTTCACGAGGGTAATTCTTTGTCCAGCTCTCAGACTATCCTTGAGTCAAGTTACCTGTTTTTCTTGGTGCATGAATGCCTTGTGTGTGTTTCTGATGATTTTCTCCTGCTGTGGCAACAGGAGAGGCGGCATGGCTGGAGAAGGTTCAGATTGGACAGAAAATAGAGATTTTAGTTTCAGCACTGTGTCTCTAATTTATTCTGTCACCTTGTACAAATGAAATCTTATTTTCTTCATTCTCAATTGACAAAATTACATTATTTGATTTTCATAGACCATTTAGGCTGCTCTAACAAAATACTTAAGATTGGGTGGCTTAGAAACAACTGAAATTTCTTTCTCACAGTTCTAAAGCTGGAGGTCTGAGGTCAGGGTGCCTGTGTGGCCAAGTGAGGGCCCTCTTCCAGGTCACAGGCTTTCCCTTGTATCTTAACATGGTGGAGGGGGCAACAGAGCTCTACCAAGTCTGTTATATGAATATGATATTGTTTAAATCTCAATCTTGAGGGCTCCACCATCATGACCTGATCACCCTGAAAAGCTCCAATTTGTAACACCATCTCAGTGGGGTGAGGTCCCAACATGTGAATTTGAGGGCATGCAAATTATAGCAGTGATCCTGAACTTAACAAATCATCACGGTTTCATTTTGCATTTCCCTAAATACTAATGTTTCACTTTCATGCATTTAATCTCCTTGAGTTTCTGCTGTTGCAAATTTCCTGTTCAAGACCTTGCCCATTTTTGCAGATTTGCAAAATCTTTTGATTTGTGTGTAGGAGACCATTATTGTACCCTTAGCCATAGCTGTACAGGAAACTCTCCCCAGTTTCAAGATTTCATGCAGAGATCAGTTATGTGTCTCTTGATTCTGTGGTTTGGCAAACAGCCTGCACTCAGCTCAGCTGTTGTCCTTTGGCTGGGCTTTCTTGTGCATTTGCAGTTCAGTGCAAAACAGCTCAACAGTTCTGCTTTAGCAGGTGGATGTGGCTCTTGTCAGAGGAGCCTGCACACTTCTCTGTATATATTTTCATATATATTTGGCTTAACTGTGGCAACTAACCTGGTCTTCATCTCAGCACAGGACTATGCACCCTCATCAGTGATGGGGAAAAATCTTCATGTCTGGGCTAAGAACTGACTTACCACTTTTTCTGGGAGCAGGTTCTCAGTCTGGAGTGTCCAAAGACTGTATGTTTGGAAAAAGAGGATTTTAGTTTGTTTTCTGTCTCAAGTGATTCACTTAGAAAGACTGATGCACTGTAATGCTTGTGAGGTGGACAGAGAAGGAGAAGGTGTGGGAAGGAGAGGTGAGAACTCAGCAGAGGGTCCCAGGCTTGTTCACCTGGAAGCTGAGGACAGACATGGCTTCCCTGTCCCCTCTTCTTGTCTCCTCCATGGAAACTCCTCCAGTCCCCAGGGGGAAGCCGGCTCCTTGGAGGAGAGGTTAATGTTATTCTTCCTTCCTTCCAGGTGTTAGACCTTGAACTGACTCCAGAAGACATGAAAGCAATCGATGGCATCAATAGAAACATGAGATATTATGAATTTCTACCGTAAGTGACTTGCAGATGTTTCACAGATACACTGTTTACTGTAACAGACAGGTCAGCAGGGGAACGAGGATTTTTAAAAGCTTAATTCTAGGAAGACAGTTCTGATTTCCAGCGTAGGAGTAAACCAGATGCTTCCTGTAGACCTCAGACCAGAGGTTTCCTCCAGGGTTCTGTCTCTGACCAACAGAAATGTGATTGGGGCCAGGACAGCCCATCAGTAAAATCCCCAGAGTTGACATCATGGTGAATTCACTACTTTGTGCCCCTAATTGCTGTGCCTGGTGTACCACCTCGCAGGGCTGAGGGACCCGGTAGACGCATGGAGCACAGTGCCTAGTACTTTAAAGCTCTATGAAAAAATGTTCATATTTAATTCTTCTTAAAATTGGGTGAAATGATCAGATTAATAGTGACTGTGTAATAATGAATCTGTCCTGAATTATATTCATGTCTGAAATTGAAAATGAAAGTGTTAGTTGTTCAGTTGTATCCGACACTTTCGTGACCCCATGGACTGTAGCCCCGCCAGGTTCCTCTGTTCGTGGAATGTTCCAAGCAAGAATATTGGAGTGGGTTGCCATTCCCTCCTCCAAGGGATCTTCCTAACCTAGGGATTGAAGCCTGGTGTCCCACATTGCAGGCAGATTCTTTATAGTCTGAGACACCAGAGAAGCCCATATTCATTTTCATTCTAACACAATTGTAAAATGTCATGTCAATGTTTTTATGGAGGGGAGCCCATGAAGGGCAACATGCATCAGTGCTGAGAACTCACAGTGGGCCTGCCTCCAACCCGTCCTTTTAGTGTCTGGTGGATTTTCTCCCTAAAGGGCATTTCTTTTCCAAAATATCATCCATTTATTTCATGTTTATCTCTTCATTGGGCTTTTTCCCCTATTACAACTCCCATGTCCTCATCCTTGTTATCTCACAAAGCTGAATTAGCAGTAGATCATGAGCTTAACTGACCCTCTAGTGACTGCTGTGTCCTTAGCAGGACACACCCAGGTAAGATTATCTGGGTATCTGGTTTCCTGAGTCAAGACTCACCCCAGTGTAGCCGTTGTCCATCACTGGTCCTTCCCCTGGGGAGCCTCCTCCTCCTGGACTTTGACTTATTTACTAATGCAGAATTCCAGCTAATTACTGCAGAAGCATACCAGGATTGAAGAGACAGAAGACTAATCAGAGAGAAGTTGGAAGGGAGTTTAGAGAGAAGGGAACACAAATTAGTGACAAAATGAAGACAGTTTTGAATGAAAGATCTCAAAACTCCCCTTCTTGTTTGTAAAGCTACATCATAATTCTAAGAAAACACATGATAAATGAATAAAATGTGTAAAGCTACTTTTTTGTACTCAAAAGATTTTAAGTATAAATCTATGTTCTCCCTCATTAGTCTTGAATGCCTAGACTTATTTATCTTTGTGACTTTATGTCAACAGCACAGTTCTTGGCACATGGATTTGCTCAGAATACACTTTTTAATGAGTTGAATTGAAAAGGACAAATTTAGAAACAAAAATCAGAACATGAGAAAAAACAGAAAATAGCAGTAATACTAACAAATGAATAACAAGTGTTCTCATAAATTATAAATTAAGAAAGCAGTAATCATATTTCGTAGTTATGATTATTTAGGTGTACTTGGTATCTCTTCAATAAATTGGAAATTCTTTAATGGAGGCACCCTGTATTTTGGGGTGATGCTTGATGTTTTTTTTGATGGATATATGAAAAAGTGCAACTAATTCTTTAACTTTGATTATTCTCATCATTTTGGGTCAAAACTTACACCCAGGACTGAAATGACCTCCACAAGCCATAGGTCTTGTGCTATCGTATAAATTGTAACCTGAGTCAAACTACCGGTCACTGTGGAGTGAATATTACACGTGAATGTTGGGACTGGATGTGCAGGTGCCATGTGCACATGGAGCTGACACCTGCATGTGTGCTTGTTGGGGGAGAAGGAGGGACGTGTTTTGTAGATTTTAAGTTTTAGCCCATCGTGACCACATCACAGAGTAATACTTGCTATGACAACATGACTGATTTAATAAATTAGTACTCCTCTTTCTCTTCCAGTGTTATTGATCACCCTGAGTATCCATATTCTGAAGAATATTAACTATGAGATATCTACCATGCATTCTACTAGAATTTCTTGCTTCTAGGGCTGTGAAGAACGTTTCTGTCCTTGGTGGAGGTGTTTAAAAGAAGTGTCCAAACTTTTGAAAGCTTGTTTTTATTTAAAAAAACATTTTGTGAAATAATAGACTTCAAATAAGGATATTAGTTTTTCCTGATAACAAAATATTTGGAAAATTAAAGGGAAATGATAGAAAATAAAGGTAACCTCTGATTAACCCATTTAATAACTTTAGTATGTTTTCCTTTGTGGAAAAATGCATCAGTCGACCTAAGAAAGAAATGGAAAATTTTATTTGAGTCAGATTTGAGAACTGTAACCCAGGAAGCTCTGAGAATGTTCTGTCCCCTAGAAGTCAGGCACAGGTATGGAAGGTTTTGAGACAGAGGGCTCTGCATGAAAAGACGCTATTAATAGTATACATAATCCAGATCTAAGCATCATCATGGTGGGTCATGTGAGCCCTTACAAGGTCAAGAAGGAATTTACCTTTAAGGAGCTATCTTACTGATGCTGGGAGAAAGTTGCTCCTCATGGTTGAGCAGGTGTTCCCACTGATGGGGGAGGTTTGGTCCATGCGTAATGCAGACACACAACTCACAGCGAGGGAGAGATGAGGCCAAAGGGCAGAGAAGAACTTTTTATGCTTAAAATATTTTGTCATGAAGTAAATACATTTAATTTCATCCTTTCCTGACTTACCTATACAGATGTGTGTGTGTTTATTTACAATTTGAAATCTTCAATATACAGGTTGTATACGTATTTTTTACTTAACATAAGCATTTTTGTAAGCTATCAAGTATTGCCTGGTGGTTTCCAAGGGGGAAGGGGGTGGGAGAGGGTTGGATTGGGAGTTTGGGATGAGTGGATGCAAATTGGTATATATAGAATTGATAAAAAACAAAGTCCTACTGTGGTAGGAGCTAGTATAATCACATAGGGAGCTATTACATATTCAATATCCTATGGTAAATATAAAGGAAAAGAATATATATATATATATTTGTATGTATAACTTAATCACTTTGCTGCACAGCAGAAATTAACACAACATTGTAATTCAACTCTCTCATAAGCTGCAACTGAAGATCCTGCATGCTCCAGTGAAGACCCAGTGCAGCCAAATAAATATTAAAAAAAAAAACCCAAAATATTAAAAGTTCTTTTTTTATTTTAAAAAAATTTATCGAAGTATAGTTCACTTACAATGTTGTGTTAATTTCTGCTGTACAGCAAAGTGATTCAGACATATGTATACATATATATATATTTTGCTCAGTATTTTAGTGAGTTCTTACATGTTTTGCCATTCATTGATTTAATCAGCAAACTTTATTGAACATTCTTTAGTAGGACATTGTTTTATCAATAAATATCAATAATTAAAATAAGAAATGTCTTTAGTTGATAGTCTAGTGGAGGATGAGACTATGAATGAAATCAGGAGTATTTAGCTGTTATAGATGGGTAAGTACTTGTTGGAGATAATTCTGCATAATCTCTCACATTTCTGTACATCTGTTAGGCACCAACTACCCTTCATCCCACACAACTTTTCATTTGTACAAGAAACAGCCTTGAAACAGAAATAGTGGCTCCCTTCATTTCTCTGGAACAGAAAATGCTAAGTTCAGGAGGAAAGAGTGTTATGTAACATTTAAGGGCCAGCAAGTCAGCTGATGTGGATGGAGTTTAGTGAGGTGGGGAGACAGGAGTTGAAGATAAGGCCAGAGGACCAGTGGGGCCAGGAGGCCTGTGTCATTAGGCTTTAGAAAGGAGTTTAGTCTCAGAGAAATGGAAAATACTACAGGTTTTGAGCAGAATAGCTACATGAGATGACAGGTTAGAAGGACTTTAAGATAAAGAGTTAATTATCTTTATCTTATATAGATAAAGAAATTATCTGTAAAGATAATTAAGATAAAGAGATTGGAATGTTCCTGGATTACCTGGGTAGGCCTAGTGTCATCATGAATCTCTCATACATGGGACCTAGGAGGGTTACAGCCACAGAGAAGGTGGGAATATAGGAGCTTTAGATGAGAGACTCAAAGAGGCTATCAGTTCAGCTCAGTTAAGTCGCTCAGTCATGTCCAACTCTGCAACCCCATGGACTGCAGCATGCCAGGCTTCCCTGTTCATCACCAACTTCCAGAGTTTACCCAAACTCCTGTCCATTGAGTTGGTGATGCCATCCAACCATCTCATCCTCTGTCGACGCCTTCTCCTCCCGCCTTCAATTTTTCCCAGCATCAGTGTCTTTTCAAATGAGTCAGCTCTTTGCATCAGTTGGCCAAAAGATTGGAGTTTCAGCTTCAGCATCAGTCCTTCCAATGAACACCCAGGACAGATCTCCTTTAGGATGGACCGGTTGGATCTCCTTGCAGTCCAAGAGACTCTCAAGAGTCTTCTCCAACACCACAGTTTAAAAGCATCAACTCTTCAGCACTCAGCTTTCTTTATAGTCCAACTCTCACATCCATACATGACTACTGGAAAAACCATAGCCTTGACTAGACAGACCTTTGTTGGCAAAGTTATGTCTCTGCTTTTTAATATGCTGTCTAGGTTGGTCACAACTTTCCTTTCAAGGAGCAAGCATCTTCTAATCTCATGGCTGCAGTCACCATCTGCAGTGATTTTGGAGCACCTCCCCCCCACCAAAAAAGAAAGTCTGCCACTGTTTCCACTGTTTCCCCATCTATTTGCCATGAAATGATGGGACCGGATACCATGATCTTAGTTTTCTGAATGTTGAGCTTTAAGCCAACTAAGCCAAACAGGCTATGCAGATGGCTTTGAAGATGGTGAAATAGTCCCCAAGGCAATGGATGAAGGAGTTCTCTAGGAGCTGGAAAAGGCAACCAAGCAGGTTTTCCCCTAAGAACTCAAGAAGAAATGCAGACCTGCTAGCCCATTGAACGGGATGTTGAATTTCTGACCTCCAGAAATGTAACAGTATTGTTGTTTCAGGCCACAAAGTTTTTGGTCATTTGTTGGAGCAGCAACAGTAACTAATACGGACGTGGTTCAAGTCAGCCCACCTCCGTCTGCTGCATCATAGGTTTTCTCCTCTTTGGGGACCGTTCCTCTGATCTCAGAGGCAAGCAGTCATCTTCCCCAACAGGGAACCTCATCTCTTGATTCCACTTTCTTCTTCAGCAACTGCCAACACAGTACCAGCCCACTCACACCACTGATAACTCACTAAACGAGACCACCTCCTAGAGACAAAAAATATTGGCCTCAAAATTTTATTTTTTAAAAAAATACACATCAATATACCATGTGATGAGCAAATATTTGCTGTTCTATGTACACTGATGAGTCTCTTCAAGGGAGTGATTGAGGAGAAATAAAAGTAATTATTTACTTGTGGCACAAGAGAATGCTTGTGTATAATTCAAGATTCTTCTTTTCTCCCTACCTTCCTCTTGTCCTGTTTCTTCACTCTGAAAAGCATTTCTTATTAAGATGAATTATATGAAAATTTACTTGCATGTGCCTCTCCTAGTCAACATAGAATTGGTAGTTTCAACTAAAATAAGAAAACAAACAAAAAATAAATACTGTACTTCAAAATAACTAAAATTATCTCTGTTCTGAGATGACATAATCATGTGTGTAGAAACACATAAAGATAAAATTTGAAAAAACTGCTTAGAGCTAAAGAACAATTACAGCAAAAGTGTAGGAGAAAAATGTCAACACAGAAAAATCATTTCTAGTCTATATACGAATGATGAACAGTCTGAGAAGAAAATTTAAAAAGCAATTTCATTGAAGGTATTATCAAAAATACTCAGAAATAACCAAAAGAGAAAAGACATGTATCATTTAAAAAAATTGTGTGAAGAAAATAAATACACGAATATTAGCAAGTTAACCATGTTCATGAATATTAAAATGACAATACTAACCAAACAGATCTATACATTTGATAGAACTTTATATATACCCCAACAAGTCTTGGAAAAGAAAAAATAAAAAGAGAGCACATTTAGGTTTCTCACAATTACAGATTTCATAACTTACAACAGAGCTATTATCATCAAAATAATGTGAATAATGGAGTAAATTCAGATATAAAGACCAGTGAAATAGAACAGAATACAAAAATCAACACAAATTAATGATGTTTGACAAGGTTGCCTAAGACCATTTATGGGAAAAGTGCAGTCTTTTCAACAAACAATGCTGATAAAACTACACTTCAATCTACAAAAGAATAAAGTTAGACTTCTCTACCTTAAACCACACAGACACACGTTCACTTCAGTCACTCAGTTCACTTCAGTCACTCAGTTGTGACCGACTCTTTGTGACCCCATGGATCGCAGCGCGCCAGGCCTCCCTGTCCATCACCAACTCCTGGAGTCTACCCATACCCATGTCCATCGAGTTGGTGATGCCATCCAGCCATCTCATCCTCTGTTGTCCCCTTCTCCTCCTGCCCCCAATACTTCCCAGCATTAGGGTCTTTTGCAATGAGTCAACTCTTCGCAGGAGGTGGCCAAAGTTTTGGAGTTTCAGCTACAACATCAGTCCTTCCAATGAACACCCAGGACTGATCTCCTTTAGGATGGACTGGTTGGATCTTCTGGCAGTCCAAGGGACTCTCAAGAGTCTTCTCCAACACCACAGCTCAAAAGCATCAATTCTTCGGCGCTCAGCTTTCTTCACTGTCCAACTCTCACATCCATACATGACTACTGGAAAAACCATAGCCTTTACTAGACAGACCTTTGTTGGCAGAGTAATGTCTCTGCTTTTCAATATGCTGTCTAGGTTGGTCATAACCTTCCTTCCAAGGAGTAAGCGTCTTTTAATTTCATGGCTGCAATCACCATCTACAGTGATTTTGGAGCCCCCCAAAATAAAGTCTGACACTGTTTCCACTGTTTCCCCATCTATCTGCCATGAAGTGATGGGACCATATGCCATGATCTTAGTTTTCTGAATGTTGAGCTTTAAGCCAACTTTTCCACTCCTCTTTCACTTTCGTCAAGAGGCTCTTTAGTTCTTCTTCACTTAAAACGCGTCCAAGACCCAAACTTGCAAGATACAAGTATGAAACCCTTAGAAGAAAACCTTGAGGAATGGTTTCATGACATTGGATTTGGCTATGATTTCTTGGGTATGTCACCAAAGGAAAAACTAGATAAATTGCGTTTGTTAAAATTCAAAATTTTTTCATGTCAAAGGAAATTATGAAGAAAGTGAAAAGTCAATCCACAGAATGAGATGAAAAATCTTTGCAAATTATATTTTTGATAGAGCTGAATGGAGTGGAACTTCCTGGAAACACCCTAAAACGTTATCTCAAATTGCTTGGCTCAGTTGCCAAGGTCACCTGGTGATCTTTGCTCATCAATGCTTAATATTTCCAAAATTAATCTTTTGATTATCCCTCCTGGTGGTGCAAAATTTAAAGTTTTTTATATTTCCTCACTCTGAGTTTGTCTTGACTACCACCATTTCTCTTCCCTACTGAATTCAAAGTGTTTCCTAAGAGCATTTGGATTTATATCTTGAACTGGCAGACTTGGACATGGTAGAAATTTGAACAGCCGACACACAGGAATGGAAACACATTGTTCCACAAACATCACACCAAGCACTCTGGTGTATTCTCTCCACATCCTCCAGTAGCCACTTCTGTTTCTCTTTGACTCCAGTTTTCTACACAGTGCATCCCAGACCAGAGTAACTGTGGGGGCAGAATGATGGTAAGCTCCAGATGACAGTGGCCCAGGTGCTTTGGTCACATTCTCCTGTTCCTGCTTCCTTTCCCTCCCCTCCACGTCTCAGAACCACCACCTGTTCTTCTTCATCTTTGTATTCGTGCACTTACTGGATCTCAGTGTTTGAGGGAACTTGAAGGCCAGTCACAGTCACAGAGTAGTTGTGATCAGATCGCAACAGGAATAAAGTGTTACATCAATAAACATCATCTTTGTTATAGAAAGTGAAAGTTAAAGTTGCTCAGTTGTGTCTAACTCTTTGTGTCCCCATGGACTATACAGTCCATGGAATTCTCCAGGCCAGAATACTGGAGTGGGTAGCCTTTCCCTTCTCCAGGGGATATTCCCAACCCAGGGATTGAACCCAGGTCTCCCACATTGTGGGCAGATTCTTTACCAGCTGAGCCACAAGGGAAACCCAAGAATACTGGAGTGGGTAGTCTACACCTTCTTCAGCAGATCTTCCTGAACCGGGAATCAAACTGGGTTCTCTTGCCTTGCAGGCAGATTCTTTACCAACTGAGCTAGAAAGGGTTGATAATAATGTATAAGAAATGCTCAGATTTGAACAGAGCTCTTCTTAGGTAATGTGCATTCTAACATCTGCTGGGTGTTCATCCACTCCATCTTTAATCAGGATAATTTATTCATGTCCTGGAGCAAGTACACCTATTGTTCTGATAACTAGGAAAGTCTTCTCAATATAGTGTTCATGATTTCCACCTACAAATTCAGATGAATAAGAAGAAAACAAAGTTATTCATTCTCCTTCAAATTTATCTTTCTTAGAAAATTGTAGCTGAAGAACATACTCTAGTCTAGATACAGAACCAAGACTTGGGAATACCCCCATCATCAGGGATCAGCTCCACACAGACAGCCATTGTCCCAAGTACTTTGTGCATTCAGGTCCAGCTGCCTGCATGGTGGTCAGCTCAGCTCCAGAGGGAAAAGAGAAGGTTACTGCTTCGAGGTCTCAATGTCTAACTGTTAACACAAAACAGAAACAAGAAAAAAGCTTAACGTAATAGCCTATTGTGAATGGAGGACAGCTTGGATCTGTGCTGGGAGAGAAGACCTCCACATCAGAAGACCTTTTTCTTATTCTCCAGGCCACAGAGAGTCTCTCTCAGACAGTATCTGGAAAATTTCACATGTGAATTTTGGCATTCACAGTAGAAACAGATATCAAGGACTATTGCTCAACTGTACAGAAATTCAGGGTCATTTATCTTATTATTTGGTCACAAACTTTTGAAATTGCTTCTAATTAAGTCTATGTTTCTTATCTCTAAAACATCTTTAGTTCTCTCTTACAGGGAACAACCCTGACCTCATGGTTACACAACATGCTAAGGTACCCAACACAACTGGTGGATCCAAGGGAGACAACTCATTCATTATTCATCACCCAGCAAACACCAGATTTACTGTCACACATATGCAACATAATAAAAAAGAGATGTCCCAAGGACTTGGGACCATGGTTGTCTCTGTGGAGCTATTCCCCGATGATAGGGTACTGCTAAGTCTTGGATCTGTATCAAGCATAGACTATGTTCTTCAGCTACCATTTTCCAAGAAAGATCAATTCCAAGAAGTACGAATAACTGTGTTTTCTTTTCTATACCTCAGCATTTATTTGCCACAGAAACTGTATACTCTACGGAAAATGAGAAACAGATATTTTGGTTTTCTATCTCTTCAGAAATTAATTAAAATTACAACTACTGTCCCTTCACAAAGCATGGAAAACTGCTCTGCTCATGCCTTAGATCTGTGAAGCAGAAAAAGAAACAAAAAAGAAACAAAAATAATTTTAATCACAGACACACTGGAGCAGAAATGTTGTGTTGATGGAGCAACAGCATCAATTATATTACCCAATAGTTTGAGCGATTGCTGTTTTCCAGGCAGCAGTCTCAATGACTCAAACACCCTATGAAGTAAGTTCAACTATTAGCTCATTTTACAGATAAAGAAACCACAGAGGTTAATGACTTGTCCAAGGCCACATGGAAGGTGATTGTTTTTGTTATTTTTGTAAACCTGAAGAGACACTGTATTATATACATGGTTACAAATTTCCCTTCCTTTTCTACTTCTTGTTTCCCCCCTTATCTGATAACAGTGTGGGTAAGGTGGATAATTTTGAGAAGGGGCAAGGGGAACACTGGCAGAAATCTTCTTGCCTTACATTTGAACTTTATGGAAAATGGGCAACTACTTGGAAGAAGGGAGACGGCTCGAGCTCTGATTTTCCAAGTTTTCCGCACCTCATGGTTAAGGTGTGCGCACCTGTTCCAGCAGCACACCTGGATTGACACTGCAAGTTGAGCAAGATGGGCTTGGCGTTTGACACATATGTACGTCATGCCAGGTATAACTCCACTGTTCTCCCAATGGACCACCTGCACCAGCATTTAATGACCCTATGGAGAGCCACCATGTCCGGCGAGGAAGTTATACAGAACTGAGTGGTCCTAGTGTCTTCCTCCTATGGAGGACGGTCAGAATTTGTCCCATGATCTCAATTATAGAGACCACTAATGGATGTGAGTAGGGAGAAGAATGCACTAGTTGGTGTCCCACAGTCTGACCTTCCCTTGTGTGCTCTCTGATCCTGGATATTATTTGGATTTCAGCTGATGACTTTTTTTCTCTAGTCAATCCTCTGAGTATTCAGCTCCCCTGCCTCTGTACCACTGAAGTCACTCATTCAAATGGAAGATGTCTGGTCAGAATGTTGTGGAATTTTAATATCCAGACACACTCAAGAGCCATTATAGTACTGCTGGTAGCAGTTTGGAGCTGCCCAATTTTCTATTTGTAAGGAAGTTAACATTCCCCAAAGTAATGCTATTTTCTAACCTTTGTCCTCTTCTAACCTTTGGCTCTGTCATATTTTGTTCTGTCAAGAATCATGAAGAATATAAGATTTCAACTTAATTTGTGAGCTAACAAATCACCTTGCCCTGGTTTCACAGATGCTGGTAAAGGAAAGAATGTTTATTACTCATAACAAATGCTGTAGCCAAATAAGAGTATCATTTTCCAGCTTTGTTGAGCCATAATTGACATAGAACATTGTATAGGATTAAGGTTTACAAGGTAATGAGTTCGTGTACAGAGTATATTACGGAAATGTTCTCCACAGTAAGGTGTGTTGTGCTAGTTCCTTGGGTTCCCATTTCTAAAGTTGAAGTGAAGGTCCCAGGTGATGCCTGAATATTCAGTGAGTTGAGTGACAGGGAAAAAAACCTTGAGTCTAGGGATCCTGGGTCAATGACATTATGCTCTCAGCATCCTTCCTTTTCTCAGGAGGGAGAGGTTTTCTTTACATGACTGTGCAGCAAACATGCCCTCCATTTTCTCTGCAGGGAGCCACTGTCTCTATATTGCAAGAATGTTCACTGTACAAATGTCTTGAAAACTTAGTGTGGCATGAAGTGTGGTCAGAGCCTCCACTTATCAGGTACACAGAAATGTGAGAAACTGCAGGATTATATCTCAAGGGGAACTCTCCCACTCCTAACAGCTACATACTTCTGATTTTATCCATAGTCTTTACCCTCCACTAGACTATCAACTCAAGTCATTGAAAAAGTTTATTTCCTGTTTTTGTTACTTGTGGATAAAAGTGTCTGGCACATAAAATATTTTCAATAAAGTTTTGCTGTATGAATCTACGAATGAGTGTCAAAATATGCAAGAACTAATCAAAATGCTAAAGCAAACCCAGATGATGAAAGAATAAAGTAAATTAAGACAATACACTACTCAAAACAAGCAAAATATAATACTGGATTTTGAAAATAATATTTGATAGCTTCAAAAGATACTTAAGTCAAAAGGAAAGCATACAATTTGCATGTTGGAGATAATCCAATTGCAAATAAAATCAAATTCACACATTTGTAAAGGAAAATCACGACAAAAAAAAATGTACCGAATGTTAAAAATTTTCTAACAGTCTAGTTGGGCTTCCCTTGTGGCTCAGATGGTAAGAAATATGTCTGCAATGCAGGAAACCCAGGTTTTATCCCTGGGTTTGGAAGATACCCTGGAGAAGGTACGGCAACCCACTCCAGTATTCTTGCCTGGAGAATCCCAAGAACAGATGAGCCTGGCGGGCTACTGTCCATGGGGTCGCAAAGAACTGGACACGACTGAGTGACTAAGCACAAGGTCAACAGGCTAATTATAGGTTATATTTATTCTCTAACCTCTCCTTTCTTCCCCTAAATTCTGTAATTTGTATGTATGATTTAAATGATCAGAAAAGCAAACATTCTTGTCTTTTTCATTGAAATATAGTTGACAAAATATTATATTATTTCAGATGTACAACTGAGTGATTCGTTATTTTATAGATTATACTCTGTTTAGGGTTATTATAGATTATTGGATCTATTTCCTAATATCCTAGGTTGTAGGTTTTTCCCTTTCAGCACTTTAGAAACATCATGCCACACTGTTGTGCCTAATTTCTGCAGAATAATCAGCCGACAGCCTGATGTCTTTTTCCTTGTACGTGACTCATCATTTTTCCCTTGCCGCCTTTAGAATCCTCTCTTTATCTTTAACTTCTGCTTTTTTAATTTTATGTGTCTTGGTGTGGGCCTCTTTGGTTTTATCTTATTTGGGGCCCCCTGTGCATCTTGCACCTGGATAGCTTTTCCCTTCTGCAGGTTCAGGATATTTTCAGCCATAATTTCATCAAATGCTTTTTCTGCCCCTTTCTCTCACTCTCTTTCTTCTAGGACTCTTATCATGAGGATGTTAGTACACCTGATGTTGTCCGAGAGGCTTTTTAAACCGTTCTCTTTTTTAAAGTTTGTTTCCCTTTTTGCTGTTTTTAATGTTAATGCATGATTTACATAAATCTCTCTTCCAGGTCACTAATGAATTTTTCTGTATCATCTAGTCTGCTATTAATTCCTTCCAGGGTGTTTTTTTAATCTGAGTTATTGCATTATTCAGTTCTGACTGGTTATTTTTAAAAATATTTTTTAGTTACTTGTTAACAGTCTCACTGCGTTCATCTACTCTTTTCCCTAATTTAGTTAGCATTCTTATTACTGACGCTTTGAATTCTGGTAAATTACTTTGTTAAGCAATATATCTGTTTCATTAGCTGATTTTGCAGGTGTTATTTTCTTATTCTTTAATTTGAAACAAATTCCTCTGTCTTTTCAATTTGTTTAACTTTTCCCATGAAACTAGTTATCCATCTGTGTCTTGCAGGTGTGTCCTTGTATGGACATTGCCCACTCTGCCCAGCATGGGCGGCCCTCGCCCCAGGGGGAGTGAACTGGACCCAGAGGCACTGAGGGGGCATCTGTGGGATGGGGGCACACGGGCTGCCCAATAAACCAGCGTCCTGCCGCCCCCTCAGCCTGTTCTAGGAGCAGGAGCGGGTGCGTGTCTCAGGAGAGGAGTCAGGATCCCGGGCCTCCTGCGGGTCCCCCTGGGTTCACAGCAGCTGCGGGGCCGCGACCTCCTGGCGTCGTCCCAGGGCTGCGGTGCCCAGTGCGTGGTGTGCACGGGTCTCTCCAGGGAGGACCTCCGAGCCCCTGTCTCCCCTCCTCGTCTGGGGCCCTCCCGGGGGTTCAGTCCTGATCTGACTGCTTCTCTTCCCTTCCCACCCAGCTCTGTGAGGACGGTTCTGTACAGCCAGAGTCTGGAGATGAGGCTTCCTGCTGGTGTCCTGTGTTTTCAGGAGATGTGACCCTGATGTGCTCCTGGGGGAGCTGAGCTGAGTCCTCCTGCCCACCTGGAGCTCCTCCCCAGGACAGTGTGTGATACTCACTGTGTGCTAAGTGTGGCTCCTGTGATTGTTCAGGAAGAGTCAGTGCCAATTAATTTTCTTCCTTTCCTGGACCATGGTTTCCTTTTTCTTTTTTTCTTTCTCCTTCCTTCCTTTCTCTCTTTCTGTCATGTGTGTGTGTGTGTTCCTGCGTGTGTGTGTGTATGTGTTCCTGTGTGTGTTCATAGTTGGGTACTTGAAACAACAGGCAAACACTCACTGCTAGTAGATTTGTTTCATGTCCTGCCCATCCTTCACTAGTTTGCTTGACATACTTCTAGTCCTGGGATCAGCCCAAAGGAAAACTGAGGACAACTTGGTCCATTTCTGAGTCATAGTCTTGCCTGGCATATGTGAACGTTTTTGATTCTCCTGAATTTATGATTATTTTTGAAATTCCCTACTGTCCCCCAGATACACACTCCAGTTCTACTCAGGGTTTTGCATGGTTTAGTCTATGTCTCCACCCTTATCCTTTGTCCCTGGCCCCACATATGTATAGTCCCCCTGCGGCTGTAATGAGATACTCCAGCTGCTCTTCAGTTTAAGCTTAGAATATTGAGTGAAACAGACACCAGTCTCCAGGCAGCCCCCAAGTAGGTTGGAACATTGCAGATAAGGTTTTCTGTGATCATTCTGGTTTGAGGGAGGCAATTGGGAGCTGAAGAAGACTGCATTGCCCCAAGCAGAAGGAGGGTGCAGGTGAGTAAATACACGATGAAATTTCCTGCCATTCTGTTCTGGATTTTTCCAATTGGGTGTTCATTTGTTGTTGTTGTTCAGTCACTGAGTTGTGTCTGACTCTTTTGAGACCCTATGGACTCTAGCCCACCGGGCTCCACTGTCCATGGAATTCCCTAGGCGAGAATTCTGGAATGGGTTCTCATTTCCTTCTCCAGGATATCTTCCTGACCCAGGGATTGAACCTGTGTCTCCTGTATTGCAGGCGGATTCTTTACCACTCCATCACCTGGGAAGCTGGTTCATTTGTCACTCTAGGTGTTCCTCTGACTGTTTCCCAGGGCTCCTATGAGGTTTTGTAGATAGTTTATAGCTAGTTTCTTTCATTTTCCTTATGCTTCCATGGGAAAATCCAGCAGTTCATAGCTTACTCTTTAGCTAACTTTACTTTCCGTGTTAAATTTTAATTAGCTTCACAACATTCCATTGTAGCAATGCTTGATGATTTCCCTCATTCTTCCAGATATATTATAATTTAACTTGTTTACAGGTTTTCCTTTCATGAATAATGTTGAGCAAGATAATAAATTATATAAAATATCATTTACGTCATGGCAATTTTAAAAGTTCTCTAACTGGCAGACTCATTAGAAAAGACCCTGATGCTGGGAAATATTGAAGGCAGCAGGAGAAGGGGATGACAGAGGAAGAGATGGTTGAATGGCATCACTGACTCAATGGACATGAGTTTGAGCAAGCTCCGGGAGATGGTGAAGGACCAGAAAGCCTGACGTGCTACAGTCCATGGGGTTGGAGAGTCAGACATGACTGAGCAACTGAACAACAAAACTAACTAAAAGATTTGAACAGAGTCTGTTAACATATCGCACACAGTAAAAAAACCATTAATAACTAACCTCTAATAAGACCTTTGCCAGAATGTCTGATTTTCACATAATTTTCAGAATTTCACCCCCATTTATAAGCAAAATAATTTAGCTGGTAGGATATGTAAAAAGGCAAATTTATGTTCATTTGATGTTTTCATTCTTTATTAAGTGTTAGCATTTTGAGAAATCCTTGTTAGTCATTACTTTGAATTCTGTGATTGTGTGTTTAAGTATGTGTGTGTATCCACTGTAATATAGATAATTGTTTCAATTGATGTTTGCTCAAGGTTGGGCTTCATAATTAGAAATTTAAAAAATTGGTACATGTGGTTTCTAGTCTAACATATGGTCAATAATTATTCAGCAAATCCCATGAAATAATTTACAATAATGTAAGTGGATCTAGAATTATAAATTTACTTATTAAAAAAATAAAGTAAAATTTTCCAAGAAATTAATGATTTATATCATTGTATAATGTGAATATTATTCTGATAAAAAAGCAAACAAGTTAACACCCTTTGTTTATTTCTTACTCCATGGGTATTGGTTTAATCATGCTCCTCCTACAATGTATCTGCTAACATTGGACAATGCAGCTGGGGTGTTACCTTCCTAACCTGTGAAGGCAGAAGAGAAAAGTCAGAGTCTGCTTCCTCAGAGGAGCAACAGGCAATGGATCCCAAATACCAGAGGGTGAAGCTTAATGATGGCCACTTCATTCCTATTCTGGGATTTGGAACCTATGCACCTGAGGAGGTAAGAGGAGTGGTTGTGGGCTGACATAAATTGTAGTGGATGTAACACGAGTGGAAAGGACTTGGGTTGTCAAGCACTGAGCTCCTGTGTGACTCTGGGAGGATCAAGTGGTTCTGCTAACCAGGCTAGAACCATGCCCTGTGAAAGGGAAGAGAGCATCCAGTCTCCACTCTGCATCAGGGTCTGAGGCTGTGCTCCCCTGCAGATTACTCTGGGTTCCCCTCCAGTTTCTGTCTCTTTCCCAGCTTGGCAGAAGAGGTGAGACTTGGCTGTCAAGATCACTGACTGTCAGCTGCTTTGCTTTGAGGGGCATTGTAATGGTGGGGTTTCTCTGTTTATTTCATTAATTCCAGAACTGTTTCCTCCTTCCGAAAAGTCATGACCCAGAGAAGTATTTGAGGTAAAAGTTCCTAAAGATGAGGTGACTGAAAACTAATGGGAAAGAATTGCTTTCCTACTGTGGAATACCTACTAGGTCACAGGGAAAAAACACTACAACTGTGTTTTGCTCTGTACTTCTGTTTCTACATGGAAACTTCTTCTAATGGAAAGTACAGTCATTTGAGGAGATAAGCTATAGTCTTGCAGGGAAATGTTTCAATTCTCGGCTTTTGCAATATACTTTTATCTAACTATTGTCTTCAGTGCTTGAGTGTAAGAGGGACAAAGAGGATAATTTACTAGACTGGAATCCAGAAAATTTGCTACCCATCTTGTCTTTAGAGTATGTATCGAATAGTTGTATGACAAGGGACTGGTTCTTAAACTTTGAATATCACTTCTTTTATGTATGAAACAGAAGGAAATATTCAGAGAAATTTTGAAGACAGAAGACAGGACTTCTTTGCCAGTAGTGCAAACTGGGGTGAGGAGAGGGAAGGGTTCAGCTATTATTGAAGCTCACTAATTCATTCCTTAGCACATCCCTGAATGCCCCTGCATTTAAGGAAAACTAGAACTAGACCCAACAGATGAAGTTAGACAAGCATCTACCTCCTTGAAAAAGAAAAGATTACAAGTCACGTAAAAAGAAGCAAAATATTATTCAGACTTATAAAAGAAATTATCCATCATTTGCAACAACATGGATGAACTTGGATAACATTAAGCTAAGTGAAATAAGTCAGACATAAAAAACAAACACCACATGATCTCTCTATGAGTAGGATCTATAAAAAAAAAAGTTGAACTCACAGAAGCAGAGAGTATAATCACAGTGACCAGGAGCTGGGGATAAAGTTGGGGAAAATGGAAAGATGCTGGTCAAATGGTAAAGGCCTTCAGTTGTAAGATAAATAAGTCTGGAGACCTGATGTACAGCATGGTGGTTACTGTTAATAATAATGGGTTGTATTCTTGAGATTTGCCAGGAGAGTAGTCCTTAAAGGTGTCCCAAACACCTGCAAAAGTTAACTATGTGAGGTGATGGAACTGTTAACTAGCTTGGTTGTGATATTCATTACACAGAGAAAGAAAGCAAAAGTGGGAGTCCATCAGTTGTGTCCAACTCTTTGTGAACCCGAGGACTGTAACCTGCTAGGCTCCTCTCTCCATGGGATTTTCTAGACATGAATACTGGAGTGGGTTGCCATTCTCTTCTCTAAGGGATGTTCCTGACCCAGAGATTGAACTCACATCTCCTGCACTGCAGGCAGATTTTTTTTACCATCTGAGCCACTAGGATAGGGATTAAAAAATTGCTTAGTACACTTTGAATAGATATAGTTTTTATTTTGTGTATTCTGCATGACTACATTGGTAGATAAAGCACTCTTAGAAGAATTCACCTTGTTTCTTGGTGCTTTGTATCATGAACTTTACCCTGTTGACTTTGCTTAAAATAAACATATAAATCATATCCATGGTTTATACCATGATATATATATATATATATATATATATATATATATATATATATATATAAACCATATCATGATCATGATTTACACCATGGATATGATTTATATCATGGTGTAAATCATATCCATGGCTCAGATAGTAAAGAATTGCTTGCAATTCAGGAAACACGGGTTTGATCCCTGTGTCAGGAATATCCCCTGGAGAAGGGGATCTTCCTTGCCTGGAGAATTCCATGGACAGAGGAGCCTAGCAGACTACAGTCCATGAAGTCACAAGAGTCGGACACAACTGAACAACTAACACTTTCACTTTTTTCACTTTTATGAGTTCCTCCAGCACATCACTGAGCCTGGAGGTGGCCTTTGGGGTCCTCTGATGCCTTTGATCAACCACTGATCACCTGGGATTGAAGGCTTCCTGGGTATTCATTTAGTAACTTTACAGGAAATTTCAGGTAAACTATCATGGGTTCAGCACCACACATGCAGAACTAACCAAAAGCGCAAAGAAACATTAAAGCTTTTGTTTGTTTCTGTATTTTTCTTGGGAAAAATCAAAGCTTGTGCATCAGCAGTTTCTTAATCATGTGAATATTCAACTACCACCTTTGCTGCTTATGTAGGTTCCTAAGAGTGAAGCTCTGGAGGTCACCCGATTGGCTATAGAGGTTGGGTTCCGCCATATTGACTGTGCTCATTTCTACCAAAATGAAGCGCAAGTTGGACAAGCCATTCGGAGCAAGATTGCAGATGGCACTGTGAAGAGAGAAGATATATTCTACACTTCAAAGGTGCTGTGTGTGTTGTGTGTGCACATGTGTGCAAGTCATTGTGTGCAGGTGATAACTATGTAGTCAGATCAATAGCTGTTTGGTGAACGGTGCTTATTGGTACAACTTTTTTCATACATATTTGTGTATTAAATCTGGTATCCAAAAAGAAAGGGAGAGTGGTGATGGCTTTCTCATCATTGGTTCAAATTTTAATTTTAAATTAAAGTCACTTTAATTTTCTGAGCCTAGACCAGAGCAGTGTGATTTAGTATGGGCTAATGAATCAGACAGAAATAATTAGATTATAGATTTCCTTATCATCTAGGGAACTTTCTAAATTTTCTTCAATGTCTAAATCTCAGTTCTTACTTCCATCTAAGAGGTGGAAATGGGAGGCGCTGTTTTTGTATTACATAAGATCTAACCAAATGTCTTGAATTATGTTCTGCACATAATAATATGTTCAAAACACTTCCTACAGTTACGTAAACAAAAAGATTCTAATAACTCCTAAGAGGATTGATTCTGTGATAGAATTAGATTGACTTTGTGAACTGCTTTTAAACTGTATCAAACATAATTCAGATGATGGGTGTATTAGTTACTTGATAATACTTTTTATTTCTTGGATCTTTTTCTTTCATTGTGAATGATGTACTAATGATAAATTCAATCAAATAACAAAGTTTACATGGGTTGGTTAGATAAAAAATGGAACTGAAAAAGAAACAGGGTGGTTCTCCTCTGTGATCATCCATTTCTAATCAGGAAAAACCTCTGATTTTTAGATGAAAGCATTACCTACAACGTTAATTTCATGCAGCTTCCTTTCTTTAATCTCTGCAGCTTTGGTCCACATCCCTTCGACCAGAGTTGGTCCGACCAGCCTTGGAAAAGTCACTGAAAAATCTTCAACTGGACTATGTCGATCTCTACATTATTCATTTTCCACTGGCTCTGAAGGTTTGCAATTCGTATGATTACAACTATTTTATTTCTTGTGTCAGAATGTCTATCAACCTGCATGGATGGTTGACTTCAGATTTTTCATAGTAGGATATACTCTTCACTAGAGTAGAATTCCCAAATAATCACTTATGATTATCTTTTTACTGAGGTTTTTTTTTTAATCTTTAATTTCTTTGTCATTCCTCCCAGAGAATAAAGCTCAACAATCTCATGTTCTCTGCTCAAAAACTTGAGGGAATAGAAATAGGTGAGTTCTGCACACAGTACTGAGTATGACTCTTGAGTCCCTTAGGGATTTTAAGAACACAGAGTTTGGTGCAGCCATGGTGAGCATGACACTGCCTTACACTTGAACAAGATGAGCTTATCTCATCTTTCACTCTTTCACGTTGAGCAGATTTGATGGTGCTCTCCCGAGGTGAGTCTAAACCTTTATTAGGACTTAGGAGACCTTGCCTACACTGTTGCCTGTCTTCTTGATGAGGTCTGTGGACTGCACTTAGCCATTAAGAACCGTATTACTTAGAACTGTTTGGTTTTTTTTTTAATAATTTATTTATTTTAATTGGAGGTTAATTTCCTTACAATATTGTGATGGTTTTGCCATACATAAACATGAATCGGCCATAGGTATACATGTGTCTCTTCCATCCTGAACACCCCTCCCACCTCCCTCCCCAACCTATCCCTCTAGATTGTCCCAGAGCTCTAGGTTGATTTTAAGTTGCAGAAATCAATTCAAGCCAAGCCATCCTGTGCAGAAGAGTTTATTGGTTTATGTAGATGGCAAGGAGCAGCTGTGGAAGATTTAAGGATTTGCAGTACTCTTCAGAAGTGTCTCCTTTTTCCCACTACCACTTAACTTTTCTTGGTTGGCTTTATTTTTATATCAACATTTTCCATCAGTGATAAATTAACCTTGATTAGTTCAAGGCTCATGGTCATGAACATTTGAGAGCATGTCTGGATCTTTCACATCCCATATCAACCTAAGGAGAGTCTTGCTGGTTCATGTGTCTGCCCTAGGGCTATCAGATGCTCGGAGAGAAAAGAAACTCTATCACATCTAAGTCAAGATTGCAATTTTTATTCTGGAAATAAAGCCATGTAACATTGCCATTCTTTACATAAGTCACAATGAGTCCCCTTTAGGACCTAGGAAAATTCTATTTATTAAAACATATGGTAAGTGTAAGAGATCTGAAATGTTGTAAACCCATCTTATGGAGGTTAATGTCCTGGTCCTAGATGTGCCTGGCAGGCTGACTAAATGGAGAAATTACTGAGGGAAGGTAATGGAGGTGAAGGGGGTTGGACTAGTCCCCCAGAACTTAGAGGAAGGAGGTGTTTCCCTGAGCTGAAAGGATCTCCAGAAATCAGATGGTAAAACTGCCTCAGAGGGAACTGTGTACCGGAAGAAAGACCATTAAAACATGGACTAGGAAGTAAATAGAGATATATCAGCTGAGACAAATGTTAAGAGTTTGTGTGGGGTTTGGATACCCAAATCCTTAGTCTTGGAGAATCTGTAAGTCTCCGTGCTTATGGGTCTTCAACAGGAAGCATAGTACAGAAAAATTTACTGGAGGTTATGAAAATCATTCAGGTTATAGAGTGAAATCAGCATCTTACAGTGATACTAACAGTAGATGAAATAGTCAGGAATTAGAGCACACCCTTTGATTTACTCAGTCTTGATCTTTTTCTCCCATTGATGTCTATCATAAAATTAACTGTTTAAATGCATTTTTCTTTGTTTGATTCTGTACTCTTATATTTTTACTTTATTGCTGTGAGAAAAGTTAATATGATTCATTTAAAAACATTTTAAGTGTATAACACTGTACAATACGATGTACTTTAAGTTCATTGTATTGTATAATACAATAATTTTAAGCATAAGGACAATGCTGTACAGTAAGTCTCTAGAATTTATTCAACTTGTATAATTGAGACTTTGTACCTATGAATAGGCAATACTGATTTCTCCTTACTCCCCCCCACCACCCCAGTGACCATCACATTACTCTTTAATCCTGTGAGTTTGACCAACTTAGGTATTAACATCTGTCTTTCTGCAACTGTTGTATTTCACATAACGTAATGTCCACAAGCTCCCCTGGTGGTGCAGTGTAAAGAATCTGCCTGCCAATGCAGGAGACTCTGGTTCAACCCCTGGGTTCATAAGATGACTTGGAGAAGGAAATGGCAACCCACTCCAGTATTCTTGCCTGTGAAGTCCATGGGGCCACAAAAGAATCAAACACGACTTAATGACTAAACAATAACAACAATGTCTATAAGGTACAACCTGAAGTCAAGAAGTAAGAGTCTTCTACAGAAAATGTAGCTTGTAAAATTCAGGAAATATATATATATCTCCTATGTATATATGGGTTACTAGGTTTCCCTAGTAGCTCAGCTGGTAAAGAATCCACCTGCAAAGCAGGAAACACTGGTTTGATTCCTGGGTAGGAAAGATTCCCTGGAGAAGGGATAGGATACCCACTCCAGTATTCTTGGGCTTCCTTGGTGGCTCAGATGATAAAGAATCTGCCTGCAATGCAGGAGACGTGGGTTTGATCCCCGGCTTGGGAAGATCCTCTGGAGGAGGGCATGGCAATCCACTCCAGTATTCTTGTCTGGAGAATCCCCATGGACAGAGGATTCTGGCAAGTTATAGTCCATGGGGTCATAAGGAGCTGGACATGACTGAACAACTAAGCACAACACAGCATATATGTATAATCAATATTCTAAATTAAAAATGCTTCAAAACTATTGTGATTTTAGCATTAATTTTGCCTTCAAGTTTTCATTGTGAAAATTTTCAGATATAAAAATTTAAGGGTACAATCAAGGACAGCCATATTTTCCCTCTTGTATGCAAGATGTTTCACATTTTGCCACATTGGCAGATGTGTATGTGTGTGTGTATGTATACATATACATACATACACATATATATATATACATTTATATATATATTTACATGTGTAATATTAGGTTGAACTGATCTCATTGTGGCTCACATGTCACTTTGAGTCATGTATCTCAAGCTCTTTTAACCTGTCATGGTCACTCAATTATATTTTTTAACCATGATATCCAAACAGTTTCTTGAAAAATATAATAGATTTATCAGACTATCACCTTGTATTGTTAATTAATTTGTTTCTCAATTCTTGTAAATTAACAGATAGATCTGAAACCCTTACTCATGCTCATAAATTTATACATTTTGGGAGTATGTCCTTTGCATGCTGTGCCCCTCACGTGGCACCCAGTAGGAAGCACATGATGATCAGCTGTCCCACTGTGATGATGGTATTTTTGTTCTCCTAGTAAAGCTACTGGTAGCAAGATTTTTAATTTGGAAATGTGTATTTCCCATGTTGAAATTACCTAGTCATCTACTGGATAATAACTATCATCAGAGGAATTTCAATTTTCCCCAAATTTTCATATAATGGTTGAGAATCCATCAATGATGTTCACCTGAATTAATTATTTCATTGGGACAGTTTTCAATATTTTCAATGTAAGCACTTTTTAATCTTCTTATCTGATATTTTACTACAAAAATAAAATTCCCTCATTAAGTCAGGATAAAATACACCTATTCCTATAAGACAAGACAAAAACTTCCCTTCTTCCCTTTAATTGTCAGTTTCTGAGAAAGCATTTTTCATAATAATCATCTGTAGAGGGAAATGTTTTTGCTCTTTCTCCCTCCCTCAGGGATTTTTGTTGACTCTGTGTGCTACATTTGCTCTCACTCATGATTCCCTTTGGTGTTAAAATCTACTCAGATGTCACCAGTGGGAACCCATCAACCTGGTTCTTTTGTCCTGCAGACATTTATTCATGTATCTTGGAGCAAATTCTTGCTTTTTGCAAGATTTGATGTCCAAGACTCAAACAGTTGTTTTCTTGTCCCAGATCTGGAGTTAGGTATGTCCCCTGATTGCATATTTAGTAACTGAGTTCTGGTCCCTAGAGTTGCTTGTTCTCAGGATTGTTATTACTTTTTCTGTTTTCAGGAATAGAGATATAATATGTATTTCTTAAAAAAATTACTTGATATTGATATTTTCAGTTCTAATTTAGTGTTCCATAGTTTATTTTTTCTTTAGATGTTTTAAACTTTTTGTCTTTCTCTGTCATACTGATATCACCTTCCTATATAACCTGACACTCTTCTATGTTGTCATTCTACAGGTGGAATGTCACCCTTATCTCAATCAGAACAAACTGTTGGAGTTCTGCAAGTCACATGATATTGTTCTTGTTGCCTATGGTGCTCTGGGATCCCAACGATTCAAAAATTGGTAATGAACGCTAATGAAGACAACAGAGAGTTTACCTAAAATTCAATTTTTCATGGAATATGTTTTGTTATGTTGTACTCAGTTCTCTCAACTAGCAGAGGGTAGAGAGGGGAAATGGAAGAGCCTTCTCTTTTGTCTTCTCATCACCCAGCCAGTTATTTTTTACATTATATGTGTCTTGTTATAGATTAATCAATAACAAGTGACTGCATTAAAATCTATATATAATCTCGCAGTTGAGATCTAAGACATAAGCTTAAGTCATGATTTACTTACTTATTAACTAATGAACACATCGCTAGTAAAAGACTTTCTAAAAAAAAAAAAAGACTTTCTGAGCTTCCCTTATATCTAAAGTCAGGATAATAAGCCTCCCAGGTCAATGATGATTGAAAAAAATTACAATTTGAACCATTTTTGTAAACATCTGTGTAAGTACTGCACACTGTAAATAGTGATGAAAAAAATAGTTACTATGAGACTACTCAATTTTTATCAATACTGAGAAAGTTAAACTAAAAAATATCCCAGTCTTTTCCTTCTCCTTTTACGCTCTTGTACTTACTTTGGGACTATGATTAGAGAGGAAAAACAACCCCTGAGATGTACAAGAACAAAACCACAGCTGTGGAAGCATTTATCTCAACTCAGCATACACCCAGGTGACCAGGAGAGCTTTGAACACAGATTGGGAGGTGACAGAGTCGAGTTTCTGATTCAGTTTGTGTGCAGTTAAGCCATGGGATTTGTATTTCTAATAAGACTCCAGGTGAAACGGATGCTTCCGGTCCCTGGGCCACACTTTGAGAAGCACTGGTCTAGAGTGGATCTACTTGGTCTGTTTAAGAAGTCTCTTAGAAACTGAGCACTCACTCTCAGCTCCTCAGGATTTCTTTATTTCCTTCCAGGGTGAACCCGAACTACCCTGTTCTTTTGGAGGACCCCATTCTTTGTGCCATTGCCAAAAAGCACAACCAAACCCCAGCTCTGGTTGCCCTTCGCTACCAGATGCAACGTGGGGTTGTGGTTCTGGCCAAGAGTTACAACAGGAAGCGGATCAAAGAGAACATGCAGGTGATGAGTGGGGCTGTAAGCAGAGGGCTCCTAAGGAATATCCTTCACGAGGGTCATTTTTGTCCAGCTCTCAGACTATTTTTGAGTCAAAATGAATTACCTGTTCTTTCCTGTGCTTGAATGCCTTGTGTGTATTTCCAGTGGTTTTCTCCTCCTGATGTGGCAACAGGAGAGGTGACATGGCTGGAGAGGGTTAAGGTTGGACAGAAAATAGATATTTTAGATCCAGCATTATGTCTGCAACTTATTCTGTCACCTTGTATAAATGACATCTTATTTTCTTTGTTTTCAATTGACAAAATTGCATTAGGTGATTTTCTTAAACTGTTTAGGCTGCTCTAACAAAATACCACAGATTGAGTGGCTTAGAAAAAAAATTGAATTTATTCCTCACAGTTCTAAAACTGCAAGACTGGAGTCAGGGTGCCCGGGTGATCCGGTGAGGGCTCTCCTCCAGGTCACAGGCTTCTCCTTGTATCTTAACACGGTGGAGGGGGCAACAGAGCTCTCTCAAGTCTCTTATATGAATATGATGCTGTTCAAATCTCATTCATAAAGGCTCCACTATCATGATCTAATCACCCCTCAAAAGCTCCATTTCTAGCACCATCACAGTGGGGGTGAGGTTAACAACATATGAATCTGGGGACATGTGAGTGAGAGCAGTCATCTTGAACCAGTTCATCATGGTTTTATTTAACATTTCTCTGAATATTAATGTATTTTCATTTTCATGCATTTCAGTTTCTGCCTTTGTGAAGTTCCTTTTCATGACTTTGTACAGTTTTATTCAATTGTATGTCTTTTTATTTTTATATTATATCATTAGCCATAGCTGTACAGGAAATCTCCCCCATTTAGGGGTTTAGGGCAGAGATCATTTATGCGCCTCTTGATTGTGAAATATGTGGTTTCACAATCAACCTGCACTCAGCTAAGCTGTTGTCTTCTTGGCTGAGCTCTTTTGGGCATTTGTAGTTCAGTGCAGAGCACCTCGGCAGTTCTGCTTTAGCAGGTGGATGAGGCTATTGTCAGAGGAGACTGCACGCTTCTCTGTATATATTTTCATATATATTTGGCTAGACTGTTGTCAACCTACTTGGTCTTTATCTCATCACAGCGCTATTAACCCCGGTCAGTGAGTGGGGAAAAATCCTCTTCTTGTCTGTGCTCAGATCTGACTCACCACTTCTGGGAATTATAACGGTTCAGTGGAAGTTACAGGCCAAACTAAGTCAAGGGGAAGGGAAATGTTGCCTGATAAACTGTTTTTTTGTTTCCACTCAAATCTCGATCTGTAGTATACTTAAACTGATTTTTGAATATGACATGAAAAGGTATATACATATAATTAAACAGAAATCTATGTGTCAGTATTTTCCCACAGATTTTCGCTGTCAACTCTGTCATGTATCAAATGTCCATAAGTACATTTCTGGCCTCTCTCTGTTCTATTTAACTATTTACTTCTCTGTACTACTTTGTTATAGTGGAAAATAATCTTGCTTTAAATAACATTATTTTTTTTTCTCTAAGTATGTCTTCACTGCTCTTGACTAGCTGTTCTTTTACATAAAATTTAGTATCAATCTACCAACTTCCACAAAAGAATAACTGTTTAAGACTTTGGTTCACATTGCATTTCTCACTTTCAAGAAAACTGATTTCTATACAAAATTGACATTTTGATTTTGTGACTATGATATGCATTCCTAATTATTTAAGTATTCTTTAATATTTTAAATGCATTTAATAACTTTTTCACAGAGATATGTACATAATCAATGTTTTAGATTTATTCATAGGTAATGAATAAGTTTGTTATCAGATTCTTGATAAGGTTTTCACAGGGGGATCCTTTTTTCCATACTTGCTTAAGCTCTATGCTGTGTCATATTTTAGGGGATGTTGAGAAGGAAAAAAACAGTCTAGTATTCAGTCAAGTGCACATATTTTGTCCAGGTTGTCCAATAGTACCTTTGTTTGCAAAAAAGTTGATTTTTGTTTGCTTGTCTTCTGTCAAAAGAAATTCACATAGAAAGGTAGGGGATTGATGCCTTGCTACCTGTGTGTGTCTGTCTGTCTGAGAACTGGAGCAGAAAAGTAGAGGGTGTAGAAAGGACAAGTGAGAACTCTGCAGAGGGTCCCAAGTTGTTCACCTGGAAGCTGAAGACAGACACAGCTTCCCTATCCCCTCTTCTTGTCTCCATCCGGCTGGAAATTCCTCCAGTCCCCAGGAGGAGGCCAGCTCCTTGGGGGAGAGGTCAATGTGATTCTTCCTTTATTCCAGGTTCTCGACTTTGAATTGACTCCGGAAGACATGAAAGCAATTGATGGCCTCAATAGTAACGTACGATATTATGATTTAGTCTTGTAAGTGACTTGTGTATATTTCACACATACACTGTTTTCTGTAGCAGGCAGGTCAGCAGGGGAACTAAGCTTTTAAAAAGCTTAATTCTCAGAAGACAGGCCTGGTTTCCAGAGGAGCTGTAAACCTGGGGCTTCCTGCAGACCTCAGACCAAAGGTTTCTTCCAGGGCTCCATCTTTGACCAACAGAAATGTGACTGAGGCCCAGGACAGCCCATAAGTAAAATCCCCAGATTTGACATGGTGGTGAATTCACTACTTTGTGCCCCTAATCCCTGTGCCTGATGTACCTCCTCTCAGGGCCCAGGAACCCAGTAGACACAGAGGGGACAGTGCCCGAAGCCCACTATTCTTTTAGGGACCTGTGAACATATTTTATCTTTAAACTTTTTATAAAATTGGGAGGAAATGGTTAATAATGACTATGTAATAATGAATCCAGCTTGGACTACATTTGAGTTTATCCTAACACAATTGTAAAATATATTGCTGATATTTTTTATGGAGGAAAGTCTCATGAAAGGCAAAATGCATCAGTACTGAGAGGTCACATGGCCTGGCTTCCACCCCCTTCCCTGAGTGTCTGGTGAATTTTCTCCCTAATGGGCATTTCTTTACCAAGACACCATCCATTTCTTTCAAATAGATCTCTTCATTGGCCTTTTCCCCCTATTACAAATCCCATGTCCTCATCCTTATAATCTCACAAAACTGAATTACAAGGAGATCATGAGCTTAACTGATCCTCCAGTGAGTGATGGCCGTGTCCTTAGCAGGACACACCCAGGTAAGATCGTCTGGGTCTCTCTGGTTTCTTGAGTCAAGACTCACTCCAGTGTTGCCTTTGTTCATCAGGGATCATCCCCTAGGGAACCCCTAACTCCCTGACTTTGACTTAATCACGAACGTGAAATTCCAGCTGCCCAATTACTGCCGGGGATGTCAGGATTGAAGAGAAAGAAGGCTAATCAAACAGAGAGATATTAGAAGAGAGTTTAGAGAAAAGGAAATACAAATTATTAGTAAAAGGAAGATTTAGTTTTAAATGAAAGATGTCAAAACTTTTTCTCCTGTTTGTAAAGCTATATCATGATTCTGAAAAAGGATATTAAAAATGAAAACAAAAAGATGGAAATTTACTTTTCTGTACTCAAAAATTTTCACTTTACTTCTCTGTTCACCTTCATCAGGCTGTCAGTGCCTGGACTTTCTCATGTTTGTGGGTTTAGGTCAACAGCATAACCCTTAGCATATGGAATTTCTCAGAATGTACTCTTTAATGAAATAAATTGAAAGGAATGAATTTAGGAAGAAAAGTAAAAACATAGGGAAACAAGGAAAGCAGCAGTAATACTAATTATTAATTAACCACTGTTTTAATCCATTGTAAATTAAGAAAATAGTCATCTCACTTTATCAGTATTGTTACTTATGCATCCATGACATCTCAAGAGATCAGAAGTTTCTTAATGGAATGCCCTCTATTTTGGGGGGTGCTCAGTACTTACTTGTTGAATGGATGTGTTAAAAAGTTATGCACAATTTTTCCTGAGATCATCATCGTCACCACCCAGGACCAAAGTTCCACTTGGAGCTGAAATGACCTTAATGTTTAGCTGTAGTTCTTAGACCTTCTTATAAACTGTAATTCCAATCAAGGTAAATATCACTGTGATGTTTAAATTGCTTGTGACTGTGGGAATCAGACACACAGGCACTGTTCACATGTGGACTGGGTGCCTGGGGTAGAAGGTGGGATGTGGTTGTAGGCTGAGATTTTTAGGCCATCCTGGCTATATCCACAGAGAAGCACTCTCCTTGGCCGTGTGACATAAAAGTAATAAATTAACATCCCTCCTTCTCTTTCAGCCTTGCTGATCACCCTGACTATCCATTTTCCGAAGAATACTGATTGTGAGCGATCCATCATGGTTCTATCAGAATTTACTGATTCTCGGGGTGTGGAGAGAATTGTTATGATTGGTGGAGCTAATTAAAAGCTGTGTCTCTGGTTTAAGCCTTCTTGCTTTTTGTGTATGTGAAATAATAAAGACTTCAAAGCGAGGATACTTGGGAGGGGATTAAAAGGCAGAGTTGGAGACTCCCTGGTGGTCCAGTTGTTAAGAATCCATGTTTCCACTGCAGGGGCATAGGTTAGATCCCTGGTTGGGTAATTAGATTCCCCAAGCTGAGCTGTGCGACAAAAAAAGAAAAAAATACCGCTATATATAGAGTAACTCTTGCTGCAAAAAACGAAGAGTAGCAGAAGAGTAGTTGCTCTTCTACACCCAAAGCCATCAAGAAAGAACCTCACAGAGTCTAGCTGGCAGGTAGGAGAAGAAATCTAGTCAGGACCCACATCCCTAGCAGGTGACGCAGAAGAGGAGAAGTACCAATAGGCTCAGAGATTGTCCTTAAAGATCAAGGGGTATACGACCCATGTTAGGCACCCCAGGTCTGAGGACTGGCCCTGGGAAAACTAGCCCCCTCAACTCATTTGAGACCTTGTGGGACTTTACCAGAGGGTGCAAGAAGCCAAGACTCCACTTTGCAAGAGCGTGTACACACGTGACTGCTCTCAAGTCCCTGGGGCAGCTGACTGGCACTGCCTGATGCTCCGACCAGCCTGTAGGACCACCTCAGTCCAGGCCATACCCCCTGCACAGGTTCCTCCTCCAGCCACTCTTGCTTGGCACTGATGCCTACTGAGGGGGAGATAGCCATCAGCCATCGCAGGCACTGGGGAAAGTGGGGCCAACTCAGAAGTGTGCCTCCAGCCCCAGTCCTGTCCCCATTGGGTCACCAATCGCCATTGAGCCCAGAAGAAGCCTCAGCTCACCCCTGTCTCGTCCTGATTCCAGTTCTATCTCCCATGGAAATAACAGCTGCCAGCTCACCTTGGGGAGACATGGCCTCCAATCCTGCTCACTCACCAAAGTCACTGGTCACTGGCAGGCCACACAGAGACACCCTGTGTGGGGTGTTCCACACAAGGGACACCCCTTTAGACTTCAGACTAAATAAGTAAGTGTTAGTCGCTCAGTCGTGCCCAACTTGTTGCGACCCCATGGACTGCAGCCCACGAGGCTCCTCTGTCCATGAGATTTTCCAAGCAAGGATACTGGAGTGGGTTGCCATTTCCTTCTCCATGGAATCTTCCCAACCCAGGGATTGAACCCAGGTCTCCTGCACTGCAGGCAGATTCTTTACCGACTGAGCTACAAAGGAAGCCCAGACTCTGGACTAGGTAACTGCTTAACCTCATAGAGACAACAGAAAAGACCAATTAGATTAAAAGAAAAACACACACATCCCAAGTGAAAGACCAAGATAAAACCTCATTATAAAAAAAAAAAGAACCTATTGAAAGAGAGATAAATATTTTACCTGAATAAAACTCAAAACTATAGTAATAAAGGCGCCCACTGAATGTGTGTAATAGAGGAATGCAATGAGAACTTCGAAGAACTAGAAAATATTAAAAAGATTTGATCAGAGCTGAAGAACATAGTAACAGATGGAATACACAACAGGAGGAATCAGCAACAGGTTAGGTGATGCAGGAGAATGCATTAGCAACCTGGAAGACAGAAATAGTGGAAATCACTCAATAAGAACAGCAATAAAGAATAAAAAATTTTTCATGAGAATAACTTATGGGATCTCTAGGATAACATCAAGTGCACTAGCATTTGCATTATAGAGGTCTTAGAAAGAGACAAAAAGACAGATGCAGCAAACATATTTGATGAAATTATGGTAGAAAGATCTCCAAACCTGAGAACGGTAAAAGATATCCAGGTGCAGGAAGAACAGAGGGTCCCAAGCAAGATGAAACCAAAGAGGCCTACACCAAGACACATCATAATTAAAATGGCAAAAGTTAAAAATAGAAAATTCTAAAGGCAGAATTCTATAGTTGTAATAGTCATTCCAGATGCTCTTCACCTTAAGCTCAGAGTTAAGTGGAACAGACACCAGTCTCCAGGCAGTCCCTACATAGGTTGTAACATTGCACATAAGGATTTCTGCGATCACTCTGGTTTGAGGGAGACAGCAGAGAGCTGAACTGTCGCCCTTTACAGATCAAGACTCCACTGTACAAGTCAGGGGAGAGATGAGTGTGAATAGAAACGCAAGGAAATCATAGAATAGAGATGCAGACATAGAGAATGCACTTGTGGACACCATGGGGGAAGGAGATGGCAGGATGAATTGAAAGTAGCATTGACATATATACAATACCACATGTAAAATAGCCAGTGGGATGCTGCTGTATAGCACAGGGAGCTCAGCTCAGTGCTCTGTGATGACCTAGAGGGTGGGATAAGAGTGTGGGAGGAAAGCTCAAGAGGGAAGGGATACATGTATAGTTACAACTGATTCACACAACACTGTAAAGCAATTATCTTCCAATTAAAAGAACTAAAAAATTTTTTTAAAGAAACATGCAAGAAAATATCCTTTCACTCTTTTCCGGATTTCTCTTAATTACGTGTTCACTTTGTTTCTGAAGATCTTTGCTTGATTCTTTTCCAAAGTTCCTAAGAGATTTTTCACTTAGTTTTTGTTTCTTTTCTTACTTTCCCATGGGAGAACTCAGCACTTTTCAGCTCACCATTTTGCTGATATCGCTGTACATGTTAAATTTTAATAGGCTTCAGAAAATTCCACTGTATCACTCACTGTGTCATAATTTCCCTAACTCCTCCCAAATTTATTATAATTTAACTTTTTCTTTACAGCTTTTTCTTTTATGGATAATGTTGAGAAAGATAATAAATTAAATAAAATATTTATCATTTGGGGGAGTTATATTGTGATAGTTCTTTAAAAGTTATATACTGGGTGAAAGATATAATGCCCCCGCCCCCGCCACGGTCTGTTTGCACACTGCAAAATCTGTTAATAATTAACCCCCACTAAGCTCCTTGCCAGAGTGTCTTTTTTTGTTGTTGTCACCTTTTTCAGGATTGCATTCTTGTCAGGACTGAATGTTCTTGTTATAAAGCAATGAAGAAGAAACAAGATTTTTTTCTCATGGAGAAAAAGGTAAAAAAAACAAATTTTCTTCCAATTTGAAGTTTTACTTTCTTATTAAGGGTTAACATTTCAAAAAATGTTCATTAATCATTCTTTTAAACTGTTATAAAAACAGAAATGAAACAGATTCACAGAGAACTATCTTATGATTACCAGGTGGAAAGTGTGGTGGGGGAGCGGGGGAAGGGATAGTCAGGGAGTTTGGGATTGACACGTACACTCTGCTGTATTTTAAAAGGATAACAAACAAGATCCTCCTGCATAACACAGGCAACTCTGCTCAATGTTTTGTGGCAGTCTGGATGGGAGGGGAGTTTGCAGGAGAATGGACACATGTGTATTTATGGCTAAGTCCCTTCACTGTTCACCTGAAATTATCACATTGTTAATTGGCTATACTCCATTATAAAATAAAAATTTAACTAAATAAAAATTGTGTGTGTGTGTGTGTGTGTAGTGTAGTGTGAGATAACTAACTGTTTCAAATGATGTTTGGTCAAGAAGGGGCTTCATCATTGGAAAATTAAGAAAGTGATTGGTATGTTGAGGTTTCTAGTCTAACATATGGTTAATAATTGCTGGACATTGTCTTGTAATAATTTGCAGTAATGTAAATGTATCTAGAATTTAATATCTACTCATTAAACATGAGTTAAAATTTTTCAAGAAATTAATGATCTTTATTATTATCTAATAATTTACTTTGGTAGAAGTACATGCTACCTGGCTTCAATTCTGTTCTGACTTGGTGGGCACTGCCTTAACATAGCTTCTCCTACAGCTTGTTTCCTAACAGTCGGTCATTGCAGTTAGGGTGTTACCTTCCTGTTATTGATGACCCAGAAGGCAGCCTGTGTACTCAGTAGAGCAACAGGTAATGGACACAAATGCCAGTGTCTGGAACTTAATGACCATCACTTCCCTCCTGTATGAAATTTGGCATCTGTGCACTTAAGAAGTTAACAATAAGTGGTTTGGGGTTGAGGATTCGAAAGAGAATAGACAGACTGTGAATGGAAACCAGCGTGGGTTCTCAAATCATTAAGTTTTGATGACTCTGGGGGGTTCCTTCGGTTTTTCTAATCAGTCTAGAAACATTCCTCGTGACAAGGGAGAAAGCCTTCAGCCTTCACTCTGGATCATGGTCTGATATCATGCAATCACCTACAGATTACTCTGGGATCCTCTCCAGTTTCCATCTCTTTCCTAGCTTGGCAGAAGAGGTACAACTCAGCTGTCTGGAACACTGACTGTCAGCCTCTTTGTTTTGAGGTTGATTGTAATGGGAGTGGTTTCCCTGAATATTTCATCAATTCAAGAAATATTTCCTCCTTCCAAGAAGACATGATCCAGAGAAATAGTTGAGCTAAAAGGTTCTGATGATGAGGTGATGGGAAAATGATAGGAGAGAATTGCTGTGCACCTATGGGGTATCTGCTTGTAGGGTAAGGGAGTTAGAAAAGGTGAGATTCAGAAAAAGAACAAGACCGGCACTTTACAGGAACAGGTCACCTTTAATGAGGCAAGAAGGGGCAGCTGTCAGATTAGTGAGCTGCTGCACTAGCCCAAGAAAAGAGTAAGTATATATAGGCATATATGTGGAAAGCTACTGTCTTAAAGGGGCCTGTTCTCCAAGATTGTTCGGAGTAGTTATCTCTTAAATGGCTGGGGTAAGGAATTCTGGAGATCAGCCAGAGGCTGGACTGGCTGGGAGCTGGGCATAATCAACCTTAATGTCCATTTTTTTTCCTTTGGGTGAGAGAGTTCTTTGTTTTGCATAGAATGATGAGGAGGGCCTGGAGGGGAGTTTTAACTCCAGGCTATTTTGAGCCATGTAACTTTCCTTCACTGCTGAGTGCTGGATGAGAAATACTGCACCTAGGTTTTGCCTCATACTGTTGTTACTGCTTGGAAACATATCTTGAGTAGAAAATATATTATCATTTATAGGAATAAGTTGCAATCTTACAGGGCAAGGTTTGTCCTTGTTACTGTATTTTAATGGAAATATAACTTTAGTGCTTGGACTTAAGAGGGGCTAGTGGACAAGTCTCTATACTGGAAGCCAGAAAGTTTTCTGTCTGTTGTGACTTTAGAGTGTGCAGTTGTATGACCAGGGACTGGTCCTTAATTTTTGATTCTCACTTTTATCCTCTGGAAGTACAGAAAGAAATGTTTATGGACACTTTACCAAAAAAGATACTCAGTTGGCAAAATATGCATATGAAAATTATTCAATGTCATTTGTCATTTGGACTTGCAAACTAAAAAAAAAAGAAAAAAAACTATTAAGTTCTCCTACATACCTATTAAATGAATGGCTAGACTCAAAGCAGTGACAACATTGAATGCTGCAATAGAATCTCTCCTTCATGAGTCCTGGGAATGCAAAATGGTACTGTTCTTTTTGGTTAATAGTTTGGGGTTTCTTACAAAACTAAACATACTCTTACTAAGAGATCCAGTGATAGTGCTTTTGGATGTTTATACAAATAAGCTGAAAACTTATGTCCACACAAAATCTTGCACATGAATGGTTATGCTAGTTTTAATAATTGCTGTTTAGTCACTAAGCTGTGTCCAACTCTGTGACTCCTTGACTGTATCCCACCAGGCTCCTCTGTTCACAGGATTTCCCAGGCAAGAATACTGGGTGGATTGCCACTTCTTTCTTTAGGGAATCTTCCTGACCCAGGGACTGAACCTGAGTCTCCTGCTTGGCAGGTGAATTCTTTACCACTGAGCCACCCAAGTTATAAATATAGAGATTCATTTGATGCAGAGACATAATTTTATCCATCAGTAGAATCTTATTCAGTGATAAGAAGAAGTAAACTATCAGGATATGAAAAGCCATGGAGGAAAATTAAATTTATATTGCTATGTGAAAAAAGCAACCTTAAAAAGCTGCATACTATTATTATATATGATTCCAGCTGTATGAAATTCTGAAAAAAGCAAAATATAAAGACAGTAAAAAGATCAATGTTGCCAGGGATTTAGAAGAGGAAAGAAAGGGAAAGATGGATACTGGAGCACACAGAATGTTCAGGGTGGTGAAACTATTCTATATTATGTATACTGTAATGGTGGATTCTTATGTAAATATACATTTTTCAGTATGCATAGAGCTGCTGTACAACTAAAAGTTTGAATTGTTTTGCAGGCTATGACCCTTGCTTAATAGTAAAGTATCAATCTTAGCTCATCAGTTTTAACAAATGTTGCACAGCAATGCAAAATGCTAATAACAGGGCAAAGTGTGGCAGGGGGTGGGGCAGGAGAGGAGGGATTTCTCTGCCAATTCAACAACTACTCCAAAAATAGTCTAGTGTTAAGATAAACAATGTATGGTCCAATTTTTGCTCCTTCGAACAGTTTGAAAGTGAAAGTGTTAGTTGCTCAGGGGTCCGACTCTTTGCCACCCCATGGACTGTAACCCTCTGTCCATAGGATTCTCCAGGTAAGAATACTGGAGCGGGTTGCCATTCCCTTCTCCAGAGAATCTTCTGACCCAGGGATCAAACCCAGGTCTCCTGCATTGCAGACAGATTTTTTACTGTCTGAGCCACCAGGGAAGCCCTAAACAGATAGCAGAGGGTGGTTTTGATCCATCAACTTCTGCGTTATGGGCCCAGCACACCTCTGCTACACTACTCTGCTGAACCCTCTAACAGTTTAATTCTTTCGACTTTATAAAGAACTTTTTTGAGGGTCTGCTAAGAGTCAGATTTTGTGATTGTCTCATGATACCACTGTTAAAGAATTTGACACTCAAATTGTCAGTGTTTCTAATAGTTTTCAGGTCTATGGAGGTGAGCTAGAATGGCAAACAGGCTATTTTGTGGTCATCACCTATGTCTTAGCAAAGCAGGTTAGCAGACTTCCAGGTGATCCACATGAAACTGTGTGGAATAGTTTTGGATAAACTGGTTTTCAAAGGGGTATTTCCCTCCTAAGGAGAGTGGAATTTGACTTCAAAGGACCTTCCATGTCTGTGAACTGACTTGCCTACCTCTACAAATTTGTGGCAGTTCTCCTCATCTAGAAGAAAAGGGATAAGCTACCCACTCCAGTATTCTCGGGTTTCCCTTGTGGCTCAGCTGGTAAAGAATCCACCTGCAGTGTGGGAGACCTGGGTTTGATCCCTGGCTTGGGAAGATCCCCTGGTGAAAGTGAAAGGTTGTTTGCTGAATCACGAAAAGACACCGGGATTCTTGGCCTCCGGAGGGGAAGAATTCAATCCGGGGCCAGAGACGAGGCCTGATCGCTCAGAGCTTTTGTGTAATAAAGTTTTATTAAAGTATAAAGGAGACAGGGAAAGCTTCTGACATAGGCATCAGAAGGGGGCAGAAAGAGAACCCCCTTGCTAGTGTTAGCAGTGGAGTTATATACTCTAAGACAACAGGATTAGCCAGAAGGTTTAATCCAGAGACTGTCCTTCAGGCAGGATACATTTTGTTATAATCCTTGTAAAGACAGACCTACTCCCATATTTTAAGATAACAGAATTAGAATCCAGAGACTGTCCTCAGGTGGGATACATTATTATTATATAACCCTAAGGAATGTAGAGAGAAAAGAAAAAGTTTGTCCTTTCTTCCTCCTTGAGAATTCCAGACCCCTCTGTCCTTGAGGACCCCTAGACTTCTTATCAACCTGCCTAGGAAAGGACTCTCTCAAAAGGAAAAGCTACCCACTCCAGAATTCTGGCCTGGAGAATTCCATGGACTATACAATCCACGGGGTCACAAAGAGTTGGACATGATTGAGCAACTTTCACTTTCCTCATCTAGTCATTTTCTGCCTGCACAGCATTTGGAGATGCCAGATTCTTTTGTAACTCACACAGCAAAGTAACTATTTTAATCCATGCTGATCTGTAGTACCACAAATATAAAGAACAGATATTCACTGCACTATAGCAAGGTTCAGAGATAAAATCTAAGATGGTACAGCCTCTGCATGTCACCCATGCCCAAGGCAGACTGAAAGAAGAGCCTTGTAGTTGTAGAACTCAGTCAACTGGGGCAAAATTCCTAGTTTGATAATACTTTCTATATTTTATTCTTTGGAATCAAAGTCACCAAAAATAGTCTTTGCCAACAAGGACCCATGGAAATTGCAGTGCCAAACACTATGGATTTGAAAAACCATGGGATTCATTTAGAAATTTAGCTAAAATTCTCCCAGCAAAATACTAAAAGATCATAGTAATATTGGTCTGTTTGGAATTGATGTTAGGAAACCTGACATTCAGATAATTTTAATCCTGAACCTTAACCTAAGATCTGGAACCACAAAAGTTACCATCAAACCCCATGACAAGCAGTCACAGGGTTGTTTCTCAAATTAAAAATAATGGATGCAAATGAGGAAATCTAATACTTGTGCTTTTAACATTTATGCTATAATAAAGTGTTTTTATTTATTTATTTATTTATTTGGCTGCACCCCATGGCAGCATGTGAGACCTTAGTTTCCGGACCTGGGATCAAACCCACACCTCCTACATTGGAGTTTTAACCAGTGGACTCCCAGGGAAGTCTCTATAATAAAGTGTTTTTTTCAAAAGCCTATTCGGATATAAATATTCAACTTCCTGATTATGTCTGCCATTACCTACTCAAAGTTTTGCCTTTTGTTTCTAGTAGAAGAGGTCCTTTTGACATTTTATGTAATGCAGTAAAAGTTAATGAAACTTGATGAACTTCCTCAACTTTTGTTTGTTTGAGAAAAATCCCTATTTTGTCTTTATATCTGAATAATTTTGCTGGGTAGGGTATTCTTGGCTGACAGCTTTTATCTTTCAGTATCTTGAAAATGATACTTCCATCCTTCTCCCCTCCTCCACACCTGTCAAGTTTCTGTTGAGAAATCTGCTGATAGTCTAATGGAGGTTTCTTGGAAGGTGTCATCCGTTGTTCCCTGGCTGCCTTTAAAATTCATTCTCTGTCATTGACTTTTGAAAGTGTTTTCAAAATGTGTTTTGGAGAAAGTCTTTTTGCAAATACAATGTGGGTCGAGTCACTGATTCTCCCATTTATTTTCCCAGAGTCTTGGTGAATCCAGTAGCCCTATACCTCCACCTACCACACACAGCACATTGTTGAAAATGCAGAGGAAAGAGAGAAAAAACAATGTGTGAAGGCTTTTCAGAGGACTTGCTCCCCTTAGTAGTCAGGGGTGAAAAGTAACATTTTCCTCATTGTTTATTCGCTTTATTCATAGCATGATATCTGTATGTTTTCTTTCTTTTTTTTTTTAAGTTTTGTCTGTGCTGTGTCTTCGTTGCTGCTAGGGCTTTCTCTAGTTGCATCAAGTGGGGGCTACTCTCTAGTTGTGGTGCCTGGACTTCTCACTGTGGTGACTTCTTTTGCTGCAGAGCATGGGCTTTAGGACACACGGTCTTTAGTAGTTGTGGCTCCCGGGCACTAAAGCACAGGCTCAGGAGTTGTGGTCCTCAGGCTTTGTTGCTCCATGGCATGTGGAATCTTCCCAGATCAGGGATTGAATTCATGTCTCCTGCATTGGCAGGCAGATTCTTTACCACTGAGCCACCAGAGAAGCCCAGTATCCATAGTTTTAACTCTGCAAATGATAGCCTGATTGTATCCATATGAGAATAGTCAGTACCCTCTAACAGAATATAGTGTCTGGGTAAATTTTCCTTTTCCAGATCAGACTCAGACCTGTTCCTAAAAGACAGGTTCATGGTGGTTCTCACAGTCTGAGAAGGGCTGGTGCTTGCCATGTGCAACACCATAGATGTTTTTATTTACTCTCTCTAATATTTAAAACTGTGCTTGACTATTTCCTCTTTGATTGTAATACATAGTTTGCTGTATGACTTTAATTGTACTTAGAAGAGAGTCTTAAAAAGAGTGTACAGCCAATCAGCACCAACGTGTAAGTTTTGCACGCAAAAGTCAAGGGCAGCTGGGCACATAAATGCCTTCTCAGGGCCCACTGGGCAACTGGCTTAGCTTTTACTTCCCCAAAAGGTAAAAGATTTGGTTCTACATTACCAAACTTTTTTATGTTCAAGTTTGAATATATCCTAGATATCCACTTAGAGGTAAATACCAAAATCTTTACATGGAGAAAGTAATTCTCTCATGTCATGGATTCTCCCTTTCTCAGTGTGAAACTATCTCCAATAATTCACCTGTGGACTATAGTGTGCATACCTTTCAGTCTTTTAAAAAAATTTTTATTGGGGTATCTTCTCTTCAGTCGCTCAGTCATGTCTGACTTTTTGACCCCACAAAGTCTAGCTCACGAGGCACGTCTATTCATGGGATTGGAGTATAGTTGATTTAAAATGTGTTAGTTTCAGGTGACCTAGTTATCTCTTCAAGAAAATTAGAGATACCAAGGGAACATTTCATGCAAAGATGAGCTCAATAAAGGACAGAAATGGTATAGACCTAACAGAAGCAGGAGATAGTAAGAAGAGGTGGCTTTCAAAGTTTATAGCACATTTTAAACATGCAGTTGATAATACAAAGCATTCAACTTGGAAGCGGATCTCCGCGGAGGCGCGCATCCTGATCCTGGCCGGCGGGGAGCCCGCCCGCGGGGACCTGCGCCCGCCCTCGCTGACTCACCATGCGATGCTGAGCAAGTCATTTAACCAGCCCGAGCTTCATCTTTCTCATATTTAAAATGGGAAAATAAAACTTGTTACCAACTCCCCATCAGTGCTGGGAGGACAAGAAAACGTAAGTTCTGCTGCTCTTCAGAAAAAGAATATCATTAAAATGTTAATATAATTCTGTAAATAGTACAACTTCCGTTCACTTCAAAATTCAGTGCTACACTATAGGAGTGTCATTTATAATATTCCTGTACTAGACACTCAGAGTACGAAGAGTCCCTTCACTCCAATTCCAGAAGTACCTCTCACACGCACACACTCACTCTCTCTCCCGCCCCCCTACAGGGCAGGCTGTCGGGGGCAGACCCGGGCAGGTTGCTCTCACCGCGTGGGGCCAGCACCTGAGAGAACCATCGGAAGGACAGCATGAACCCTCCCAAACCGGGCGGGTTTCTACTCAACACAGACTTGAGGGGTGGGAAGTGGCCCTGCATTCAACTTGGAAAACCGTCTAGATCTCTATTCTGCCATGGAAGAATACCTGCATCAAAGAGTGGGCTTCGGGACAGACACTAACAGTACCAGGAGCGGGTCAAGAGCTGCACAGCGGTGCGTATTAGCTACGGACTCGGGGGACTTGGTGCTTTTGAATTCTTTTCCTTTGGTATGTTCTCGTTGTCTTCCTAATGTCATTTTTTAAAAATAAAAATTAAACTATTTGTAATTAATAGTATATTTCACTCCCAGTAATCCTGGGGAAGAGCTCTTGGGTGAGAAGCTTTCGGAATCATTAACATGGGAGGCAGCATGATAAAAATGCGGATGTGGAGCGGGGCTCCTCCAGAAGGACCCCAGCAGAGAACCCGGCACTCCAGGCTGACACTCCACTCAGAATGGGAGACGTGCGGTGTTTCCTGGTAGCCTGGTGGGACCATTGCCGATGCAATTCCTTAATCACAGTGCAGCCCTGAAGCTCTGCATGGCCCGCTGGGGACCCAGGTCCCCACGACTGACACACGTGGGCTGCAGAGACCTGCGAGGCCAGTTTTGCCCAGAAAGGCTTACTGTACGCGGACTGTGGACTGTGTCTTTAGAGGCAGGACAATTAGAGACTTATCCTGACAGTGAATTTAAGACCTTTGGATTATCAACTGCATGTTTAAAATGTGCTATAAACTTTGAAAGCCAGTGTTTCTTAAAATTTCTGAAATGTCTGAAATGTCAGTGTATTTTAGAGGAAGTCTTATCTGAGTTCAGAGGTCCCTTTGTAGCTCAGGGCTGCAGGAGGATTCCTAAGTTAAGGCTGACATGAGTGCATTCCTCGCACATCGTGGAGTCTTCCTTGTGGTCACTGTGTGGTCACTGTGCTTTTTTGTTTCAGAATATCCTTATGTACAGTAACTTGAAAGACATTTCCTTGTTGTGTATCAAGGAGATTTCTTCCACGGTGCCAGTCCATGTTCTAAAATGTTGGATTTTACTTTGACGACAGTTTGGCACGATGAGTAGATTAAGTAAAGGTAGCTTACATAATGTCCAGGACCTGTCTTATACGGGGCTGACAGGAGCAGGCAGAAGGTAATCCCAAATACCAAAGGAGTGAAAACACCGCCAAGGGGTTGTGACCTAGAAATACTGTAGGCCGAGCTGTGCTGCTAGGGCGTGGCTCCGGCCTGGCTCTCACCGGGCTCTCTCTCCGTTTCTGTCTGACAGGCCTAGCTGCCCTGTGCGACACCCTCTGTCTCCTGCATGACGGGCGTCTCCTCTCTCTCCATTGCTGACTGTGTCTAGCATCCCTAGGATTCTCTGTCTGACTGGCCACTCCTTCTGGTGCTGCTGTCCTGTTGGGGGATTCCTTATCTCTGTATACATGTAGCTTTGCCAGATATGTACTTAGTCATACAGACTGTATTAATAAACCATCTACTGTGTAATACACGAGCTAGACGACGAAGAGCGATTAGCCGTCCCCTTTGTGAGAGGTAGTTAGTAGTCCCCGGTGTCCCCGCCATGGCATGATGCTGACCGTGACCCTCCTAGTCTGTCAGAGTAGGGCATGTGCTCTCCCGGGCACCCGGCCGTCCTGGCGGGACCATGCTGGGCCCTGGGCGCTCCCCTTTGGATCGTGCTCAAGTAGAATCTGCTGTGTAGTCTTCATGTGGAATCTTGGCGCTTCTGCTTTTCTCTACTAATCTTTAAGTGTTCAGTGATTTGTGTATTTGTGTCTTTTTAACTTCTAATAAACTCACTCCAACTGGAAAAAAAAAAAAGAGGTGGCAAGAATACACAGAAGAACTCTACAAAAAAATCTTCATGACGCAGATAATCACGATTGTGTGATTACTCACCTAGAGCCAGACATCCTGGCATGCGAAGTAAAGTGGGCCTCAGGAAGCATCACTAGCAACAAAGCTAGTTGAGGTGATGGAATTCCAGTTGAGCTATTTCAAATGCTAAAAGATGATGCTGTGAAAGTGCTGCACTCAATATGCCAGCAGTGGCCACAGGACTGGAAAGGCCAGTTTTCATTCTAATCCCAAAGAAGGGCAATGCCAAAGAATGCTGCACAATTGCACTCATCTCACATGCTAGTAAAGAATAGCAAGGAGAGATAAGAAAGGCTTCCTCAGTGATCAATGCAAAGAAATAGAGGAAAATAATAGAATGGGAAAGACTAGATATCTCTTCAAGAAAATTAGAGATAACAAGGGAACATTTCAGGCAAAGATGGGCTCAATAAAGGACAAAAATGGTATGGACCTAAGAGAAGCAGAAGATATTAAGAAGAGGTAGCAAGAATACACAGAAGAAGTATACAAAAAAGAACTTCATGACCCAGATGACCACGATGGTGTGATCGCTCACCTAGAGCCAGACATCCTGGAATGCATAGTCAAGTGGGCCTTAGGAAGCATCACTATGAACAAAGCTAGTGGAGGTGATGGAATTCCAGTTGACTATTGCAAGTGCTAAAAGATGATGCTGTGAAAGTGCTGCACTCAATATGCCAGCAAATTTGGAAAACTCAAATTTTGCTGTTTGGAAAGGCAATGGCAAAGAATGTTCACACTATCGTACAATTGCACTCATCTCACACGCTAGTAAAATAATGCTCAAAATTCTCCAGGCCAGGCTTCAGCAGTACATGAACCATGAAATTCCAGATGTTCAAGCTGGTTTTAGAAAAGGCAGAGGAACCAGAGATCAAATTGTCAACATCCGTTGGATCATTGAAAAAGCAAGAGAGTTCCAGAAAAACATCTACGTCTGCTTTATTGACTATGCCAAAGCCTTTGACTGTGTGGATCACAATAAACTGTGGAAAATTCTGAAAGAGATGGGAATACCAGACCACCTGACCTGCCTCCTGAGAAATCTGTAGGCATGTCAGGAAGCAAAGTTATAACTGGACATGGAACAACAGACTGGTCCCAAATCGGGAAAAGAGTATGTCAAGAATGTATATTGTCACCCTGCTTATTTAACTTATATGCAGAGTACATCATGAGAATGCTGAGATGGATGAAGCACATGCTGGAATCAAGATTTCTGGGGGACATATCAACAATCTCAGATATGCAGATGATACTACCCTTATGGCAGAAAGAGAAGAAGAACTAAAGAGCCTCTTGATGAAAGTGAAAGAGGAGAGTGAAAAAGTTGGCTTAAAGCTCAACATTCAGAAAACTAAGGTCATGGCATCTGGTCCCATCACTTCATGGGAAATAGATGGGGAAACAGTGGAAACAGTGACAGATTTTATTTTGGGGGGGCTCCAAAGTCACGGCAGATGGTGACTGCAGCCATGACATTAAAAGACACTTGCTCCTTGGAAGAAACGTTATGACCAACCTAGACAGCATATTAAAAAGCAGAGACATTACTTTGCCAGCAAAGGTCCATCTAGTTAAAGCTATGATTTTTCCAGTAGTCATGTATGGATGTGAGAGTTGGACTATAAAGAAAGCTGAGCACCAAAGAATTGATGCTTTTGAAGTGTGGTGTTGGAGAAGACTCTTGAAAGTCCCTTGGACTGCAAGGAGATCCAACCAGTCCATCCTAAAGGAGATAAGTCTTAAATATTCATTGGAAGTAATGATGCTGGAGCTGAAACTCCAATCCTTTGGCCACCTGATGCGAAGAGCTGACTCATTTGGAAAGACCCTGATGCTGGGAAAGATTGAAGGTGGGAGAAGAAGGGGATGACAGAGACTGAGATGTTTGGATGGCATCACCGACTCAATGGACATGAGTTTGAGTAAACTCCGGGAGTTGGTGATGCACAGGGAAGCCTGGCATGCTGTAGTCCATGGGTTCACAAAGAGTCAGACGCGCCTGAGCGACTGAACTGAACTGAACTGAACTTGAACAACACAGGTTTGAAACATGTGGGGCCAAGTGGCTACTTTTTTCTCTTTTTCAGTGAATATGTACCACACTGGTAAACCCAAGTTGGTTGGAGCTATACAGGCAGAACTGAAGAGAAGACTTTAAAGTTAAATGTCGATTTTCATTTTCAATGTTCTTGGGTTGGCATCCCTAAACCCTCCATTGTTGGAAAGTCAACTGTATATATATGGAGTATTTATCTCCTATCTGATCAATGACCAAAGTCTCTAGTATATTCCAGTAAACTTCTTTTTTGCTAGAATCTCTTGTGTTTGTGGATATATTTGCATCCTCCAAGACCTTTTTACTTTAGTCAAGTTTGAACTAACATCCTTGTATTATCTATTTTTAATGAGATGACATTAGTATTTTGCAACACAAAAATTAGTGGTTTTTTAAAAATTAACTTTATTGCTATCTTACCAGATCTTAAAGTAAAACAATACTTTCAAAGATCAGCCAACAAGAGTTTTAGCATGCAAATTGTTTCTATTCCTGCGGGAAATGGAGCAGGCTGATCTCAGTGGTGCTGACCAGATAATTTCTACCTGGCTAATCAAAATTACATTTCTGATGAAGCCATTTATCCAAAGAAGACAAACAAATGGCCAATAGGTATAAAGACATGGTCAACATCACTAGCCATCAGGAAAATCCAAATCAAAACTGTAAGATACTGTCATACTTGTCAAAATGGCTATTATTTTAAAAAACTGATAGACACAATAAGTGTTGGAGAGAATGTGGAGAAATCAGAAGCCTTGTACACTGTTAACAGGAAAGCAAATAATGCAGCTACTATGAAAAATAGTATGACTGCTCCTCAAAAAATTGAATGTAGATCTACCATATTCAGCAATCCTTGTTGTTCAGTTGCTAAGTTGTGTCCAACTATTTGCAATGCCATGGACTGAAGCATGCCAGGATTCCCTGTCCTTCACTATCTCCTGGAGTTTGCTCAAACTCATATCCATTGAGATCCAACCATCTCATCCTCAGTCATCCCTTCTCCTCTTACCCTCAGTCTTTTCCAGCCTCAGGGTCTTTTCCAGTGAGTCAGTTCTTCGCATCAGGTGGTTTCAGCTCTAGCTTCAGCATGAGTCCTTCCAATGCATATTCAGGATTGATTTCCTTTAGGATGGGCTGCAATCCTACTTCAGTGTTAAAATAAAAAATGTACTATTTTCTTCCCTTTGCAGATTTCTCTTAACAAAGAGGAAAATCACAGTTTGTCTAGCCAGAAAAGTGAGAGAGGATGAATCAAATGAAACTTTTTTCTTTAAAGATGAATGATGGATGCTTCATGCCTTTGCTGGGACTGGGCACCTCTGCTCCTCAGGTAATCTGGATGGTGTTAGAGATGGAGGAGTAGCAGATTCAGGTCCTGATCAGAACCAGTCACTGTGTGAATTTGGGAAATCCAGATGGACCATCCTTTCTTAATTTATATTTTGCTTCTCTCCGGGGTAGGTTATTTTGTGCATTAAGTCAGTTCTTTTCGAATTTTCAGGGGTGGGCCCACCTTTTCCCTTTAATCTCATCTGCTGTCCAGTTGTAGCCACTTCACAGCAGATTAGAATCAATGTCTTCCCTGGTGTCTCAGACAATAAAGAGTATGCCTGCAATACAGGAGACACCGGTTCGATCCTAGGATGGGGAAGATCCCCTGGAGAAGGAAAAGGCAACCCACTCCAGTATTCTTGACTAGAGAATTCCATGGACAGAGGAGCCTGGCAGGCTATAGTTCATGAAGTTGCAAAGAGTCAGATATGACTGAGTGCCTAACACTTTCAGAATCAATGAAATACAGCTGTCCTGACTGCTGGACACTAACTGTCACTTAGTTGTGTTCGACTCTTGCAAACCCATGGACTTGTAACCTGCCAGGCTCCTCTGTCCATGGGTTTCCCAGGCAGGAATACTGGAGTGAGTTGCCACTTCCCTCTTCAGGGGATCTTTCCAATCCAGGAATCAAACCTAGGTCTCTTACATTGCAGGTGGATTCTTTATGGACTGAACTACTACGAGGGAAGCCCATTTACCATGTATCATAGAGCTTGATGCAAATTTGCTTGTGATGCAGTTTCTCTGAAATGTCTAACATCCAGGTTGTCCCCTCCCATATACCCCCATCTGTAGAGTATCCAGAGAAATCTTGGGGATGAAAGGACCCAGAGAAAGAGATTCATCTTTCATCTCAGAGGGAGTTTTTGTGGTCTGAGGTGGAGATAGTCCCTTAGAGGTCAGGCTATGAATACTGAGCTGTGGGAAGAAGCATGTGGCACTTGGAAATTCTCTCTCTGTTTGGAAGACTGAACTTCATGCTTGATGCCCCAGCAGGAGAGCCATGTGGTGTATGAGGTTGAAGTCTGATGCTAGAACACTGGCAGGAACTATTGCTTTATTTTGACTTGGGTTTTTCATCTGTGAACAGTCAGTTCATCTCCATGGGACTAGTTAACTCATCAGGAGTTGCAAATTTAATATATACATACATATATATATATACCAAGAGACATTTTACTACTGAGTGAAGTAACAGGGGTAATGGAGAGGTGAAAATTATAGATAATTTCAGAAGCCCTGCCTGGTGGACCAGCAAACCAGTAGATAGCTAAGAAGAATAACAGTTTTGAAGGAGAAAATGTTAGCTAAGGATGAACAGTAGCCAAAAAAGAAATTAATAATAAGAAATTTTTAAGTGAAAAAAAGTGTTGTTGTTTTTTTTTTTTTACATTTTTAGTTCTTCCTCAAATGTCATTTGAAGTGTTTCTCCAAGTTTACTTAGGTAAATCACGAATTTATTCCATCTGAAGTTATGTCCTCGTTGCACTGATAATTTTTTGCATGGATATCTGGGTTGAAACTAGTTTAATGATCTCTTACAAAGTGAATTAATTTAGAAAGGTAACTCTACATATTATGTAAATCTACACGTCATGTAGATAGTGGAAGTCCAGAAATAGAGGGTTAATGATATCATGTGCTGGGACCAGTTCATGAACTCAAAGTTTCCATCATAAGTATCTTTCCCAACATTGGTTGCATGAAATGAGCCATGGTGGGAGTATTTCCACCATAGAAATGGGCTAATGCTATAAATCAGGACTCCTCTCCTTCAGACTCAATTGTTAAATATTTACCATGAAATAAAAGTCAACGTTATGCTTTGTCACCACTAGCTCTTAACTCTTAGAGTGATGGCTTCTATTGAACAGTTCTGTTTGATGTAATTGGCCCTCTGTTCCTGATTTAAGTAGATCTTTATCTTGTTATGCTTTTCTAGGTTGTTAAGAGTGAGGTAGAAAAAGCTGTCATGACAGCGATTGATGTTAGCTACCGCCATATTGACTCAGCATATATTTACCAAAATGAAGAAGAAATTGGGAGGGCCATCCAGATGAAGCTTGCAGATGGTACCATGAAGAGGGGTGATTTATTTTACACTACAAAGGTGCTGTGTGCAGCTACATGTGTATCTGTGGGAAGCTTACTCTTTGAGGAATTATTTATTGGCAAATTGCTCTTCCCACTGGTTTAATTCCTGTTCACTCTCAGACCTTAAACTATGAGAGGCTTGTTTAGAACAGATGGATAGCAATGTGAGTTCTGTGGTCAGATTTCCTGTGTTTGAATCCAAGTTCTGTCACTTATTTACCTTGGACAAACTACTTAAATTCTGTTCCTTAGTTTCCCAAGCTATAAAATGAATAAAATAATATTTACCTTGCAGGAGTTTTTGAGTATTATTAATACTTCAAAAATATATGTAAAGCTTTAAAAATATTTAATGCATCTTAAATGCTCATAATGCTAACTGTTATTATTGTCATAAGTTTTAAAACTCAAAGTGGATTTATCTTTTCCAACTCTGTTATACCCACATTTTGATGTAATGACTTCATCTTTCTTAGCTGTAGTGTGAGGGAGAGCAATTTATCAGAAAACGCAGGGTTATGGAAACTACAATCAAATTTTAGCTTTTTAATATCCCATATATTTGACTTTGTGAAATTTCTTAACCTTCAGTTCCAGACTGAAGGGTTAGTTGTTCAGTTGTTGAGTTGTGTCTGACTCTTTGAGACCCCATGGACTGCAGCACGCCAGGCTTCCCTGTCCTTCACTGTCTCCCGGAGTTTGCTCAACCTCATGTCCACTGAGTCAGTGGTGTCATCCAACCATCTCATCCTCCGTCGTTCCCTTCTCCTCTTGCCCTCAATCTTTCCTAGCATCAGGGTCTTTTCCAATGAGTCTGCTTTTCGCATCTGGTGCTCAAAGTATTAGATGGGTTTACTGGTTTCAATGTCTTTGCCTCGATCTTGTGGACAAATGTATAAATTTTTAGGCCCTGTGTTCTTGAATTTCGACCTTGTGCCCACTGGTGTCTGGGGAACATCCTGATGTGGAAACCAGGGAAGGCACAGAATGTGTAATGAGGATGAGACTCAGCCCTGAGATGCTAAGTCCCTTTCTCATATGACCACCTCCAGGTGGAGAGCAGGGCGGAACAGTCTTATCCCACAAGGATTGGGACCAAGGAGCCCATTTGGCCATCGCACCACTCTGGGCTCTCACTATGATGGGGTCTTGGGTATCTCAAGTTGTCTTTACACAAACAATATTTATTAAACCTTCAGGGGTTAAAAACATTTCTAGAAGTGTACTTTTTCAATGTACTATATTTCCCTCTTCCTTTCAAGAACAAGGCTAGATTGTTTCATTAGTCTCAAGGTCTAAAGGCTCCAAACAGCTTGGCTGAAGCCAGACACAGCCTGATATAACCTTCTCTTCTGTCCTGTGTTCCAGCCTGGGGAGGACCCAATCCCAGAGGACACCCATGGAAACATCGCTTTTGACACAGTGGATCTCTGTACCACGTGGGAGGTGAGTGTAGCTCCAAAGAGGCCATGTCTCTGCACACTGAGGGAGAGAGGACTCACAAGGAACTGGAGAGAGGTGGACGGGGTCCAATTCTGCCTCTTGTGTAGATGTGGACAAGGCCCTGAATGTCCCTGTACCTCAGTTTCACATTCCATCTGTGTAGATTCAATAAGTAGTTACTGGGTGACTGTGATGTACTTAGCCTTGGGTACTTCCATGTACTCAGGCTATACCTGTGAACAAAACTAAGATCTCTGGTCCTATAGTGTGGTAGGTTCTACTGGGCAGGGAGGGATGCAGTGATATAGGAAAGTGAAGCTGATTCAGGGAAATGAGAAAGCCAGGGTGGTTTGGGGGCACAAATAGGCAATTAAAAACAGAATGGACGTGAGACAGTGCTCCCAATGCAGGGGGCCTAGGTTCAATCTGGTCAGGGAACTAGATCCTGCATGCTGCAATTAAGAGTTCACAGAAAGTATTAGTTTCTCAGTCATGTCTGACTCTTTGCAACTCCATGGGCTATAGCCCTCTAGGTTCCTCTGTCCATGGAATTCTCCAGGCAAGAACACTGGAATAGATAGCTATTCCCTTCTCCATGGGATTTATCTAACCCAGGGATCGAACCTGGGTCTCCCATGTTTCGCGCAGATTCATTACCATCTTAGCCACTAGGGAAGCCTCAAGAATACTAGAGTAGGTTGCCATTCCCCTCTCCAGGGCAATCTTCCTGACCCAGGAATTGAACCTGGGTCTTCTGCATTGCAGGCATATTCTTTACGATCTGAGCCACCAGGGAAGCCAAGAGTTCGCATGTCATTGTCAAAGATCCCACATGCTATTACTAAGAACTGGCACAGCCAAATAAATAAATTGAATAATTTGTTTAGAAAAAGAAAAACAGAAGGGACATTATAGTCCTTTTTGAGAAGGTGGCATTTGACCAAAGACTTTCAGGAGATGAGATTTATTAAGCGAGCATCTGGAGGAAGACTGATGTAGGCATAAAGAAAACAAGGCAAAGATTTTAAGGTAGGAGAAAGTCTGTGTGTGTGTGCTAAGTCGCTTCAGTCATATCCGACTCTGCGACCCTATGGACTGTAGCCCGCCAGGCTCCTCTGTCCATGGGATTCTCCAGGCAAGAATACTGGAGTGGGTTGCCCTGCCCTCCTCCAGGGGATCTTCCTAACCTAGGGATCGAACCCAGTTCTCTTGCATGTCTTGCATTGGCAGGTTTACTACTTTACTACTAACGCCACCTGGGAAGCCCAGGAGAAAGCTCACCATGTTCAAAAAACATCAAGGAACAGGTGGAACTGGAGCCCAATGAGTTTGATGTCAATCATAGGAAAGGAGGTCAAAGAGAAAATAGGAAGCCAGTGGTCTGGGAGGCGAGCATGGCAGCTTCCTGTTTCCCAGGCTACGCCTGGCTCAAGCTCCTTTCTCCTAGCACTTGTTCTGCTAGTGTTTTACCAGATTTTTCTAGGTGGTCAGCTAAAGATCGTACTGGTTCTCTTAACCCTGCCTGGGCTGCTTTCATCCTTTTCTTTTTCTATCTTCTTAGCCAATTAAAAAACTATTTTTAAACATAGTTCTCATTCTCCTGTTTCTCATCCTCCTCCTATTGGGCAACTCCTGTCTTATTTATTGCAATCTGCATCTTGTATTCTCCCTCACCCGGCGCCACTCATACTACCATTTAGTATGCTTCTCTAGTCAGTTACCCCTCACCACCCCTCCCACCCCCGGCCCTGGAGAAGTGTAAGGACGCAGGGCTGACCAAGTCCATCGGGGTGTCCAACTTTAACCACAAGCAGCTGGAGAAGATCCTGAACAAGCCAGGGCTCAAGTACAAGCCTGTCTGCAACCAGGTAATCCCCTCATCAATCTGCCCCCCAATCTCCTCTCCCTCCTCACCAGCTTACTCTTCCCTCATTTCAACAAGTCACCAAAATGGCACTTCCCTCTTTTCCACTGACCTTGGGACATCAGCTGTTCCAAGAGAACAGAATGTATTTTAAGTTACTGAAGATATTGCTAAAGATTGCACCCATTGATTTTTATTTCTTTTATTTGTTTTTGTTCCCGTGTCATTTTACAAGAAACATCCAGGAGTCAGGTTGAAGTATAATCTACTAGGTGTTATGGTAGTTGGCCCTAGAAATTTAGAGCTAGTAAATGATTGATCTTTCTCATAAAAGGTCAGAAATATTGGAACACTCATGCGTCAGAGAGAATGGGTAATTCATCTTTTAACAGCTCTTTTGAGTTCTTTGTCATGAGATAACCGCTGAGATTCTTTTTCGAAGTTTTTATTTTATGTTGGAGAACAGTCAATGAATAATGCTGTGTTTGTTTCAGGTGTACAGCAAAGTGATTCAGTTACACATATACAAGTATCTAGTCCTTTTCAGATTCTTTTACCAATTGTTGTTGTTGTTCAGTGGCTCAGTCATGTCTGACTCTTTGGGACCCCATGGACTGCAGCACACCTGACTTCCTTGTCCTTTGCTATCTCCTGGAGTTTCCTCAAACTCATGCTCATTGAGTCCGCGATGCCATCCAACAATCTCATCCTCTGTCGCCCCCTTTTCCTCCTGCTCTCAATCTTTCCCAGCATCAAGGTCTTTTCCAACGAGTCAGTTCTTCGCATCAGGTGGCCAAAGTATTGGAGCTTCAGCTTCAGCATCAGTCCTTGCTGATGTTTTTTCCAATTAAGTTGTTACATAATGTTGAACAGAGTTCCCTATGCCACAGAGTAATTCCTTGTTGGTTATCCATTTCAAATATAGTACTGGGTACATGGTATGAAATCACTCCCAAATGATATGAATGTACTTAATGCCTTTGAACTGTATACTTAAAAATGGGTAAAATGGTAAAAGTATATAATGTAGCTTTTACTCCCATAAAAAATTAAAAGTTAAAAACATTTAGAAGTCTGTTTGTTGAGATAAACTCACATTAATGAGCAATACATACACTTCCTTATCTTGGAGAATAGGGAAGGAAACCATGAGTGTAAAAATATTAATAACTGGCAGCACTTTTTCCTGGCAGAGGGCCTACGTTTCTACATGATCTCATCTCCTTTTAGACATCTCACATCTAAAGGCAATCCATATATTAGATATTAGTAAGGCTTAGTGGTTTCTTCCTTGTAGATAAAAATAAAAACAGAAGTTCTAAAAATGTTTATTTTTTGTCCTTTGGGGGATTTACCTCCACTTTTGAGATCACCAATTTGAGAAAGGAAAGAAAATTGGCTGCTAAGGGTTCCTTATTGGAGAGGGAATGAGGGATGAAGAGATAAAACACAAGGCATTTTTAGGCAGGAAAACTGTTGGGTCTTGTGCACCATGGTCACAGCTGTGGATGACGGTCATGTGCTGGGCCTTGTTGTTGGTATTTCTAAATAATTCCAACACCGTGAATATAGCTCTGTGTGTTCCTTGTACATTTGGGGATGGTGATCCTGCTGACCCCACACTCTAGTACTTCTGCTTGGCAATTTTCAGGTAGAATGTCACTCTTACCTCAACCAGAGCAAACTGCTGAAGTTCTGCAAGTCCAAGGACATTCTGCTTGTTGCCTATGCTCCCCTGGGGTCTGACTTAAGGAAGAAATGGTAATGATCACTATAAAGGTATTCTGATCCTAGATGCTGTGTCTTCTGGAGCCATCTCTCAACTGTCTGGGGGAAATTAAGGATAGTTAGCAGGAATGATCCATCTTTGCAAACCCTTTACCTAGCCTACATTTTGAGGACTCAATAAAGTATTATTGAATAAAAAGTAATTATTGCATGAGTGCTAAGTCACTTCAGTCATGTCCGATTCTTTGTGACTCTATGGACTATAGCCCAGCAGGCTCATCTGTCCGTGGGATTCTCCAGGCAAAAATACTGGAGTGGATTGCTATTTCCTCCTCCAGGGGATCTTGCTGACCCAGGGATCGAACCTGCATCTCTTATGTCTCCTGCATTGGCAGGTGGATTCTTTACCACTAACGCCACCTGGGAAGCACAAATTATTATTACTAATTAAAATGTTCATCCAATTCAAAAGTTTTGGCTTTAAAGACTGACAAGGTTTTCCAAGTCATGATTCTGACACTTAGCAGTTGAGCGATAAGAGACAAATAACAATTTCTATCAGCTTTAATTTCTTAATCTCTTGAAGAGGAATATAGATGTGTACCTTTAAGCACTTGAGTACAGAACAGAGACAGTTAGTCAAATGCATCTTTTGAAATAGCAAATTCTTATAAAAGTCTTGATTATTTGTTACAATGGTGGTCATTGGGTATTACTTGGAACAACAATTTTGCCTCCTTGACTTATTCCATATTTTGCTAAATTTCTCAAAAATGTTTAAAAGATGAAAAAAAAATGGATTTTTCCTTTCCACCTCACTTTCTTTTGTCTTTCTTCTTTGACTTTACCAAAAGAGGCGAGAGAGCTATTGAGACAGCCAGAATGTCATGAGGAAGATTCCAGCGGATTAACCACCCCTAGCCTGATTAAACTAACCCAGGTAGAATGGATGTGCAACCTCAGAAACAGAGCATCTCTGTCTCCTTCTCAGGGTGAAAAAGGAAAATCCGGTTCTCCTGCAGGATCCAGGACTCAATGCCGTTGCTGAACAGCACCGGCGAACTCCAGCCCAGGTAGCCCTGTGCTACCAGCTGCAGCAGGGTGTGGTGGCTCTAGCCAAGAGCTTCAGTGAGAAGAGGATCAAGGAGAACTTCCAGGTACCTATAGGACTATGGGCAGCAAGAGGCTGACAGAGGCACATTGTCTGTCCCCTGGGATGGGTTGTTTGGGAGGTTCCCAACGTGTATTTGGGTAAAGTTTATCTCCCTATGTTCTCTATGGATATATGTGCTGTATTTAACTCTCCTGTCCTCCAAACCTACAAGGCAGGAGGCATAGTGTTTGGAAAAAACAGTCTATAGAGGGTTTGAGTCAAGTTTATTTATTAATTTTTTAAATTTTAAATTACTTTATTTATCTATTTTTTAACTTTACAATATTGAATTGGTTTTGCCATACATTGACATGAATCCAACATGGGTGTACATGTTTTCCCCTTCCAGAACCTCCCTCCCACCTCCCTCCCCATCCCACCCCTCCGGGTCATCCCAGTGCACCAGCCCCGAGCGCCCTGTATCATGCATCGAACCTAGACAGGCGATTCGTTTCACATATGATAATTTACATGCTTCAGTTTTAAGTCTCAAACCTGGTTTTCACTCCACAGTATGGCCCTGAATAAATCATCTCTTGATTTCTTCAGCTGAAAAAATTGAAGGAGTTTGTCGAGATGAGATCTGGGCTCAGAAATCTCTAAGATTCCTTGGCTATCACCACAGTCACCCAAAGGCTCTGAAGTTGACCTGAATCACCAACCTCAACTCTCTGAATGGACAAATTTCTGTGACTTTTGCTGGGGATGAACCCCAGGTTCATGAAAACTACACAAGTTCCTACATAAATGTGTGTATCTGTATCTGCATGCAAGGGGCATGTAGGGGTGGCAGTACTTGCCTCTGGGAAATTGAATTGGTCATCTCATATTTTGATAGGTTTTTGAATTCCAGTTGACCCCAGAGGATATGGAGTGTCTGGATGACCTAAATAGAAACATACGCTATTTTGACAATGGCAAGTAAGTAGCTGGTTCCACCATATATGCTATGGGAGCAGGGCAAGGAGGGAATTCCATTTATTCTAGTCCACAAAGGGCAGGGTCCTCTGTTGCCTCTTCTTTTAGGGAAATGGATGGAAAACCTCTCTTTCCTTCAAGCCCTCATACCCTTGTTGCTCCACGCCCCTCAGTCTGTATTCTTTCTGAATTCCAGAATCAATCAACACGTTGAAATCCTTTGCACGTACTTTCAGGTCTCCTCACTCTTCTTTGTCTTACTCCTTGGTCTAAAACCTGGCTACATCCTGCTCTCTGCCTGCATCATCAGTTTCTTCCTCCCCGGGAGAATATATATATATCTGAATCACTTTGCTGTACACCTGAAACTAACACAGCATTGTTGATCAACTACACTCCAATAGAATATAAAAATTAAATTGAATAAAATAAAGATACTATTATTTTCTAGGAAAAAAACAAAGGTCGGATCAGGAACCTCACTTCTTGGCATCTGGAGGCCTGCCTTCTCACTTGGAGCAAAGGCCAAAGTCCTCGCAGTGCCTACAGAAGCAGCAGGACCACCCCCCACCCCCCCGCCCCGCCATGTCTCTGCCTTCACGTCGGTCCTGCTGCCCAGCCCCTCTGACTCAGTACAGTCCAGTGGCCTCCGTGCTGCCCTACGTGTCAGGCCCATCTCAGGGCCTATGCCTGAGCTGTTCTCTCTACCCAGAATGCTCTTCCTCCAGATACCCAGGTGTTCCCTCTCTCACCAATGTCAGTCTTAACTCAGATGGCACCTCCAGGACATCTTCTCTGTCATTTCATCTAAAAAGGCGGCCCAGCTCAGCACAACACTTCCTCCCTCTGGTTCCTGCTCTGTCTCTCTTGGCACATCTCCCTCGTTAACATAGCACATAGTTTGCTAATCTATTTTGTGTACTTTCTGCTTATTGTAGAACAGTAGATTTCTAGGGAAGAAATCTTAAGAAACTATTCTCTCCCTGAGTAATTACTGAATATTGCTTGAATGAATAATAAAATAGTAGGGTAGAGTAACAGACAGTGAAGAAGCAGGCAGTAATTTTTAGCAATTAATACCAGTCATTTTAATCAATAAGAATTATCCAGTGATTTAGCACCACCTATCTCAAAAATGATGACTTTATATATACAAAGAGAGTTCACCTTCTTTGCCAAAATGGAAACCCTTGTTGAAGTGGCTTATATTATAATCACCCTATCCATTTCTAGATCTAATATATAATTTTTTCACCCAGTGAAGTCATAGGTAAATTATTTCTTAGTGCTCGGAAGAAACTGAACAACAGTACTATTCTTGTCACCTTCCTCACCATCACTTTGAAATATTTCTTAACTTCAGGTATTAAGCCAGAATGGCACGGTTTTAAAAGAGGAAGAACTCATTTCTGTCCTCTCAGGAGTTTATAATATCGACACAAATTGTTTATCTCCTTACGCTGTAGAATAACAAACCTACAAAAATGTAATATATTGGCTTATTTTTGTGCAGGTGCCCAAGTGCATGTAAGCATATTTATTTTCTACAATGTGTTGATTACACTGCAATGCAATTGCACATAGTGGTTATAAAACTAGTTGGGCTTGTACTTGTCCAAAAGGAAAATTACATCAATTCTCTTACTTCAGTTCAGTTCAATTCATTTGCGCAGTCATGTCTGACTCTTTGCAATCCCATGGACTGCAGCACGCCAGGCCTCCCTGCCCATCACCAACTCCCAAGGTTTAATCAAACTCATGTCCATTGAGTCGGTGGTGCCATCCAACCATCTCATACTCTGTTGGCCCCTTCTTCTCCCGCCTTCAATCTTTCCCAGCATCAGGGTCTTTTCAAATGTCAGTTCTTTGCATTAGGTGGCCAAAGTATTGGAGTTTCAGCTTCAGCATCATTCTGTCCAATGAATATTCAGGACTGATTTCCTTTAGGATGGACTGGTTGGGGCTCCTTGCAGTCCAAGGGACTCTCAAGAGTCTTCTCCAACACCACAGTTCAAAAGCATCAATTCTTTGGTACTTAGCTTTCTTTATAGTCCAACTCTCACATCCATACATGACTACTGGAAAAACCATAGCTTTGACTAGACGGACCTTTGCTGGCAAAGTAATGTCTCTGCTTTTTAATATGCTGTCTAGGTTGGTTATAACTTTCCTTCCAATGAGTAAGCATCTTCTAATGTCATGGCTGCAGTCACCACCTGCAGTGATTTTGGAGCCCCAAAAAATAAAGTCTGTCATTTTTTCCACTGTTTCCCCATCTGTTTGCCATGAAGTGATGAGACCAGATGCCATGATCTTAGTTTTCTGAATGTTGAGTTTCAAGCCAACTTTTTCACTCTCCTCTTTCACTTTCATCAAGAGGCTCTTTAGTTCTTCTCTTTCTGCCATAGGGTGGTGACATCTGCATATCTGAGGTTATTGATATTTCTCTCGGCAATCTTGATCCCAGCTTGTGCTTCATCCATTTCAGCATTTCTCATGATGCACTCTGCATATAAGTTAAATAAGCAGGGTGACAATATACAGCCTTGACATACTCCTTTTCCTATTTGGAACCAGTCTGTTGTTTCTGTCCAGTTCTGACTGTTGCTTCCTGACCCGCATACAGATTTCTCAAGAAGCAGGTCAGGTGGTCTGGTATTCCCATCTCTTTCAGAATTTTCCACAGTTTATTGTGATCCACACAGTCAAAGGCTTTGGCATAGTCAATAAAGCAGAAATAGATGTTTTTCTAGAACTCTCTTGCTTTTTCGGTGATCTAATGGATGTTGGCAATTTAATCTATGGTTCCTCTGCCTTTTCTAAAGCCAGCTTGAACATCTGGACATTCACAGTTCACGTACTGCTGAAGCCTGGCTTGGAGAATTTTGAACACTACTTAGCCAGCATGTGAGATGAGGTGCAATTGTGAGGTAGTTTGAGCATTCTTTCGCATTGCCTTTCTTTGGGATTAGAATGAAAACTGACCTTTTCCAGTTCTGTGGCCACTGCTGAGTTTTCCAAATTTGCTGGCATATTGAGTGTAGCACTTTCACAGCATCATCTTTCAGGACTTGAAACAGCTCGACTGGAATCCCATCACCTCTACTAGCTTTGTTCATAGTGATGCTTTCTAAGGCCCACTTGACTTTGCATTCCAGGATGTCTGACTATAGGTGAGTGATCACACTATCGTGATTATCTGGGTTATGAAGATCTTTTTTGTATAGTTCTTCTGTGTATTCTTGCCACCTCTTCTTAATATCTTCTGCTTCTGTTAGGTCCATACAATTTCTGTCCTTTATTGTGCCCATCTTTGTATGAAATTTTCCCTCGGTATCTCTAATTTTCTTGAAGAGATCTCTAGTCTTTCCCATTCTATTGTTTTCCTCTATTCTTTGCACTGACCATTGAGGAGGGCTTTTTTATCTCTCCTCGCTATTCTTTGGAACTCTGCATTCAGATGGGTATATCTTTCCTTTTCTCCTTTGCTTTTTGCTTCTCTTCTTTTCACAGCTATTTGTAAGGCCTCCTCAGACAGCATTTTTGCTTTTTCACATTTCTTTTTCTTGAGGATGGCCTTGATTCCTGTCTCCTGTACAATGTCACGAACCTCCATGCATAGTTCTTCAGGCACTCTATCAGATCCAACCCCTTGAACCTATTTGTTACTTCCACTGTATAATTGTAAGAGATTTGATTTAGGTCACACCTGAAGGGTCTAGTGGTTTTTCCCTGCTTTCTTCAATTTAAGTCTGAATTTGGCAATAAGAAGTTCATGATCTCTTGCGTAAGCCAGTTTAAAAGAAATCTCTTTACCCCGCCCAGAAACAGGTACTTGACTAAAACTTTCCCTTTATCTCTTAGGTTTGCTCATCATCTAGATTACCCATTTCACGAGGAATATTAACAACAGTGTCTGTGGTTGCTCCAGAGTTCTTGCATTGGGGTTGATGATCAAACCACATCTCAAGGTTAAGAAGGTGGCTGCTTTATTAGACATCACTTAGTCTGATCAGTCGTGATACTAGAGTAGGAAATAAAAATCTCTAAACCCAGTCTTTTTCCCCAAAAGTAAATAAAGACACAGTCCAAACAATCCAACATACCGCTTGTTTAGCTTTTTCACCCTTTTCCCCCTGTGTAACTGAGATTGAAATGCTGACATCCCTGAAAGTGATCATAGAAGATGGAGCCCTCAGAAAAAGCTAACCATAGTATATTTTCCAAATTTTCCAGGTGTGGCTTTTCACCTGTCTGTAGTTCTTATGTGTTTTTTCCTCTTCCATTCAGTGAAGTTCCCACACTATGCAATTTTATGAGAAAAAGGATCTAAAGCTTAATGAACACACAATACCCCTATTGTCTAGATTTCAATTAAAAATTACTCATTATTCCCAAAACAAGGAAGCCATCAAATTGAATTTAAAAAGACAAGCTACTGATGTCTACACCAAGACAACTGAGATATTAGAATGATCTGACCAAGATTTTAGAGTATCCATCATGAAAATGTTTCAATAAGCCATTACAAAGTACTCAGGACAAATGAAAAAGTAGAAAGTTTCAACGAGGAAACAGAGTGTTCTAGCAAAGAAACAGAAGACATAAAGAAAAACCAAATGAAAATTTTAGAAGTGAAAAATATAATAAGGAGAATTAAAACCTCGTGGATGAACTCAATAGACCTGAAGGAACAGAATAAATACAGTGTTCTGGAAGATAAAACAATATGAATTACTCAGAGGGAATAAGAAAAAGTAGGTTAAAAAAAAAGGAACAGTGCCTTGGGGACCAGAGGAGCAATAACAAAAGATGTAACATTCATGTGATTAGAGTGGGGGAAACAGGGAGATGTTCATCAAAAGGGTATCAACTTTCAGTTGTGAGATGAGTAAGTTCTGAGGATCTAATGTACACTGAGGTGACTGTAGTTAATAATCTGCCTGCAATGTAGGAGACCAGGGTTCCATCCTTGGGTCGGGAAGATCCCCTGGAGAAGGGAATGGCTACTTGCTTCAGTATTTTTGCCCAGAGAATTCCATGGACAGAGGAGCCTGGCGGGCTACAGTCCATGGGGTCTCAGAGTCGGACACAACTGAACGACTGACACTTTCACTTCATAGCAGATCACCACGCCATGCACTTAAAATACGCGGTTTGTTGATTATACCTCAAGAAAGCCAGAGAACCAAAGGAGGGAGTGGGGCAGAAGTGGGGAGGACAGTTATAAAAGGGATGCCCGTGATGATGGTGAAGTCCTGTGTCCTGACTGTGGTCACAACTCATGAAATAAACGTATTAAAAAATTGCACAGAACTAAATGCACGTGCTTTGCTAAGTCACTTCAGTCATATCTGACTCCTTGTGACTCCATGGACTTTAGTCTGTCAGGCTCCTCTGTCCATGGGGATTCTCCAACAAGAATACTGGAGTGGGTTGCCATGCCCTCCTCCAGGGGACTTTCCTCACCCAGGGATCGAATCTGGGTCTCCTGCATTGCAGGCAGAGGCTTTACCCGAGCCACAGGTCAAGCCCAACTAAATGCACACCCAGCACAAATCTATGAAAATCTGAACATGGTCAGTGGGTTGCATGGATGTTGATATTCTGGTTGTGACACATGGCTGTCAGTTTTGCAAGACAATAATGTTGGGAGAATAGACAGGACACAAGCTTGCTCTGTATTCTTTTTGAACCACAAGTGAATCCATGATCATCTCAAACTAAAAGTTTACTTTAAGGACTGCTCCAGCGGGCCAGTGGTTAAGACTGTGTTCTCCTACTGAAGGGGGCACAGGTTTGATCCCCAGTCAGGGAACTAAGATCCCACATGCCGCAGTGTGGCCGAAAAAGAAAAAAAAAGAAAACATTTACTTTAAAAAGAGCTGCTGAAAACTTGGCACCAGCTCCATATGTTCTCCTCCCTTTTGCACTCCTTTCTAGTCAGAAGAATTCTTATGTGGCTCTAGCTTTGGGCCCTCCCTACTTACTGTGGAATCCAAAAATAAAATTCTGCCCAGAGCACAAGCTGGAGGAAATGGGAATAAAAACAGTCTGTGCCATGAAAACCAGGAGCTGAATGAATACACATCCTGTTCTATGGAAATGAACTTTGGAAACTGGATGCCAGTCCTGAGATTTGGCACTGCTATCACCAAAACAGTGGGCTTCCCTGGTGGCTCAGTTGGTAAAGAATCCACCTGCAATGCAGGAGACCTGGGTTTGATTCCTGGGTCAGGAAGATCCGCTGAACAAGGGATCAGCTACCTACTCCAGTATTCTTGGGCTTCCCTGGTGGCTCCAACAGTAAAGAATCCGCCTGCAATGTAGGAGACCTGGGTTCAATCACTGGGTTGGGAAGATCCCCTGGAGAAGGGAAAGGCTAACCACTCCAGTATTCTGGCCTGGAAAATTCCATGGACTGTATAGTCCATGGGGTCACAAAGAGTCAGACATGACTGAACAACTTTCACTTTCACTTTGTTACCAAAACAAGATTACTGAGCAGGATGGGAGGCAGAATTAAAAAAGAGGGGATGAGACCAGGAGAAAAACAGTCCTATCTGGGAAGTGTTTTTAAATTCAAATTTTAATTTCTTCCCACAACCGCAAATGATTAACCATAAATACAACTTTTCTATAGAAACATACTCTAACTTGAGAATTTGGGGGGGAACCCCTGTTTTTTCCTAAATTTCAATGCTTAAAGGCTCAAATGCTATCAATTAATATGCACATTTTTAATGATTTTAAAATATAATACCAAATTGCTTCCAGGAGCATCTACATAAATTTATAATCCTACCCAAAGTTACTGAAAGTGCTATTTTTTCAAAATACTTCAAGTGTTTTGGAGGTTGATTTTTTTTGTTTTATTTTGGGTAGAGAAACTGGAAAATCACTGTCAATTCAATTTTTATTTCTAATTAATTTGCTCACTGGTTTTTGGACATTCAAATCCTAGCTTCAACCTTCACAACCAGGTAATCTTTGGGAATTATTCAGCTACCTTGTGGCTGTCTTCTTAAGAAGACTCAGCACGTTCTGCAAATTAAATGTCTAGTGGGCTTCCCAGGTGGCTCTAGTGGTAAAGAATCTGCCTACAATGCAGGAGATGCAGGAGACTTGGGTTCGATCCCTGAGTTGGGAAGATCTCCTGGAGGAGGGCATGCAACCCACTCCAGTATTCTTGCCTGGAGAATCCCATGGACAGAGGAGCCTGGCGGGCTTGTCCATAGGGTCACAAGGAGTCGGACACAACCACACAGCACAACATGGTAAGTAATCAATAACTTAGTTACTGTGCTCCTCCAATATCACCCTTTTAAACTGGGAATTTATCATTTCCTTATTTACAAGAACTGCATTATGGTTTTATTCCTTTTGTTTTGTCTTTTAGACAGGTTGGAAATCATTTTTCCCAGGCTATGGGAAACCTGTCCCCTATGGCAGCACATTAGCATCAGTGAGGGATGGTAGGCGGCAGGCTGCTGAGCACACGATTTTGTTGTGTGTTGTGTAAGGATTTTGCTTTAAAACCATCTGGGGGGATTGGCAGGGAACAGAGGATCAGAGACAAAGCAAGAAGGGCCAGGGACTGACAATAGCTGAAGCTGCGTGATGGGGGTGGAGGTTCCTTACACTGTAGACATTCCAACATTTCCATAACATGATTTTTTTTTTTTAATGTGAAGGCAAATTATTCATGAGTCATCGAATATCCTTGTTTGAGGGTGCAGGCCGCCCAGCGCTCTTGTGAGAACCCAGTGCACTGTGGGCTCCTCGGATTCTAAAACCTGAATGGGTCTTGGTGGAGAGCAATCGCTGCTCTCATGAAGCCTCCAGCTTCAGGCGCAGACCATATTCAGTTCTTGTGACTTCTCAGGGAACCCACCCAAATCAAGCTGTGTCCCCTGCCCTGTCTAGGGCTGCCTTGCATCAGCGAGGATTCATCTGGGCTGAGAAGGGTCCTCAGAACTCTGCTCTGAAGGGATAGTCCTTGTGATTTTCAGTTCTGAAAAAGAGAAAAACAGATCAAAGATAGAAGCAGAGAATGGTTATTATTTTTAAGAAAAATGTTGAAAAAATACGCTTAACATATTGTTTAAACTCCTGAGTGTACGGACTCAGTCTTATGATTTACCTCCAAAGTGGCCTGTCCTTAGATGGAAGAGAATTATGAGAAGGTTAACTTAACCCCAAAGGTGGTAAAGCCCTGTGCAGGGAGCAGTCACGCAATCTGGACCTTGCTCCCCCTCCTTGGGAAGGAGGATAAAGGAGCCTTATTTACATGGGGAACGTGGACAAACGGAGATTCCTGTCCAGGCCGAGGAGGTCAGTCATATCCTCTTCTGATAATTCAAAATCGAACACCTGGAAACCAGAAGGAAACAGTCACGGGGAACTTCGTCTGGTAGATCTTCAGCTGCCACCTCAGCTGCAAAGCACAGCTGGACCGGTGGGGATCAGACTTCCTGTGGCACTGGACCAAAACCAGGTGGGCTCAGCCTCTGCTGCTTAGGAATCCCTGGGAAGACAGGTATGCCCTGCGTGCGGCCCACAGGGTAAGGAATGATCCAGAATAGAAATTTTCCCAACATGCAAACCAAAACAACAACACAAGATGAAAAAAAGCAAAACAAAACAAAATACCATCACAACAACAAAACCAACAAAACCCCTCAAGAAACACAGACCAAAAACATTTCTTCCACACACCCACTTGGTGAGGGAGAGCCCTGGTCCCTGGAGGCACTGATGTTCACTGTGTAGTTTTTCTTTCTGGTCCTTCGAAAGCAGTATTCTAAGCTGCTCTCCCCACTTCCTATCCCTAACACACATGTGGACAATGACCCTTGCCTGCATTAAGAGCTAGTCCACTCGGGGATAGCCAACCCTGAGCCCGCAGCTGAGGAGCTGGGGCCGGGGGAGGGGCAGAGCCTGGCCTAGCCTCTACCTGCAGGGTAGAAATCAGAGACTTAGCGGCAACCAAAGTAGAAATCAGAGACTCAGTGGCAACCAAAGTTATGCCTGGAGAGAGAGCTGGAGCCCCGATACATCAGGGCCAGGGCAGCCTGGGTGCAGTGGCTGGCACTGGGGTGAGGGTCAACCTCGAGAGAACTCTGGCTGCAGCCATGCCTGCCCACCCCTACCCCCTGTTCCATCCGGTCCAGTTCTGACAGCTCTGGGCTGGGAAGGGTCTGTCTCTACTCCAGAGGCCTCACCCAGACACCTCTGCAGTGTTAAAGCCACAGGGGGTGGGGCTGCTGGCTCTAGACATCAGCACACCTCTTCCCCAAGCTAAGAGGTGACCCCAAAGCCTCCAATACCATGTGATTCAAAAGGAGGAAGCACTTTCCTGGAAGTTCTCGAGAATCCGCCTTGGGTTGACAGACTTGGGAATCACTCTTACATTTCTCTGGATCTGAAATCGGATCAAAATCTGCAGGGAAAGAAAAGTCCAGAATCAGACACAGGGCATTACCGGGGTCAGAGCTCAGCACTTTCCCCGATGGTCATGCTTTATCATGTAGTTAAAGTCCAGAAGCCTCCTGTACTGCAAGTGCTTTCATTCTGAGTCATTCAGAAACCCAACTGGGATTCTCTGAGCAGTTCTAGCGGGAGAAGCTCAGAGGACCTGCATGCACCTTAAGGAGAAATCACTGTCATGCCGCGTCCCCAAACAATGAGACACTGGAGCCAGGACATGGCAACCCCTGCCTACCTGGGCTGCAGACTTCCTGTGCTTCTGAGCGATCGTCTGGATCGTAGGGTCTTCCATCAGGTGCATCCCCCCACTGGAGAGAAGAGTACAGGGCAGAGGCCATGAGGGCAAATGAACATGCTTCCTTCTTTAGGAAAACCTCACGCTTCCTCCAAACACAAAATCTAGACATATTTTTGTCATGATACTTGCTCATCATAGGAAACTTAAATGATGCAGAGAAGCTGCCACTCAAATCCTCCCACTCAGACAAGCCACTGCTAATGTTTTAGGGGAGGCAACTAGATACACAGCTTTTCACATACACTTGGTAGTTTTTCTCAAGAACCAGGCGGCAGTGTTGGAGGCCACGGGACAGTGGGTCTCTGTGCTTCAGCCCCTCTGACCTCTTAGTTTGGGTACAACCATTCCCTGCTTGGGCCTCGACTCAGGGCCCCTGGAGCATCCCTACCTAGAGCCACCAAGGGGCAGGTAAGCCGTCACAGACATATTTCTTGATTGGCAGAAACTGATGAGGTTCCTCTGAGTGAGATACGGATGGCACTCGATCTACAAGATGACAGCTCACCAGGAAAACAGTCCACCCGAAAAGGGGCCCACATTCCTTCCTGGACCCTGTCATTGCTGAGCTAGGACCCACTTCCAGTGTCTCCACTGGGAAGTGGAAAGGCCTGGACTGTGGTCCCCGAGACACCAGCCTGCTGGGAAGACCTACATCAGGAGCACGTAAACCTCCCCTGCTCTGCCAGGCCGTCCTCATCACTTAGGTACAAACCTCGGCCTCGTATCTGCTCTATGCACACAGAGAAGAACGGCAACCCATGGTCACAGGCGGGTGTGGGGCCCACAAGGTACAAGGCTGAGTGAAGGACCAGGACACAGACACCATATGTGGGAGGCAGCATGGTGTCCATACCAAGTGCTAACGCTCCTCAGTGCTGCTGGAAATCAGAAGAGTGGCTGCCCTTCTTGAGGGAGGGGGGACTGAAAGGAGCATCCGGGGGCTTCCAATGGGCCATGGGACTGGTCATGTTGGTTTACTGGTCCGCATGCTGGTCAGAGCCAGGCTCAGCTTATGAGATGGTCTCGAGCTCTGTTCTTACGTGAGCACTTTTTTCTATGGATTTAACATTTTAACAAAAAGTTTGAAATGAAGTACTGCAAGAATGCCCTTTCTACTTGCAGTGCCAGCCCATCTAGAGAACACAACACTCCTGCCAGCACTAGTCATTTCTCTGCATTAACCTCTCGGCAGTCTGTGACCTGGGCTGAAGGTCATCCATTTGTCCACGCCTTTCAGGCTGCAATGTGCCTGGCTGGAGAGCAGGGGGTCCCTGTGCTTTCCTGTGAAGCCCACTCACCTCGGAGCATCACCACCAGTGAAGGGTGGGGGCCGCTGGGACTGCTCCATTTTTGAACACACCTGGTAATGCACCCACAGCTGTGCATGGGAGCCAAGCTCAGCTCAGGCCCTCGCTCCGGGGGCACCACCTCACCAGACCAGACTTTTGGGGATCTTCTGCCCCCTCACCCACCGCCTGCCTGACTGCTCCCGGTTCATGATGCTGACAGCCCTTGGGACGACACCTACACCCCTCGATCCACCCTTTCTTCCATGGCCCCTGCAGCCTCCTGGAGGTAATGGCTGAAAAGCTGATCCACAGCCTCTGCACTGGCCCCACGCTCACCTGGTTGGTCACTGGCTTGAACCTCAGGTTGGGTTTATTCAGAAGTCTCTCGAGCTGCTCGTGGTTGAAGTTTGACACCCCGATGGCTCTCACTAGGCCTGCTGCCACCAGGTTCTCCATGGCCTAGTGGGGAGAAAGAACCACAGGGCGTCTGGGCTAGACTGGCCCCACAGGTGACCCACACAGGGTCCGAATAATGGCCTTGCCCGTTGTTCGACAGTATTTCCCTTGAGGCTTCTTCAGAGCTTCCATGCTCCAGGTCTGCTCCCTGTTGCACCACTAGCAGCTGGGGGCCGTGGGCACAGCACGGGACCTCACCAAGCCTCAGTTTCCTCACCCACTCACTGGGGACCACCCCGTCCAAGTCATGGGGCTGTTTAAAGGCTATGTGAGCAGATGCATACAGAACTCTTCGCTGAGGGCTGGTGTCGAGCAAACGCAGCAGGACGGGCCGCCATTACCCTGAGTCCCTGTCACCTGGTGTCTGCAGGGCGTCCACGTCGGCCTCACCTGCTTGCCCCTCTTCGCCTGGATCACAAGCTGCTTTGGCACCACGACGTGTGCTCAGCTCCTGCTCTAGCGCCAGTTAACATCTTCAGGGACAAGGGCAGAACAGCTCCGCTGTTCACTGACCAGGAGACGGGCCGCCCTTGGCTTCAAAGGAACTCAGCCTGGTGCCAGGCGTGGGTGGCCATGAGTCTGAGCGGCCACGGCCGGTGACCAAGGTCCCTGTGTCCCTGTGACCCTCTGAAGCGGCAACAGCCGCCCAGACCCTCACATGGGCCACACAAACAGCCCAGGGTTTGACCCAGATCCTTGAGAACAGGCCATGCAGTGGACAGATGGGCCAGGTGAGCTCAGTTTCGCTGATTTGGTTGTTTGATGAAAGGGGAGGAGAGGCTGGTCTGGCCCTGCACACCTCCCCATCTGTGCCCCCTCCCCGCTCTGCCCGGATGACCCCGCACTCCACGCCTGCAACCTTCACCCCACACGAAGAGCTCGCACTTCGTCTCCCTGAACTCTGCAAGTTCTGGTGTGAACCTCCCCTTCTGGCTTCCACCCCTCCCTGCCCATGTGGGGGTCATAGGCACCCGCCGGCCTGACTGGACACCCTGCAGGCAGGAGCCCTCCTCCCAGGCCGGCCGCCCACTGCCCAGCGCCCCACGCCCACCACCCCGACTGGCATGCTCCCGCCTTGCTTCTGCCTCGGCACTTTTCATCTGGACTCGGGTTTGAAATAAGCTACCCCTTCCTCCACTTCTCCCTGCCTGCCCCGAGACGTCCCCTGCCACCGAAATTATGGTTCCAAAATGGTGACAAAGCACTAAAGGCATCTACAGGATGGCAGCGTGGTTGCTGCCAGGACATGGAGAAGTAGGTTTTCAAATTTTCCTTCTTTCTGTATGTTTTACATTTTCTATACTTTCTGTAAAGACCATGTGAACTTTTTTTACTCAAAACATTCTGAATTAGTCTGAATGTTATCCCTAAAGTAAGTGCCAGAGAAGGCACTGGCGACCCACTCCAGTACTCTTGCCTGGAAAATCCCATGGACAGAGGAGCCTGGTAGGCTGCAGTCCATGTGGTCGCTAAGAGTCGGACATGACTGAGTGACTTCACTTTCACTTTTCACTTTCATGCATTGGAGAAGGAAATGGCAACCCACTCCAGTGTTCTTGCCTGGAGAATCCCAGGGACGGCAGAGCCTGGTGGGCTGCTGTCTATGGGGTCGCACAGAGTCGGACACGACTGACGCGACTTAGCAGCAGCAGCAGCAGCAAAGTAAGTGCTTCAGATAGGTGACTGACCCACGCTGAGGTCCTTAGTCAGGTACTCATCCTCAGTTCGTGCTGCAAACCAGGGGCCTCTGAACGGGCAGCTGCAGACCTCACGGTTCCCTCTGGAGATGGTCGGCTTACCTCCCACGTGTCCAGGAAGTCCGTGTCGCTGGGGATGATCATGCCATTGTGGTCCACTGGCAAGTCTGCCTCTCCGGACTGTGAGAGCCAGAAGGAAAGGTGCTCACTGGGGGCTCATGGTGACCCCCAGATAGGACAGGGAGAAGGGAGGGAAGAACACTGGACCAGGGGGCAGGAAGCCTGGGCTCTGCTCCAACACACAGCTAACCTTCTCCAGTACTCTGAATGTCACTGCTCACCACTCACCCAACAGGCAAGGAAGACCTGGAATCCTTGCCAGTGGCTAGAAAACTGTTTGGCAATTTCAGGCAAAAAAAGTGGAGTCTTTCATGTCCTAAGGGCCCCATCTCCCTAGTCCACCAGTAGGATTGTCCCTCTTTTCTTAGAATCCCCATCATGGTGAGAGATAGTGAATCAAGAACTAGTACAAGGGTGATGGGAGGTGCAGGGCAGAGAAAGATGGCTACAATACTGATGTGGGTTGCCACCTCCTCCTCCAGGGGATCTTCCCGACTCAGGGATGGAACCGACATCTCTTGTGTCTCCTGCACTAGGAGGTGGATTCATTACCACTAGTGTCACCTGGGAAGTGCCAGAGAAGGATGGCAGGAAATTTTAAAAAACCTAAAGCTAGCCCTCAGCACAGCCTCAGGGGTTGGTCTGCAACCCCTCCACCCGACTGGGTATAGCCCCCTGAGGCAGGTCAAAGGAGAGGCCTGTGTATGAAATGAAACGACCGGGCTGAGAGGCAGGACCTGTAGGGCACTAGAGCCTGGGGGCTCTGAGGTCCTCCAGCCTACGCCTCTCCAGAGCTGAGCCCCGAGGGAACCGTGTGCTCACTGAATGATGACAGGGTGCAGCCAGGAAGGGAGGAGTGGCCTACGGGGGTCTTGCTGTCCTATACCTTGAAGCCCATGGGCCAATGCATGAGGTAGAGGTCCAAGTAGTCCAGCTTCAAGGTCTTAAGACTCCGGGTGCAGGCTACTTTCACCAGGGACTTCTTATGACAGGTGCACCAGAGCTGTAGGGGGAGGGAGGAAGCACAGACACAATGGCCACGGAGCCCGTGGGAGCTGTGAGCGCACACCTGCCCGCTGGCCCAGGATCTGCAAGATGCGCGACATCCGGGACCCCCTGGCAGTAAATACAACGGGGCAGTGACACGTCCTTCTGGCACCCTGGGATCCTCCATGGCCACCCTTGTTCAGGCTGTCAATGTCTCTTGTCTCCTGTCTCCTGTACAAACACAGCGGCTACAATCTCCTCGACACCACACCAGCCTTGCTTCTATACAACACAGTTCCCTATGTAACAACTTTCAACTGGGCTCCTTTCTAAGGGGAAAAGAATGAACTTCTTAGATGACATCCTGACTGCTTCCACAGTCCGGCCTGTCCACTTCCCCAGCCTGGCAGCTCTCTGCTGCCTAACAGGTTTCCATCCGGGAACACCAGCCAAGCTTCATAGGGGGTCCCTGCACCTGTGGTGTCCCGTGCCCCGTGCCTTTGCTCATGTCACACTGCCCCTGACCCCCCTGACCTGCAATGCTTCCAGCCTGTGCATGGAGCTGCACAAGTCCTATCCCGCGGGTTCAAGTACAGATCAAGTCATCAACTCCTACAAAGGAGACTGGAAAACCCTCCCCATGCCGTTCCCACCGTCTGGTGGCCCGGCCCTGAGCGGTCGGTGGCCCTCTCTCTCTACACGGGAAGTCCTACCTTGCTGACAATAAACAGGTTCTCCCGTTTCACCACGCCCTCCTTGATCTTGGACTGGACTCCCACTCCAACCTCATTCTCGTTGTGGTACACGTACGCGCAGTCCAAGTGTCGGTAGCCCACGTCTATCGCCACTTTTACAGCCTCTGTTACCTCCCCTGGAGCTGCCTGCAAGATGAGAAGTCAGCCACCTGCACTCAGGAGAGACCGACCCCAGCAACCCCTGTTCACTCTAGAACACAGAGTCAACAAGCCATAAAAAAGTGAAGTGACTGAGTTGGAACTCATATTCATCCATCCTAAAATTAGGAACGTCAGAGTAAGAAAGGATTTACAGATAACCTAATTTCCAATTCCTTTACTTATTTGGGGAAAATGCTTTAGGTATGTTTGGTGCCTGCAAATGACTGAGCTAGAGGCTGCGCTACTGGAATGAAGGTGGGCGTAAATAAATTTAGGATGAATAATGATGACAGGTGTGATGCAGGGAGGTACAGACTCACCCACTATCCACAAAGGCCATCAGCCCAAGTGTAAAGGCAGACAGGTGTGCACAAAGACAATGCACCACACAGAGCATTGCCAGAAGCTAAAGGAACGCAATGGATGCTATCAGCAATGTGCAAGTTCAGAAAAGAAACGCTCTCTGTAAAGGGGGCTCCTGGAGTAGGCAAGGGGCCTGGGGCAGGGGAAGAGGCTCACACGACCACTAAACCCCACGTCCCCAAGGAATCTCGGCTCATAAGGCGTTTTCTCCCTTGAATGTCACATTACCCCATGAGATACATCTGTCATAATGATTTTCATTGAATGAGAACACATTCAGAGTGGATGAGAGCTAATGAACCAAGCATCCACTTCAGAGTTGGGAAGACCACCAAGAAACCAGAAGGAAGAGAAAATGAATATAATAATGAACATCAAATACAAATTGATAGACAAGACCAACAAGGCCTGTGGTTGGTTTTTTGAAAAATCTTAGTAGACATTTTTTTTTCTGCTGTTGTTCTTTTTTTTTTTTTTAATTTTTGGCTACACAGCACAGCATATGGGATCTCAGTGCCCCAACCAGGGACTGAGCCAGGACCCCCAGCAGCAGGAGCATGTAGACCTAACCACTGGACCTCAAAAGGATTCCCTAAAGTAGACAAACTTTGGATAAGACTGAGGAGACCAAGTTTTTTTAAATGACATGAAAGAAAAGGAGTACATACAGATAAAAAATACATATCTAAAAACCTAAGAAACTATTATCAATGACAAAAAGCCAACAGTTTGGAAAAGTGAAATGAAATGGAAAAATTCCTAGAAAAACTTAAGAAGAAATAAAGCTCAATTATTCTATAACTATTTTTTTAAATAAAGCAATTAAACAGAGCAATTAAACAATACACAGAGTTTTACAAAATTTTCCAGTTAGAATTCATACCAATTAAAAACAAAGTTCTTCTGACAAACGGAAAAGAGGAAACACTTTCAATTTATTTTACTCAACCACAATAAATTAAACTAGTGAACCGTGAACTTCCAGATGTTAAAGCTGGTTTTAGAAAAGGCAGAGGAACAAGAGATCAAATTGCCAACATTCACTGGATCATCGAAAAAGCAAGAGAGTTCCAGAAAAACATCTATTTCTGCTTTATTGACTATGCCAAAGCCTTTGACTGTGTGGATCACAATAAACTGTGGAAAATCCTGAAAGAGATGGGAATACCAGACCATCTGACCTGTCTGTCTCTTGAGAAACCTGTATGCAGGTCAGGAAGCAACAGTTAGAAGTGGACATGGAACAACAGACTGGTTCCAAATAGGAAAAGGAGTATGTCAAGGCTGTATATTGTCACCCTGCTTATTTAACTTATATGCAGAGTACATCAAGAGAAACGCTGGGCTGGAAGAAACACAGGCTGGAATCAAGACTGGCGGGAGAAATATCAATAACCTCAGATATGCAGATGACACCACCCTTATGGCAGAAAGCGAAGAATAACTAAAGAGCCTCTTAATGAAAGTGAAAGAGGATAGTGAAAAAGTTGGCTTAAAGCTTAACATTCAGAAAACTAAGATCATGGCATCTGGTCCCATCACTTCATGGGAAATAGATGGGGAAACAGTGTCAGACTTTATTTTTTTGGGCTCCAAAATCGCTGCAGATGGTGATTGCAGCCATGAAATTAAAAGATGCTTACTCCTTGGAGGGAAAGTTATGACCAACCTAGATAGCATATTTAAAAGCAGAGACATTACTTTGTCAACAAAGGTCCATCTAGTCAAGGCTATGGTTTTTCCAGTAGTCATGTGTGGATGTGAGAGTTGGATGGTAAAGAAAGCTGAGCGCCGAAGAATTGATGCTTTTGAACTGTGATGTTGGAGAAGACTCTTGAGAGTCCCTTGGACTGCAAGGAGATCCAACCAGTCCATCCTAAAGGAGATCAGTCCTGGGTGTTCATTGGAAGGACTGATGTTGAAGCTGAAACTCCAATACTTTGGCCACCTCATGTGAAGAGTTGACTCATTGGAAAAGACCCTAATGCTGGGAAGGATTGGGGGCAGGAGGAGAAGGGGACGACAGAGGATGAGATGGCTGGATGGCATCACCGACTCGATGGACATGGGTTTGGGTAGACTCTGGGAGTTGGTGATGGACAGGGAGGCCTGGCGTGCTATGATTCATGGGGTCGCAAAGAGTCGGACACGAGTGAGCGACTGAAATGAACTGAAGTGAATACATCCCTGGCCTCTACCAGTTGGTAAGTGGATAGAAGAAATAATTTAAATAATATTTTGATGAGTAAGGGTGATCATTCTAATTCCTGTGTGTGCTCATTGGTGTCTGACTCTTTTGTGACCCCACGAACCATAACCTGCTAGTCTTCTCTGTCCATGGGATACTCCAGGCAAGAATACTGGAGTGGGTTGCCATTTCCTATTCCAGGTGATCTTCCTGACCCGAGGATAGAAACCCTGTCTCGTGTCTCCTGCATTGGCAGGCAGATTCTTTACCACTAGCACCAGCAACTAATAACTTTCTATGTGAATTCTTAAACAAATCTCTTTTTATTAAAGACTGTTTAAAAAGAAAGCAAATTTGAAAGGCTTTATAATTAGTGCTGTCTAAACCATTGACAGGGATTAGAAAAAAAACAGAGTAGAGGAAGGTCCAAAGTACTTCCACTAAAGAGTGAAGGCAGAAAGAGAAGGGGACGACAGAGGATGAGATGGTTTGATGGCATCACCAACTCGATGGACATGAGTTTGAGCAAACTCCAGGAGTTGATGATGGACAGGGAAGCCTGGAGGGCTGCAGTCCATGGGGTCGCAAAGAGTTGGACATGACTGAGCTACTGAACTGAAGTTCCACCATCAGGTTTTTACATTGGGAAGAAAAAGTTTGAAAGTTTCTTTTTAAAATCAAGTTGGCAATGACAGCATTTTCCTGTCTCTTTGGTACAGACACTTGCCCATCTTCCTGTTGGCTGCTGCTCAGATCTGTCAGGTGACAGTTTCCTGCTCTTATCCAAGCCTGACAATCTTTTCTTCTGGGCTTTCTCAGACGTTTTTTTCCCCCTGAACAATTATAATAGGGCGGGGGATGCGGGGCTTCTCTGGTGGCACAGTGGCAAAAAAATCCGCCTGCCAATGCAGGAGACACAGGCTTGACCCCAGATAGGGAAAGATCCCATATGCCTCGGGGCAACTAAGCCTGTGTGCCACAATTAGGGAGCCTGTGCACTAGAGCCCGGGGAGCTGCAACTGCTGAAGATCACGCACCCTAGAGCTCTGGCTCCCCAAGAGAAGCCACTGCAATGAGAAGCCCAGCTAGAGCAACTAGAGAAAGCTTGGGCAGCAAGGAAGACCCAGCGTAGCCAAAAATAAATAAATAAACAAAAAAATTAATAAATAGTGATTGGGAAGGACAAGCCCCATTTCTAGAAAACCTAACGATTAAACACTCCATTTCCAAAAGCCAGAGGCAGGCCTCGGGCAGGTGCCAGCGACCAGCTGGACCAGCGGAGGCTGTGGCAGGTGCCCCCAGGTAGGTAGCTCTCCACGCAGGGGCGTGTCGAAGGAAGGAGCCACCCCTCCTCGACCAAGAGGCCGCCTCACCTTCCAGGTGCCCAGGCCCAGGACAGGTATCGACTCCATGGCTCGGAGCGCGTCCCTGCCTGCCCGCGCGGCTCCCCAGGGCCGCTACCCGAGTGGAAGCCGGACTGGCTGCCCGCAGCAGCAGAGGCCACCCGGGTTGGCTGGCGGCGCAGAAGCGGCGGAGAAGCCAAAGCTTGCTCGGCCGTGGACACGCCCAACTGTCGGGGCCGAGGGTGGGACTTCGGGGAACGGACGCGCGCCTGTGCAGGGCAAGACAGCCCAAGAGGGACCAGGTCTCCTAGCAACGCCTCCCCCCATCCCGGCGGCTCTCAGCAGCCGGATCTCGGCGGGGATCGCGAGGTTCACAGGGGCGGCTGGGCTGGGCCACCCCCAGGGCAGCGGGGAGAGGCTTAGTGTCCCCCTCTTTGAGCGCCTGGGAGGAGGTTAGGCCCCCAAGACTCCTCCCTTGGCGTCGGGGTGGGAGGAGCGGCTTCAGGGTGCCAGAGGGAAGTGCTTTTTCCTCCTCTACAAGTTGCTGTGCTTGGGCGGGACCCTGAGGGTCTACGGTACCATACAAGAGTTGGTGGCCTTAGCTCCCCTTTGGTGACCCGGTACTCCGAGTCCTGGGAATGTTTTCTAACTCCCGGAGTCCGCGGGAGCAGAGCGCGGCCTGGGGACCCGGGGAGTCCGGAAAACGGTGGGCACGGGGCTGCATCTCCCAGGACCGGGGATGAGACCCTCCCTGCAAGCCTCCAGTCCGCAGGTTGGGAGTGCGCGGAGCTATTGCGGGAGTCCCGGCCTGCGGTGCCCCTCCTCTTGCTCCCGCACCCAAGACGGACGCTTCTCCAAGGCTGGGCTCGGGGGCCACCTCTTGGGCGTGGCCTCTGAGGTCAGTCACAAGCAAGCTCCGTCGTGACGTTCTTAGTTTGGCTGGACTTAGTCACTTACAGCTGAGTGACCCTGAGCATCCATGCCGTGGCTCATCAATAAATTCGGGTGATCTAAGTGCCAGGGAGAGCTCCCTGATAACAGCAATTACTCCTAACACTCGGGCCTCACTGTGGGGCTGCCTGCTCTCAGGGCTCCCTCCAGCCCCTTAAACCAGCCAGGGGAGGGCCAGGGCCAGGCTGGACCTGGTGTGCGTCCCAGGTCCCACCAAAGATGATGGGAGAGGCTGGAGGAGAGATGGAGGGGGAAGGGGCAACCTGACCTTCCCCTGCCCAGGCCCGTGTCTACACCACCTCCAAGCCTCCTAACCTAGCGGTGCAGGGAGCTGGCTGCTGGTGGTGGGGGGAGGGGTAGAGTGGGACCAGGACAGCAGGATGTGTGGGAGGTTATTCTGTGACTTCATGTCCCCAGGTCTTCAGCCAGGCTGATTGGTGTGGGGTAGTCCGTGGGTCGCTGGGGTTGTGGGGTGGCAGCATGGTGCTGTGCGGTAACTGCCGGGATGAGAGCCGTTGGTACACTGGACACGGGTTCACCCAAGCGGGATCTCTTTCGCGCGCTGCTGGATGCTTGCATGTGCACTGGACAAGTTAGGAGACTAGGCTGCCCCACCACCCCTCGCTGAGTCCGCATGTGGAAGGGAGGCCCTTTGTCCTGGAGCTCATCCTGATGCATCTACCCACGGACCTGGGGGCCAGGAGCCTGGGCCGTGCCCACACCGAGTGGGGCTCATGTAGTTGAGTGTCCATCCCCTCCTGGGACAATCTGGGAAGTGAGACCAAAATTAGAGCCAGAGAGGTGGGCGGAGTCCAGAGAAGGGAGAGTTCAATACCCCGAGGTCAAGGCCAAAACCTCCCTTTGGGTGTGCTTTGGGAATGAGAACCCCTAAGCCCCTGTGCGCCCCTCCCACGTGCGGCCCTTTCCTCTGGGCATCCCCACGTGGTGTGCACGTGACTTCTAGTCTCCTCCTTATCCATCTATACGCGTGGTGTGCAGAGACCATTTTTGCAGTATACGAGAAACTTGGCAGTGTTACCTGTGCAATGGAGCAATGAGATAGATGATAACGTTATTAAAAACTGGATGTTGTGAGATTATTCTTACAATAACACGTTTTAAATTTTCAAAAATAATTTATACTTTGAAGCAATGTGCAAGAAAGGATTTTTCATATTTATTTCAACACGTCAAAACCGAAGGGTTAATTTTTTAACAGACAGCATTTCAGAAGGAATTATTGCGTATTATCTGTAGATGCATACAGAACCCACAAATTGTAAATCAAGTAGATTCTATTTATAATGTGCTTCACCTGAGCTTGGGAAATATTTTCTGACTCTGCAGAGATGGGTTTATTTAGGAAATAGAATTGAGGTAAAACAACTGCATGATAAAAAATTGTTACCTATTTAGTTGAAAATACTCCTAAAACAGAGACTTCATTCTTGAGCTCTATGTAAACTTCGTTTGAGTCTTCTGCCCTCTAGTGGTCATTTCTCAAAATGCAGACCAAGCTGTATGCGGTGAACTCTGAAATGAACACAACCCATGAGTCTGAGCATGCTCTGGGAGTTGGTGATGAACAGGGAAGCCTGGCATGCTGCAGTCCGTGGGGCCTCAAAGAGTCAGACACGACCGAGCGACTGAACTGAACTGAAGTATAAGAATCAAGTTCCAAATTTTAAGACATTTGAGGAAGCTGAGAAGTTTTCTAACTTGGTTTCCTCATTTTCACAACATAATCCCCATGTCTCTATTATATACTCCCTTGAGATTACTGACAGAAAATTGAATTTGGACATCTCTTGACCATTTGACTTAATTTTCTGTAAAACTGGTACATATCTAGTATTGTCTTATCACTATTGCATAAAGGTTGTTTTGAATATAAATACTTTAAAATGTACTACAGTTTCCTATTATTAGGTAAGTCCATTACATGCTGTTATCTTTTATTCCTCATTACTACCCCATACACCTTGTGAAGTGCACACTGTTATTATTCCAATTTTATGAGAAAATAAAGTGATACTGAGCGAGGGCTAATAAGACTTGGGAAGTGACACACCCTGGGCCTGAAAGATTGAGTGTTGTGCCATGATTTTCATTCTTCTAACAATTCATAATTAATTTTGAGTTAATTTTTAAATTATCAATATTTAACCATAAGTGTTACCCTCCAGCTGAACTATTTAAAATCCTAAAAGATGATGCTATTAAAGCGCTGCACTCAGTATGTCAGCAAATTTGGAAAACTCAGCAATGGCCACAGGATTGGAAAAGGTCAGTTTTCATTCCAATCCCAAGGGAAGGCAATGTCAAAGAATGTACAAACTAGCATACAATTGTGCTCATTTCACCTGCTAGCAAAGTAATACTCAAAATCCTTCAAGCTAGGCTTCAGAAGCACATGAAGATATTAAGAAGAGGTGGCAAGAATACACAGAAGAACTATACAAAAAAGATCTTCATGACCCAGATAATCACGAATGGTATGATCACTCACCTAGAGCCAGACATCCTGGAATGCAAAGTCAAGTGGGCCTTAGGAAGCATCACTAGGAACAAAGCTAGTGGAGGTGATGGAATTCCAGTTGAGCTATTTCAAATGCTAAAAGATGATGCTGTGGAAGTGCTGCACTCAATATGCCAGCAAATTTTGAAAACTCAGCAGTGGCCACAGAACTGGAAAATTCCAATCCCAAAGGCAATGCCAAAGAATGTTCAAACTACCACACAATTGTACTCATCTCACAAGATAGTAAAGTAATGCTCAAAATTCTCCAAGCCAGGCTTCCAACAATACGTGAACCACGAACTTCCAGATGTTCAAGCTGGTTTTAGAAAAGGCAGAGGAACCAGAGATCAAATTGCCAATGTCTGTTGGATCATCAAATAAGCAAGACAGTTCCAGAAAAACATTTATTTCTGCTTTATTGACAATGCCAAAGCCTTTGACTGTGTGGATCACGCTAAACTGTGGAAAATTCTGAAAGAGATGGGAATACCAGTGAAGGAAAGATACCTGGCTCAAAATAGCCTGGAGTTAAAACTCCCCTCCAGGTCTTCCCCACCATTCTATGCAAAACAAAGAACTCTAACCCGAAGAAAAAAAATGGACATTAAGGTTGATTTACCCCCAACTCCAAGCTGGTCCCAGCCTCTGGCCAACCTCCAGAATTCCTTGCCCCAGCCATTTAAGAGAACTACTCCGAACAACCTTGGAGACAGGCCCCCTTAAGACAGTAATTTCCATATATATGCCTATATATATTTTTCTTGGGTTAATGCAGCAGCTCACTAATCTGACTGCTATCCCTTCTTGCCTCATTAAAGGTGATCTGTTCCTGTAAAGTGCAGTCTTGTTCTTTTTCCGAACCTCACCTTCTCTAACTCCCTTACCCTACATTTTTTGGTGCCGAAACCCAGGGGGTTGAGGTTCCTTCTCGTTCTCCATGGCCAGCTCTTCGAGCATGGAAGCCTGCTGAGCTCACTTTCCTGCCTGGACTTTCAAGACCTCGAGAGGACGTCCTGTGCCTTCATGAGCGGTACAAGTCCTGTGTAAGGACTTTATTGGTTTTCCACGTAACCCGAGGAATACTGGTCTCTCTCTCTCTTCCTCTTTTCTCTACACTTTCTTTTCCACGAGACTGACCAACCCCAGGACAGAGGCCTTTTGCCATTAGACCTCCTTCCATCCACTACAAATTCTCACCTGACCCAGTAGCCCAAGTAAGTTCGGATGGTACTCTAGGGTGCCATAGACTATCATCCTTGTTGGGTTCCTGGGGAACTCTCCGGCCAAAAGACCCTCTGGGGAGGTACTTGGGGGATGCCCCCTCCCTCCTTCAGAGTCTCTCTCTGTTTTTGCCCAGTCAAAAGATTAGGTGACAACCTTTTCTCGACCGGACAGTCGCTAGCCATTTGCTATGGAATCAAGGCAATCCATCCCACGGGACTCTCCCTTGGCCTGCATAAAACGAAACCTCAAACCTCTACTCTTGACCGATCTCAAGGTTCATAAACTCGAGTCACTTTGCACTCAAATTTGGCCTCAATACAAACTGGATAACCAAAACCGCTGGCCTGAGTTCAGGACTTTCAATTTCAATATATTATCAGATCTCACAAACTTCCTCAAACGGAATGGCAAATGGTCAGAGGTCCCCTATATTCAAGTCGTCTGGGACCTGAGAAGCAGTCCTTCTCTCTGCAAGGACTGTTCTACCTATCAAATAGTCCTCTGCTCTCTCTCCCCTTCCATTACGAAATAATCCAAATCTAAAGCCCCTAAAAGGCCCCCTAAACCCTCAGTCCCTGATTTTGACCCAGAAGATGAGCCTCTTCCCTAACGCCCCGGAGAAAAAGCTTCCAGAGACTAGACCCCATTCTCTCAAAATCCAAAAAGAGATTTCCACCCCTCCTCCATGGGCCAGGACCCGAAGCAACCACGTTTCCTCTGAGAAAGGTAGCAGGACCAGAGGGCCCTACACAGGTTCATGTGCCTTTCTCAATTTCTGATATGAGCCAAATTGAAGAAAAATTGGGATCTTTTTCAGAAAATCCTACTAGGTATAGAAAAGAATTCCTCCGCCTTACACAAGCATATCATTTAACCTGGAATGATCTTTATTACATCCTAAATGCCACATTAACCCCTGATGAAAAGGAACAGATATGGCAGGCAGCCTGGACTCATGCTGATGAGCTCCACAACCAAGACAGGACTAATCCAGTGGCTGACGATGCAGTCCCTTTAACTGAGCCACGGTGGACATATCAAGGTGATGCCAGCATCCGGTACCTGCATCATATGATCACCTGTTTACTAGAAGGAATGCTAAAAAGCTCTCACATTCATGTTAACTACAGTAAGATTAGGGAAGTGACTCAAGAAAAAGATGAAACTCCTGTCCTTTTTCTTTCACGGCTTACTCAGGCAGTCCCAAGATACACTAAACTAGGTATTTTCACCCCTTCCAGACTTCTGTACCTACACGTCCAGTTCATAAGCCAGTCAGTCCCCGATATTCACCAAAAACTACGCCGATTAGAGAAGGGCCCCAAAACCCCTCAGAGAGATCTCCTAGAAATAGTCTTTAAAGTTTTCAACAATAGGGAAGAAGAAGCGAAAAAAGAAAAAGAAAAGGAAAGAAAGGTCAAATATGCTTTATTCGCTGCAGCTATCCAAGAAAAAGACTCAACCCCTTTGGCTCATCAGCCTCGGCCCACCTGTATAGGACCTAACCCTCCAGGCCCCTATTTTAGAGGTAACCAAACGAGACACTGGGCTAAGTCCTGCCCAAACCCCCGGCCACCCACCAAACCCTGCCCCACCTGCAAACAATGGGGCCACTGGAAAATGGATGGTCCTCAGACACTACCCACCATATCTTGGGGTCCACCCCAGGCCCAACAACAATGGGCTGGGAACCAGACCCGGGGGGCCCTGGCACCCCAGACTATGGTTCCTTGGATGAGGTGAGAGATGATCCAATTGTGCCTGATTTATTCCAGTGACGGAGCCCAAGCTCCAGACCCCAAGTCCGCCCCATACAGATGGACTCAGAGCTTCGGGTAATTGGCACGGTCGCTGGACACAAAGTCTCATTCCTAATAGACACTGGAGCAGCCTTTTCACTTTTAGTCTCCTTTAAGGGCCCTCTCCAACCTTCAGGAGTGGCCATCAAAGGGGGTCTCAGGCATCCCTTTTTATCCCAAAATAACCCCTCCTCTCCCAATGGCATTGATGGGATGTGATCTTCTGGCTAAGCTACCAACTTCTATAAACCTCCTATTCTTAGATCACGTATCAATTCTTTGCATCCAAATGGCACCCGAACCCTTGGCCAACCCTCACTCCCAAAGCCTGCCCCCTGACCTTCCCCAATAGATCCTCAGGTCTGGGACACTGAAGCCCTGTTGGTAGCCAGACACCATTCCCCTGTACAGGTTTTTCTTGAAAATCCCTCTCAGGTGATAACCCAAACTCAACATACCCTGACCACAGAATCCTGAAAAGGACTTAAACCAATAATCTCCCAACTGCTCAAAGCCAGCCTTTTGTGGCCTATTGTTCTCATAATACTCCTATACTGGCAGTCAAAAAGAGAATCCACTCCTGGCATCTAGTTCAAGATCTTTGCAAGATCAATGAGGCCATAATACCCGTATACCCCGTGGGTACTAATCCCTACACCCTTCTCTCACATATTCCCCCGACACATTCTACTTCACGGTATTGGACCTCAAAGATGTTTTCTTTACTATACCCCTATACCACTCCTCCGGAGAAGGCAATGGCACCCCACTCCAGTACTCTTGCCTGGAAAATCCCATGGACGGAGGAGGCTGGTAGGCTGCGGTCCATGGGGTCGCAAAGAGTCGGACACGACTGAGCGACTTCACTTTCACTTTTCACTTTCATGCACTGGAGAAGGAAATGGCAACCCACTCCAGTGTTCTTGCCTGGAGAATCCAAGGGACGGCGGAGCCTGGTGGGCTGCCGTCTATGGGGTCGCACAGAGTCGGACACGACTGAAGTGACTTAGCAGCATAACACTCCTCAGAGCCCCTATTTACCTTCACCTGGATGGATCCAGACACATATCAATCTCAACAATTAACTTGGACCGTTTTACCACAAGGGTTTAGACATAGCCCTCCTTTTTTCGGTCAAGCCCTCCAAAGAGACCTACAAACTTTAGACTTAGGCTCTACTACCTCACTCCAATATGTAGATGATTTATTGTTATGTAGTTCCTCTCACCACAACTGCCTAGTCCACACTGCCACAGTATTAAATGCCCTAAGCAACTGGGGCTACAGAGTCTCGCTCTCCAAAGCACAAATTGCTTCCACCACTGTCCATTACATGGGACTGCTTCTCACTCCCACAACCAAAATAATCCCAGCTCGGAGACTTTGAGCCTTGACACAGAGCTCCAGGCCCCAAACCAAGAGAGAACTTCTCTCTGTATTAGATCTATTAAACTTCTTCCAAATATGGGTCCCAAATTTTGTGCTCCAAGCAAAATTTCTCTACCAAGCTATTCGAGGAAACTTAGATGATCCCTTATTGGCCCCCACCTCTCTCCACACCCCAATACACTCTTATCAAACATTTACTACAGGTCCCTTCTCTTTACTTACCTGATTACACCAAGCCTTTTTTCCTTTTTATACATTTTCGACAAGGACATGCCTTAAGGATTCTGCACCAAAAAAGAGGGGACATATGGGGGCCTCTAGCTTACTTATCTAAACAAATGGATCTAGTCACGCTCGGATGGCCACCTTGTCTTCAGGCCTTAGCTGCAACGACCCTCTTAATACCTGAAGCCTAAAAACTAACCTGAAATGCTCCTCTAAATGTATGCTCACCTCATTCCTTCAAACATATACTGTCTCATCAGGCTTTCCTTTCTCTGCGCCCTGCTCGACTACAGATCCTCCACACCTCCTCGACCCATTCCTTTCTTTCATGCCTTGTAAACCTCTTAATCCCGCTAGCTTACTCCCTACACCAGATCCAGAAGCAGAACACCTATCTTATGACTGTGTTCAGACCTTAGATATGACACTTAATCCCTCTGAACATATAACTGATCAGCCCCTTACTGATCCCCAAGTCCCATCCTGCTTCACAGATGACAGTGCCCAGAAAGAAGCCCCATTTGGGGCTGGATACACTATAGTCCAGGGACAGCCCGACAAAGTTATCCCTCCTCACCTCATCAAGTCAGCCACACTCCCAGCTCACACATCCTCACAACAGGCTGAACTGATAGCTCTTACACAAGCTTTGACCCTAGCCAAAGACCAAAAGATAAACATCTACACTGACTCCACATATGTCTATAACATATTACATCCTAACATTATAATCTGGAGGGAGAGGGGATTCCTGACTCAGAAGGGCACATCTATTCTCAATGCCTCTCTTATTTCTGAACTCCTCGATGCAGCTCAGCTCCTAAAACAAGCTGCTATAATATAATACATTGCTGGGGACATCAGCGACATGGCCCTATCTCCTTTTGTAACAATATAGCAGATCACGAAGCAAAGTGGCAAGCCGCCTCTGTTAGTCCTGTCTTTACTATAGCCCAAACTGACGAGCCTAACATCCACACATTACTTTCATATTTACATTCCCTTTTCCACCCCTCTACAAAAGTACTTAAGACTTTCCTTCAGAACTTTATTGAACTGACTAAGGACGATATGACTTATTTAAATAATCTGACCCAAATTTGTACCGTTTCTCAGCGGACAAATCCTAGTTCTAACATTCACCCCCCTCCTTTCCCCACCCACCAAATCGCGGACATCTTCCCGCACAAGACTGGTAGGTAGATGTCACCCACATGCCACCTGTAAAAAGGGTTAAATTTCTCCTAGTCTTCACATACACATTTTCTGGATGGATCGAAGCTTTCCCATCTACTAACAAACAAGCCCATACTGTGGCTCAGCTTATTCTTACTGAAATCTTCCCAAGGTTTGGAATACCTTCCTCCCTCCAGTCTGAAAACGGGCCCGAGTTCACATCGCAAATCACCCAAGATACTACACGAGCCCTTCGAGTTCCTTGGAGGTTTCACATTCCTTATCATCCCTGGTCTTCCAGTAAGGTTGAGAGAGCTAACCGAGTCCTAAAAAAAACTCTGACCGTATTAACGATCGATCTTCATCAAGACTGGACTAAACTCCTCCCTTAAGCCCTCTTCAAGGTCCGGGCCTTACCAAAAACACCCCTTAAATATCAGTCCATTCGAGGCCATGTATGGGAGGCCCATAATACCTTTGGGTCTTCCCCACTCCCAGGATAGTCCCAAACTGCCATCTCACCTTTCTTTTCCTTTACTTGCCCAGATACGAGATGCCCTTTGGCAACATATGGATAACTTACTCCCTCGACCACACACCAATCTTCCATACCTGTCCCTTCAAATAGGAGACAAAATCTATATGACAGTTCAGTCCTACTCAGCTCTAACCCCAAAATAGCAAGCACCCTACACGGTAATTCTGCTGACCCCTACCACTACAAAATTAAATGAAATCACCCCTTGGGTACACATTACTCGGTTAAAAAAGGTTATGAAGCCCAATGATGAAAGTGCTTGCCAGACTAATACTTATTAAGTCTCTCACACAGGCCCTACAACTCTAAAGTTCTCACGGCTTCCACCGGCCCCAACTGGCGATGGATGAGCCTGTTGGTTTCACAGCTGCAATTATTCCTTGCACAACGTCTGGCAGATATCTGGGTCTCGAGTCCTCAAGGATCCACGTTCAAACACGCTGAAGATTACATCTCCACCCTGTAGCTACAGGGAACCTTATATAACTTTTAACCCTTTGAAATACAATTCTTTTTCATAGTAATCTATGTTATACTTCCCCAAATTGTTGTTTAACATCTTCTTCTTATCTTCCCTTCTTCCTCTGATCCATGAACTCCTTCAAAATCCTAACTTCAACTATCTATTCCGGACCCTTAATTTAAACCATACCCTTCTCAATGCTTCTAACCCACAATTGGCTAAAGACTGCTGGATATGTCTGTCTGTAACTCCTCTGGGAGATTCAGCCCTCCCCACATCCATCCTCAACTAGACCACAGGTAGTCCCTACACCACTCATACCGTGGGGAGCCTTTATTTGTTTCATATCTTAAATAGCTTCACTCTAGTGACCAAATCCGAAATTCAGACATACTCTTAGAATCTTTACTCACCAAACTTCCCTCCTTCAATGAAAAACCTCCAATAGGAGGTCGTATTGCCCAGAGAGTAACACTGTTACAACCAGCTTCTTTTTGCATATCCATAAATTCCCAAAACAGTTCATATGACCAACCGGTTGGCACAATCCCTAACTCCATGTGCAACCACACGGCCACCTTACTCTTTGCCACTAGAAAGGCTATATATAATGTTTCTGGTCCTACAGTACACTCTTTAACCTTTACAGGGCAGTTTCCCTCCACCTCTCCCATTGTTGGGGCCACCTTAGCGGGGTCTGTGAGTGTCCTTGAACAAACGATCAACACCCCCCCCCCCCAATTCCTCTTCGCCATCGACTTCAACTGTTGTTTTAAAACACTTGGCCTATTTTTCCTCTGTGGGACGTCTACATACCTCTGTCTACCTACTAATTGGACCGGGACCTGCACCCTGGTATACTCCAGTCCAAACATTTTAGTAGCCCCCAATGATCAACCCTTGCCTATTCCTCTCATCCACAAGTGAATAAAACGAGCCATTCATTTCATTCCCCTCTTAGCAGGGCTAGGAATAGTGGTTGGAATTGGAAAAGGAACCGCCGACTTAACCACCTCCATCCAAAACTACCAGATAGGTTCTAAAGACCTATCAGACAGCCTCCAGGAAACAGCTCAAGGCCTAATAACTATCCAAACTCAACTGGATTTCTTGGTGGCCGTAGTATTACAAAACAGAAGGAGATTAGATCTACTCACCGCACAGAAGGGAGGTCTGTGCCTTTTTCTAGACGAACCCTGATGTTTCTATGCCAACCAGTTGGGTATTGTCCAACGAGTTGCAAAAAACCTTACAGATCGAGCCTCACGAATCTGCCAGAGATTAAGCAACTCCTAGAAGTCATGGATAACAGATTGGAACTGGAGGCCTTGGGTTTTACGCCTTCTCGGACCATTCATTTTTATCATCCTCCTGTTCACCTTTGGGCCTTGTTTGTTTAATCTTTTCCAGGGATCCCTCCAAGACCAAACCCAAGACATTTCCTGAGACCAAGTCAAGACTGTTCTTTCGATTGAGATCCTGACAGCTCGAATAGAAAAACAACACTACAGGCTTTAGACTTCCTTCCTCCCAGACCACAAACCCCTGACCCTCATTTATCAGCACAAAGAAGCCCTGAACATTAGCGACGCCCACCTCTCTCTTTTTATATATATTCCTTAGAGTCTGGAATGAAGGAAAGTTACAAGGCTCAAAATGGCCTGAAGTTAAAACTCCCCTCCAGGTCCTTCCCACCATTCTATGCAAAACAAAGAACTCTCTCAACCAAAGAAAAAAAATGGACATTAAATTGATGACCCCCAGCTCCCAGGCAGGTCCCAGCCTCTGGCCAATCTCCAGAATTCCTTGCCCCAGCCATTTAAGGGATAACTACTCCAAACAACCTTGGAAAAGAACAGGCCCCGTTAGGACAGTAGATTTCCACATATATGCCTATATATATACACTCACTCTTTTCTTGGGTTAGTACAGCAGCTCACTAATCTGACTGCTGCCCCTTCTCACCTCATTAAAGGTGACCTGTTCCTGTAAAGTGCCGGTCTCGTTCTTTTTCTGAACCTCACCTTCTCTTACTCCCTTACCCTACAACCAGACCACCTGACCTCTCTCTTGAGAAATCTGTATGCAGGTCAGGAAGCAACAGTTAGAACTGGACATGCAACAAAATAATGGTTCCAAATAGGAAAAGGAGTACATCAAGGCTGTATATTGTCATCCTTCTTATTTAACTTATATGCAGAATACATCATGAGAAACACTGGGCTATATGAAGCACATGCTGGAATCAAGATTGCCGGGAGAAATATCAATAACCTCAGGTATGCAGATGACCACTCTTATGGCAGAAAGTGAAGAAGAACTAAGGAGCCTCTTGATAAAAGTGAAAGAGGAGAGTGAAAAAGTTGGTTTAAAGTTCAACATTCAGAAAACTAAGATCACGGCATCTGGTCCCATCACTTCATGGCAAATAGGTGGGGAAACAGTGGAAACAGTGGCTGACTTTATTTTTTGGGCTCCGATATCACTGCAGATGGTGACTGTAGCCATGAAATTAAAAGATGCTTATTCCTTGGAAGGAAAGTTATGACTAACCTAGACAGCATATTAAAAAGCAGAGGCATTATTTTGACAACAAAGGTCTAGTCAAAGCTGTGGTTTTTCCAGTAGTCATGTATGAATGTGAAAGTTGGACTATAAAGAAAGCTGAGCACCAAAGAATTGATGCTTTTGAACTGTGTTGTTGTAAGGCTTTTGAGAGTTCCCTGGACTGCAAGGAGATCCAACCAGTCCATCCTAAAGGAGGTCAGTCCTAAATGTTCACTGGAAGGACTGATGTTGAAGCTGAAACTCCAATACTTTGGCCACCTCATGCAAACAGCTAACTCATTTGAAAAGACCCTGACGCTGGGAAAGATTGAAGGCAGGAGGAGAAGGGGACGACAGAAGATGAGATGTTTGGACGGCATCACAGACTCAATGGATATGAGTTGGGGTAAACTCCAGGAGTTGGTGAGGGACAGGGAGGCCTGGTGTGCTGCGGTCCACGGGGTCACAAAGAGTCAGACATGACTGAGCGACTGAATTGAACTGAACCATAAAAGTCATGTTTTAACATATTATTATTTTAAAGCAATATTTGTGTATCATATTTTATAATATGCTAATGTATGCCAGCCTCAAAGACTGAGATTATTCTATAAAGAACAAGGCCCTGTGATTTCAGAGGTGAGTTTTTCGAAAGTCTAAAAATAAGTTTTTCATTTTAACTGAATTTAGAAGCAAAATCTAGCACTTCGTGTACCTTTTCGTGGCAGACAGCAAATAGATGCTTGTGGGCTAAGAAAAAGTGCACCCTGTGGAAGAGTTAAATGGTATGGAATTAAGAGTACAATTTCAGATAAGAATGATAAATTAACTTCAAAATGACTTTTCATTGCTATGAAACTCCAGACTAGACATTTTTTAGAGTCCTTTGCCTAAAACAGTTTCAATATAAAATCCTTTGAGAATTCCTCTGATAGCTGGGTCCAAGTCCAATCACTTCTGATTAAGCTATTTGGCATCTACAGTCACCCTGGTCATTCCGGCCAGTAATGACTTTCCCTTCCCTCAATTTCACTATCTGGTTTCTGCTGCTCAGACAGGACTTCACACCTGGTAACACTGGACAATCAAGAAGGAAAGAAAGACAACTGTCCTCTTAGAAGAATTAGATCCTCTAAGAACTCCTCAGCCTCCATAACTGTGTGAGACAATTTCTTACAATAATGATTACACACACACAAACAGACATAAAACATCATGTGATATAAGCTCTCAAAAATGAGGAAATGTTATCTTTCCACTATATACTTAGTACCTGTTACAATTCTGCCGCAGTGCAGGCTTCCCAAATCAAGCATGTGTTTACCAGAGAGAAGTGCCCACAGAGCCAGGATCTGCTCTTAGTCTCTTCACAAAGCTCCGTCTGGGAAACAAAGGGACCAAATCTTGGGGGAGAGGAGGCATTCTTTCATTTATTCATCCGCCACTTATTGCGTATGTAGCCTGTAGCATGAATCAGATCTTGCGCTGGGTGAAAACATAGAGATAAAATATATAATTTCCGCCCTCACCGGCCTTATACTTCCTAGGATAAGCAGAATCTAAGCGGATAAAATCCTAATTAACAGGGTTACTTCCATTTTAATCTGAAATGGGGTACAGACCTAATAATAGAGCCTCAGGATCTATGAATCCAAAGCTGCTAGAACTGAAAAGGGAAAGCGATCCATAAATGCAGATTTCAACATTCTGCTCAGAAATCGACAAAAGTAGACAGAAAATCAGTAAGAACAGAGACTCACTGGACCCAAATAAAGGAGAAGGCTTATTCTTTTCAGAAGCACCATTACATTCACCAAAGAAACCGTATTCGGAGCCGGAAGACGAGTTTAGATTTGTTTAAAATAAGCTATGGTTTTTCCAGTAGTCATGTACGGATGTGAGAGCTGGACTACAAAGAAAGCTGAGCGCCGAACAACTGATGCTTTTGAACTGTGAAGTTGGAAAAGACTCTTGTGAATCCCTTGGACTGCAAGGAGATCCACCCAGTCCATCCTAAAGGAAATCAGTCCTGAGTGTTCATTGGAAGGACTGATGTTGAAGCTGAAACTCCCAATACTTTGGCCAGCTAATACGAAAAGCTGACTTATTTGAAAAGACCCTGATGCTGGGAAAGATTGAAGGCAGGAGAAGGGGACGACAGAGGATGAGATGGTTGGATGGCATCACCGACTCAATGGATTTGAGTTTGAGTAAACTCCGGGAGTTGGTGATGGACAGGGAGGCCTGGCGTGCTGCAGTCCATAGGGTCGCAAAGAGTCGGACACGACTGAGCGACTGAAGTGAACTGAAAAAGGACCGAAATCCTAACTATAACGTTCGCATTCCTCCTGGGCGCAGAGCCCCTTTTCTCCGAATGCAGGTGGAGAGAACGGGGAAGGTGACGAACAGCAACTGTATACGAGTATTCGGGCCTGCGCTAGACGACATCGGCGAGCGTGAGAGACCGGCCGGGGTCACTGGACTGAAATAGTTTCAGAAATAGAACACAGCCCCCGCTCCTCTCCGCCCCCGCCCCCATTCTTCTCTTCTCGCAGCAAGAATAACCGCTCTTCCTCCGCTCCCTCCTCAAGTCCCGCCCTTTCACCTGCACCGCTCGGGATAAGAAACACAGCACCCAGAAAGCCGCCGAGCGCGCCGCCGTCTATCGGGCGGCGGAAGTAGACGTGCCGGAAAGTAGTGTGCCGGAGGTCGTAAAGCGCGCGCCTCTTCCGGTTAACGACAGCCGTGCCGAGAGTCCGCTCCGGCAGCCGCCCACCGGTGAACGTCTCTGCCGGACTCTTGGTAGTTCAGTTTTCTCCCCGGTTCCCAGCCACTGTTTTCTGTGGTCGCCCTCTTTACCCCTGCATCATGTTCAAGAAATTTGATGAAAAAGAAAATGTGTCGAACTGTATCCAGTTGAAAACCTCCGTTATTAAGGGCATTAAGAACCAGTTGATGGAGCAGTTTCCCGGCATCGAACCGTGGCTGAACCAAATCATGCCAAAGAAGGATCCGGTCAAAATAGTGCGATGCCACGAGCACATAGAAATCCTTACGGTGAACGGGGAGCTACTCTTCTTCAGGCAAAGGGAAGGGCCCTTCTACCCAACGCTGAGGCTGCTGCACAAGTATCCGTTCATCCTGCCCCGCCAGCAGGTGGACAAGGGAGCCATCAAGTTCGTGCTCAGCGGAGCCAACATCATGTGCCCAGGCCTGACCTCGCCAGGGGCCCGCCTCTTCCCCGCCGCAGTGGACACGGTGGTGGCGATCATGGCTGAGGGAAAGCAGCACGCCCTGTGCGTGGGCGTAATGAAGATGTCCGCGGACGAGATCGAGAAAGTCAACAAAGGAATCGGCATCGAGAACATCCATTACCTCAATGACGGGCTGTGGCACATGAAGACGTACAAGTGAGCCTGGGAGGACGTGCGCCTGGCGCCCAGCGGACTTCGCGCCCAGCCTGTGTCCGAGTGACGCCAGGGAGACGGCTCCTCAGTGCTTAAGACATTCAGCGGACACTAGAAAAGGAGGAAGGCCAAGTAAAAGTTTTGAAACGAACTCCTCTGTCTGTGTGTGTGTCATTTGTGTGTGTGCCTGTGAGTGTGTTTGTCTCCACGGGGGTGGTCAGTTTAGATTTCCTGTCTTGTTGGTCTAAGCAGGTATCCGTTGGAACAGGCTCATTATCTCTCTCAGAAAAGTAGACTTCAAAGTCAAGAGTGTGCACTTGGTAGACAGACCCTAGTGAGTGAAAAGGTAGGGGGAGAAAATAGCGAGGGACTTCCCTGGTGGTCCAGGGGTTAAGACTGCGGCTTCCTCTGCTGGGGGCTTAGATTCCGTCGCTGGTGGGGGAAGCTAAGAACATGCCCTGAGGCCAAAAACAACCTGACTGGAGAGAGGCCCAAAACAATTCTATTCATACGACTGCTTTAAGGGGTGAGTACTAGAAACAAAATCCGGTGCAAAGTAAACTTTAGACTTAGTTGGTTGTCCACCCAACAAACATTATTCCCGCTTTTTCCTACTTGGTGGCGGAAATGTGGGTCCATCCCTTGTCTACATGAGTCTGGAAAATGGTCATTAGTCCAGGCCTATCACGGTGGGTGGTCTATTTCCCTATGAGATGGACTCATTTGTGGGTGGGCAAGGGGCCTAAGGCCAAGCAGGGTCTTATGTTTAGGAAAATGAGGGTCCTTCCTCCCCTGGTTTGAGTCATTTATAGCTGGGTGTGTGACCTGCGTTAGGAGGGGCGACTAAAAAACAATGCTTGGGGAGAAACTCTCCCTACCTTGGATAGCAAATGATTTTGTTCTTGCTAAACACACACACACACACACACACACACACACACACCCTTGATAATAGTCTGAAGGTGGTAATGTTGAAAATAGAAAATAATAGTGCCCTTGTTGATTTATGAACTGATGATTAATCAACTATGCAGACTCCTTATGTTCAGACTTCTTAAGGGATGTGACTAAATTCTGTGAAATGAAAAATTTTTTCTTGTAGATTGCTTCATTTTTACTTAAGTTTTGTGTAATTTAAACCTAAAGAGAGCTCAATTTTTATTGGCATCTTAGATCCCCAACTGAAAAATAATTTAAGTGGGGATAAAATAGTTCAGCTGAAAATTCATTGGTGTCCTTCACGTCAGCAGTTTCAGTGAAATTCACATGAATGCTAGATAAATTGCAGTAGATTTAGGGGTGAACGGGGAAGAGAAGGTTAAGATGTGGGAGTCCACACTTAATGGTATTACTTAGAGAATTTGGGGAATTGAAAGGTGGGTGAAAGAAGGTTGTAGTCAAGATACTCTGTTTTGGAGCTTATTTGCTGTTATTTTAATTGTGTTTTTTTTTTTTTTTCTTTCTTGTGGCATGTCTGTTAGTGGGCTATCTGAGTATATTTTGTATGCTGAAGGGAGAGATTCACTAAGAGAGGAATGCTTGGTGGGGATGTAGTCAGTGGAATAGGAGAACAGGAAGGAGTGGCCCCAGAAGCAGTGATGGAGGATGGCCTCTGTCCTCAGAGATTTGCACATTCAGGTTGTCTGCTTTCACCACAGGCTTGTTATGGAACAGCTCTTAAACACCCCTCTTCAAAACACTGTTTTTCTTCTCAAAGGAGTAGGGCTTTTGCCCCTATTAATTCTCCACTCCTGTCAGCAACATTAACTCTGGTCACTGGTGGACCACTGTGGAGGGTCTTTAAACTCATGATGATCCTCTGGAGCACTCACATCTCCGATGAAAACCAATGGAGACAGTCAAGCCAGCAACCTCATATTTTTTTTTAACATACTCTGACGATCTCCACCAAATGCTAAACATGGACTTTCTGGATCTGCTCTAAGCTGCCTTCTTTCAGGTCTCTTCTGTTCTTTTTCTTCCGTTCCCTCCTGGCTCATCTGATCCTATTGGATGCTGTTGATATCCTTTTGAACAACTCAGGATGGAAAGCCTGTATACACATTGGAAATCAGGTGGAGGTCAAGAATTCTATGAACTTCATGAAATTTCGTGAAAAATTGGTGTGTGTGTGTGCATGTGCATAGATAACTGTGCTTGGGAAATTATTGTCTACATTGATCATGTGTTTAAGGTGATCTGTGAGCCTAAAGGGTATTGTTAGTGATTAGAAGAGGATCCTCTCTACTTCCTTTCTGCCACTGCCAGGGCCTCGTTCAATGATAGGGATGCTGGATAATGATATACAAATTATAGTCACATTTGAACACCAGAATCAACCCACCCCAGTGCTCTGTAACCCAGAATAGTTCGACAAACATTACTGGGTATTACTTTAGGGTCAGACACTGGGCTAGGAGTAAGGGACTGAAATAGAAATATAATATTACTTTGTTTTCCAGAAGCTCGGCATTGTTAAGGAGGCAAACTTAGGTAATTTCATTTTCCTATGTTTGTGTATGTATTTAACCTTCCCTGGTGGCTCAGAGGTAAAGAATCTGCCTGCGATGCAGGAGACACGGTTCAATCCCTGGGTTAGGTAGATCCCCTGGAGAAGGAAATGGCAACCCACTTCAGTATTCTCGCCTGAGAAATCCGATGGACAGAGGAGCCGGGCAGGCTAACAATCCACAGGGTCACAAGAATCAGACATGACTTAGAGACTAAACCATCACCACCACCACCATCTAAACTAATCTGGTAAATATCTGAATTACCTATGATGAAACAGCATGAGTGAATGAGGGAAAATTGTCTCTCCCTAGAGAATCAAAGAAGGTTTCTGAATGAGAGGATATGTGTGAGTGGGGATAGAGAAAATGCTTAAGACTGTCTTAGTGAGTATGGTACTGCTAACAATATTACATTTCGGGTAAATGATAAAGGTGAAAATAGTTCCAGGGGGGCTGAGACTAGAAAAAGTAATATTGCGGTGCGGCAGATACTTGAGGCAAAAAATGATTTGGCACTGGTGAAAAGGATTTGAGCTATTAAAATATTTGCAGAGGAAATTTTCCTAGGACATTAAAGGAACTGTCAGTCACTTGAGAAGAAATGGATAATAGTGTTACATCCATTAAAGTACATAATTGTTTGCGGTTAAGGTTTTTCAAACAGAATCTTCACTGGTGGTCCAGTGGTTAAGACTCGAGGCTTCCTCTGCAGAGGGCACTAGTTCCATCCTTCATGGGGAGCGAAGATCCTGCATGCCCCACAGCGTGGCCAAAAAAAAAAAAATTCGTCCAGATCCAGAAAGTTTCACTAGTGACTTCTACCAAACATTTCAGGAAGATATGATTAAAAATGTACTTAATTTCTTCTACAATAAAGAGGTTTGGGAGACAACTTCTAACTCATTTTATGAGGCCAGCAGTACTGAAAAATCCAAAGACAGCAAACCTCCCCATGAAACTATGGACCAATATCCTTCTGTATATAAACGCAAATAGTGTTTACAAAATAAGCAAACCGTGCCCAGAAATATGTAAAAGTTGCAAAATGTGGCATTTATTCAGGAAATGGAAGGATGGTTAAATATTTGAAATCAATGTACTGTATCATACTAATAGATTAAAGAAGAAAACAAGTTCTTTCCACTAGATACAGAAAAAAAAATTGATATAGTTCACTATTCATTCATTCACTAAAAGAAATCTTCCTTAACTTGATGAAGTGGATCTATAAAATACCTGTGGCTCACATGTATTTAATGGTGAAAGACTGAATGCTGTTTTCCTAAAATCAGACACAGGACAGAAATCTATATTAGTCATCTTAGATATGAAATAAAGGAAGATGAAATAAAAGGCTTATATCCCGTGTAGATATTACACAGATACATATATATATATATATATATATATATATATATATATATATATATATATATATATATATATATATTATATGTCTACTCACAGACAATTGAGTAGAAAATCCAAAGGAATGAACAAAATAAGCTGGTAAAACAGATTCGTGAGGTTAGCAAATCAGTATTTTAAAATCAATTGCATGTCTACAGGCTAGCAACGAACAATTGTTAAAGTTTAAAAATAAGCCATTTTCACTAGCACAGAATAACTTGAGATCCTTAAGTATCAATCTAACAGTATATGCTTGATCTGTATGCCCAAACCACAAAACACGAAACACTGAAAGGATGCTTTCATAAACGCAGTGATTTGACCTGTTCAGGAACAGGAAGGCTGAATAAGGTGATAACTCAATTTTCCCCAAGTTAATAAAGAGATTTAATACGATTTGAGTCAAAATCACACAGGTTTTTCATAAGAATTGGCAAACGATTTCTAAAATTTTAATGGCAATTCAAAGGGACAGGACTGTTAGCTCAAACCATTTTGAAAAAGGAGAACAAAGTTGGAGAGCTCACATGTCCAGATGTTAAGGCTTCCTATGAAGCTGCTATAGATGGTGTGGTCTGAGCAAAAGGATAGGCTCATGAATCAAGGGAGCTCAAAAGCATCCAGAAATGCACCTGCTAAATATTGTTAGTTGATTTTCTACAAAGTTTCAGAGGTAATTCCATTGAGGAAGAATAGTCTTCTTAACAAATGCTGTTAGGGGCATCCATATGCAAAAATATTGAACTTTGGCCCTTTGCAATGTATACAAAAGTTAACTCAAAATGCATTGTAGACCTAAATGGTAAAGCATATCAAATTTCTGGAAATAGGAGAAAAGCTTTGTGACCTTGTGAAAGGTGCTCAGTCGTGTCCGACCCTTTGCATGAGCTATAATCCTGCAAGGCTCCTCTGTCCATGGAATATTCCAGGCAAGAATACTGGAGTGGGTAGCTATTCCCTTGGTCAAGGGATCTTCCCGACTCAGGGATTGAACCCAGGTCTCCTGGGTTGCAGGAGTTTCTTTGCAGGAAACTGCCAGGAAATGGCAGGCAGTTTCTTTACTGTCTGAGCTACCAGGGAAGCCCTTTTGACCTCAAGTTTAGCAAAGATTTCTTAGATATAAAACCAAAAATACTTCACCTAAATGAAGAAATAGAATTAACCAAAATTAAGAACTGAGTTTGTAAAGACACTGTTAAGACAAGGAAAAGGCAAACCATATTCTATGTATGTGTTTCTTATCAAAGCATATATTTAAGAAGCTGTGAGCATTCAGAATTCAATGGTGAAAAAGCAGAAGCAATAAAAAACCAGGCAAAAAGGTTTGAACAGACACTTCACCAAATTAGATATATGAATAGCAAATAAGCATGTGAAAAGATGCTCACTATCTTTAATCATTAGAGAAATTCAAATTAAACCACAGTGAGATCCACTACATTTGAACAACAACAACAGAAAAGGCTGGCTGTGTAAGTGTTGACAGAAATTCGAAGCAAACAAAACTTTCATCCATTGCTGCTGGGAACGCAAGTGGCGCAGCCAGCCGTGGAAAGATACGTTAACAGTGTCTGTAGTTGTAATCCCCCCAAACTTGAAACACATAAAGGAACGTTCTTACCATCGTCATACACTTACCCATTCTCAGTCTTCATTTGACTAGGAATTTTTTTTAACAAACGTATTACAAATAATGATCAATACAGATTTTGAATATTACATTTCAGATCCTGAAGATTAATGATAATAAGCATGTTGGCACATTTTTTCAACTCTGTGCACTTTCTCATTCTTTTGAAGATCGAGTCTGCGTTAATCCCGGGACCACAGTTCTTCAGTTCATCCTCACATGATAAACTACAGGAAAACTTGAAGGCATGATTTCAGTTCTTATGTGCTCTTTCAGCAGAGCCAAATTCAGGGTATAATTATTTTCTTTAAAAATTCAGTTGACTCAACATATTTTCAAAGGAGGAAATTCCAAGGCTTTGAAAAGCACATCTGTGTTACAGAGGAAACATTTTCTAAGCAGGAAAAGTCTTTCTGACTCTGCAAAGCATCACAATTTCAATCACATGTTTTGGCGTTATCTCTGTTGAAAGACTTTTCTCCTTCAGTCCAAATGATGTAAGAAGGGAGGCAAACAAGTCATGGTCATGTCAGAAGCTGAGCCAAACAAACGTGGAAACTAGTTATGATATTAAATGGCTTTCCTCAGGCAAAATAATGCTTTTTAAAGTAAGCCCTGCATTTCTGATGTGTTGAAGATTTGTGCTGACGATGACCAAGGCTTTCAGAAACATGAAGTAAGCAGATCCTCCACAGACACACTGACTTGGTAATTATGTCTCTATTCTTTTGAGGTCAAATGACAGTTGATTCTTTTAAATTTGTATTTCTCTGTACATCTCAGTAAAAAATCTATGATGATGAAAAAAGAATAGCAACATGAGTGACCATCACAAGCATTATGCTAAATGAGACACAGTCTTAAAACCATTGCAGATTCTCAGGCCAAAGAGAACTGTGATCTGTTTGCTGTGTTTATCAACTATGCTGTCTTTTTTTTTTCTTTCTGATGAAACTTTCAAGTTGTACTAGATGTCAACAAAGTATTAGTCGAAGCTCAAAGTAGAGAGTTGTTTTATTTGGTGGGAATGTTTAGGATCCCGAGCCGAGCCGGGGAGACAGCATCTCAGTAGCTCTGAGAAAACTGCTCCAAGGAGGCAGGAGGGGGAGTCAGGCTGTATACAAGTTTGAAACAAAGGGAGCAGTGAGTCTGAACATCAAAGATCAGATATCCAGTTAAGGAACTTAGTGTTCTAGGTATGGGAAGATGCCAGCCTTTGGACTCACTGAATCGATTCCTTTCATGTGCACCTCAGCTGTCTGGGGCCAAATTCCGTTTCCTTGTTCATCTTAAGGAGTGGCAGTTGTGGCAGATGGCTGATTTGTACATTCTCCCAGCTCCTCAGCAGTCACAGTGCGGGGTGGATGCATCTGCTGGATCCCACTTTGGTAAGCCCTTATTCACATTTGAAGGCGAGAAATCCCTGTTGGCTGTGACATTTCTTGTTCATTGATATGTCAGGAGATATTTTCATTCCACATAGGATACTTTCGAGAAGCTGCAGGAATTTTTCAGTATCACTTTCTTAATTACAGGTCAAGCATCACTTCAGGAATGTGGTTTGAAAAGGAGCCCTTAACCAAGTGATGCCATCACTCTGGTGATGCACCAAAGAGGCTTTAGTTTATCACTTTGGTAACAATTCAGTTAATGTACTCTTACTCCCAATTAAAGGATGCTGTTTCAGACTAGCTATTTGTAGATGGACACAGAGAAATTCCCTGAGCTGTGGGTACTTCTCCACAGGATCAGGTGGGGACTAACTCTCCGTAGCTGCTAACAATTTTTATTCCATCCATCTTTTCCTGGTGCTATTCACACAAATCCGTGTCTCCAAGGCACAGTGAGGCCAAATACATGGAAACATCACAGTCTGGAACAGAAAAAAGGGCCCTGCAAGGAGACGAGTGGCTCCTGCCCTAAAAAGCCCCAAGCTCCCTGAAGAGTTTCCGCAAAGCACTTTTAAAAGCCCAGTGAGGGAGAGGGCATCTCAGGGTTTGAGATCAGCTGTATGCATAGTTCTCTGATTGACTGATGGTGAGATAGCAGGGTGGTGTCACCAGGGTTAACACTGTCAGTCCTTAGGCTCCAGAAGGCCTGGGGCTGTGGGCTCATGGTCGTCAAGCAGTTGTTCAGTTGCTCAGTCGTGTCCAACTCTGCGACCCCATGGACTGCAGGTTTCCCTGTCCATCACCTTCTCCCAGAGCTTGCTCAAACTCATGTCCATTGAGTCAGTGATGCCATCCAACCATCTCATCCTCTGTCACCCCCTTCTCCTCCTCCCTCAATCTTTCCCAGCTTCAAGGTCTTTTCCAATGAGTCGACTCTTCATATCAGGTGGCCAAAGTATTGGAGCTTCAGCTTCAGCATCAGTCCTTCCATTGAAAATTCAGGGTTGATTTCCTTTAGGATTGACTAGTTTGATCTCCTTGCAGTCCAAGGGACTCTCAAGAGTCTTCTCCAGCACCACGATTTGAAAACATCAATTCTTCAGTGCTCAGCTTTCTTTATGGTCCAACTCTCACATCTGTACATGACTATGGCAGAAACCATAGCTTTGATTAGACGGACCTTTGTCGGCAAGCAGTTAACATTTTTCATTTGGTGAAGGGTTTTCACATCTGTAAAACAACTCAGGAAATGTGCATCAGATACCATTATCTATTCATTAGGTACTTTTGAGAGAGGAGCTAAAGCAGAGGATACGGGGAAGGCTTGTTCCAGGAAGGTCCATGGAGTCCTGCTCGGTTCCAGTTCCCCTCTGCCCAAACCTTCACAGACCTTCCTCTGCAACCTCCCCTTCTCTCCATATAACCTTTAACATATCCATAATTTATGAGACCAACTGAGAGAGGATTATAACCTTCTTTTTGGTGCTGACAACTTGAGGCACAGAGAGGCCAGGCTAATTGCCTAAATTTAGTCACAGAGCCCATGAATGATGGAGCTGGGGTGGGTTTGAAATATCTGACTCCAGAATCTGGGCACTCATCTGTAGAAGACACGATAGTATTTCCCCACCTGATCTGACCTGCCTTTTCACTTGTTACCTCACCCCCAGGGACATGCAAGAACTTCCATTAGTTTCTTCTTACTGAGAAAAAAAAAAGTCACAGGGTCTCAATTTTTGTCTCCAAAAACTGACCATCCCACCTCTCCAGTCCAGCCAACCTGGTTTTCTCACTCTCTCTCACACTTTTTGTGGACATTTGGAGTCTAGCTTAGGTTCGAATTATTCCCTTATCTGAGTTTTCTCTTCCCTGTTGGCTTAATCACGTTATTGCTTTTCTTCAGAATTTAATGAAGGCTCTGCATTTGCTCTAATAGATTCTCTTTTATTCTTCCCTTCACCTAAAGCCATATCTTCTGAAATATTAAGAGAACATCATGTCTGTGCATCTCATTTTGCCATTTTATCACTAAGGCCTCAGGGAATCAAATAAGAGCTTTATCGATTGTCATCTACTAGCAAAAACACAGTGCTGTGTGTGTTAGGACAGCAAAGCTGCATAAAACAGGGTTTTTTACAGTGAACTTATTGAGTTGGCCCCAAAGTTAATCCTAATTTTCCATAACATCTTAGGGAAACATTTTAAAAAATATTTTATTATAGGGATTTCCCTGGTATTTCAGTGGTTAAGACTCTGCACTTCCATTGCAGAGAACATGGGTTCAAACCCTGGTTGGGGAACTAAGATTCCATATGTGCGTGGTGTGGCCCGCCAAAAATGGATGTTGTAATTCAGGTAAGATAAAATTAGTGCAGAAATTTAGCTTTAAAAGAAACCCACCCCCACCAAAAAAAAAGAAAAGAAAAAGAAACACCAAAGAAGAATAAAATGTGAGGTGTAGGATTTTTCACATCAAACTGTAGTTCAGGGATAGATAATACATGTTCATGTATTTGAATACCTAAAAATTAAGAAATATGTGATATACAATATGCAAAAAATCTAAAGTGTGAACTTATAGTAAAATGGGTCTTTAGTATAGTTTATTCTCTTAGAATATTATAATGTAATAATAAACTATTAACAAAAAAACACTTTGATGAAACTCATTCCTCAGTTTTAATACACAATCCAATTATCAGCAATAATGGAGAAAACCTTGATATTTCTTGTGGCTTAAAAAAAAATACAGTCCTTCCTTTTAGACCCACAGCCTGAACTCTAAATAAGAATTAGATATTTTTCACATTATAAAATGCTGTTTTAATTAAGGGCTGCACAATGGATATTTCTTGTCCAGAGAGTTTACACAGGAAAGGACCCCTCCCCACTCCTCCAGTCCTCCACCATGCTACATACATCATGTCTTTTCATTTAAAACAAATATTTCAAGCAAGGTAATAATATTGGAACAGAGGAGAGTCTATTTTGACTCCATGGTGGATCTGTTTCTTTGACTTTAAACCTTATTTTTCTGTCACTTTTCTTACTATAATCATACACAATGTTGTTGTTCAGTCATTAAGTGGTTTCCAGTTCTTTGCAACCCCATGGACTGCAGCACGCCAGGCTTCCCTATCTTACACTATCTCCCAGAGCTTGCTCAAACTCATGTCCATTGAGTTGATGATGCCATCCAACCATCTCATCCTGTCACCCCTTTCTCCTGCCCTCGGTCTTTCCCAGCATCAGGGTCTTTTCCAATGAGTTGGCTCTTCACATCAGGTGGCCGAAGTATTGGAGCTTCAGCTTCAGCATCAGTCTTTCCATTGAAAATTCAGGGTTGATTTCCTTTAGGATTGCCTGGTTGGATCTCCTTGCAGTCCAAGGGACTCTCAAGAATCTTCTCCAACACCACAGTTCAAAAGCATCCATTCTTCAGTGCTTAGCCTTCTTCATGGTCCAACTCTCACATCCATACATGACTACTGGAAAAACCATAGCTTTGACTATATAGACCTTTGTTATAGATAGTAAGACACAATAGTTAACTATAAGAGGCTTACATGTAGCTGAGGAGTCAGACTGTATGTACTTGTATACAATAATAATACTGAAATGTTATGGAAATGCTAAATGCATGGCACAGACTAGTTAACTGAGAGTACCTGGGGCTGTCTATAATTAAAAATTCAGGAAGCTTGTGGAATTCTTGGCGTATGATAAACTCTCAGTAGTAATCATTAAAGTTACTAATATAGTTAAAGCTGTGGTTTTTGCAGTAGTCATGTATGGATGTGAGAGTTGGACCATAAAGAAGGCGGAGCGCCAAAGAATTGATGCTTTCAAATTGTACTGGAGAAGACTCTTGAGGGTCCCTTGGACAGCAAGGAAAACAAACCAGTTAATCCTGAAGGAAACCAATCCTAAAATATTCATTGAAAGGACTGATGCTGAAGCTGAAGCTCCAATACTTTGGCCACCTGATGTGAAGAGCCGACTCACTGGAAAAGACCCTGATGCTGGGAAAGACTGAGGGCAAGAGGAGAAAGGGGCAACAGAGGATGAGATGGTTAGATAGCATCATTGGATCAATAGACATGAGTTTGAGCACACTCCATAAGATAATAAGGGGCAGGGGGTCCTGGCGTGGTGCCGTTCATGGGGTCGCAGAGAGTCATATATGACTCAGTGACTGAACAAGCGAAAAAGAAATGAAGTGTGTGTAGTTTTCTCCATAGACTTACATTGAGAGAAAGAAACAATAGGTAGAAACATCAGAGTGAAGACTTTTCTGGTGCTATTGTTGCTGCAATTAAGACAAGAGAATAAGAAAACCTCCCATAAGTAAAATGGAAACAAAAGCAAAGGATTCAGGATTTTGCTTACAATGGTCGTGAATTATGTGTGTTTGGCAAATAAAAAAGGAACAGGAGAAGAGGAAGGAGGTGATGGAAAGAACCGGGCTCCTGTGCTAGCTGAGGTCTCTGTGGTTGTGTCACCACTAGCAACAGTAACCATAGTGCCTAGAGGTGATAACAGGCGCAGTGTGGGTCAGAGGTCAGGTTGAGGATGGAGGCTTTGAGCAGCACCTTGTGGTCCTGGACGCCTCCTGGTTTCAGCAGGGTGGGTTAAATCTCATAGCACACCGCTCTTGATGGGGTGCCCGTGCAACAGGGGCCACCCACGTGTGCAGCTCTTCCTGTTTCCTGCGGGTTTATTTCCTCTCTGAACACACCTCGCTCGTTATGAATGTGGAGATCACGTTCCTGACACGAATGTGAATTCTAGGAAGTAAAGGTAAGCCACTTTAAAGTCAAGGTGAACCAGTCTGACATTGGCCCGAGGCCCGAAGCCAAGGTTCCCTCACTGGTGCTGGGAGAGGGACTTGAAACTGTGCTTGACATTCACATAATGAGCTAGAAATGTCAATTGCTGCTCGAGGTAAACATTTATTTTCCAGAGTAAATGTTACAGCCCCTGCTTTTTATGACCCCGTGTCATTCGAGCACTTGTCTAAAAGGGTTGAAATACAGCTTGAAGTAGCTTTCATTCCTAAGCACAATCCACACACACAAATTTGTGTTTAACTGCAAAACCATTTACTCCACCAGCTCACTGTAATCATTAAAACAGAGAACAGCACACACTTCCTTCATTATTAAAATAAAACAAAACCAGGCACTTCTCTCTGCCTTAGGTTCCTTTTGAATACTAATGTATAAAAGCCCCAATTAAATTAATCTTGGCTGTCACAGTCACACTTGGCAAATGAATCATAAAATAGTCTCCTCTTCATATGACAAGTTGTCCTTGATAGCAAATTAAAATCTTAATAAGGGTTTCTGAAATGCACATGCATATATACATGCCTAATCTCTTTTATTGGAGGACAATGTCAGAATACAGAGTATTTTTCTTTGTTTTTGTTTTTTTTTCTTTTCAAATAGTGAATTTTAAAGAACATCTTCCAGATCTCTTTGGTGGTTTCAATCTATACCCTTGAATACTTTTAACTTGCCTACAAATAAATGTTTTGGAAATTTTGCCAGAGCTGCTGGATAATGATTTTTTAAATCACATAAAATTATTTATTAGCTATTTAGTTAAATGATAAAAAGTATCAATGATATTTGTCTCTCTACCTCTTAGCTTTCCTCAACAGCAGTGTTCTCTCAGGGCTGTGATTTCACATGTCAACTGAAAAAAAAAGGCACAACTTGAAAGTTGTGAGTTGTTTTATTTGGGGCAAAATGAGGACTGCAGCCTGGGAGACAGTACCTCAGATAGCTTGGAGAGACTGCTCCAAAAAGGCAGCGGAGGAAGGTCAATATGTAAGATTTTGGTGAAGGGGGAGTTCAATGCAAGCAAGCACTTAACTTTACAAGAGGTTTTCTGCTAGTCATGAGGAGCTGATGTCACCATTAAGGGATTTAGTGATTTTCTAGCTATGAATAGATACAAGGATTGGGATCGTGAAAGCAGTCCCTCAAAATATCTAACTAAAGACCTGTTCCACGAGTCTCCCTGGAGCACAAAGTACCTCACTCTCCACCCTGAATTCCCTTCTGGGGGTGTTGAAGGTTGGCAGCTGCAGCAGCACAGGGTTCAATCTCCAGAGATGGATAAAAAATACCCTTGTTGTTATTCACTCAGTGGCAGATGCTCTTGGCAAGTGCCAATTTGTAGTTGACATATATGAAGAGATCAGAGACCAATTACAGGGACAGATTCCCGCTAGTTGTCCAGATCTGGAGATGCAGCTGTCAAGATGGGGAGACGTTGGTTGAAAGACACATTGGGAAAGAGGTGGAGACTTATAGCTTCAACTCTGACACGTGAAGAGCTTGAAAGTTGTCATTAGCATCCTCAGATCAGTAAAAAAAGATGAACTAACTGAAAAAAAGTGAAGTCTCAGGTGTAGGTACCACTCCAAACTCTGGAGAAAAAGATGAACTTGGAGAATGAGAACCCAGACCTGCTTACCTGGCATAGAACTCTCTGGAACTGTAAACTGGTAGTAATACTTAAATTATATTTTTGTTGAATTTCTGGAAGCAGAGGGTGGACTAGCTTGAGAATGAGAAGTTGATGGAGACCATGGAAAAGGGCTCTTCCTCCAGAAGCTCTGTGAAGAGCCAAGGAAGAGCCCCTTGTGGCTCTGGTGGGGAGAAGGGTGTTTGAGAAAGACACTCAAATATTCTCAAGAACAGAAGCTTGTTCTGTGGGGAGCAGATTGTTCCAGGGGCTTTTCCCCCTTAGGGGAAGCCAGCTGCCCTGACTCCAGCCCCCTCTAGACTTCCAGAAGCTGAGCAGCACATGTGAAGGTCACAGCCCATGGACACAGGCCCAGCAAGAGACTAGGGTTTAACCAGAATGTAACAGAGCACATCCCTGCCCCCACACTCCCATCAGGGGGGGCTCCCGAATGGTAGCAGTAGATTGTAGGGAGCTCATACTCTTTCTAAGGAAGAATTCAGGAGAGCCACAAAGACAGCAGGGGAGACAAAACCGACAGAAGTAGAGGACTTTGAAGTCTCCAGCATGTACAGCTACAACAAACAGCCTGAACCCCATAGGGAAGATCTCTTTAGCTTGGTTCTATTACCCAGCACATCATGTCTGGCTTTCAATTAAAAAAAAAACCAAAAAAAACACGGTATGCTAAAAGGAAGGAAAATTACAGTCTGGAAAGACAAAATGAGCGTCAGAGATTTACTTAGCTATGGGACAGATTCTGGAACGTTTTGAAATCACTATGATTAAGCTCTAATGGAAAAGGTAGACAGCACACAAGAAGGAATGAATGATGCAAGCAGAGAGGTGGGAACTCCCTGATGGGCTCGTGATTAGATTAGACACAGACAGGGAATCGCTGAGCTTGAAGGTACGTCAGCTGAAACGTTCCAAACTAAAATGCAAAGAGGAAAGAAAAGAAGGAAGGGAGGGAAGGAGGAAGCACTGAGGGAGGGAGTGAGAAAGAATACTGGTATCTGAATTTTATAACATCTGTGGTAAATTTGGAGATTGGGTTAAAATAAAGGACCAATGTCTAGTCAAGATCCTGTAATCTTGAAATATTTAATAAATGACTGGAAGCTTAAAGTGAAGGAGGAAACAGAACAAGCTCTATCTTGAAAGCAGGACTCCATCTTGGGCCGGACTGTGGACTTTGAGCTGTATGCCCAGGATCTATGGAAACAACATACCAATGGGAAAACCAGGCCCCCGGAAGGAAGAGCCCCAGGGCTCTCCGATGCCTAAAAGAATACCCTAATTATCTGTGTAACCGAATAGAATCATATTATGCTTATTGGGTATGACCACAGGCCTATTGATAATTGTCCACTGTTAACTACCTAGGCTTAAGGCATGTGAATCACGGGTTAACTTTGATTGTATCTTTATTTTTCCTTTGTTCAGACTAGTTTCAGGGAATTTGGGGAGGTGGGTTTGGGCATGTACACTTAGGGTATATAAGGTTTTCACAAAAAACTGGTTGGGGTCCTTAGCTAAGAGGAGACTCTGTTTTCGACCTGCCGGTGTATTAAACTGCAGCCCACTATCTGCATTGTCCTTCTGGAACATGTGGCTACAACAAAACGATCACAGAAGCTAGGATATGGGTAATTTAAGCCCAGCTCAGAGGCATTTTTTAAATGTTTTTTTTTTTAATTGTTTTAAAATTGGAAGATAACTTCTTTTCAGTGTTGTGTTGTTTCTGCTTTACAGTGATGTGAATCAGCCATAAGCATATATATATATATATATATATATGTATATATCTCCTCTCTCTTGGGCCTCCCTCCTCTCCATCCCACCCCTCTAGGTCTTCACAGAGTGCTGGGCTGGGCTCCCTGTTATACAGCATCTTCAAAGAGGCATATTTTAAATGAAGTTTACATCAGCCATTGCTTTCTCCCACTGCCACATCTTCCCTGCACGCCCAGTCTCAATCCTGTCCTGTGGGCCTTGGTGGGAACATTAGGTGCTAGCAAACATGAAGTGCAGTACAACTGGGGCTTCTCTGTTTCCTGGCACTGGCATCCCAACTTTGAATCCATGCATGTGAGATGACCAAGCAGTGCACCAGTAATTATAACGGCCACATTACTGCCTGTGCATCTGACACAACTAAAAGCAAACTGAAAACTGTTCTGAGACCCATTTTTCTCCATTTCAGTATTCCAGTGTCTTTATAGATTTTTAGATAAAACATCATTCAAATATGGACTTTATAGATGGGAAATGTACAATGCTTTCAAAGTTGCCTGTGTTTCTAATAATAAATATGATAGTTTGCAAGCTCATGTTTTGATTTACATAAATTAATGCCTTATATTTTTCCATAATACTTCCTGATGAAATTGCATTTGGTACTTGATGACGAAGCTTACTTGGAGAGTCACGAATCCAGTTCCACAATTATTGAATTTCTAAATGGGACAGTTGGCAGCTCTTTCTTGGTGTTGATGATATTTGGGTGATCCTGAATCAATCAGGGTGTAAATACTAATCTATAAAGAATAGATATGTGACTATAATTTTATATCAAAGAATGTTTGGTTTAGTTGAAACACTGAAATATTAGATGGCCTTTACTGAGGGGCAAAATATACTGTAGGGTTTGAGATCATCAGTTCTGGAATAAATTTCCTGGGTTGAGATCCTGTCTCTATGTCGTAGAGGCTCTGTGACTTTGGGGATGTAACTCAATCTCTACATTCCTCAGTATTTAAATATGCAAAATTTAGATTAAAATACCTCCCTTGTTTAGGTCTCATGGGAGTAAAGGTATTACTATACACAATTCACTCCCACAGTGACTAAATAAGTGGTTAATGAGTATTTGCTGTTATTTTATAACTTTCTTTGGTCCTAAAAATTAAACTGCCCAAAGACTCCCTACTAATGTTAAAGCCAACTGAAGATAAACTATTTGTAGTCCTGAAAAACACGTTAATGTTTGACTAAATGGTATTTTACTTGCCACCTGATGATGCAGAATTTGATCCATATGGTCAATACGTCCTTCCATAATTGAGGACAGAGAACATCAAAAAGAACCATATTTTATCCAACCAGTCCATCCTAAAGGAGATCAGTCCTGGGTGTTCATTGGAAGGACTGATGTTGAAGCTGAAACTCCAATACTTTGGCCACCTCATGCGAAGTGTTGACTCATTGGAAAAGACCCTAATGCTGGGAAGGATTGGGGGCAGGAGGAGAAGGGGATGACAGAGGATGAGGTGGCTTGATAGCATCACCGACTCGATGGACATGGATTTGGGTAGACTCTGGGAGTTGGTGATGGACAGGGAGGCCTGGCGTGCTGTGATTCATGGGGTCACAGAGTCAGACACGACTGAACGACTGAACTGAACTGAACTGAAGGATGGATACTTCTTGCTTTGAATGGGCTCTACCTGAGGTTCTTTTTGTTTTAAAAGATAATATATTCAAGAGTAGTTTCAGTTTTGCAACTAAATTGAGAAGAAGATAGAGATTTCCTATATACCCTCAGCCCCACAAATGCATAGACCCCCAAAACATCCTTTATCAAAAGCAAAAAACAGTCTTAATATTCGGGTGCGGGCCGCAAGAACTTTGTTTACAAAGAATTTGTTTTACATCCCGCTTCCTGTAGATGGAGCTAAATCCTCAAGTATGTGTTCTGTGTTTGCACATCTAAATTCCTGGGAAGGAACTCTTTGGAAGACAATGTTGTCTGAAGATTCTTCATCGCTTTTACTGGAAGTAGTGCTACAATGTGCAAATTCAGTGCTAAAAAAAACCCCACATTTTTGAGACACAAGCCCTGAACCTCCTTCCTCTTTGCAGGGAGCCTGTCTTAAATAGCCATGGCCAGACCTTTCCCTCCAAGGAGCATGTGTCTTTTAATTTTACTGCTGCAGTCACCGTCTGCCGTGATTTTGGAGCCCCCCAAAATAAAATCTGTCACAGTTTTCATTTTGTTCCCCCATCATTATAATAGCTTGTTGCTACTGTTGTATATTTCTGTGTTTTGTGAAAAATTAAACTGCCCATTATGCATTGTCCTTTTCTACGGGTGTTTCCTGTGCCCTGGTCTCCTCACTTGGTCTGTGTGGTTGATTGACCATATATAACAAGTTGTGGTGACCTCTCAGTATTTCATTCAGTTAATAAACATTGCATATCTGGGGACAGAGAGATGCACTTGATTACTTTCTCACATGGTTTCAAAAGGATGTGAGAACACAATGTGTCAGACCAACAGGAAACTTAAAAAAGGAAACAGAAAAAAATGTTTTAAAGGATCTGATTGTGTCCATACCAGGTTCATAGCCCTGTACTTGTTCATTGATTCCAAAACCAGGAAGAGAAACTTTATGCCTGAAAAGGAAAAGAAAAAGCCACATAATATTCAAAGGATTTTAAATGTCATTATTAAGATAGAAAACATGTTGATTAAATGAATTTTCCCATGTCTTGGATGTTTTTTAATTTACCCAACAGGTCATTGAGTACAGTTTATTTCTTGAAATAAGAAAAAAGAACCCTTCAAAAAGTTTTTAAGATGTTTTAATGTTTTTTTCCTATTAGTGCCCAGATTTGTAGCTAGGATAAGTCAGAGGCAGAATAAAAAAATGAACCAATGCTTTTAATTGTAACCTAAAAAATGTTATCTTGAACTTAAGACATTGTAATTATTTTGAATTTCAGGAAAATGCTGACAGAGAATTAAAAGGTACACAAGAGTGGTAAAGTTTTTAACATGTAGCAAGGTAAATTTCATGCTCCACATTTTAAAGCTACCTGTTAAAGACTTAACCACTCTTGTGTACCTTTTAAATCTCTAAAGCTAGGATGTTTTCAATAATCAAACATATTTCTTTTGGGAGCTTAATATGTGAATTTGCAGGTTGGGTTAATTTCACTAATATCTGAGTTTAAAATTTAGGTCTCAAATAATTCTCAAAATATTGGCTTACTCAACTTCATGTATTTGTTAGCATTCAGATGTATCATTTACTATAGTTTTCAGAGTTTAGAGGATTAAAGAAAAGAAATGATACTCTAAAGAAGTGAATTACAAAATTAGTGGTTCTCAAAACAATATCCAGATTTATTCCTTTAAAAATGATATAACATTTCTCAAAGTTACATTTACTATTATACAAGCTATCTCTTGTTTTGATTTATTAGGAAGATATTAAAGGAATTTTCTTTTTTATGCAGTTTTCTTAAGAATCCATTAAAACAAATGGCTTTCCGGTCTGTGCCTCTTTCCAAGTCAGATACTGATTTAATATTGATTTGCAGAAGGGACTCCATTACAAAAACCTTCTGTAATCGTCCAAATTCCCTGTGTTTAGGAAGCTTTTGAGACATCCAGGAATAAGCAGTTTCTGTAATGGTGAGAGAGAATTGTATGGTGCAGAAAATAAAGGCTTGTCTGTTGACTCAGGCTTGTATATGAGTTAGTATATAATTTACTAATTAAAAAAGATGTTAACCTTGAGTTGTATTGTTGCTTTCTAGATTAAAAAAGAAAACAAACTGCCAGCAACTCTAGTTCTATTTTTCCCTCTGAGAACACTCAGCCCACTGTGGAAATGAAATTCCATAGGATGAAGAAATTTAAGTTGATTTTTTGTGCCATAAAGTTTATGGAAAGATTCTTCACAGGTAAACATTATACTGGATTCTGGAACATTGAAAGCATGCCAAATGACAGAGATTTGTAAAGATAATTGAACATGTTATCTTTGCATAAGTAGCAATAGTATATTTACATTTTAAAATGGGTGCCAGAAACTAGGGGTAGAGGTTGGTGGAAGAAATGGGGAGATACTGGTCAAAGGGTAAAAAATTTCCAGTTAAAAGATGGGCGGGTTCTGGATCCAGTATACAGCATGGTGATTGTAGTTACTTATACTGTGTGGTGTACTTGAAAGTTGCTAAGAGAGTAAATTTTAAATGTTCTCCTCTCTCTCACACACACAATGGTAACTATGTGATGTGATGGAGGTGTTCCTTGTTGATAAGGTGGTCATTTTGCAACAACATTCAAGTGTATCAAGTTATCACATTGTACACCTTAGACTTGTAAAGTGTTATATCTCAGTTATATCTCCATAAAGCTGGAAAAAGAGAAGAATAATTTGAATATATACTTTATTATGGGTTAGGTGTTTTCCAGTTGGTCACGCTCAAGTCTGTTGTTTCCAGTTCTCCCCTGGCTTAGGGCCCTCTGCGAGCAAAGGGGAATAACTGAGTTAGGGTAATGGGTTTCCAGGATCGTCTTGCCTGTTACCTTATTTAATAAGGTTCGGCTTGTGCAGTCACTAGTTGGATTCAATTATGTCTCTTCCTGACATTTTCATTCATTTGATTGCCCAGACCTAATATGTCAGGGAAGATGAGGTCTGGGGCCAGGACTATTTTCTTTTGAAAGCATCAGTGCTGATCAGATTTAAATATTTGCTTCCCCCTTCTCCTGCTACCAACCCCACCACCTTGGCCATATCTAAGTCAACCAAATATTCTCCCAGAAAAAAATTTTTTAAAGGTTTTTTGATATGGGCCATTTTGAAAGTCTTAATTGAATTTGCTATGATATTGCTCTTTGTTTTGTTTTGTTTTGTTTTGGGTTTTTGGCTCGAGGCATGTGGGAGCTTAGCTTCCTGACCAGGGATAGAACCAGCACCTCTTGCATTGGAAGGCGAAGTCCCAACCACTGGACCACCAGAGAAGTCCCTCTTTCCCGTAAAATTTGTGAAAGCCCCCAAATAATTAAGAAAGGCCCACATTCAAACCTGCTGACTCATCTGTAAATTGTTCAGGTAGAGAATCGTCTTTTATTCATTCAGGAAGCCACCTTGATCCTAAGGGGCCCCTCGATGCATTTCTCCCTTTTCCTTATCTAGGTTCTTTATCTGTCAACGGAAAACTGTCACCTACCAGAACAGTAACCAATGGATGTTACAGCCATCAAGCCACTGCAGACACTCCAGCAGGGCACCCTGAGGGGACTCAGGAGGGGAAAGCACCAGACACTGGCCCCAGATGGCTGAGGGGCACATCAAAGGAATGACTTCTGTGAACCCAGACTCTTGCATCTTCCTGTACACAGAAAAATGCAAAATTCCTTACCTTGAGATGTCTAGTTTTCTCTACTTAACAGTAATCCCTTGATGTTCTAACTACCTGGTCTTCATTGCAAAAACTCCTATGTGTCCTGGCTCCTCCCTTACCTCTTTGGGGCTGTTCTTTAGGGTAGCTGTCCCCAGCCTTTTTGGTCCCAGTGACTGGTTGTATGGAAGACAACTTTTCCATGCCCCGGGGGCTGGGGGGATGGTTTCAGGATGATTCAGTGCATTATATTAGTTATGTGTGCCAGTATGCTACGTCGATTCAGTCGTGTCCAACTCTTTGCAACCCCATGGACTGTAGCCCACCAGGCTCCTCTATCCATGGGATTCTAAGGCAAGGATCCTGGAGTGGGTTGTCATGCCCTCCTCCAGGGGATTTTCCTGACCCAGGGATTGAACTGGCATCTCCTTCACTCCAGGCAGGTTCTTTACCACTAGCGCCACTTGGAAAGCTCACATGTATCATGCACTTTATTTCTGTTATTATCACATCAGATCCATCTCAGATCATCAGGCATTAGATCCCAGAGGTTGAGGACCCCTGCCTTAGAGCTATCTGAGAGCCTGCTTCTGGGGCTTAAGTTCTCAGCTTTGCTTGCCAAATAAAACAGGTATCTCAACTTTTAGGTCGTGTATTTTTTTTTTTTTTCAGTTGACATAGACTTCCTGCATTGTACCCACTGTGCCCAGGCAGGGGGTTGGTGGGAGAATGAAGGAAAAAATAAAGCCGATCACGGGGCCTAATAGTGCAGCCAATCGGAATTGCATAACCCGACAGACACTCACTGTTTTACAGGCACATGAAACAATAAGCCTGCATTTCCTGAGCAGGTCCTACCTCATCTGTGTTGTGATTAAATCACAGACTGTCATGGATCTGAGAGTTCAGGGCAGTGGAAGCTCCTGAGTCTTTCAGCAGAACTCTGCCATGGATGTCGGTGATGGCACCAGCCCCTTATGAGCTAAACTAAATGTGGATTTCATTTTAAAACAGTCTTGTTTTGCACGTCATGCTCTTTCAGTCCCATCTTATCTATCAGTGGTTCCAGTAATTAGCTGCCTGCTCACTTCCAAGCATTGCAATATGATTATACAACATTTATAAAATTTGGAACCCATCTTGTCCTCCACTCAAAGCAAGACTTCAGGATTTAAAGATGCCTTCTTGTGTATCATATCATCTTTGGTGTGTGCAATGGACACATCCTTGTGTGGTTTCTATAAATTCACCTAAATGGGGGACTTTTCTAGAAGAGGTTCCTTCACGCTGCCTTCCGTGAAGAGTGATGGAAGAATACAGTTAATTTTGTGAGTACAAGAACCATAAAAATGTCACTGACATGAAATCGCCTTTTTGTTAACATTAAAAGGGACAAATATTCTGCCCTCTCTAGAAACTTAATTAGAACATCTTCAAAGACTCTGAAAGAGACATAATTTCAGGAACTTTCAAGTAGTGAGTAATGGAGGCTTCCTTCATTTATTCCTTTGATTAATTCTACCCAAAGTGCATTTCCCCCAAGAAGATATTTTCTTTGTTCTTTCTTCATTAACAAATCTTTATTCATCATGACTTGGAATCCAATCACTCCTCTTGCAGAGCTGTCCGTGTTCCCTCAGTTTCCTTGGCACAGTGGAGGTACACACATGTGTAACACTCACAGCGTCATTCTAGGAATGGCCTCTTACTCTATATGTGGCAAGAAACAGAGTTAGGCTGTGTAGCCACAGAACCCACTTTATTTTATAGCCTTTAGCTTCCTGAGGAGAGTCCAGAAATGAGGATGGGCCTTCATTGGGAACACTAGGTAAGTAGAGTTCAAATGGTCCACTTATTTATATCAACAAATTCAATCCAGGCATCTCAAAAAATCTCCAAACAATAAAGGCTTGAGAGGATGTGGAGACAAGGGAACCCTCTTGCACTATTGGTGGGAATGTCAATTGATATGATGACTATGGAGAACAGTGTGATGGTTCTTTAACAGACTGAAAACAGAACTACCATATGACCCAGCAATCCCACTCCTGGGTGCGAAAGTGAAAGTCTCTCAGTTGTGTCTGACTCTTTGCGACCCTATGGGCTATACAGTCCATGGAATTCTCCCAGACCAGAATATTGGAGTGGGTAGCCTTTCTCTTCTCCAGGGGATCTTCCCAACCCAGGGATCAAACCCAGGTCTCCCGCATTGCGGGCGGATTCTTTGCCAGCTGAGCCACAAGGGAAGCCCAAGAATGTTGGGGTGGGTAGCCTATCCCTTCTCCAGCGGATCTTTCCAACCCAGGAATCGAACCAGGGTCTCCTGCATTGCAGGTGGATTCTTTACCAACTGAGCTATGAGGGAAGCCCTATACCTGGACAAATCTATAATTAAAAAACTACACACACCCCAGTATTCAATGCAGCACTATTTACAATAGCTTCTTTGGAAAAACATGTGAAAATGTACCATTGAATGTTCACAACTTTACTTTCAGACCAGCATAGCTATCTTGGCATTTCTATTTACTGTAAATAGAGATCAAAAAACAGTTTTGAAAGCTATTGGGAGCAACAGGGGGAAAAAAGCACAGATATCCTTAAAACGGGGAAATTACTGCAGTCACCTGATAGGCAACCTCAGAAATACCAGCAGAGGGCGCAACTGCCTGTTTTATAACGAGGTAGAAGCAATGCTCAGAAAACAACCTAAAATGGCATTTTCTCTCCTTGCTTATTAGTTCTTAATACACTAAAAAATGTAATGACTTCATGGACAGCAACATTTGAAACTAAAATCTCAAGTTGTAATAATTTTATTCGAGTCGTAAGAGGATTATTGTACATAATATCTGACTTTTGGAAGTAAAAGGGACTCTAGATCTTTCTGCTCCAATTTCTCTGTTTAAGGCCAGGGAGACTGAGGTTCTTAATCTTGAAGTTAAGATTCAAGGCAAGAGTTTTGATGGGAATTCTGGTCGTATTACAGGGTCCAGGACTGTGATTTAGCAACTCTGCTACTCAGCCAACTGTGGTTTTAGCCTAATAACCGCAGTTCGCCTGGGTAGGGAATTGGATGGGTGGGTGGGATATGGGATCACTGAAGTCAAGAATATTTTTCAGCTGATGTTCATCTATAGAGTCTCCTCGGCTGTCTTGTAAGAACATTCGTATTTTCAGAGAAGTGGTATCTTCAGGGAGAACCTGCCGTCCTCCTGCAGCCTCTTCACCATTTTCTAAAGCATCTCTGTTTCCAGCTGTGACCGAGCAAAGTTGTTTTATCAAATGCTGTCTTTCCAGCCTCTGGTTGTTTCTGCAGTAGTTGGGGGAGGGATTTTTCACACATTTGGTTTATACTAAGAAGATACTTCCTACGACATCAACAAATATCCCGTAACAGGAATGAGCAAGGAGACCAGGCTTCGGTTCTGTAGCCAGAATTCTCATGGAAGTTGTGCTGCTATTCAGGAAGTGGAGGCTGACGTAAAGCTACATTATTAACTCACAGAAGTAATGAAAGCTTGCTTCAAAAAGAACATGATGATTCGGAGATCATTTCCGAATCATCACTTGACCCCGAAACAAAAAGGGCAGAAAACTGACGTGACAGTCATGGACGTTAAAATACTGAAAATTTATTTTGTAAATTACATTGTTTCTTATTGCTCATATTGACAAGTGGCTTGAAAACTGTCTAAAGGACCATAAATGGTTTACACTGGAAATTATAGATTAGAAATTTTTGTTGAGAAGGTGAGAAGAGATAGAATTTCTGGAAACCTGGTGATACTACAAGATCTGTCCATATTTGTTTCCTTTTATCTGCAGGTACTACTCTGTATCAACCATTTAAAATGGGGATAATGGTTTAACAATAAAATGACTTTCAATGTGTCACAGACAATACAAGGTAAATAAAACTTCAATCAAATATGTGATTGGAAAACTTTACAGAAACTCTTCAAAATATGATTTCCTTTTGAAAGTATCTGAAAATCAAACTACCCAGATCATTACACATTTAACTTTAAGTTTCAGTTTGACAAAGTTTCTCTATTGGAATACATATTTTAGAAGTAAGATTAAATCAGTAAACATGGATTAAATGAGTAAGCACTTTCCCCTTTGTCTGGCTTAAACAGCTTGTTACTATTATTTTTAAAATTTCCATTACAATGAAGCAAAATGTCCATCCAATTTTCAGCCTGTGCAACTTTTGAGCAGAAGGTTTTTTAGGTAGGAACTGAATGTCCTTTTTCTTGCAAAAAGTAAGTGGCTTAGTCAGTCACATGTTCTTTTGGAGACATCCAAGGCTTAGCATTTCGTGACTTTACCATCTTTGTCCAAATAAAGGAAATAAGGAAACCTCTCTGATGTCACTGTGAGAACTCTGTGTGAACAGCTATGTATAACAACTTAACGTTATGGGAAATTTCCAGAATTTTATTTTAATACCTATTTGAATCGGTGATGATTCTCGAGGACAGGACTTTCCCCATGCTTATTCATTAGAAATTTTTCTGGATTAAATGCTGGCAAAAGTCCTCTTGGGAGCAGGGTCTGCATTTTTTAAAAGGTCTTTCAATCTATCCTCATGTCCATATTTACACTGTTTTGCGAATCACATCTTTTCCTTTGGGTCAATTTTAACTGTCTTTTTTCTTTTTAAATGAATAGAAACCTAACAAGTAGAAAATCTGAAGATGATTTTCATTGTACGAACCAAGAAAGTAATTTGAACCAAGTGGCATTAATAACTACGACAATTTATTGCTCACTAATTATTATCTTTTTTCTTTTAGTGTCGACCTTTACTCAAAATTTGCCAGATTTTCTAATTTATGGATTGCGATACATAAAAATGTGTCACAGCTAGTTGTGAGAAGCACCCTGGGTCATAGCATCCCCATTCAGGACAGGAGTTGGGCTGAGTGAAAGGTGGGTTCTTTCCCCAGGTTGGATGGAGTGGACTGTCTAGAATGGTCCTACTGGAGCCCGAAGGGGAGGTGAGCAAGTCCAGGGCCCCAGTGTCCGGCAGGCAGGTCCCCAAGGCCCCACCCCAAACACACGGGGTCTGATGTGAATTTTGATCTGAATTCAAAATTCAGATTTGTGTTATCCTTTTGGATCTTACAAAGGAAATACATGACGGATACAATGGATCGTACGGTGTCCTGACCGGCTCCCTACAGTCAGGCACATTAAAGATTCTGGAGCTAAATAAGGACCGTGTATAGCTTATCCTCCCCTCGGGCCACCTGATGAGACTAGAGGAATTAGGAAGGTTTTTTTTGTTTCTTTTTTTTTCCTGTTATTGTTGTTTCTTTGTTTGCTTGGTTTTGGCTCCACAAAGTATAGGTGGGATCTTAGATCCCTGACCAGGGATGGAATTCATGCCCCCTGCAGTGGAAGTTGGGATTCGTTTTCCTTTTTTTAAATCTTTATTCAATTTTTTACAATATTGCTTTGTTTGATGTTTTGGTTTTTTGGCCCTGAGGCACATGGGATCTCAGTCCTAGACCAAGGATCAAACCCGCATCTCCTGCACTGGAAGGCAAAGTCTTAGCCATTAGACTGCCAGTCTTTGTTTGTTTGTTTGTTTTTAATGCATTATGGATTTTGAATTGTGGATAAGAGATCATGGACCTGGATCCATGTGAAGCCTACTAATTAAATACAAACACTGAGAAAATAAAACTTGTGATAACTCTTCCTGCAGCAGGGGTATGGGTATCAGGTAGCACCTGACAAACACACATTTCCACTCTTGGGAGGGCGTGTGCTTTGGTTGATGATGGGGCATTGCTGTCAGTAGTTATTTCCTTGGTTCCATATAATTTTCACTATCTTTTTTGTGTTTTGGTTTTTTTTTTTTTTTTTTTTTTTGGTGGCAATACAAACATACAAACTAACTGAAAAAAAAAAAGCTAACTTTTATTAACTTTACAATTCAGTAACTGAAGGATTTTATTATGGAATCATTGACCTTTTACAGACTTTTTCTAATACATTACTTGGAAATATATGAAGACCATATGAATGGGAATAAGCAAAGGCTATTCATTCTGAGCTTCCTGGAGTGAAGGCAGGCAGCCACCCTCAGTTACTTTTGTCAGGGGATTTGAAGGCAGGCAGGGGAGCTGGGCAACTTCCTTGTGGACAAAAGGGAGGGCTTCAGGAGCCCCCAGAGTGAGGCTGTTGGGGTGGTGAAAGCTATAGGCAGGCTAACATTACCATGGGGCCCCAAGGTGACTTTCTCTGGTCAGTTCTGTGTTAAGGATACGAGCAGGGGCCAGCATCAGAGAAGCTGACAGTTATTGGCCCAGTCCTGGCCATTTGGGGCTGATGGCTGTAGGAGTTGTGGTTTAGCCTCCTGGGCTGGCTGCTGCAGAGGTTGTGGTCAGCGTTCTGCTGTCATAGTGGTGGTGGTGGCTTGGTTGCCAAGTTGTGTCTGACCCTTTGCAACCCCACGGACTGTAGCCAGCCAAGCTCCTCTGTCCATGGGGTTTCCCAGGCAAGAATACTGGAGTAGGTAGCCATTTCCTCCTCCAGGAGATCTTCCTGACCCAGAGATTGAACCCATGTCTATATCACTGCAGGCTGATTCTTTACAGCTGAGCCACTGGGAAAGACCCAGTTTAGCTACTGCTGTCTTCTCCATTCGGTCTCTCAGGAGAAGAGAGATCCAGAGGGAGTTCCAGAGTTTCTCAAAATGAGAGACTTATAGGGATAACTTGATGGACGGGAAGTCTAGACTTGTGGCGGGCTTTCCTTAGATTATCTGCTTACTGGAGTGGCTTTGGAGTCAGGACATGCTGCATACAGAGGGGCTTCTCGAGTCCCCACCACTTTCTGCAGCTCTGCGGCTGGGGGTGCCTCCTTGTGTTAGGCTCCTTTCATTTCATCAAGCACCTAACATTCACTTTCTAACTGTGTTCTAACAGCAAGATTGGCTCTAGGAACAAGCGCGACGTTCAAATCTTAAAACATTCCCTTTCCATGCAAAATTCCGCTCTAATGCATCACATTAAGCAAATAATCTGCTTAGCAGATCCCAGGGAACTTACTGAGAAAATGATGAATGGGAAGAAGGGTGAAAGAGTAGAAAGACTGAAAAGAGAGATGGGCCCATGAAATTCTGAGTCGCTTGAACAAAATCAAATACTAACTATGAAAATTAACCATTAGTCAAACTAATTGACTTATAAGATGAATAGTCCCCTCAGAATCAAAATAATGATGTTAAATGGCAGAGTAACTGCATTTGAGGTTATTGAAAGGGAAGACAATCTCTGGAGTGACTAAAGTTAATGGCTTGCTCTCGCCCTGCTGTCAACTTTCTCTCTTCGGAATATATATATTCTCTCTCTCTTTCTCCCATCCATGGATTACTGACATCCATATCACACATCACAATAAAACAAAATGATGATGTGAATATCACTCCCATATTTTGAATACTCCCTGAAGTGCTTTTTTGGGTGATTAGAGTGATTTTTCATTTAGAACATGATTTTTAAAATGAATGATTTCTGATACACACGGCACCTAAATGCACAGTATCACTTTACATTTTTATATAGATGTTCATCTGAGGCGCCCAAAGCCCCTGGTTAACTTCAGTTTGTCTTATATTCAGTTTTGTGACTGCTCTGAAGACGCAAACACTGTGTGGCTTCCTGTCACAACTGCCGAGAGTGGTGAAGCATGTAGGATATCATCCAATTTGCAACCAGCAAGTTAGGTTGTCAGTTTCATGGATGGTCTCGGAAGACTGGAGACTCCAGGTCAGAGACAAAGCAGAAATTTGATTCTGCCAACTGGGATACTAAAGTTTGCCCTTTGTGATCTTCTGTTAATAAAATAGAAGTCGGGGCTGCCCGGTGAAAATGTTTATTCATGGATCATCATGGCGAGCAGGACCTTGATCCCAGAGGAAGGTCTTCCCGCGGACACTCAGCCTTATATGGCTGTGAATGTGAAAATGGTTTTCAGAGAGCAGTGCTGGCTGTAAATCTGCCACTCAGAGCAGGTCAGGCTACGCACCTCCAGCCTTTACTGCCGTGTTCGCTTGACCTCTTTATCCAATTTTTCCACCCGCTTTCCAATACCACCTTGTTCTGGTGTGGGTTGTGCTTCAAGTTAGCGTCAACCTACTAACAAATAAGGTGAAATCCACAATGCAAAATGTTACCTCTTGTAGGGAGGCAGGAGAAAGACATCAGAGAGAAGCACACAGGTAAACACGAATATAAATGCAAATATAAATATTGTTAATGATCCACATTTGGGGCTGAGTGACTGGTTCATGAAAGTACATTTACTGTGCTTTATTTTAGTATTTATCTATTGGCTGCACTGGGTCTTCACTGCTGGGCGGGCTTTCTCTAGTTGTGGCAAGAGGGGGCTACTCTTGGTTGTGGTGATTGAAGTGGCTCCTCTTACTGCGGAGCACAGGCTCTAGGGTGTGCGGGCTTCAGTAGTTTTGGCACTCAGGCTCAGTTGCCCCAAAGCATGTGGAATCTTCCCAGACCAGGGATTGAACCCATGTCACCTGCACTGGCAGGCAGATTTCTAACCACTGGACCACCAGGGAAGTCCTTGTGCTCTATGTTTAAAAAGACACAGCACAAACATTCATTTATGTATATTTCACATGTAATATTTAGATATCAAATAACATTTTAAAATATGAAGGGGGGGATAACCTGATAGACTTATTAAGAAGCAAAGCTCAGACCCCTCCTTCCAGAGGTTTGATTGAATAGATACGAGCAGGGTCTGTGAATCTGCATTAAAAAAAATAATCAGAGGTGAGATCTGTATAAGGAGGAATCAGAACCCTGTTGAACAGAAAGAGTTTGCCTCAGGAGCAGCAAATCAGGTGTGCAACAGGAAAGAGCTCCAGACTGCACATTTCCAGTCACTGGCTGCAGCCTGGGGGCCAGCACCCTTCAACGAATCAATCAACATTCACTTCTATATTCCCTGCAGCAGCTTTGCAAGCCGTTTTCAAAAATCATCAAACCACTCACAGTTTATCCACTCTGCAAAATAAACACAGTTTCTCATATCCACCATGGCTACTCCCCTCTTGGCTATATTCAGCTCTTTTACTGTTCCTGATTTCAATAAGCAGCAAATATATACAACTTCCCAGGGAGATAACTCTTACCACAAAATTGCCTCATATTTAAATGTCAATGAGACCCTTCAAAAAAGAGAGCAAGAGAGCTGAAGTGAGGGTCTTCCCCTAACTTAAACAGATCTGTCTTGGCAATGGCCAACCTTGCTTCACCCTTAGGCATGAACTTCACCACCTCCAGCCCCAAGGAAATCACCAGCAAAAATGTTATCGTAAACTTTGGCTTCTATCAGTATTCCAGTGCCTCAGATACATATGGAGTCCCAAAGGGTAATCTGTGCCCCACTGTCAAATTCTTGCTCCAGCACTGTGACCATCATTCACATGACTGTCAGGAGTATGGATTTTGACTGATCACGGCTGAGTCTGCCTCAAGCTGCCGTGTCTTCACTGGGGACATCCCTGGAGGGCTGGGGATGAGCCCAGGTCCGTCCAGAGGACCCATACATTAGCATTTCTGTTGTTTAGTTCTGGTGTTCATGCTGCACTTGTATTTCCGTTCTTTGGTGTGCATTATTATGTCGCTTGATTCATTCTGTATCAGTGAATAGTCACAGTGAAAAATCAATCTGAAGGAAAATTTTAGCCTCGGATTTTTATGGTCACAGAAATTTTTGCCCACATTTTTATTGAAGTGAAAAAAATGTGATCAACAAAGCATTTTCTGAAATAAAAACATTTACTCTAATATATAATTTAATGGGAGAAAAGGAGTGAAATTTACATTCAGGAAAGAAAAATCATGTAAAATAGCTGACAGTCATTTGAGCTTGTTTGTGTGTACTTTTCAATGGCTAATCCAAGATAAAAAATAATTACAATTGTTAGATTTCATTAGGTAAATTTAACAACAGTTTTCTAAATTTTAGTTAACTTATTTTTAAAACTTCAATATTTATTGATCTGGAAATTACACTCTTTACAACTATTTCAACTTATGACAAATTTTTTTTGGTGGCCACTTAACATTGTGTGAAGGGGTATATAGTTTTTCAAAATTCTGGCTGTTATGCAGGCAAAAATTTCCACCAAACTAGGTGACTCACACTGTCTTTTGACTATAAATTCAGTCAGGCTTTCTTGTCTTGTTTTCTAGAGATAGTCAATCTAATCTAATCTTTTGGGAGTGATCACTCATCCAAGGTGAAAAAAAGAATTATTAACAATGGAAGAGGAAACATCACCAGAAAAACAAAAGCAAGAGATAATTTAAGGTGGTATAAACTTTGCAAGAAGTACAGTAAGCTAAAAAAAAAAAAAAGGCAAAGAAGAAAAAATTCTGTGGGATTACAGATGTCACTCGCTGCTCACAAACCACAGATTTTCATCAGGACTTGCAATGCCCTCATCTCAAAGCCTTAGACTCACATCTCCTTGCTGTTGGTCTCTCTGAAGGAAAAGGCGGCAGAAGGATTTCTGCCTTCCTCCTTTGCCCTCTGATGACTGCCGTGAAGGATGGAGAAGTGCTTTCCAGCAGAAGGAAGATCCCTGTCCAGTGGATACATCCCAAGAGTCTGCATAACATGACCTTTCATGTACCCAAGCATCCATGTGATGCTCATGAAAACAGACAAGCTGGCTTCCAGTGTCCTCGTAACTGACCTGCTTCGAAAAACGTAGCTTAGCCACGGGTAAGACGTACTGCTGCTTCAGGAATCTTACTACCTCTCTTCATAGTTGACCTCGTGCATTTGTACTATGTGCTAAGTCACTTCAGTCGTGTCCGACTTTCTGTGGCCCCATGGACTGTATGAAGCCTTCCAGGCTCCTCTGTCCATGGGATTCTCCAGGCAAGAATACCTGAAGTGGGTTGCCGTTTACTCTTCCAGGGGATCTACCTGACCCAGGGATCAAACCCAGACATCGATCTTATGTCTACCTGCATTGACAGGTGGATTCTTTACCACTAGATCCACCTGTGCATTTGTGGTACTGATCTATTCTCCTTAATTACACTGCAGTTATTATCGGAATAAAAATCCACTATTTTAAATACAATTTTTTTTATATTTCTCTAAGATGAAATATTTCAATGGCATCTGACATTTTAGATGAGATCTTTATAAAATAAATGTAACTGCTTGATACTTTCCCTGAATATGTATTTCATGACTGAGAACAAATAAATTTCTTCCCACAAAATGGAAAGTTACTAGAAGCAAAGATGAAATGGAGTTATAGTCAGGGATGAAGAAAGAGGCAGAGAGGAAAGGGGAGCAAAAAAATAATTCTATCTCTCTGCAGGACAACTGGAATCAGCACTTCAGGTGTCTTCCCAGTCATTCTGTGGTCCCACTGGAAAAATGGCTTTCTTCCCTGGCAGGAAGTATCCTGATGGATTGGAACTTATTCCTTTGCAAAGTGCTAGAAAATCCACTCACTAGCAGAAGGGCAGTGACCTACTGACAAACTGACAGGATCGTAGAGTTCCATCGATTAACTGTTACATGAGGCGCTAAACACTTAAAACATTATCACAAGACTATTTACAGACCTATGCATTTCCTACATTTTCAAACGACAATGTTTCTTTCCACCTCAGCTCTGTAATTTTGTATGACCAAATGTTAAATACAAATAGACATTATGTTTTTCTTCTGTCTTCTCTTGCTGGAATCATTGTAGGAGTTTTCCTCATATGCCAACACTTAAATCAGCAGCTTTTTCTTGTCAAGTCGCTTCTGCTGCTAAGTCGCTTCAGTCGTGTCCGACTCTGTGCGACCCAATAGACGGCAGCCCACCAGGCTCCGCTGTCCCTGGGACTCTCCAGGCAAGAGTACTGGAGTGGGTTGCCATTTCCTTCTCCAGTGCATGAAAGGGAAAAGTGAAAGTGAAGTCGCTCAGTCGTGTCTGACTCTCAGCGACCCCATGGACTGTAGCTTACCAGGCTCCTCCATCCATGGGATTTTCCAGGCAAGAGTACTGGAGTAGGGTGCCATTGCCTTCTCCGATCTTATCAAGAGAGAAGCATAATAAGAATCACATCCAGAATAATAGGAAGAGCAATGATTCATACTTAATTATTCTAATGAGATTCTTAAGAGCTAGTCAATATCTGCATGCATGAAAAGCTGAAAAGACAGGTGGGATCTGACAGGTGTGTAGAAGTGCCACCCATCTCTGAAAGAGACATGCCTTCCTTTCTATAGGAAAAGATGGAAGGTCTCCATCTTACTCAAGCCAGTCTAGACACAAACATGAGCATTTAGAATAAACCCATGGCAAAAAGAGGTAAATAAGACCAATATGAAACTGTTAATGAAAGAAGATAGCTGATCATCAAAGCGCAGGGGAAGGTAATTAATGGTGATAAAAATAGTCTGGTCTCTTTACTTCTTAATGCTTTTTTTTAACATAATTTTATTAATTTATTTATTTTTGGCTGTGCTGGGTCTTCATTGCTGTGCATGGGCTTTCTCTAGTGGCGGCGAGCAGGGGCTGTTTTCTAGTTGTAGTGTGTGGGCTTCTCACTTCAGTGGCTTCTCTTGTTGCAGAGTATAGGCTCTAGGGTCCCTGAGCTCAGTAGCTGTGGTGCGTGGGTTTAACTGCCCCAAGGCATGTGGAAGGCATGTTCGCAGACTAGGGATCGAACCCGTGTCTCCAGAATCGGCAGGCAGATTCTTAACCACTGGACCACAAAGGGAATCCTATTCTTTAACTCTCTTACCAAAATAAAAATGAATTCAGTTGTAAATGATTCCAAAAATTCAGAAAGCAAGCTCTTCCATTAAATGGGTGAAGATATTATATGCCAGTTGAAATGTGGTCTGGGTTCATGAGGGGCTTCCCTCGTGACTCAAACAGTAAAGAATCTGCCTGAAATGCAGGAGACCCAGGTTCAGTCCCTGGGTCAGGAAGATCCCCTGCAGGAGGGAGTGGTAACACACTCCAGTATTCCTATCTGGAAAATTCCATGGACAGAGGAACCAGGTAGCTACAGTTCATGGGGTCGCAAAGTGTCAGACATGACTGAGCAGCTAAAACTTTCACTGCGTTCACCAAGGAGTTTCTATTTAGAATGGAAGGAGTGAGAGCATTTACTAACACAATCAGATTTTCCCTTAGGTAAGGCCAGATTTGAATGTGTTATTTTATCTGGAAAGGTCACAAAACATGAACTTCCCTCACTCTAGTGCACATCCGACCTTGCTTTGAAAGGAACGCTGATGCCTTTAGCAAGGTCTTTAAAAAATAGTTGGAAATTGGATAAGAGTTTTTCAAGATTACTAAAGATTCATCTCTATACAAGATTTTCCACTTTTCTAGCAAACATGAATTATAGTTATAACATTTTCCAAAAATTAATTGTACTAGTGGATATTGCTATAAATAACCCAAGGTCATAGGGTTGGGTTTACAACACATAACAAGATTTTGTTGTTGTTCATTTTTCTTGTTAAATTACTATAATTAGTGATAAATTATGAATGTACAAAAGAATGAGCTGGAATGGTTTTTCTAAAGTGGAAGGTTCAGCCTGTTCAAATTTTCAAAATAGTACATTGTGCAGGTGGAAAGCAAGCATTCTGTAAACACTTACTATTATGTAATTATTTTTACCGTGACTGACAAGTCTTAAGCAAAGCATGTTTCCATGAGAACTCATTCTTGCAAAGTGACTTCAAATGATCACATACAAAACACCACACTTTTGTTTTTCACATTTTTTCCATGCCAAATACATAATATCAACACCCAAGCTGGTTGCTCATTGGCAATGCAAAAATAATAAGACTGACCTTGGTGAGAGAAGAATGAATTTGCCTGTTTCCTCTGCCCCTGATCAGAGGAAGGCTTGGTTTGTCTTCTCTGCACACCTACATCTACCCTGTGGAGAATTCTGTAATCACTCTCGTCCAGGAAGATCTCATTCTCAAGGTCCTTTCTCTGTACCATTCAATGAACACTCTGTACACAGTGGCTAACGCACTAATTATTTTTACCCAGTAATTTAACCCTTGGTAATAAACTATTTTGTTCTCTAATTTTTCTTGGATATGCTACTTGTCCCAGTCAATCATATTATAAAACTAAGTCCAGATTCCAAACTGCCTGAGATCCAGTCTTGGGTCTTTCACCAAAAAGTGTTTGTAACTTTGAGAAAATCACTTAAACAATTTTTGTGCCTCAATTTTTTTCATGCAAAGTGGGAGCAATGATAAGCAGTACAGTTTATGGGAGTAAATGATAAATATTAAAAAAATGTAGAACAGTTTCTTTTTTTTTTACTTTGTTCAAGTACAGTTGATTTACAGTGTTGTGTTAATTTCTGCTATATAGCAAAGTGATTCAGTTATACATTGGCAGACTTTCTTTTTCAGATTCTTTTCCATGATGGTTTATCACAGGATATTGAATATATTTCTCTGTGCTATGCAGTAGGACCTTGTTGTTTATCCACTATGTATATAATACTCTGCATCTGTTAATCCCAAACTTCTAATCTTTCCCTCCCCTAACCTCCTCCTCCTTGGCAACAACAAGTTTGTTCTTTGTGTCTGTAAGTCTGTTTAGTGGGTAAGTTCATTTGTGTCATATTTTAGATTCCATATATAAGTGATACCATATAGTGTCTTTCTCTTTCTGACTTCACCTCATATGATAACCTGTAGGTCCATCCATGCTGCTGCAAATGGCATTATTTCATTCTTTTTTATGGCTGAGTAGTATTTCATTATGCATATGTGCCACATCTTCTTTATTCATTCATCTATCATTGGACACTTAGGTTGCTTCTATATGTAGGAGAGTTTCTGATATGTGTGTTATATAACATTCTCTATCATCACTAGTATTGTATTGTTACTGGTGCTCTCAATTCCAGGGACTTCATACCATACCTTTGGCATAATGCCTTGCACAAGACTGGTCATACAACGACGTCTCAGTCAATTTTGATGACTAAATAGTAAGACTAGAAGGCAGAAGAAAATCCATAGACCAGTGTACAGTGTCTGCATATGCATGAGTTTGGGTGTAACTAATGATGAAACCATCACTGCTTTTGAATAACTGAGTAGGGCTATACAGACATAAAACATAATTATAAAATGCTGATCAAACAGCAGCAGAGATGTTCATTCATAACACGTCAATCAAAAAATGGTGTGGATTTTCATGCAAAGCTTTTCTGGAGTTCACGGTGATACCAGATAGAAGCAGACATTTTGAAATAAGCTTATGGTAGCTCTAAGGATAACATAAATGTAGCAGTGGGGAAAATGTTTAATTTTTAGTTCCACTTATTCATCTCGATGGATTCAACATCATCATCTTTGAAAACTGAAGGGCAGATTTTAATAATTGGAAAGGATTAAATTAGACTTAGATAGAATATGACATAATCATTCAAAATATGATTATAGAAAATATTGAATGTAAGGAAAATTCGTCATGTTGTTAAGAGAGAAAAGATCAGTGTGACTGAAGCTTGGAGGAGAAGGAGGGTGAGAAAAAGGAAGAAAAGGAGGAGAGGAGTTTGCTTTCCACTCAGCTGAATTTTAAGCTAAGATATTTCTGAATGAAGAGACAGTCTAGCCTTTTTACACAGTGAAACCCAAGAGGGGGCTCCTTATTCCTGAGAAGGAAGAAGTAAGAACACCTGTGCAAAATGAGTGTCATTTATAGAACATCTCTTCTTTCTCTAAAAATAGAGTGGAAGGCTGTGATGCTACACTTAGCTTGGAAAATATCATATATGTATTTCTCTGTTCAAAAAACCGGATAAAAACGATTACTTGGAAGTAAATTTAGGATGTAGGGGATCTTAGGATATGCAGGGCAGAAGGAAGGATAAAAGGCAAATAAAAATCTCTGTGTGTAAATATTTTAACTCTTATTTTATTTTGTTTTTTGAAAATTAATAAAGAATTTTTTTGGCCATCTTAGTTCCCTGACCAAGGATTGAACCTGCACGCCCTGCATTGAGAGTGTGGAGTCTTAACCACTGGACTTCCAGGGAAGTCCCAGCTCAATTTTATTTTTAACTTAAATTTATTTTAACTTGATATTCTAGTAAAAAAACAGTAACTGTATAATCTATATGTAGACCCAAAAGCTGATTTATTTCATTAAAAAGAAACCTGTAACATACGCCATACATGCAGTTCTTCATTTCGTCCACAGGAATTTTTTCTTAGAAAAACACAAAGTATTCTGGAATAACTTGTACATATTTGCACTGTTATGAGGCCTATTTTGAGTTATAAATGATAGTTAATAATTTTTATTTCATTAGTCATATTTAATCTTTTCTAATTAAACCCTTTATTTGAATAAGAGACATGAGACCCTCTTAAAATAAAATGAGATCTTTAATCTCACTTGGCTACATACAAAGGCCTGGAAGGCTGCTGTTTCAAGATTCCTGTTAGGAGGCAGTTTAGGTTTTAACCTAGCTATATGTCCTGGCAAAAAGGGAAACTCAAACTGAGTTTTAGCAGTAAAAACTCCTGGAGCATGTGGTCAGCAATGACTCTATCTTGGTTTTAATGTTATAGATTTCTTCATTCATATACCAGGGTGACTAATATGTGTAATATGTGGGTACAATTACAATTAATCATTATTATAGCCAGGTGATATGAAACCATATTTATTGTAAGGATATATACTGATAATACACATGTATTTTCACTAATGCTTATAACAATCTTTCTACATAGATAGAGATATTATTCTCTCCAATTCACAGGTTTAGGGCCTTATACCAGTTTGCTGACAATATAAATGTCTTCATGAACTGAATCAAAAGCTTAGGCACTGGGGCTATTCTCAATTTCCAAAAGAAAACAGATTTCATGGTGCCATTCCAAATCTTTATTATATATATGTGTGTGGCTCATACAAAATCGTCTTTATCTGGAGTGTTATTTTCTGAAGGAGTGGAAATTTAGAGAACAAGGCGATTACTGAAATAAAGACTATATTTATGATCAATGAGTCAAGAAAGGAAGTAAAAGAAGTCTTAAATCTGGCACTAATATTGTGAACAAATGTATATTAGGCGAAAGTCCCTAATACAGTCATAATATTTATGACAGTGGCCAAAAAAAAAAACCCAAAAAACCCAACCCAGAAATGCAATAGCCTTTTAAAGTCCGTAGACAGAACAGAATTCTATTCTATTCTATTTAGTAGTGAAGTGCCATTCAAAGATATAAAAAATATTGCAGACACAATGCAGTGTTTTTCCTGCTCTCTGAATATCATTGTCCTTAAAACCTGGCATAACATGGTACCACCCTCACAAAGAGTGATTGAAAAGTTGTCAATAAATGGAAACCTTGCAAAGGTCTAGGTAGAGTTGATGGAAGCAAACAGCAGATGTAGATGGAGGCGGAGGCTAAGAATTTCAGGGAGTTATCACCACCTTTATACCTAATGGGGCAAAAAAGAGAAAAGTGGTTGCTGCAGCCCAGCAAAGGGCTCTTGTAGGCGAGGGTCATTAGATGAGAGTTGTGCCCTCTTTGTCACTTGGACTTCCAAGCCCGCTGAGCCCTGGATCAGAGGAATGGGACGCAACTTTTTTCAAGTGGTTTATGAAGTATAGCAACAAAGGGGTCCTTCCACCACCTCCATCCTTCCCTTGGTTTCAAGACCTCCTGCTTTCAGGTCTGATGAGGGCGGCATCGACCTCCACTTGCTTGTGTAAAGGGTACCCTGCACCCTTGTGGGATGGCGACCTGAAGAGGCCTTCGAGCAGACTCAGCTCTCCTAAAGGAGAGCCCTGCTGAGTTAGAGGATGGGCTCGCTCTAAGCCCAGAGTTCACATTTCTCTCTCTGTTTGCACACGATTTTCTGGGCAGGCAGGAAACTCTGCTGATCTGGGGTGGGACGCGGTGATCTCGGGTGGGCGGACTCCGGCATCCCTGGATGAGAGGGCTAGGAGCTGGCTGGTCTGCTGTGGGCTCAGCGGAGCCATCTGAGCCCTCCTGCGCCTGCCGCATCCTCCTGTGGCTGGTCTAGAACACTCTCTCGGCCGGCCTGGGCTCCAGGAAAGAGTCTGACAGCCACATGCCCTTTCCTCTTCCTGCAGTACCTTTGCAGCTGTCCGCCGACCAAAGCGAATCTACGGCCAAACCCAGCGTCTGTGGGAAGAAATTAACTGTGGGAATGGATACAGGGAGATAAGGGAAATTAACTGTCAGTGCAGTCACCAGTAGGTATGTTGGCCTCAAAAAACAAGCTCAGAATCGTTCCTTTTCAAATATTCTCTGGGTGAGTTTATTGAATAGTTATCATCTATTTCTTTCTTTAATTTTTTTAAAATTTATTTTTAATTGAAAGATAATTGCTCTACAATATTGTGTTGGTTTCTGCCATACATCAACAGTTATCATCTATCTCTTAAAAGCTGGGAAGACTTCCTCAGTGAAGGTATTTAAATCTGGGGTTTTCATTTCTGGAATGTTTCGAATAGCATTTAATTAATAAAGAATCACTTCCTTTCATAGACAAAGAATAATTTTAAGTTTTTATTACTCGTCTCAAATTCGATGCATTTTTTGTTTTTACATAAAAGTGGTCACGAGTTTTTCAAGTATCTGTCACAAAGTTATCTTCTTAAATGTGGCGGATTTGTGGTGGTAAGCCCTGTATCCTTTTTACATGTTCCACTTACATTTTTGTGTTAGTATTGATACTAGATCAATCTTGCTAAGATTTTATCAATACATAAAATTTACTATCTTAACCAGTTTTTTTTTATTTATTTTCAATTGAAGGATAATTGGTTTACAGTATTGTATTGGTTTCTGCCAAACATCAATATGAATCAGCCGTAGTATCTTAACTAGTTTTAAGTGCACTGTTTAATTGCATTAGCCTGTCCTTTCTCCAGAGGATCTTCCCAACCTAGGGATCAAACCCAGGTCTCCCACATTGCGGGCAGATTCTTTACCAGCTGAGCCACAAGGGAAGCCTAAGAATACTGGAGTGGGTAGCCTGTCTATCCCTACTCTAGCAGATCTTCCCAACCCAGGAATCAAACTGGGGTCTCCTGGATTGCAGGGGATTCTTTACCAACTGAGCTATGAGGGAAGCCTAGTTGCATTAAGTACATTCATATTTTTGTGTAACCATCACAATCATCCGCCTCCAGAAATTTTTTCATCCTGAAAAACTGAAACTCTAACCATTAAACAATAACTTCCCATCCACTCTCCCCATGGTCCCTGGCAACCACCGTTCTACTTCTATCTCAATGAATTTCCCTACTCTAGGTAGCTCATATAAGTGGAATGACACAATATTTTCTTTTTGTGACCAGTTTGTTTCACTTAGTATTAGTCCTCAAGGTTCACTCATGTAACAGAGTACAAAATGCATGTTGATAAGGTTTCCGATCTCACATTACAGTTTTCACATTGAAAGAAACTCCCACTTGTCCGATTTTGGTATGGCATCAAAAAATATAACAATGATCTGAAAAGGGTATTGCAATATTCCTCCCTTTTCCAGGTATATATTTTGTATGATGCTGAATTTTTTGCAATATACTTTATCCAATGAAACATATTTCAATACAATGAATGTAAATGCAGACATTCAGATATTCAGAATTCAGAAACTCTAACTATGGCATCTCTAATATTTATATCTATTAGTTTAATATTACTAATAGTTTGATATCTACTAATTCAGATGATACAGAGATTTTCAAAAAGGTAACACAATGTCTCTCTTCTTGCTTTTTTTTTCTTTTTTCTTTTTTTTTTTTTTTTACCATATAGTTGCTCTTCTTAAAAAATAATGTAACAGGGTATGGGTTTATTATTGATAAATAACTGTTTCCAATATTCCTGGGGCCTGTGAGCTTTGTGATAGCATATAAAGTGGAAACTTCAAACCAGTACTTAAGAAAAATCCCCAATATCTCTAAATCACCTAGAGAAGTACAAAACTGAGAAACAATATCAGTTTGTTATGCCATTAGAAGCAATTTGAACAATCAGTGCATTTGAAGTAATTTCCTGGCACTACTGGCTAAATGACTCAATTATTCCTCTCATTCCTGTACAGATCTATTACTGGGATCAGCATTTATAAACAACGGGCAATGTGAAAAATACAGAAAGTGAGGCAGTAAGTCTATAATGCTGAGGACTGACGATGAGTCTTGTCAAATTTGAACTGAATGCTGATTGGAACGATGATTGTGATGTAGACCTGGGCTGCCCAGTAGAGTAGCCACTAACTTGCTGTGACTGTGAGCACTTACAGTTGGCTAGTCCTATTGAGATATGCTTCAGATGTAAGATACATGCTGGATCTCAAAAACATAGTAGGAATAAAACGTGCTATATTTCATTCATAATACTTATGTTGATCACACTTTGAAATGATATTTCCTGAATATATTGGTTTAAATAATATATAGTTAAGTTAATATGCCTGGAGAAGGGCATGGCAACCCACTCCAGTATTCTTGCCTGGAGAATCCCATGGACAGAGGAATCTCGTGGGCTACAATCCACGGGGTTGCAAAGAGTCAGGCACGACTGAGCGGCTCACACACACACACAAGTTAATATTCAGTGCAGTGCTCAGTTATGGCCAACACTTTTGACCCTGTGGACTGTAGCCTGTCAGCTTCCTCTGTCCATGGGATTCTCCAGGCGAGAATACTGGAGTGGGTGGCCATTTCCTACTCCAGGGGATTTTCCTGACCCAGGGATTGAACCCGTGTCTCCTCCGTCTCTTGCATTGGGAGGTGGATTCTTTGCCACTGTGCCACCTGGGAAACCCAAAGTTAATATAGCCTGTTTTCATTTGTTTAATGTGGCTCCTGGAAAATTTAAAATTACCTGTGTGCACTCATTTTATTTCTATTGGGCAGCATGGAAACAGGCGACTGAAGAGTGCCACGTATGGATTTAAAAAATCCACACATCCCTATTAAAGGGTTGCTTCTAAAATACGTCAGCAACATCCCTGGAATAAATTTTTTAAAAATCCTACTAATGTGTTAGCCAACTAACCTAGGTTTTTGTTCTATTCAACTGGATTAATTTCCAAATAAAAACAACTTAAAGTTTTCAATATCTATTATTCAGTAGGTAGATAATAGATTTATTTTATTCCAATAAAAATTAAGGAACAACATATATCTTCATTTATTTTATTTTGGCAGTCAAAATGATTATTCTTTGATAAATATTAGGGACCTTCCTTGATGGATGCTGACTTGAAAATACAAAGAAAATTTAAAGCATAACTGAAGACCACATGGAAACACACTGACAAATAAGTAGGCTGTATATAAAATCTGCAAGATATATAGGACGTCAATAATGCTATTCTTGGTGCCAAGAATGATCATAAAGGTAACAAATATCAATACTTCTGGTAGATTGAAACATCATTTTTTCTCTGAACTGATAATGGGTAGTTTCTTACTTGAAATTGGCCTGTGCCTCTTAAATATCTAGCTCTACTTTTCCTCAGTATCAGGACCACTTTGCTGTACTGGTGACTGAAGGCATTAAAGATGAAAGCCAAAAGATGAGTAAATTATATCCCAGGGCAACAGGAGGGAATTCTAGCCAGACTTTGGTGATGACTCAGTGATTGGGAAAGGCAGAAAATCAACCTTAAAATGGAGAATGAAAAGAACTCTCTCTCTCCATCCCCTTCTCCCTCTGCTACAAGTTATGAACTCTCAGATTTTAGGCAATTTGCCTTTCATTGCCCTTCCAGATTGCTTTTTCTAGCCCCAGAAAAATCCCTTTGCAGTTCCAGCAACTATAAAATGGTCTAAGTTTCTCATTTGTCTTGCTTCTTACCTTTCCTTCTCTTTGGCCCATCTTATTTCTCTTTTAAACCTCATTTTCAACCTGAACCCTTGTGCAAATCCATCATGAATTCAGTGCTCTTGAAATGCTCCATTCAAAACCGCCTGCCCTAACAATGTTCTGTTCTATGGATCTTCCTTGATTCCATCCCATAATAGCAACTCGTACAACCTGAGCACAGCTGTGGAAAATGTCTTAGACAACCGATGTAAGGAAGTGGTTTGTATGAATGTAATAATAGATGCAGACAGCATTGTGGATTTTGCCTCCAGGTAACATACAATTTAACAGTGACCTGCTCAGATATACTACTTTAATAACAATACAGAAGATTTATGACACAATATGGGTATAGAATATTTGGTATAAAACTGACCTTTTAGAATACATTTAATTAAATAAGTCATAATTAATCCACTCTGTTTTGTTTTTTCCTATATAAAATTTATAGTGCTATCATTTTTTCTGTCATTTTTAAGATTCCTTGTCATCCTTTGCATTATACAGGTCTTATTCAGTCCAGAAAAACAGGAGAAGAGAGGCCTTAGTTAATGGTGATAGGTTTTATTATTATTTAAATAATTTTTTACTAGTTAAAATAAATTGTATTTATTTAAACGTTATTTCTGTATATGTGCATGTTAGTCATATAAATATTTATACATATAAATATAAATAAAACATATTTTTCTGCTGTATATGTATATATATATATATATATATATATTTGTGTGTGCTATATATAAAAAGAAAAATGTCCCCAAGTTCACATAGACTAGGAAATAAAACAGAAAGACAATCCTAACTCAACCTTTATGGGACTGTGTTACTTTTGTATTCTTAAACCCAGCCCTAAGAGCAAAGCAAACAGAGACAGGAGAAATCAAAAAAGCTCCCAAATTTTAGTTTGGTACCAAATCACTGAAAAATTGGCAGAGCTCCACCAACAAGGTAGAGCATGTTTGGAATGATCTGTCAGAGTAAAAGCCATAGGACGAACAGAAGTTTTCACATTCCACTTTTAGTAATTATTGATCAAAATGTTCCCATTTAAAATAGTATTTCATATGAGGGAAAGTCCCTGATGCTGGGAAATATTAAGGGCAGAAGAAGAAGAGGGCATCAGAGGATCAGAGGCTGGATGGCATCACTGATGCAACGGACATGAACTTGGGCAAAGTCCAGGAGATGGTGAGGGACAGGGAGGCCTGGCGTGCTGCAGTCCATGGGGTCCCAAAGAGCTGGATATGACTCGGTGACTGAACAACAACAGCAACATGAGGAGAATACTGGACATTTTAAAGTACTTTAAAGGCTCTCACAGAATGTTTTATTCCTCATTTTTATTGCTTAGTTACACTTACTGCAATCTGCTTTATGCAACCACACTACTTCTTAGGAATGAAACTGATTGTTACATACTGTTTGAAGATATACATGATGTTTCTATTTTTGTTAAATAGCTCAGAAAAAAGAAACATATTTGAATATCTACTCAAAGTATAAAAGTAATATTCTGAGCTGAAACCTCTACTTTTAAAATGCTAACACTTTCTGACTTACTTCAGTCAGAGAAAGACAAATACTGTATATTAACACATATCTATGAAATTTAGAAAAACGGGACCCACAATCCTACATGTGGGGCAGCAAAGGAGACACAGATATAAAGAATACTCAGTGGGAGAAGGTGAGGGTGGGATGACTTGAGAGACTAGCATTGAAACATGTACATTAGCATCTGTAAAATAGATAACCAGTGCATGTTCGATGCATGAAGCAGGGCACCCAAAGCCAGTGCCCTAGGATAACCCAGAGGGAGGGGGTGGGGGAGGAGGTGGGAGGGGAGTTCAGGATGGGGGGTACACATGTATACATATGGCAGATTCATGTCGATGTATGACAAAAGCCAGCACAATACTGTAAAGTAATCATCCTCCAATTAAAATAAATAAATTGATTTAAAAAGTAAAATGCTAGCACTACATTTGCTCTTAAATAAAACAAATCAATATCTTTTAAAATCAATGAAATATTTTAAATTGGAACAATCGTAATTTCTCCTCTTCTTGTACCACTACTGTTTCCTTTATCTACTCTATAGAAGCTTTAATTCTTGTCTGTACAATTCTTGTCTCACCCTTGTGTGTATTACTTTTCTTTTTTTTTTTCATTTGGAAATTCAGTTGCTATATTTGTGAAGTGTGTGAAGGTCAGATTTCAAATGCAAGTTCTTCATTAATTATTTTGCAAAACTATTACTTTTCCAGTGTCTCCTCTGAAATGCAGTGTTTGCTTCTGAATTTACATGGATAATGTGTCTCGCCACTGACATTATAGGCTTCTAGCATCTGTTTTTTGGAATGTTCTAGGCGTATAGCCATTTTTGTATCCTCTTCTATGAATTCAAGATGAAACCAAGTTTCCTACTGAATACAAATGTGAATGTCAGTTAACTCCCTGCCGAACTGCAAGACATGTCCTCTCTGAAGTAGCTCCAGGGTTTTACCATTTCATCATTTCACTCCCAGTATTGTGTGGGCCACAGTATTTACTAGGACTGCTTCTGAATGCCACAACAGAACACCATGGAAGAATGGGTCTGTCTGTGTCTGTGCTTAGTCATGTGACTCCATGGACTGTAGCAAGCCAGATCCTCTGTCCATGAAATTTTCTGGGCAAGATTACTTGAATGGATTGCCATTCCCTGCTTCAGGGGATCTTCCCCACCTAGGAATAGAACCCTGGTCTCCTGCATTTCAAGCAGATTCTTTATCATATGAGCCACAGGGAAGCCCTATGGCTTACTTGATACAAAACTTGAGTTAATTTCAAAAAAATATAATCATCCAAATATAATAAAACTCTTTTCTCAAAAACCTGTATCTTTTCTCTCTCCATGTCTCTCTCATCTCTGCCTCCATCTCTCTCCACACACTCCAGGTTTCCTCTATGTCTTAATTTGAAATTGCCTTTTGCCTCCATGTTAGTCTCTAACTCATCATCTCTGACTAGGTGTTCTTATTTACTAATCCCCACCCTGGAAACCATCTCTGAATATTTTCTGATCCAAGCACCCGTTGGTTGTTAACGAATGCCTGATTTGTCTGCAATCCGCATATCTTTATAATTTATATTCTGCCCATACTTAAGAAACTCTTCCAGAGGTCCTAATGAAAAGTGATTTGAAATTCAGCCAGGTTAAAATAATACCTTAAGAATGTAAGCATATTCACCATACACATCCAAGTGGTCTTTCCCTTACGTGCCATTTTTATTTACGATTTTACTATTACAGTTTTCTTGACAAAGCTTTTTTTATATAATAATTTTGATTGGCTAGGTAATATTTGTGTACTAGGTCACATTCCAATTTATGAAACCATCTTCTTACTGTTCAGTTGCATTCATATGTGTTCTTCTCTGGAAAACATTTACTTCTTTACTATTTACTATTCATAAATAAAAGAACTAACATTTGAACCCAGGCAGTCTGGCTCCAGAGTTCTTGCTCTTAATTACTGCACTTCACTTACTTTGGAGGTTATATTTCTCATCACTCAATTGTCAAGTTAAAAGATATGGCAATCAGTCTTTTTGTCCAGACTCATAGATTTATTTATAATTTTATTTTATTTTATTTTATTTTATTTTAAAATATTTATTTGGCTGTGCCGGGCCTTGGTTGTGACACACCAGATCTTTTGTTGCAGCACGTGGGATCTCGTTCCTTGACCAGGGATCGAACCCTGGCCCTGTGCACTGGGAACTTGGAGCCTTAGCCACTGGACCACCAGGGGAATCCCAGATTTATTTATAATTTTAAAAGCCAAAAATGTTATAAACTCTAGCCAATTACAGGAAAAAAATATCTTTTAGTGAAAAAAACTTTTACTGATATATATAAAATCATACCTTATATTGTTTTAATTTGCAATCTATTTTTCTTACAAAATCAAAGATGTTTCATATGTTTATATTCCATAGTGTTTTCACTATGAGAATGATCTATATTCCTGAAAGATATGTTCTTTGGTGCCATGATTATTTTGTTTTGAAATCAAGATACATGTTAAAATGCATCTGGGATAAAACATGCAAAATTATTTCCTAGCTTGTCTTCATGTTTTTATTCTAACTTTGTTATTTGTTTTAGTGTTTAAATTTTAAAGTATTTTAGCTGTAAATTTTAGTTTTTAATGTTTAAATCATTTAGCTTTGTCTTAAAGCTATATTTTTATTTTATTTATTTATTTTTGGCCATGCTAGGTCTTCATTGTTGCTCAGGCTTTCTCTAGTTGCAGTTTACAGGCTTCTCATTGCAGTTCAGTGCAGTTCAGTTTCGTTGTTCAGTCATGTCCGAATCCCTGCAACCCCATGGACTACAGCATGCCAGGCCTCCCTGTCCATCACCAACTCCTGGAGCTTGCTCAAACTCATGTCCATTGAGTCTGTGATGCCATCCAACCATCTCATCCACTGTTGTCCCCTTCTCCCACCTTCAATCTTTCCCAACATCAAGGTCTTTTTCAATGAGTTGATTTTTCACATCGGGTGGCCAAAGGATTGGAGTTTCAGCTTCAGCATCAGTTCTTCCAATGAATATTCAGGACTGATTTCCTTTAGGATGGACTGGTTGGATCTCCTTGCAGCCCAAGGGACTCTCAAGAGTCTTCTCCAACACCACAGTTCAAAAGCATCAATTCATCGATGCTCAGCTTTCTTTATACTCCAACTCTCACATCCATATGTGACTACTGGAAAAACCATAGCCTTGACTAGACTGACCTTTGTTGGTATAGTAATGTCTCTGCTTTTTAATATGCTGTCTAGGTTGGTCCTAGCTTTTCTTCCAAGGAGCAAACATCTTTTAATGTCATGGCTGCAGTCACCATCTGCAGTGATTTGGGAGCCCCATAAAATAAAGTCTGTCACTGTTTCCACTATTTCCCCATCTTTTGCCATGAAGTGATGGGACCGATGTCAAGATCTTAGCTTCTCTAACTGCACAGCCTGGGTTCTGGGCACCCAGGCTTCAGTAGATGTGGTATGTAGGTTCACTAGTTGCAGCTTGCAGGCTCTAGAGTGAGTGCTCAGTAGTTCTGGCACTCAGGCCCAGTTGCCCTGTGGCATGTGGGATCTTCCCAGACCAGGGATCGAATGGTGTCCCCTGAACTGGCAGGTAGATTATCCACTACGCCACCAGAGAAGTCTTCTTTTTAGTTTTCAAGCATAGTCTTTGTTTCTGTTACACCAAAGAGGGAGGCATAATTATTGCTCCTCATATCTATTTAATTTTCAATTCAGTTCAGTTCAGTCGCTCAGTCATGTCTAACTTTTTGCGACCCCATGAACTGCAGCATGACAGGCCTCCCTGTCCATCACCAACTCCCAGAGTTTACTCAAACTCATGTCCACTGAGTTGGTGATGCCATCCAGCCATCTCATCCTCTGTCATCCCCTTTTCCTCCCACCTTCAATCTTTCCCAGCATCAGGATCTTTTCTAATGAGTCAGTTCTTCGCATCAGGTGGCCAAAGGATTGGAGTTTCAGCTTCAGCATCAGTTCTTCCAATGAATATTCAGGACTGATTTCCTTTTGGATGGACTGGTTGGATCTCCTTGCAGTCCAAGGGACTCTCAAGAGTCTTCTCCAACACCACAGTTCAAAAGCATCAATTCTTCGATGCTCAGCTTTCTTTATAGTCCAACTCTCACATCTACATATGACTACTGGAAAAAACATAGCCTTGACTAGACTGACCTTTGTTGGCAAAGCAATGTCTCTGCTTTTTAATATGCTATCTAGGTTGGTCCTAACTTTTCTTCCAAGGAGTAAGCATCTTTTAATGTCATGGCTGTAGTCACCATCTGCAGTGATTTTGGAGCTCAAAAAAATAAGGTCTGCCACTGTTTCCCTACCTATTTGCCATGAAGTGATGGGACTGGATGTCATAATCTTAGTTTTTTGAATGTTCAATTTAAGCCAACTTTTTCACTCTCTTGTTTCACTTTCATCAAGAGGCTCTTTAGTTCCTCTTCACTTTCTGCCATAAGAGTGGTGTCATCTGCGTATCTGAGGTTATTGATATTTCTCCCAGCAACCTTGATTCCAGCTTGTGCTTCATCCAGCCCAGTGTTTCTCATAATGTACTCTGCATATAAGTTAAATAAGCAGGGTGAAAATATACAGCCTTGGTTTAGTTTTAGTTTTTTGATGTTCCACTCTTTAGCCTACTCAGAGTTTATTTTGATATATGATATACGTTTTGCTCCAACGTGTTGTTGTTTCAACTAGAGCTATTAAAAGGCTATTTATTTTTTTCTCCCCTGATGAAATGGCATGAAACCCATCTTTCAGAATTAGTTGTGGTTCATGAAGTTTGCCACCTGCATACCCAAGGCTCTGGACCCTGAGTGAAATCTTGTCATCCCATGTCACATTTCAGGTCATAGTTAAAGCTGATACTTATTTACTTAAAAGAAAATGAAGTATGCCTGTTTTCGAGCCAACCTACCTGAAGCTGGCTTTCTGATCAATGTGATATTTACCTGCAACCCAATGCCTATCTGTCTTTGTTAGGTTGTTTATCAGCACAGGAGTCTGAGCCTGTTAGCAACCATTCTATGTGTGGGGAGCAAGATAGCACTTCAGGAATATGACTCCAGAAAACCCTTCCAAGGAGTGAGGGTCCAGGAAGGGACTGCAAGCATCAGCAGGAGGCAGTATGACCCCTCTCCTTGGCTTTTGTCTCCGTGAACTCTTCCTCCCAGAACAGGACTCCTGGCCTGTCAGTACGCTGTTTCTCCCAGTTGGGGAGGAAGAGTGGTTACCTGAGTGGTAAGTTCCAGAGAGAAGGAGCTGGGTGTGAAGGCTCCATCTTCTCTCAGAAGGAGAGAGAAGATTATTCCTGGCTTCTGTGATTCCTGGCTTCTGTGCACTTAGCATGAGAGCCCAGCCTTGAGGGCGGGGGCCATGAGATCTTGGAAATGCACGTGGTGGGAGGGTAAATCCGCCTAGCTGCTGAGTTTATTGTTTGGAAGACTTTGTGCTATGCTCCTCAGCCACATCCTCCCACTTAGCGTATGTTTTGATTTCCACTTACCAAACTCCTGGATCTCTCTCTTAATTGGTTGCAAGCGTGGATGGATATCAAAGTGTCATTGATTTTCTTCACGCTCCACCATAATGCAAGATCAAGAATTAACATATCGGAAGGAATTAAAATATTAGCTTCCTAATTGCATAAAGATTCATTTGATCTACTTCACTGGATATTAGTAAAAATACAAGACACTTTCTGATTTTTCTTTTCTTGAGATTTCATGCATTGCAAACAAGAGTACTCAGGAAGTGACAACATACTTAACATTCACATATAATTATATGTATATATATTTCAAATCCTAAAAGATGATGCTGTGAAAGTGCTGTATTCAATATGCCAGCAAGTTTGGAATACTCAGCAGTGGCCACAGGATGGAAAATGTCGGTTTTCACTCCAATCTCAAAGAAAGGCAATGTCAAAGAATGTTCACACTACCACACAATTGCACTTGTTTCACAAACTAGCAAAGCAATACTCAAAATTCTCCAAGCCAGACTTCAACAGTACGTGAACCATGAAATTCCAGATGCTCAAGCTGGATTTAGAAAAGGCAAAGGAACCAGAGATCAAATTGCCGACATCCGTTGGATCATTGAAAAAGCAAGAGAGTTCCAGAAAAACATCTACTTCTGCTTTATTGACTACACAAAGCCTTTGACTGTGGATCACAACACACTGTGGAAAATTCTGAAAGAGATGGGAATATCAGACCATCTGACCTGCCTCCTGAGAAATCTGTGTGCAGGTCAGGAAGCAACAGTTAGAACTAGACATGGAATAACAGACTGGTTCCAAATCAGGAAAGGAGAACATCAAGCCTGTATATTGTCATCTGCTTATTTAACTTCTATTCAGAGTACATCATGTGAAATGCTGGGTTGGATTAAGCACAAGCTGGAATCAAGATTGCTGGGAGAAATATCAATAACCTCAGATATGCAGATTACACCATCCTTATGGCAGAAAGCGAAGAACTAAAGAGCCTCTTGATGAAAGTGAAAGAGGAGAGTGAAAAAGTTGGCTTAAAACTGACCATTCAGAAAACTAAGATCATGGCATCTGGTCCCATCACCTCATGGCAAATAGATGGGGAAAAAATGGAAACAGTGAGAGGCTTTATTTTTTTTCGGGGGGGGAGGGCGCTAAAATCACTGCAGATGGTGACTACAGCCATGAAATCAAAGGACACTTGCTCCTTGGAAGAAAAGTTATGACCACTCTAGATAGCATATTAAAAAGCAGAGGCATTACTTTGCCAACAAAGTCCATCTAGTCAAGGCTATAGTTTTTCTGGTAGTCATGTATGGATGTGAGAGTTGGACTATAAAGAAATCTGAGCGCTGAAGAATTGATGCTTTTGAACTGTGGTGCTGGAGAAGACTCTTGAGAGTCCCTTGGACTGCAAGGAGATCCAACCAGTCCATCCTAAAGGGGATCAGTCCTGGATGTTCATTGGAAGAACTGATGTTGAAGCTGAAACTCCAATCCTTTGACCACCTGATGCGAAGAACTGACTCATTGGAAAAGACCTTGAAGCTGGGAAAGATTGAGCGCAGGAGAAGGGTCGACAGAGGATGAAATGGTTGGATGGCATCACAACTCAATGGACATGAGTTTGAGCAAGCTCCGGGAGTGGGTGATGGACAAGGAAGCCTGGCGGGCTGCACTCCATGGGATTGCAAAGAGTTGGACATGACTGAGTGACTGAACTTGTACTGATAATATTCTAGATAGATTGGTGAAGGAAATGGCAGCCCACTCCAGTATTCTTGCCTGAGAAATCTTATAGACAGAGGTACCTGGCGGGCTACCATCCAAGGGGTCGCAGAGTTAGACACGACTGAATGACTGAACACAGTTTAGATAGCTAGATAGATGTGATCGATGGATTGATGGATGGTTGGATACATAGATGGATATATAGAGAGCAACACTTCTGATCTTGAAGACATACACACACACACACACACACACACACACACACACAGGTCTTTAGATCTATATTCTCTATTTCTCTTCAATTTCCACAAAGCATGTTAAAACAATTCTTAATATTATAAACAACAGTACTTGGTTTTCCCTTTGTGTTTTGAAGACTCCAAATTTCCAAGAAGGCCGACTTTGCCTGTGTGGTGTTACTGTCCTTGGACTGAAGGAACGTCTGTCATTGTTGATTGCAGGGAGTCGATTCAGTGGCTCTGGCTCTCTCGGGGCCTGTGAGCATTCACCTAACCTGATCTGATGGAAATATTTGACAGAACTTGTCAAGTGCCTCTGGTTCTTTTCTGAAATAATAGTGAACTGATGCATGGTCAAAGAGTAGATTCTAAAATACAAGTGTTCATGCCTCCTGAACTCATCTGGGGGATTATCCCCCTCCAACCAGACTATGAGGTGATGGAGGTAAAAGCATGCCTCACGGGACCTGGTATACAGCTGGCAATAGGTACTGCTTAAGACAAAAAAAAAGTGATCAATCACTCACAGTAAATACGAGTCCCAATAAAAGAATAGAGAAAAGCCAGAAATTTGAAGGGCTCTCATCTTTATGCTTCCTTGCAGTTCTGTATGGTTAATAGTGTTTCTTGTAGTTTTGTGTCTTTAGACTTTGTGATAAATGGTTAGGAGCCAGCATTTCTGTTATTAGAGTAAAATGACATTGCCTAAGTCTCATTGTTTTAACTGAGAAACACCAGAAGTCTTGCAAAAGGGCCCCTCCTCATGTTTATTTTGTTGTCAAATGCTATTGATTACAGCACCTTATTCTGGAGAAAACAAAAAAAGGCAGGTTTTCAGAAGTCAAGAAATCACATAAAAATAATTTCCAGGAAAGATCTTGTATTCTATCTCCTTTCAATTTCTTCACATAGCATAGAATCAGCTCCACTCTTCCAGAGTCACCAGGTAGAGCTGTGGGAATCAGAAAAAAAAAAAAAGCCAAGTCCTTCTCTTACATTTCAGAATTCTTTGCATAATCACTTCTGACCTCCAACGGATTTCACTGTATGGATCACCTTGAAGAGGCCTCTTTCTAAAAGTCCACCTTTAAAGTCTGGATTTAATGACACTTGTGAAGGTTTGTGCACACAGTGTTAGTCACTCAGTCGTGTCCGACTCTGTGACCCTATGGACTGTAGCAAGAATATTGGAGTTGGTTGCCATTCCCTTCTCCAGGGGAACTTTCTGACCCAGGAATTGAACCCAGCTCTCCCACATTGCTGGAGGATTCTTCTATTTTCCTGGGCAGGTGAGAGAGTTCCAAGAAAATGATTTTTTTCTTCTTTACTTGGGGTTGCTTTCTTCTGAACAAGCCTTGCATTTATAACAATTTTATGCTACAGTATGAATAATGAATCTGGAAAAGCATTCTTTCCAGGACAGATATATGTACCAAAGTATTTTCTCCCTGCTATTCAATCATGATTGTTCTCATTACACATACCCGTTCCTGGATAAGTGGACCAATATACAATTATGTCCAAGAAAAGCTAAAAATGTTTTATTGGGTATTAGATGATTCTGAAACAAATAATTTAATTTTTTTCTTTGTATGACCAAGGCAGAGGAAAGTTATTCTAACTCCACTCATCAATTAATTTAATAAACATTACTGTGCATCTTTTACAGGCCATGTACAGTGTCTGTATCGCTTACAGAAGAACGGCCACTGCGGAGACCTTGCCTTGGAGGCTGGGGGGCTGTGTGAAGGCATCTCTACCTGATTCTGAAGTCAGTACCAGGGAGCCCTCACACCCCGAGATAAGCCTCTTACCCCCGTCAGCCTAATTAAAAGTGATAATCTGGTCTCTCGTGGGCCTTCTGGTTTGGTTTTGTTGAATTTCTCAATGAGGTCAAGGACTAGATGTGGGGGAAAAGTACAGACACCAGAAGATGCTATCAGTCCAGCCCACACAGACTCTTAATTAAAAATAGATTTGGCCCCTAGAACCTGCAACATTACTCAGTATGAGTAATGAACTGCGATGAACTGGGGACCTTGGTGCTTATGATGTGTTAACGCAGTTCACCCTTGGCTTAAAAAATAAGTTGCCATTCTGTCGATAATGGCTGTGCATGTGAGGGGAGTGGGTATATGAGGAATTTATGAACCTTCCTGTCAATTTTGTTGTAATACTAAAACTGCGTTTAAAAAAATGGTCTCAAATAAAAATAACACTCAGGGCAGATATTTTTGGCAAAACTTTTGTTTCACTTGTACGTGTGCTAAGTTGCTTCAGTTCAGTTCAGTTCAGTCGCTCAGTCATGTCCAACTCTTTGCGACCCCATGAACCACAGCACGCCAGGCCTCCCTGTCCATCACCAACTCCTGGAGTCTACCCAAACCCATGTCCATCGAGTCAGTGATGCCATCCAACCATCTCATCCTCTGTCGTCCCCTTCTCCTCCTGCCCCCAATCCTTCCCAGCATTAGGGTCTTTTCCTATGAGTCAACTCTTCGCATGAGGTGGCCAAAGTATTGGAGTTTCAGCTTCAACATCAGTCCTTCCAATGAATACCCAGGATTGATCTCCTTTAGGATGGATTGATTGGATCTCCTTGCAGTCCAAGGGACTCTCAAGAGTCTTCTCCAACACCACAGTTCAAAAGCATCAATTCTGCAATGCTCAGCTTTCTTCACCGTCCAACTCTCACATCCATACATGACCACTGGAAAAACCATAGCCTTGACTAGATGGACTTTTGTTGGCAAAGTAATGTCTCTGCTTTTAAATATGCTATCTAGGTTGGCCATAACCTTCCTTCCAAGGAGTAAGCGTCTTTTAATTTCATGGCTGCAATCACCATCAGCAGTGATTTTTGAGCCCAAAAAAATAAAGTCTGACACTGTTTCCACTGTTTCCCCATCTATTTCCCATGAAATGATGGAACCAGATGCCATGATCTTAGTTTTCTGAACGTTATGTCCAACTCTTTGTGACCCTGTGGACTGTAGCCCGCTAAGCTCCTCTGTCCATGGGATTCTCCAGGCCAGAATACTGGAGTGGGTTGCCATTTCCTCCTCCAAGGGATCTTCCCGACTCAGGGATAGAGTTCCTGTCTCCTCTGTCTCCTGCACTGCAGGTGGATTCTTTACTGGCTGAGCCATCATATGTACACACATTGTATATGTGTGTGTGCTTGTTGGATTGTGATGTAAAATGTTTTTTGGGGTCAAAAATGTTTGCAGGCCACTGTAGTTAAATTATACTTGCAAATAAAAGCATAAATTAACCTCAAAAAGCAGAAGAAAACAAATAAAATAGAACAGGTTTGGTTCTTGCTAAAGATACCTGGAGTCTAGTTTCTGCCCCCTCTGCCCTCCCCTCGCCCTCGGGTTGGTTTGCCCTCTGTAGAGACAGAGAGTCATCCCATACGGGATTGGCCAGTGACCCTTTACACTCCCACATTTTAAACTTGAAAGATAAGGAACTTCTCCATGAATCATTGAGAGAGCACGCTCCCTTTTACTGTGTCTCAATAATGAATGAGAAGCAGAGTCAGTAAGAGCACAGATCCACCTGGAGTGTAATTACAGGCACTCATTCAACTTCTGGCTCGTCCCCACCTTCCAATCCTGTAGTTTGTGTTCTGCCACCATGTCTGGACCACCACTGTCATACCTGCACCTTACAGCTTCTCGCTTCCATAGTTTGCTCTTATTATTCAATATGCCTTTGTTTACCTGGCTGGCTCTCTCTCCATGTTCCCTAACTAGGCTCAGAGACCATTTCCCTCTTCTTTGTACCCTGTGATTAGGGCACCAGGGCCATCCTTTCAAATACTGTAATGTATCGCAACAGTCTATTTATATGTCTACCTTTTCCTACCAGACTAAAAGCATGAAAGTATCTTATTTATTTTTTTAATTTGTTTGTAGTTGGAGGATAATTGTTTTACAATATTGTGTTGGCTCTTTTCGTATGACAACGGGCATCAGCCATAGGTATATATATGTCTTCTTCCTCTTGAATCCCCCCACCCCCACCCTATCCCACCCCTCCAGCTTGTCACAGTTGAGCTCCACATTGAGCTTCCTGTGTTATACAGTAAGTTCTCATTAGCTATTTATTTTCCCTTTGGTAATGTATATGTTTCAATGCTACTTTCTCAAATTGTCCCACCCTCTCCTTCACCCGATGTGTCCACGAGTCCATTCTCTACGTCTGCATCTCTATTTGCTGTTCAGTCACTCAGTCATGCCTGACTCTCTGCAACCCCATGGACTGTAGCCCGCCAGGCTCCTGTGTCCACATGGGATTCTCCAGGCAAGATTACTGGCATGAGTTGCCATTCCTTCTCCAGGGGATCTTCCTGACCCAGGGACTGAAACTGCGTCTCTTACAACTCCTGCTTTGGCAGATGGGTTCTTTATCCTCTGAGCCACCGGGAAAGCCCTAATAGGTATCTAATAGGCATCTCTATTCCTGCCTTGCAAATAAGTTCATCGGTACTGTTTTTCTAGATTTCATGTATATGAGTTAATATATGATATTTGTTTTTCTGACTTACTTCACTCTCTACAATAGGCTCTAGTTTCATCCACCTCACTAGAACTGGCTGAAATGTGTTCCTTTTTATGGCTGAGTAATATTTCATCATATAGATGTACCACAACTTTGGTATCCATTCATCTGTCGATGGAGGTCTAGGTTGCTTCCATGTCCTAGATATTGTAAATAGTGCTATAATGAACACTGGGGTGCATGTGTCTTTTTAAATTATGGTTTTCTCAGGGTATACTGGAGAAAGAAATGGCAACCCACTCCAGTATTCTTGCCTGGAAAATTCTAGGGACAGAGGAGCCTGGTGGGCTGCCATCTGTGGGGTTGCACAGAGTCAGACATGACTGAAGTGACTTAACAGCAGGGCTATATGCCCAGAAGTGGGATTGCTGGGTCAATGGCAATTTTATTACTAATTTTAAAAGGAATTTCTGTACTGTTCTCCATGGTGGTTATATCAATTTACATTCCCACCAACAGTGCAAGAGGCTTCTCTTTTCTCCACACCCTCCCTAGCATATATTATTTGCAGATTTTTGATGATGGCCATTCTGACTGATATGAGGTGATACCTCATTGTAGTTTTGATTTGCATTTCTTTAATAACGAGCGATGGTGAGTATCTTTTCATGTGTTTGTTGGCCATCTGTTTGTCTTCTTTGGAGAAATGTCTGTTTAAGTCTTCTGCACAGTTTTTGATTGGGTTGTTTGTTTTTCTGGTTTTGAGCTGCATGAGCTACTTGTATATTTTGGAGATTAATCCTTTGTCAGTTCTTTTATTTGCAATTATTTTCTCCCATTCTGAGGGTTGTCTTTTCATCTTGTTTATAGTTTCCTTTGCTGTGCAAATCTTATTTACTTTTTAAGGCTCTAGCACAGAACTTGGCATAGAGTATTATCTCTATAAATAATTTTGTAAATGGAATAGAGGACATTTAAAAGTATATTTCCTTATGTTCTCATATTTGCTAAGGGGCTCAGAATAAAACTGGCAACAATGTTTTAAAAATGGATATCTGTTTGTTTATAAATGATTTTTATGGAAAAAGACTGACCAGACACTAGACTTCCCCCAAACTCACAGCCCCCAAACTGCCTTTTAAACTACCTTCGTCTTTCATTTTGCCCCTAAGTGAATGTGGTCCATTGAATTAGTTTTGAAGGCTTGCTTATCACATCAACTTCTAAGATTTTCATAAAGTCATTCTATGCCTGGTTTCTCTGCTTGTGAAATTAAAGATGATATTGACTTCTGCTAAGCAAGACTGATGAAATGATCCTTGATTGAAAAGTTTTATAACCAAATGCTGGCAAACCATGATTTCAGGCACATTTTCCCAAGGTTCTGATAATCATATTAGTGATCAAAGGGAGAAAAAATGTGTTTGCAATTTGACAGTTTTTTATTTCTCTCTCTCAAGTCAAGCTCACTGAGTTAAATAATCCAGTCAGTTTTAATTCACGTCTCTTGTTTCTAAATTATTCAGCTCTGTCAAGGAAAATTGTAATTGCTTGATCTTATCATTAAATAGTGTGCTGACAGGCTTACAAGACAATGTTTTTTTGTGTGTTGTTGTTGCTGTTATTTCAGTGCACCATATTTAAATCATCTTGTATTCCTTATCTATCCACGAGGTGGTAATTTGGTTTACTGCTATCAATGTGAATTTTATGTTTTCTGACCATTCAAAATTGCTGTTATCGTCCATTCCACAAATAAAATACTATACCCAGAGATAGTGTAACATTAAAGAGAAATGTGTGAGGAACACAAATAATCCAGGGAAATGGTGAAAGCAAGTTGGAGGCTAAGACTGCCTCCTGTTTGATCCTCTATCATGTCTTGATGCTTAAGGGTGGTTCAGATGGTAAAGATCCGCCTGTAATGTGGGAGACCCAGGTTTGATCCCTGGATTGGGAAGATCCCCTGGAGGAGGGCATGGCAATCCACTCCAGTATTCTTGCCTGGAGAATCCCCATGGACAGAGGAGCCTGGCGGACTACAGTCACTGGGGTTGCAAAGAGTCCCACATGACCGAACAACTAAGCACAGCACAGCAGCATAGCTCCTGCAGAGAAACTGCCATGCTCAGAAATTAAAGTCATCATCTCCTTAAAACCCAGATCTTTCCTCACCATTATCAACGTATCCTCCATTGTCATGTATGTTCTCAGCTGTGCCCTTTATTATTTTAGCACACAACTGCCCAGCAGAGGATTTTTACTCAAAATGATCATGTGGTTCTGCTTTCAATCGCTCTTTCACTTTTCACCTGTCCATTCGTCCAACATCACTTTTATTGCAACACTTTCTGGCCGAATTTCCTCACTCACTGGGGTTGCCTCTTGTTGTTGTTGTTTTTAGTCACTCAGTTGTGTCCTACTCTTTTGCGACCCCCTACCAGGCTCCTCTGTCATGGGATTTCCCAGGCAAGAGTACTAGAGTGGGTTGCCACTTCCTCCTTCAGGAGATCTTCCTGACCCAGGGATCAAACCTGTGTCTCCTGCATTGGCAGGTGGATTCTTTAGCACTGAGTCACCAGGGAAGCCGAGGTTACCTCTACAATAATCAATTTGCCCTCTTAATCTCTGGGGCACAGTGGCTCTGCTTTTGTGTTACCCGCCTTGGCAATGTGCACAAAGCAGGAAATACTGTATAATTTCCTTACAATCCCAAGTATGGTTTCTTCACAACATACCAAAAAGTTTCTAGCCAGACAGATATCCCAGTGCAAAGCAAATGCAGAGCTGGAAGTCAGGTGACAATCAGATGAGTCAGGAGGTGCACTTCCTGGGCTCCTGGCTGTGGAAACACACCAGGTGCCAAGGAAGCCGTGCTCCTGAGTGTTCTTCTCCAAGACCCTGTGGGGCTGAGACCACAGGGGGACCAGGAAGTCCAGACCTGCTGTGGCAGCAAGCTCTTAGCATACTTCCAGTCCTGGTCAGGACTAGGGAGAGAGGCTTAGTCTGCAGGGTCAGGGTGTAGATGGCTGGTGTTCAGTGAGGCTTTCAAAAGTTCTGTTCAAGACACTTTGTTAATGGGTTCACCACTGCTGATGAGCTCGTAAGATCAACATAATAAAATTCAAGGCTATTTTAACTTTTAAAATGTGCTCAACTTTTTTGCAGATGGCCATTTCAGAGCGATTCCCGTTCATAAATATTGATCAATCAATGAGAAGGAGATGCCTCTCTGAACTGTAGGACAGCATTTTATTGAGGAAGAATCCACTCCATAGTGGCTCTTACTATAATAAATACCAACTCATTCTATTATTATAGACCAAATTCTAAGTCCCAAAGATATAACTTTTTCAAGTTACAGGCATGATATCATTATTCAACTTGTAAAAATAATGGCTTCTGGCCAGAAAAGAATTTTTTTTAATCAATTGTCTCAATTGTAGTCCAAATTCCACTTGGGAATTGCTTTCAGAGCTTTTTCCTGAATCTGTGGGGCAAAGGCTGCAATTCAAGGAACAAGGTGAATTTTTATCAGTAACTAAGTCTGTGAAAGGCAATAAACACTTTCTTTTCCCAAGGCAATGTGATGAATCACACTTTCTGTTCTTCTTCCCCCTCTGGAGTCACATAGGCTAGTGTTTGAGGTTTGCTTGTTTGTTTATATGTGTATGTATGTATGCATTTATTTATTTGTATCATTGCCTATACAGGCCTAAGTATATTGTTAGGTTGCAGCCCATAATTTAATTTATATGCTCTATGCTTATGAAGTACTTTATGATTTTTCCAACTGAGTTCACTTAATAAGCATTTTGATTGTCTTATCAGCACTTACACGTGTTCAGAAATGATATGATTATAGCCACTTCACACATGAGTTGACTGTGTCTTGGACATGGTAAATGAGTCACCGTGAGTGCACATTCAGTCTCTCAATCGTGTCTGACTCTTTAGCCTGCCAGACTCTTCTGTCCATGAAATTTTCCAGGCAAGAATACTGGAGTGAATTACCATTTCCTCCTCCAGAGGACCTTCCTGCACTTGAGATCAAACCCTTGTCTCCTGCAAGGACAGGTGGATTCTTTACCACTGAGCCGTCGGGGACGCTACCACTCATTACTCTGAGTCAATGCTCTTTCTTCCATTCACCTCGATTTTATTCTTTTCACAGGCTGACTATTCAGGGAGCCTCCTTGGTTTAGGATGCTGAAATTCCCTCTTATCTTCACTATAAGTAGGGACTGAAATTCTCCAGTCTCATTTAGGGAAGAAGGAGGAAGTAAGAAGGTGGATAGATATCTAGCTTGTCTTCCAGAATCCAGGAGATCAAACTGTTAATCCCATTTCAATCACTTCTATTATTTCTATTGTATAGAAATATACAATATTTTTGTGCTGGATATAATCAGGAATGGTACCATGATGGAGGGGACTTAATGGGTTCCTACTGTGTTTCAGGAAGAACACTAGCTTTATATTTTCTTTGCAGTTTCTCCATCAATTTAATCTTCCAGACAGTTTATAAATGAGATATTGCTTGTTCCCAATTTCCTTTGGAGGAAATAGCCTTCACAGACATCGAATCATTGATCCAAGTTTGCACATCAGTAAGTGGCAAGCAGATGGTGACTCAAACCTCATTTACCCTAAGTTCATTCTTCCCAGGACACAAGGTTGGACCAACCCTACTGCCAGTGACCTCCTCCCTATGTCCATTATAGCCATCCCACTGGAAAGTGCTGCTCTCTACCACACAGGAAAAGACAACCAAAAAATTTAAAGCATTCCCTTTACTAGAGGAGATTGGAAAGAGAAATGTTCTTATTATCTTAAATCTCTCAGCTCTTTGGAAAAGGATTATGAAAAATATTGTCCTTAATTTATTATTTGGATTTTCTTTATGAGATTCCAAGTAGGGATAAGGAGAATGTTGATGTTTCCTTTCCTGTAGATTTACAGTTTTTACCTTATGTGCCACCAGCCATACCTGTCCAGCCTCCAGGTCAGCCTCAGAAATGTTATTGGGCAAGAGATCTTTAAGGAAAGAGCAGTCGAGGAAAATGGCTGCATCCAGTGGTGACAAGTTAGGCCCCTGTGCTGACTCTGCCTCTGAAAAGAGCTAAAAATACTAGATGAAACATGAGAGTAGAAAGGGAAAAATAGAAGAGCAGATAAAAGAGGAGGAGGGAAGGTGAAATGAAAAAGCAACTTGCAAATATTTTGAGGCAAATAGGCTTTAAAACTATTAAATAATTAAATTTTCTTAATTAAATGTTTCTCCTTCCCCCAAAACAACACAGAGGAAATAAACATCTCCCTCTAAGAACAAGCAACCTGAGCTTGGCTGTCCGGATTCCACCAAGTCCATGTTATTGATCCTTACATAAGTTTCAAAAACAAAAAGACTTGTGAAACGAGTTCTAGAATTCCTCCCTTAAAGGTACTGATTTATTTAACTTGTTTGTGTGGAAAATTTCAAAGATAATACAGGATATTATTATATCCAGCCTCACGTCATGTACCATCCTGGATCTGTCACTCAGCTTCAGTGACAACAAGTCATGGCCAATTTTGCTCCATTTGAAGCCCCTGCTCTCTCTTCCCCAGATATTCTGAAGCAATTTCAGATGCCACAGCAACTGAAACCAATGCCTTCCTCTAAAGATAAGAAGTTTTGCAAACTATAAGCTCAACAGTCTTACTGTATCTGAAATCTTATAATGATTCCAAACATCATCAATTATCCAGTTGGTAATCACCCCTGTAGTCTCTAAAGTTTTCTAAGCATTTCCTGTTTACACATGAGGGCCATAGGCTGATTTTTTAATCATTGGTTATGATATAAACAGCATTCCTTTCATTTCCAGGGCTTTTGATAACATGTCCACTGAGACACTTGAGCTATCTTTCCAAGATCTTTACTCCTTAATCAGCTTCACTTCGTGGTTCTCGGTGAAACTCACAGGAAATAGTTTGGTCAGCAGAGAAGACCACATCCCCCAGGTGAGCTTTGAGAAGGTTGGTAATTGTCAGAAGACCATGCCAACTCAACCTCACATTTTGTTATGAATCAATGTGGGTAATTGTGCATGAAGCCAGCTTCCTCTTAGTCTTATGCTTGCCAACTGTACTGAAGACATTGAAAGTAAACACCGTTAATCTATTTACATGTAGAATTTACATGTATTCCTCCTCTTAGGAGACATGCAAATATCTGTATCATTTCAGACTGTTTATGGCACTTTTGTACCAACAGTATATAGTTGTTCCAAATGGAACGGAACTATGCAGAACTATTATGTCTGAACTTGAATCACAGGATATGATTCAACAGGGATAAGGAAATAACAGGAATTGTTTAGATGAGCGCCTGTAAAAACATTCAGCATTAGCTTTCTCTTTTTCTTTTTTTTTAAATAATCTTAAAATTATAAAATCCTAAAACCTTCTGATTTTACTAGAGATACCCATGACAGTGATGATGATGATGTTATTAAAATTTGAAATCCAGGCTAACCTGAAAGTAAGCTTGTGGTAAGTCATGCTTCATAAACCATGGTCTCTGGGAATCTGTAACAGTTGGCTAAATGCTCCTGAAATTCAGGCAAACAAGACCACTGGCAAATATAAATTAGGAAAGTTACTGAAATAATTCAGGAGAAAGATAGAGAAAAATTCAAGGGACATACTCAGAGATGTGAGAGGGGGAAGAATGTGCTTGTTTGAGAACTGGGCTGTGTCCACACTAATGAAGGAAAGGAAGCCTCCATTTAAAGGCAGGAAGTACTTCATAGGCATTTGAGCAACAAGACAATAATTTTCATTTTAAGCTGTTATGGAAATAAAATATTAATATGAAGCCCATTAACGAAAGACGGAGTGGATTCTAGAGATCATTAAGAGCGGGCAATTAAAGTGACCTCCCTTGGAGGTGCTTCAAAAATCCATAACTAGTTACTTATTCAATGTTTCAATTAAATGGGAGAGAATTCTAAACTTCTCCAAAAGTTTCAGATTCAGATTCTCCAAAATGGAGGCCTGAATATATAAAATTAAAATATTATACAATGTAGAAAATACATGTATTGGTCAGATTTTCTTGGCTGTGAACTGATTTAATTTTGTTTTTTGTTTTTTAAATATTATCTTTAAAGAAATTTTCGAAATGAGTGAATTCTTTTCCCCTGAGAAATCACTTGAAAGAGAATTGTGGCAAATGACATTTGAAAATTTTAAATTGTATCGCACTGAAAGTCAGATTTTTTTTTTCCTGAATTACTTTAGGTAAAAGACAGACTTGTGGGATTTTAAGTAATTTACATCATTTGAATGTCATTTAAATTTATAGACAGTGAAATCCACTGTTCTTTTGTGTGTAGCTTTATACTGTCTGACGAATGTATAGAGTAGTGCAGTCATTACTGTAATCATGATACAAGAGTCCCCCCAGTCTCACTTAGATAAACCTCCTAGGAGTGACATTTGTAGTCAACCCTCTGCCCACATGTCCCTATAACTATGTGTTTTCTAGAATGACACACAAGCAGAATGAAGCCTTTGGATATTTGGAGGGGAGGGTCACAATTTTCTTCAAGTTAATATCTTACTCCACGAAGTCAAACACAGAAGACTTAAAATCAAAGAGAATTGTTTAGACACCCTTTGATATTATAGTTTCTATCTGTATTACATCTCTATGTATTGGACTCTCCCCAGACAAGGCCAGAATTTTTACTTTCCAAAGTTATATGTATTTTAAAGATTTAAGAAAGTGAAAAATATTCCTTTACTCTAACACAGATATTTACTATGTCTGTTGCTTTCCCTTCATTTCAAAATCATGAAGATTCCTTCTGAAGTTGTTTGCCTTCAGCTGGCGTTCAGATTTTTTGAACAGCTCTTCTGCAGGAGATAAGCAATGTTAGATGCGTTCTACCTGAAACTGCATTCTGCCTAGGGGTCACCCACATCTCATGCCTCACCTTTCCTATGTCCCACCCACAGCAGGCTCTTCCCTTCACATTCTCTGTTCTTATGGGCAACATATTCAAACTTCCTCCTTGAGAGTCGTGTTCCATGGCTTTCTTTCCCTCATCTAAGTTCTAGTATCACACACATCGGTAATTCCTTTTGTTTTAACAATACGTGTTTCTCAAATATAGCTGTTCTTTTTCCTTCTAACTGACACTGCCAAATAAAAAAATCTAAAGGGTGTCTCTGCTTCCATTCTTGTGCCCTCTCAAATCTCTTAAACACACTGCTGCTGCTGCTAAGTTACTTCAGTCGTGTCCGACTCTGCGCGACCTCATAGACGGCAGCCCACTAGGCTCCCTTGTCCCTGGGATTCTCCAGGCAAGAACACTGGAGTGGGTTTCCGTTTTCTTCTCCAATGCATGAAAGTGAAAAGTGAAAGTGAAGCTGCTCAGTCGTGTCCAACTCTTAGTGAACCCATGGACTGCAGCCTACCAGGCTCCTCCGTCCATGGGACTTTCCAGGCAAAGTACTAGAGTGGGGTGCCAAACACACTAGCACCCCTAAAATATTTCTTAATTTGAAATTTACCCAAGTCTTCTGATTCTTAAAAACTTTCAAAGGCTCCGTCCTGACTACAGGATATAATACAAAGCCGTAGCGTGTATTTTATCACATCTTATAAATATATCATCATTCCATTGCCTTCACTAAGCAATATGTTTCTTGAAGTCATGGCTTGTATTGCATTTTACTTTTTGGGAGTATCCTTCATCTAGTGGGCTTCCCAGGTGGTGCAGTGGTAAAGAATCTGCCTGCAAATGCAGAAGACACAGAAGATGTGAGTTTGATTCCTGGATCGGGAAGATCCCCTGGAATAGGAAGTGGCCACCCACTCCGGTATTCTTGTCTGGAAAATACTGTGGACAGAGGAGCAGGGCAAACTATAGTCCATGGGGTCGCAAAGAGTTGGCCATGACTGAGGGACTGAGCACTGCACTACATACTAACATCTAGTATAATTATTGGCATAACGTAGATATTAGTATTTTCTGAGCTGAAAATCTTGTCTTTTCCCCAAGTTTTACCAATAATACAAGTACATCTCCTTTATGGCAACCAATGCATCCTATTTTTCAGCCCAACTGTTTTTGTCCACTTACATGTTTATATACCTAAATAAGCTCTTCAGTTCAGTTCAGTCACTCAGTCGTGTCCGACTCTTTGCGATCCCATGAACCGCAGCACGCCAGGCCTCCCTGTCCATCACCAACTCCCGGAGTCCACCCAAACCCATGTCCACTGAGTCAGTGATGTCATCCAACCATCTCATCCTCTGTCATCCCCTTCTCCTCCTGCCTTCAATCTTTCCCAGCATCAGGGTCTTTTCAAATGAGTCAGTTCTTCGCATCATGTGGCCAGGTATTGGAGTTTCAGCTTCAGCATCAGTCCTTCTAATGAATATTCAGGACTGATCTCCTTTAGGATGGACTGGTTGGATCTCCTTGCAGTCCAAGGGACTCTCAAGAGTCTTCTCCAACATCAGAGTTCAAAAGCATCAATTTTTTGGTGCTCAGCTTTCTTTATAGTCCAACTCTCACATCCATACATGACTACTGGAAAAACCATAGGCTTGACTAGACGGGCCTTTGTTGGCAAAGCAATGTCTCTGCTTTTCAATATGCTGTCTAGGTTGGTCAAAACTTTCCTTCCAGTGAGTAAGCGTCTTTTAATTTCATGGCTGCAATCACCATCTACAGTGATTTTGGAGCCCAGAAAAATAAGGTCAGCCACTGTGTCCACTGTTTCCCCATCTATTTGCCATGAAGTGATGGGATCAGATGCCATGATCTTAGTTTTCTGAATGCTGAGCTTTAAGCCAACTTTTTCACTCTCCTCTTTCACTTTCGTCAAGAGGCTCTTTAGTTCTTCAGTTTCTACCATAAGGGTGGTGTCATCTGCATATCTGAGGTTATTGATAAACTCTAAGCTGTCTTAATACAGAAACTTCCCCTTTATTTCATTGCACTTTGCCTAGTAGTTAGGGTCTTCCCTTGTAACTAATTGATAACCAGTACATATCCTGTAATTATATGATGAAATAAAAGGAAATATTCAACGGTGAATATCTTTGGATATTATAAAGTTTCCTTCCTTATTTCATTCATGCTTATATTATTATATGATATATTTTTCTATGGAAAGTGTTTTCCTTGGTAGCATAATATGAGTAATTATCTGTTCCTTTTAAAATCACAATTACAAAGGCAGCAGTGGGACATATGTGACATATTCCAGACATATTCTCCAATCTGTTGGTTTTTCAAAGTAAAAAATCTATATCTTTTAGATAACAAAGTGAAAAATATTAAATTACACCTGCTGAAACATAACTAAGCAATCACCAAGGCTATACATTCAACAGCTAACATCACAATCTTTAAATAAATAAATATGCCTTAACAGACATTCCCAGATACTTTCTAATTATATTTTCTAAAAATAAGGTGATCTGAAAGTGTATTTTTTTGAAATATTATTAAATAAAGAAAAAAGTCTGTAAGAACTTTAATTGTGCTTTGACTGAAGATTAATTTTCCTTTTTAATCATTGATGTCTCTACTCATCTTGACACTCACTTTGTGTCAACATGTGGGTTGCCTCTGCCCAAGGACACAGTGCTTCCTGCCCTGAGGTCTTTCCTGGGGTGCTATGATTGCTGATGGAGCCTGGAGGGGTAGCAGAAGAAATGGAAAGCAAACGAGCAATTTGAGTAGGTGGACCTCTGAGTGATCAAAGTACTCTCAGTTCTCATTAGGCTCAAAGGAGGAGTTTAGCATCAGCCAAGTTTTGGCCAACAACTTAAAGATAAAGTAAAAGGGTGTGGCAGGAAGGGTTGACATTTCCAGGGGCCAGAGCAGGTGATTTACTATGAGAACCAAACATAAAAAAGCGAAGAGAACAAGAACTTCATTGAGCCAGAAATTTTTCTTTCCTTTTGTCCTTAATTTTCCCCAGATGTGTTGACTTGTCTTCTTTTTTCTCCTTTTGAGTCATGCTCTTACACTCACACACACATACACACAATAAACACATTCATTTATTATCTTATTCTTGGCTGTTTTATTAGCAACAGCCCTGGAAGTATGTACTGGGTTGTCCAAAAAGTTTGTTCGGCAGTGAATACATTACTCAATAATGTTCTTGGTGAAAGTGAAAAATATGTCTTTTATTTAAAATTGAATGAACTTCTTGGATAACCTAATATATTAATTTCCTTCAACCCAAGGAAACAAAATTAGATATTTTAGTAAAATCATAAGCCAAAAAACCAGAATTGAGAAGTAGATATCCCAGCTCTTGTAAAGGATTTGAGTGTGTTATACTATTTATTGTAGATATGAAATTATATAATCCCGGAGCTTCTTAAAGCTGCAGCTGTTATAATTTCACACCTCCCGATGGTCCTCACTTCAGGGTTCCAGGGTGCTTCTCCAGAGAGGTGTCCCCAGAACTGACTCAAACAGAAAAAGCTGGAAGGAGAGCAGCTTGACGCTCACCAAGTGAGCTGGCAAACTGAGTCAATCAGCAGCCTCGTTTAGGATCAAGTTTTCCACACTCCGTGCAATGAGGAACTCAGTTTTACAGGGAAGTCTGTGCGAACTATGGAATTGGTAGTCTGCTGAATTTATTGCAGTCAGCCTGGGAAGCCAGAGGACAAGCATCTCATTTAGTGGACCGTGAACAGAGTGGGGGTGGCCCACATCCAGCTGGTACCGCTAATGCCGCTGACTGCCAAGGGACAGTGCCTTATCCTGTGTCAGGGGCCCCCAGCCTCCGGGATCTAATGCCTGATGATCTGAAGGGGAGCCGATGTGATAATAACAGACAAAGTGAACAATCAAGGCACTGTTCCTGAATCGTCTCCAAACCGGTCCTCTACCACACTCTCCATGCATGGAAAACTGTCTTCCACGATGCCTGTCCCTGGTGCCAAAAAGGTTGGGGAATGCTGCTGCATGCTCATCTTAACACCTTGGAATATTTATATTAAAATCTCCCTTCCACACTCTAACAACTTCAAGCGTAAGCATATCCTTTAATTCTTTGGCTCTTTATATTCTCACTTTCACACTCCTTCTTCCATTTTTAAGTTCTATTATAGAACAGTATTAAGAGAATTTTTGAAAAAATGATCATATTATGATCAGAAAGAAGTACATTTATTTAAAGATGCTGATGTCCCAGGCATTATGCTAACCACTGTGTATAATTTGGGACATTATGTGAAGTAGATGTTACTATTGTCTGCATTTTAATAATGAGGAAATAGAGACATAAAATTATTCACTGGTCCAAGTTTTAAAACACAGAAGAGTTAAACAGTTAACCAGGTCCTTTGTGATCTATCTCTGCTAAACTCTTAAGCCTTGTCTGGAATATTCTCCCATATACATTTTAACCATATGACTTGTCATGATGTAAAAACAAATATACACTATGCAGGAAGGTCACTGAGATTATTCCATCAAGAGATGTCTAGGGGATATTAACTGTATGTCATTTAAAATGGGTCAAGGGACTGCCTTGGTGGTCCAATGGTTAGGACTCCATGCTTCCAATGCCAGGAAGGAAATAAGATCCCTGGTCAAGGAACTAAGATCCCTTGTGTCATGCAGCTAGAAAGTTTAAAAAATAAATAAATAAAATAAAAGTTGGGTCTTTAAAAAAATAAAATGGGCCAAATGTCTTGGATATACTCTGATTTAGTCAATTATTTTATATTGGTAAATATAAGAGCAACACAAGAACTTTTGGTCTGTCACATGAAACCTTGGTCTTTTTGAGTCTCATTTTTATTTAAAGTCTCAAGCTCAGTGACTATCCACTCTCTTGTGTGTGTGTGTGTGTGTGTGTGTGTGTGTGTGTGTGTGTGTGTACATATGTGCTCAGTCGTGTCTGACTCTTTGTGATCCCATGGACTGTAGCCTGCCAGGCTCCACTGTCCATGGAGTTCTCCAGGCAAGGATACTGGAGTGGGTTGCCCTGCCCTTCTCCAGGGGAACTTCCTGACCCAGGGATTGAACTGTGTCTCTTATGTCTCCTGCATTGGCCGGTGGGTTCTTTATCACTAGAACCATCTGGGAAGCACTTACCAGGATTTTATTTGTTTTCCTGAAACTAATATTATTGTCTGTATGAATAACTATGCTCAATATCTTTGCCTCCACTTTCCAGTCCCACACTCTGTTCATTAAATGTCCACTTCAGATTCCAATTAGATTTCTGTCTTTTTTTAACAAACCTCTTTCACCACTAGAAAACACACAAGTGTAAAAACACTTAGCAAATGCAAAACAAAACAGAACAAAAAGAGTAGAACTGGAATTTGGACTCCTGCTATAGGATGCCAGATATCAAACTCACAATACATAAACCATATAGTTAATTTTAAACCATATGGATTAGAAATAATTAAACTGTTAAAATGCCAGCAAGAAATAAGATTTTAGGCCTATGCTCAAGCCTCTATTAACAAAAGATCTAATTATTTAACAAATGCATGGGAATAAATAAGATAATAAATGAGATACTTTTCAGGATAATTAATGGACAAGTTCAATGACACATACATTGTGTTCCCAAATTATTCTTCAGGTCTTTCTGAATAGTGTAAAGATACCAAATTATGCATGTATATTTTATACACACATTTCTGGAGGATGCAGCAAAAGACAACAAAGTCATGATGCCCTCCTGACTCTGAATTTCCCATCATTCTACAGTGCCTCTGTCCATCTGACAATGAGCCAGCATTCCTGCTTCAGTGGCCAGGTGGGGCAGGGTTACCTGCAAAATTAGAGTACTAAATGGAAGGAAGTGACAGTCAGCATGATAGCATCTCAGATCCTTCTTAAGAACGTGTGAGGTTTCTCTCATCTTTGTTTCCTGTTTAATATGTGGTTTGGACATTTTGAGGAAGAAATCTAATTTCAAAGTTGTCTACATATGTTTAGTGACAAATATTGTGTTGTTTGAAAGCTCATCACTCTGAGTGACATATGTCTTGTGTACTATTTACTGGTAAGCCCAGAGCTTTATTCTCTAACAATTTTCTTTCTGCAGAAAATATTTTGCTATTTCTGAATAACTAATTAGCAAAGTTATATACTATGGAAGCTATGTACTAGAGAAATGGCATACTCTAAAAACTATATCACAAGTTTTGGCTCTGAGAATTTATGCAGAGTTAATGACTGACATAAAATAGATAAGTAACAAGGATTTAAAAAAATTTTTAATTTGTTTATTTAGTTCTGGCTCTGCTGTGTCTTTGTTGTTGCGCGCAGGTTTTCTCTAGTTGTGGCAAGTGGGGGCTACTTTCTAGTTGTGGTGCGTGGGCTTCTCCTTGTGGTGGCTTCTCTTGTTGTGGAGCACCGACTATGTGAGCTTCAATAGATGAGCTCAGTAGTTGTGGCTTGTGGGCTCTAGAATGTAGGCCCAGTAGCTGAGGCACAGGGGCTTAGTTGCCCTGGGGAATGTGGAATTTTCCCGGTCCAGGGATCAAACCCATGTCCCCTACATTGGCAGGTAGATTCTTAACCACGGGACTGCCAGGGAAGCCCAGTAACAAGGATCTACAGTATAGCATAGGAAACTATATTCAATATCCTGTAATAACCTATAATGGAAAATAATCAGAAAAAAGTATATATAGTGAACCACTACATATAAGTAAATTATTTTCATGAATTTAGTGAGCATTTATAACCAAATTATTGAATGTGAGGAAGGGGCTGTGGGGACTCACGGTTTGTAGCCAGAAAGTGTGGGTACCAGTCAGAAGTGTGGGTACCTTGAGACCAGCATCTAAAGTGGGGACAACACTGTGGGCCCTGAACCTGTGGGGTCTGCACTGACTCAAGGTGGTCAGTGTCAGAAATGAATTAAAATGTAGGACACGCCACCAGTGTCTGCAGAGAATGGGAGCACTAGTTGAAGTAGAGAAGCCACACTATTAGTGATAGAAGTGTTGCAAGTAGAGAAAGTTGTTCTTTGTCAGGAAAGTGAATTTTCTAACCTTCGGTTGATATAGAGCTGCCCAGCAAGGCTGGTCAGACTACTTAAGAGGAGCCGCTGTGGGACTTGACCCGGCAGCCTCACTGTGGCTCACCGTGGTCCCTGGGCCTAGACCCTCTCTGCACCCCTAACTCAGCATCCTTCACACCCCACTGCCTTCTCTGCACCCCATCTAGATTGCCTGGACTCTCTGCTTTTCTTCCAAACCTACCTAGTGGAGCCTCGGCGCCTCTGCCTCGAGTGCCCTCTGCCTGGAATTCTCCTCCCCTGGCCGTGTCAGTGCTCACGCTCTTGCTTCCTTCAGGGTTGGTGGAAACTTGACCTCCGTGGCGAACTCTCCCCCTCCCTCCCTCTCAAAAGGCTCCTCTGCCTCCCCCTTCAATTGTTGTCATCTTTCCCACTTCATTTTCCTCCACTGGACTTATGGAAACCTGACCGCACATTTTGTGTCTAATGTTTGCATGTTTATTCTTCCTCCACCCCCCTCTACTTGTCACATGCATGATGCCTTGAAGGTCAAATACTCTGGGTTTGCAGTGATCTTTCTGTAGATCTCCTGCACATAGCCTGCCACCTTCTGGGCTCTCAAAACTATATGTTGAATGAGTCAACTGCAGGCAAGTAGAAAACTCAAAACACACCCATTGTGTGGTGTGTATTTTCCCAAAATATTTAAATGATCAACATCAGAAAACTTGGCAAAGAGTGCTTCTGTCATTTGCTTTTCACATGGTGAGATGCTTATTTGAAGTCTGTGATAAGTACAGGAAATCCAACCCTTTGAGAACGTCAGTTGGTTTATTCTGCGTGTCTGTTGTTCTCAGTGTTACTACGTTAAATTCAACCATGAATCTGAAAGAACATTAAGTTGTAGTCTATAACAGAGCATTCTGTTGTTGTTACATCTATTAAGTTGATTTTTAAATTGAATCACTCTATTATTGTTGTTGTTGTTCAGTAGCTAAGTCATGTCCGACTCTTTGCGACCCCATGGACTGCAGCACACCAGGCTTCCTTGTTCTTCAGTATCTCCTGGAGTTAACTCAAACTCATGTCCATTGAGTCGGTGATGCCATCCAACCATCTCATCCTCTGCTGCCTCGTTCTCCTTTTGCCTTCAAGCTTCTCCAGCATCAGGGTCTTTTCCAGTGAGTCGGTTCTTCGCATCAGATGGCCAAAGTATTGCAGTTTCAGCTTCAGCATCAGTTCTTCCAATGAATATTCAAGGTTTATTTCCTTTAGGATTGACTGGTTTGATCTCCTTGCAGTCCAAGTGACTCTAAAAAGAGTCTTCTCCCGCACCACAATTCAAAAGCATCAATTCTTCGACGCTTAGCCTTCTTTACTAGTATCAAAAATAACTTTTAATTTTTCCCCTGCTCTTCAAGACTGATTTTCCCTGGAATTTCAAAGTCTCTCAACCTGCTGTGTCATTTTTAGTCCTTCCCTCTAGTTGTCTTAACCATCAGAGGTTATTCTTCAATGAAAAATAATTACTTGATAGTGATTTTTGTGAACTGTTTTTCAACACACTATAAATAGTCACAGCTGACTCTGATTCTTTTGTTTTCCCACATTTTTTATGGAACTGTAAAAAAAAAAAAAAACCTAGCACACCTAGAGATGTTATTGCTTACATTGAAAGGATATAAAATGTCTTTATGGAATCCCAGGAAATCCTGAAACTAAAATTATACTATTGTATTCATTCATTTACTCAACAAATGTTTATTGTGTCTCTGACATGAGTCATGCACTGTGGTAAGTGATGATGCTTAAAGGTGGATGAGATGTAATCCAATCTATTACAAAGCAAACCATTGTCTTAATGTGGGTGGTGCTCTGTCCTAATTTTCCTCTTTTCCTGTAATGATGCAGGCAGAATGGGTTCAGAGACATAGCCGACATTAAGTCTGCCCTTTCCTCTTTTTGAGAACCCCTCAACCAAGAGCTTACATCTCTCATGTGGCCTTGCTGTAACTTTGGATTTTTTCTTTTTTTCCCCCCTGCTTGTTACTGATATACACGTTTTCATAGCCCACAAAGCCCTCATTTCAGCCATGTGTACTGAGTTGCACAAAGAAATCCAGTAATTTTTCATGAGGTATTGGCCAAAGATGATTGTGTTGGGTGGCATAAACCATTAGGACAGACTTGCTACAGTACATGCTGAGCCCCAAGTGGTCCATTTTCATACTGGAAAATTGGAGGCTTCTGGAAGGCTATCAAATAAAATAATTTCAAATGAGAAGAGCCCCATCTTAAACACAGTGTATCCCTCAGCTCCATAGCTGTAATCTTCCTTTATGAAACAAAGAATTATCTTCTCATTGAAAACCTGAGATAAACGGACATGCTAGAGTGTAAGTAAAAATCAGATTCAATCCCGCCCCCCATATCATATCCACAGTAATGTCCTATCCTCTCTTCAAGTGAAAGTGAAGTCACTCGGTCATGTCCGACTCTTTGTGACCCCATAGACTGCAGCCTTCCAGGCTCCTCTGTCCATGGGCTTTTCCAGGCAAGAATACTGGAGTGGGTTGCCACTTCCTTCTCCAGGAGATCTTCCCGACCCAGGGATTGAACCCGGGTCTAACGTCTTATCCTCTCTTCAAAGCCTCATATAAAGTCTCTCTTCAGTTTCCAAAAGACAGAAAGGTTATGAGACTGAAGTGCAATAATAATAATAAGCAAAAACACAAAAATACATAAGCAGTTTCCCATGCTAAGGCCAAATCCACCTGGGGTAAATAAGAGATTAGAGCTTTCAGAAAGAATATTCATGGTTTCTTATTTTCAAAAGAAGGGATGAACGGAAAGCTTAGTCTATAGGTGAGTGTATAGCTAGACTGGTAGAATAAGTGGGCTGATCAGTCAAGGGCTGGGATGGGTGGGGACACTAGAAAGCCCCACTGGTTTCATCTTTACCATGTCCTCTGGTCAAGATGAAAATGCGTTTCTATGCCCCAGGAAGGCACAATGATGTAAGTACCCTTCATGCTTCAGTGTGAATTAAAGAACTGATTAAAATTTTAACAAAAGGAAGATTAAGTATAAGGACACAGGTTATTGTAGTCTAGCATATCCCTCATAAGAAAGGATTAAGACTATAGTGATAAAGAAGATTCAAGAAAAAACACTCTGGAAAGTTGTTTCATATTCCTCCAGCGTGTTTGAACCACAACTGAATATATTACAGGGTGCATGACACAATTCTAATGCTTTACTCAATGGAAGCTAAGATGACCCACATTTATATTCTCATACTGCATTATCAAAGCCAAAAAAATATTCTCCTTGTGTTGTCAAGATTTTAGTCCTTAAGCTCAAAATGGGCTAATGCACAATGATTACTACCTTAACATAGATGATATACATTTTAGTATACATTATTCAGCTACAATGATTTTTAACCCTCAGGCACTCTGATGATGATCTGATAAAAGTTTAATGGTACATTAGAGTAGATAGGTTAGATTTATTCCTACGAATATCGAAGCAAGCCTTGGTTGAACCTGTCTGTCCATTATCTCTAGGGGACTTATAAAGTTTTCCATTACTTATGTTTTTATTTCTGTGCTTTTGTGGTGATCAGAGAAAAACAGTTTCTACTGGAATTTACGATTTTTGTTGTTAGCTTAAAAATGTTTTATTTATTCAATAGGGTGTTGATGTTTAGTTGCTAAGTCTTATCCCACTCATCGTGCCCGCATGGTCTGTAGCCTGCCCAGCTCCTCCGTCCATGGAGTTCTCCAGACAAGAATACTGGAGTGCATTGCTATTTCCTTCTCCAGGGGATCTTCCTGACCCATGTCTCCTGCATTTCAGGCAGATTCTTCACCACTCAGCCACCAGGGAAGCCTTCACATAGGGGACAGACAGATAAATGTTTGGCTGTTGAATTGTAATTGCTCACCAATTGTTCTAATAAAGGTTGACTGCTTGTATAAAAATGTCATTTCCCTCGCCATTGTTTAAATGAATGTAAAACAAACAATACTTTATACTCAGATATTTTCTTTCAGAAATCAGTACAAAGCTATATCTTTCTCAATACCTCATCATCTCCTTGACTTTTTACATCCTTCCTTTCCTAAAACAAATATTTTCAAATGTTTCCTAAAACAAATATTCTCAAATCATTCATTACAACCATGATCTCAATAACTGAAATAATGAAATTATCCCCTAAACACCATCGGACAGTGAACAAGTCTAACCCACAGCAACTGTTACTTCATGACCTGCCCTGTGCTGACATGGGAATTCCAACAACGTCAACATGGCCTGGCAGTAGGAGAAATTGCAGTTCATCTGGCAATTATTATGGTTTTTTTAGTTGGGTTGGTTTCTGTGGATGCACATGACAACAGATTTTTCAAATCTTGAGTTTTTAAAAACATTAATTCAAATAACTTATAAACCTTTCAACAGAGAGAATTAAATTTCTAAAGGAAAACTATAGAAAAACCTAAGAGTTTTGAAATAGTTAGTGGCATATATTCACCTCATTTTAAAAAAGCCAACTTGAAAACAAAATAAGGAACTCCTAAATGTTTTAGTTGGACATTTTAGGGGAGCGATAGTTTCATAAATTAAGTGAAAATTCACATACTATTTTTGATGCCTTCACGTCCTCATGAAAAACACTCTGGAGAACCAATGTAGCTTAAGATATTTCTTCTTTTTCAAAGGTACAGTCTTTTCTACAGGTAATTGTAAAACTCTTAAATCTGATTTTTACTTACACTCGAGCATGTCCTCAAGACACAATGAGCAATATGCTTTGAAGTAAGAAGCAGTGGTAGTAACAGGGTGGGTGTGGGAGTAAGAGGTATTAGGAAGGAGGAGAGGGTGGGGAGTATTTAATACTTAATGAGGGCGTGTTTTCTCACAGTCCTTGTCATAAGTGCCAAGGATGTACTAGCTAATTTAATCTTCTCTACAGTTGTGGGAGACTGGTATTTTTATTCTCAATTCACAGATGAGGACACAATTTCATCAGGTCTTCTGCCTCGTTCACTGTGACCCAACCTGAACTCCAGTCTCTTAAAGGCTTTTTTTTCTTCTCTCTCTTTCTTAGCTGGTTCTTATACTGAAAAGATAAGCCAAATAATTTACCCCGAGGTAAATAACTGATGGTGCTAGTGGTAAAGAATCCACCTGCCAATGCAGGAGACACCAGAAATTTGGGTTCAATCCCTGGGTCAGGAAGATCCCCTGGAGGAGGAAATGGCAACCCACCCCAGTATTCTTGCCTGGAGTATACCGTGGACAGAGGAGCCTAGCGGGCTACAGTCCATGGGATTGCAAAGAGTCAGACACATCTGAGTGACTAAGCACACACACACAAACTATCTAAATCAGGTATGAGTTAAATTTGCTATGCTCCATTTTGGGTCAAAACTTCTTTTCATCCAAAAAGCTGTGAAACTTGAAAACAAATTATCTGTTTCCACAATACAATAATGGAACAGGCACAAGATTGACATTCCTATTTCTAAAGGAATAAAATAGAGTTAACAAAGGGGTTACTGGTCTAGAGTAGGTTCTCAGCTCATCAGTACAAATTCCATTAGGTTATAAGACTAATTCTCTGTAGCTTGATGCTCTGTCCTCTGAGTTCTCCAGGATAGTAGTTCTGCCTTCTCTGGACTTTGGGTTCACAGCTCTGCCTTTGGAGTGGTTTCATCCATCATTTCATCTCATTTCTGTCCCTCTCAGACCAGGCTGGGTGTGTTTCTGCTCTTATAAAGTTCTCAATAACATTGTGAGTTTCCCATGAAAGTCAAAGGGATCCACAACTATAAACAAGGGCATGCTACACCAATTCTCCCTGGATCACCCATCTCTATCCTGATGTCTGCTGAGAAGATTGTTGGAATCCATGAGTCATGCATCTAGTCTCTTTAGCAAATGGTTTTCCAGTCACACCCTTGGCCCTAGTTCCAGAGCACATTATCTGCAAAGACAGAGAATTTTCCAGATCATCAAATGCTGATCCTTTTTGCCTAAGACTCATTGCTCAGTTGATGTCATTCTTCTAGCATTTTACTACAAGCAGCAAGGAGAAACAAGTTCACATCTTCCAGGCTCACTTGGAAATCTCAGCTAAATATCCAAGTGTATTAATTACAAGTTCTTCTTTTTCACCCATTGGTAGAAAAAAATATGGCCAAGTTTTCTGCCACTTTTAAACAAGGTAGCCTTTCTTCAGGGTCCAGTAATATATTCTCCATTTCCTCTGGGGAACTTTGTTCATGTCTCTTGTTTCTATTTCCTCTTCCTTGGGGTGATTTGTTCCTACGTTGTAATTTTTAAAAATTCATCTTCAGTTACTTTTGTTATTGAATACATCCTGTGTTGTGGAATATTCAAACAATTTGATTTTTTGATTCTCATATCTGTTTAGTGCTTTATTTTATTATATTCCCCATTTTGCTTTTTTGCTGATTGTATACACTGGTACAATTGATGTGGTATCTTTTTAAATTAAATTTTGAGTTTTAGTCATTGATTAGTAGATTCCCTAGAATACTTTGTGTAAACATTCATGTCATTTTCCCCATTGTCCTTCATTCCTCTCTGATGATTTAAATATCTCCCTTTTGTATCATTTTTCTTCAACTTGAGGAATTTACGTCAGCATTTTATAAGTGCAAGTCACTAATGAACATTGTCCTTGTTTTCTTTTATCTGAGATTGTCTTTATTTCAGCTTCATTTTTGACAAATATGTTCGTTGGATGTAGAATTGTAGTTTGACAGTTTTTTTTATTTATCACTTTGTTACGTTGTTCTATTTTCCTCTGACTTTCAAATTTTCTGATAAAAAATCAGAAGAGATTTGAATCACTTCTGGCATACAGATAACGTGTCATATTCTCTGGCTTTAAAAGATTTTTTTCCCTTTGGTTTTTAGCAGTTTGACTATGGCATGCTTACTCATTTTATGCACACCCACACTTGGGATTCACTGAGTCTTTTGATTCTGTAATTTATATCTTTCAGCAAATTGAGAATTTATTATTCATTCTTTCATGTCTAGTTTTCTCTTTTCCTCAACTATATATATGCTGGAAATTTAGATACTGTTTCACAAGTCCATAAGGCTTTGTTCACTTTGGTTTTTAAATTTTTTCTTGTTCTTCAGATTGAAAGAGTTCTATTGATCTGTCTCCTTATTTAATGATTCCTTCCTTTGTCAACTCCTTTCTGCTGTTAAGTGCATATGTGTTTCATATACTGAATTCTTCCCTCCTGAGTTTCTATTTAAGACTTTTCATAGTTTCCATTTTTTGATGAAACTTTTTATATTTTTCTTTATTGAGAGCATATCTTTCTTTATGACTTTGAAAATAGTAAATATAGTGAAAATAAAATCCTGTCTACTATTCCTACATATGTTCATTTGGGAATTGGTTTCCATTGATTGATTTTTTTTCTTAAGAATGGGTTAAATTATCATCTTTATTACCTGCTGGGTGACTTTGTACTGTTTCCTGAATATTCTGAAGGTACAGAGACTCTAAATTCTATTGTATTCCTAAATAAAACGATGATTTTCTAAATTTTGGCAAGCAATTATCTTGGACTCATAAAGATTATCTCTCTGGCACAACTCAAAGTTTGCTTTGAAATTTTGAGTTTGCCCTGTTCGTGCATGGCTCAAAATCAGCCAGTAAGTTGGCAACTTCTTTACATAGGGATTCAAATCTCTACCTCTCTGTCACTCTCTGAAATATATATGTATACATACACATATATATTTCATGCACAAGTCTTCATTTAATGTGTAAAAACATTAAATTATACACACAATGATTTTTTTCTGTAAAGCTTAAATAGAATCTTAAAAAAAAAAAAACCCACTATACAAGGGGCTGGAAAACAAGCTTTTAACAAAATATGGCGGCAATATTTATTCCATACTCTGTCCTCTGACTTTTTAGGTCAGAAAAACAATGAATTTTCCACCAATGTTTTACTTTGACAGTGCTGATTTCAGCCTGCTCTCAGGCTTAAGTCATTAAAAAAGAGGAAAATCACAGTCTACCATTTTGACTTTCAAATAGATTCTCTGCTATGATCTTCCTTCTTTTGCTCACTCTGTGCTAATTCCAGGCAGTTAAAGAAAATCATTCAAGTTTATGACTTTTTTGTGTGTGTGGGAAAATTGGTTTAGCAGGAGCTTCCCTGGCCACACCTAAAGTGGAACACATGCAAAGTGATTTTGCATTTTGTTTTTTTTTGCTGGAGCCACAAATAATTCATCTTTCCCAAATATATTTTCTCTTAATTTATGAGTCTGGAATTTCCACAACACTTTGATAATGTTAGTTTGGTCTCTATAGTTGTGAAGTTCAAACTAGGATTTAATTTCTCACAAAAAGTATTTTTACTCTAAGTAAATGAGAGTCCCAAGCAAATGGCTAGTTCCCTTGTAGTATTTCTGGTCATTTGGGGGCATGTTTCTAGCACTCTTGTTATGAATAGTATTCTTTAAAGAGTCCCAACATTTAGTATCTATTTGAAGTCTGCATAAAATAAGACATTGACTATACTATCCTCTCCTCGTATGGATGTTACAATACCAACCACAATATACACTTTTGTTTTCATATCAAAGAAACTATCTTACACACACTAGACATTCACAATCTTTAAAGACTGAAAGTACTAGAAAACTGTTAATATACTTATCCAGTTGCCTTACACAAGAGACATCTTGATAACAAACAGAAAAAGGTGGCCCCTGCCTGATGAAACCACTTAGAGGATGATACAATGACCTATTTTCTGAGTATATCAGAGCACAAACGTTTCTGGATCCACTACAAAGACAAGCTTCAGTCACACAGAGTTTATGGATCTTACAAAAATAGTGGGTCACGCACACTGTCAGAGTCACTACCCTGTGCACAAGTCACTCTCTGAGATAAGAGAAAGGACCAGCCAGAATCATGGGAAAGTGATAACGTTACTTGTTATGTATTTTGATGTTGTTTAAAATGAACTTAAGTATAATTTTTGTGTAAGAATGTAAAACATCAGTTGATATGAATTTGTTTGAAAAATCAAAATCCCTATAAGAAAGTGCTGCAACATTGAGAAGAAAGTTATCCTAGGACAATGACTCATCTGAGTGCCATGTGCTTAAATGCTGAGAGCATTCCAAGGAAATCTTAGTGGTTTGGAACATTAGTTTTATTACAGGTTTAGTGATATTTTTGAAAATCCAAATATGTAATTAAAATGGCTAAAATAAATATATTAAAATAAGCAGTTTGGGCATTTGTTGTGAACAGGGTATATTTTGATAACAATGCCTAAGAGTCTATCATCTGCCTACAAACTCTAGGCAATATTAACATTCATTTGTGATTCATGTTTTCCTGATAATAATGCATTCTTTATTGAGCTATACTCTGTGACCTGCAGAACAAAGATTTTTACCCCTGGTTGTTATCTAAAAAAGCAAGTAGGAAAATAAAATCTGTATACTCTAACTTGGAAAAATCCCTTAAACTATTTTAAATTTCATGGAAGTTCAAGAAATCAGAAGATGTATTTATCATTAAAGTTATTCTCAAAACCAAAGCCTAATAAAAAGAAAAATGAACTTTTTTTTGTTTGACTGCACTGAGAGGACTGTGGAGTTTTAGTTCACCAACCAAGAACTGAACCCATGCCCTTGTTAGTGAAAGCACAGAGTCATAACCACCTGGACCACCAGGGAATTCCCAACAGATTGATTTTTGAAGCCTGATTCTATTATTTGCTAGTTGTGTAACATTAGGCATCTTATTTAAGGTTTTCATTTTATAATTTGTAAAGTAGGAATTTTTTCTATTCTTCGAAAGATTGTTGGAAGTAACAAATTATATGACATGTGAAAATTAATGCTAGGCACAGTATCTAGAACATTTTAGTAGATGCTCTAGAGATGCTAGCTTTTTTTTTTTTACCCTCTTCTTTTATATTCATGGTTTACAAATTTAAATTGCATTGTGCTTTCCAAAGTAGACCATAGAATTTTGTTAATACATCTGCTTCTGCTTCAGATGGATTTTAACCACAAGGTTGTTTGAACTATGCAGTTTCTTCAGATCAATAATCATAATAAAGGACTAACAAAATATAAGTTTGCAATATCATAGTGAAATGCACTAGCTAGGAATTCAAAGATACAAGGAGAATTCTATTGTGAGAAGTAACAAATCCAGCTCATTTGGTTTAAGCGACATCAGGAAGAAGAGAATAGACTACACTTAGTTGCCCAGATTTATTCTAGAGGATAAATTATATGTTTACAATGAAACCAGAAGTGGTTTGCTCTGCCTGTAATCAATATAGAGATGACTACCAAAAATGTAGCTTTCCTAAGGTTAAGAATGGAGCTTTTTATTTTATTTCCAGAATAATGCATATGCTACTTAGTCAAATTAAGAACTTAGCATTTTAAGGCTATTTTCTCTAGGTTCTGATGAACTCACGTAAGGGAATTATTTATTAATTTGAAAAGATATGGCCACAAGATGTCAGGAGGGATGACAGAGTAAGAACTTCCGAAATTTTTCTATGTTATAAAATCAGTGAGAATGTTGGCAGAAACGATCAGAATAGACTTTCTCGGATCTCAGGAAATTAATCAAAGACAACAATCTAGGGTGTGTTAACTCAAGAAAAGCTACCTAATCTTAGGAAGAACAGCAAGTCTGTGGAGTCTTAATAGAACTTTTCTCATCTCTCTTCCTCCCCTCCCAGCTCCATGGTAGCCTTGGAAACGAATACATCTTGGGGAAAACCAGCAGCCTGGCAGCCACTGATGGTCCAAGCCCAATTCCCAGAGAACTGTCATTATTTTAATTGTCTATGGTCCCCCTTCTCAGCCTTGTCTTTATTTGACCTGACTCAGAGTCCCTCAGAACAGCAGCCTTTTGGCAAGGTATTTGCTGGAAACAATCTGTAGCAATATTTTAATAATTCAGTGATGAGGAACAGAAGGGAAAACAACAGGCAAACCAAAAACATGAAAAGGGAAAGTTGGGGGAAAAGATGCTTTGAGGGAGATTTATAAAGCTATGACATATCTGAGAGTCATGCAGCCGTGCACATGCCCAGGGTGTGCTCATGCATAGAGGTAAGCCCTAAGCTGTAAGCCATAAGCTCTCTCTTCTGGCTGACCTTGAAACTCTGCTCAAATAAAAGAGAGGGATAAGGGAGAATTTCCAAATGCCAGCTGAGTCTTGAAGGCACACCTGCATACCAACACAGAACCCAACAATCAAGATGGGAACTCGCTGCTTCCAGGCATTTAAGGAAATTTCTTTTGAATCACTAACTAACCAGTGAGCTAACAAAAAGGAGTCTTCAGTGCCATACATGACAAAGAAAGACATCTAGTCTCATGGACTGGAAGACTCAATATTGATAACAAGATGCTTGGCTACCCAAATTGTTCTACATATTCAGTACAATCTCTATCAATATTCCTTTTGGCTTTCATAGCAAAAACTGACATGCCGATACCAAAGTTCCCATGGACATGTAAGGATAGCCAAAACAATCTTGAAAGGGAGAGCAAACTGCTTATCCTCAGTTTTAAAACTTGCCAAGCTACAGTAATCAAGAATGTGTGGTACAGGCATAAGAGTAGACATAGAAATTAATAAGAGAATTGGGGCTTTAGAAATAAACCTTGATATATATACATATATATATATATATATATATATATATATATATATATATATATATATATATATATATGCCTAATACCTAGACAGCGTATTAAAAAGCAGAGAGATCACTTCGCTGACAAAGGTCTGTATGATCATATATATATATATATATATATATATGAAGTGACAGTGAAAGCCGCTCAGTTGTGTCCTCCTCTTTGTGACCCCATGGACTACACAGTCCATGGAATTCTCCAGGCCAGAATACTGGAGTGGGTAGCCTTTCCCTTCTCCAGGGGATCTTCCCAACCCAGGGATTGAACCAAGGTGTCCCACTTTGCAGTCCAATTCTTTACCAGCTGAGTCACCAAAAGCATGAGTAGTAAAAGAAAAATTAGATAAATTGGACTTTATCACAATCAAAACTGATTGTGCACCAACAGATACTATCAAGAGAGTGAAAGGACAGTCCACAGAATATGAGAAAATATTTGGCTGTCATATATCTGATAAGTACTGGAATATCCTAAAACATGGATGCACCTTGAAAACATTATGCTAAGAAAAAGAAGCCAGAAACATTAATATAAAATATTCAGAAAGGGAAAATCCACAGAGATAAAAGCTAGATTAGTGTTTGACGGGGACTGAGGGGAAGGGGGAAGGAAAGTTAGGGCTAATGGGTATGTGATTTATGGGTATGTGATTTTTTTTTTCTTTCTCTTTTTGGTTTGAAAATATTTGGGAAATACATAGTGGTGATTGTGTATATACTGAAAACGCCTAGAGTATACACTTTAAAAATGTGAATTTCATGATATGCTTGAATCTTATTTTAAAAAATGTATAAGAGAAAACATAGCCATGACAGGGCATCTGGTCCCATCACTTCATGGAAAATAGATGGAGAAAAAGTGACAGATTTTATTTTCTTGGGCTCTAAAATCACTGCTGACATTGACTAAAGTCATGAAATTAAAAGACACTTGCTCCTTGGAAGGAAAGTTATGACAAACATAGACAGCATATTAAAAAGCAGAAACATCACTTTGCCAACAAAGGTCTGTACAGTCAAAGCTACAGTTTTCCGGGTGGTCATGTATGGATGTGAGAGTTGGACCATAAGGAAGGCTGAGCAGTGAAGAATTGATACTTTCAAATGTGGTGCTGGAGAAAACTCTTGATAGTCCCTTGGACTGCAAGGAGATCAAACTAATCAATTCTAAAGGAAATCAACACTGAATATTCATTATAAGGACTGATGCTGAAGCGCCAATATTTTGGCCACCTGATGCAAAGAGTCCACTCACTGGAAAAGACCCTGGTGCTGGGAAAGATTGAAGGCAAGAGGAGAAGAGGGCAGCAGAGGACGGATGGTTAGAGAGCATCACTGAGTCAATGGACATGAGTTTGAGCAAACTCCAGGAGACAGTGAAGTACAGAGAAACCTGGAATGCTGCTGTCCATGGGGTTACAAATTTGAACAAGAGCAACAATACAAACAGTGTTTATGGTTGGAAATGAACATATCTGGGCATAGACTTTTTTTTTACAGAAACACTATGAATACTCATTTTCTATATTCCAAGCAACCTTAATTTTGTAACAAAACCCACAGTGACATTTATTATATAATCATTTAAAAGATACTGATTTAAAAGAAGTCATTGCATCTTTAACACCCATCTATATATGTGTTAGTCATGAAATCTCACCACAAGACTCTAAGCCTTAATCATAACAGGATTTGACATATTTGGGCAGTTGTTGATACATGTTTCATATCACTTCATTTCAAACTTTCGGCAACCTTTTCATGTGGATTCAGGCTCTTTTGTTCTCCTCTTACATATAAGGAACTCCAAAGAACAGAGCAGTTAAGGGGTGTATTCAAGAATAAATAAATCATGGAGGCAGCACCAGTCTTCTGATTCCCATTCTTAAATTATTTCCAAAACACATGGAAAGGAGAACTCACCCACAGAAAAGTCTCCAGTAATTTAAACATTTGGTGAGAACATTTTTCCTACAAACTTTAAAAACAAAACAAAACAAAACAAGCCACTATATAGTTTCATCATTGTGAATGAGATATTCCTGCAGCTTTATTTTTAAAGCCATTCTTTTTTGAATGGCTTGAAGAACCTTTAGTAGCTATCAGTTCTACACCATGAAACAGAGTGTTCATAGCATCCTGTTACTCTTTAAAAAGATATTTCGAGTCTGGAGGGTTCACAGATTGAAATACGTTAACATGCAGGACATGAATCTGTGTACACAAAATACCAGGGCAGATGGTGAAGTCATTGTGAATAAAAATAGGTCTATTTCTCACACAAATTCCTTCACAGAGGCATTCAGAAATCAACAAGGAAACTGAAAACACCCGGTGAAACCTGGCCTGGCAAAGTGACACCCTGCCTTGCGGTGACACACGGGATACTGACAGGCACATCTGTTTCAGCCTGCAGCTCTATCTGCCGAGGACTCGCAATGATTTCTATTATTGGCCGTTTTTCTGTGCCACCTAGCTTACTTGGCTGTGTCGTTGGAATCTCTGAGTGGAGACTGAATGAAAGAAGCGTTTGTTTGCTGTGATTGGATCAGCTGGTGTTACTCAGGGAGCCAAGCTGTGTGAAGGGCCCGAAACCCACTCCACCCTGAGTCAGAGGTGGAGCATCCCTGGAGACCTGTTCTCATGACTCACCAGCTGCTATCTGCAAACAGCCTCTGGGGGAAATGCCAAGTGAGTGTTTACTCTCCAGGGTTACCTCACCCTGCCACTCTTGCCTTATTTTGATTTGAACTGAAGAAACAACAACTAAAGTGAGAACAAAATGTGACCAAGAATTTGCCCTTTCTCCCGATTATGAGGATCTTTGGAGAGTCACATGTGCCTTCCCTGGGCTGGTCTGGGGATTTGCTTTTAGAGGGAACGTGACAATCCAGGAAACAAAGATAGAAGTCATCAATGTGAGGGAGGAGCTGGTTGGGATGGCGTGTGGGGTGGTTGATATACTTGTAGTAAAAATCATGTTTATTTGTGCCATTCTTAAATAGAAGGCATTATAAATGAAATCACATGATTTGATCTGTTTTTTTTTTTTTTGAAACATACTGCTTTTAGGTTAACTTTTCTTTAAAGATTGCTTTTTTTCACAGCAGTTTTAGATTTGCAGAAAAATTGAGAGGGAGGTATAGAGATTTCCCATATTCCCTCTGTACTCCCCAAAGCCTCCCCATCAATATCCCTACCAGATGGTCCCTGTGTTACTGCTAATGAACCTACATGGACACGTCATCATCACCCGGAGCCTATGGCTGACATGGGTCACTCTTGGTGTTGTACGTTCTGTGGGTTTGGATAAACATACAATGACATGTATCCACCATTACAGTGTTAAAAAGAGTAGTTTCACTTCCCTAAATATACTCTTCTTCTTTGCCCCCCCTTCCCTACCCTCTAGCAATCCCTGATACTTTATACTCTCTACATAGTTCTGCCTTTTCCAGAATATCATAGGGCTGGAATCAAATGTTTGCATAGTTTCACTCTACACACTCTTAGAGGGATGAACAGGCTAAATACCAGGCAAGTGTTAAATGAAAAACAAAAATGCTTATGCTTGGAAATGACAAGTTCTTATTTATAGGTGCCACAAAACTTCATCCTATATATTTCTGAATCATATGTTCTACATATATATGGATTCATTTTGAAGCAATTACCCCAGGTTTTTAAAGCAGATTTAAGAATATGACATGGTATAAAAAAGCCTGGATTAAGTTTTAGTATTTGATGATGAAATCTCATAAAATAATACAATAACCGTTGAGGTATTAATGCTTGGTTTCTGTATGCCTCACAGTTCAGAATCTGCCATCAGGAAATACTGTTGTAAGCCTGTTTGTTTTCAAATTAAATTTTTCCCTTGTTTTATTTTCAGTCTATTTGGTTCCCTAACTACCACTGTTGAGGCAGATATTTTAATTTGGTTATGGCCAAGGCAAGGCTGTGTTTATCACATTGCCCACATTTTTCCTTCAGACCAGCACATGTAACTGAATTCTATGGGTGCTATTGAAAGCGTGTCTAAGAAAGGCATTGGGCTTCAATGTCTTTTACTGACTGTAAATAAATTGGTTGTGAGACTGGAGATCTGAAGCATTTTTTATATCAAAACTGGCTCTGAGGAAATGCTGAATTTCATACATAATAACAGTCAAAAGAAACTCAGATGTGTCAACTTCTAAAGCAAATTGGAACTTCGAATAACTTCCAAAGGAAGAAATGCTTTTACCAGCTGTAGAGTTAAAATGCAGATGTTAGTCACACTTTGGGCTCTTCATTAAAATAAAATCCTGACAAATGCAAAATCGTTTGTAAAAGTATGTGTGTGTGTGAATGCTGTGTTCTACATAAGTGTTAATCACTCAGCCATGTCCAACTCTTTGTGACCGAATGGACTGTAGCTCGCCAGGCTCCTCTGTCCATGGGACTCTCCAGGCAAGAACAGTGAAGTGGGTAGCCATTCCCTTCTCCAGGGGAATTTTCCCAACCCAGGGATTGAACCCCCCATCTCCTGTGGCTCCTGTATTGGCAGGTGGATTCTTTACAGTCTGAACCACCACACACACACACACACACACACATATATATATATATATATATATCTCATATATAGTATATATACATACTATACTGTGTACTCTTCATATAGAAAACTACATGTATATAAATATACACACAAACATAGACATGCATTTAAAGAGCAGAGTACTAGAAAACATACATATGTACAAAGCTTATAAAGTATATAAGATACATACAAGTATAGTAAAGTACATATGCAATATAAAAGTACACATGTAACATTAATATTGTTAATACATATAGTGTTTTAACACATACAATGTGTTAACATTGTTAATATTAATAGTGTATAGTAAGTATATAGACTAATATATTTTAAAATATATTCTATATTAATGTATAATCTTCCAATGCACATTGTACTATATAATAGTATATTTTAAAAAAACTGAAAGAAGCTTATGTGCCCTTACATGTGACATTCATATTTTTCCTGGTTTATCTATCTGTGATCACGATATTCTTTGTCTGAGCACACATTTCTCAGTGCAGTCTGAAAGTTCCCAGGCTGGGGATCTCTGAGGAGAGGAGGGACCACAGGATTTTGTGATTTTGTAAACAACAATCTCCTTGGAGATTCCTACTAAAGTAGAGCAGGTGAAGGATCACCTGGTACTTACTGAAGGTGAACAGTAGAGGGCAGAGGTGCCCAGATTCTGTTTTGCCAGCTCTGCTTCTCTGAGGCCAGGAACTCTGACTTCAGATTACTTACCACACAGAGTTTTCAGGTGAAGATTTCTTGTCTGTTCTCTTTCCAGCCTTGAAACAAATAACTTTTTATCTTGGTGAAAGTAATACAAGTTACAAAATTTGAAAAATACCTAAGGTGCAAAAATAGAAACAAAACCAAAAATGACCACTGAAATTTCCATAGTCAAGGAATAAATATTCTGATAATATTGTTTTAGTTGCCTACATACTTGTGCGTGGGTACATGTGCACATATGAAAAATTATAGTATGTACATAATGAAGTGAAAGAAAGTGAAGTGAAAGTGTTAGTTGCTCAGTTGTGTCCAACTCTTTGCAACCTCATGGACTGTATACCACCAAGCTCCTCTGTCCATGGAATTGTCCAGGCAAGAATACTGGAGTGGGTTGCCATTTCATTCTCCAGGGAATCTTCCTGACACAGGGTCTGAACCTGGGTCTCCTTCATTGCAGGCAGATTCTTTACCGTCTAAGCCACCAGGGAAGCTTATGTACATAATACATACAATAACATATCGAATTACATTTTATATATCCTATTTATATCATATTGTATATATCATACTCATTCACACACATACAGTTTTCAAAAATGCAGATTGCTTTGAAATATTCAATTACATTTTGTTTCCTTTCTCACCTAAATTATACTTTTTCTGTGTCTGGGTGGCCAACAGATAAGGTTCCTTACAAAATATACCAGGCTAAGCACTCAACAAAAGGAGTTCAATACTGTAGTGACCTCAGGCTACATGAAGGAAAAAGATGTTTTTCCCTTTTCTTTTTTTCAGCACATCTGGGTCACAGAGACTCAGGCACCAGTTCATTACAAACTCACGTTCTATTTGTTGCAGAAAGCCTTAAGTCGCTTGAGAATGTCAAAATCTTAGCACGTCCTATTGTCTACAAGCTCTGGTGTGATGTTCACTACTCTTGTATGAATTTTGTGCCTTAGAAATGTCTGTCTTGGCTATTCTACCCTCCTGGAGACATGTTTCCTTCAGCTTTTACTTGAAATATTTTTTAAACTTTTTTGTTCCCTATTGGATAACTAGGAAAGCTTGACTAATTGTTTAGACTGCCAAGAGTCAACAGTCAGAAATTAGATCAGCTAAACTTACTCTTTCTCTTAATAAATATTTTGTGAACTCCTACTACCATCTGATTCGTGGACGAATATTAAACAAGGTGGACTCTGCCAACGTTCTAGCCTCTGCCTGAAATGCCAGTCATGGCAACAAAGTGATCTTTTTCTCTGTAACTTTTATGTACGCTAAGAAAAACCTTATTGTGAGTGTTACTGACTCAGGGACACAAGCCTTTGAGAATTTGCAGGCCTGCAGGGAGGCTGGGAGTGTAGTTAGTCCCAGGGTTACACTTCAGAGTACCCGCCTTGTACTCTTGGGGCCCATTAAAGAGTTGTAAGGCCTTCCCATAAACATCAGCCAATTAATTTCATCAAAATTAACTTAATTCAGTTAACATCAGATTCTGCGAGAGAATTTGTTAGATACTCTTGTGGATTAAAAGAAGATCTGCTTCTCATTCAAGAAATGTTACTGGAAATCAGATACCCATGTGCAAAAAGTAAATGATATTAGGAAATAAATCTTACTTTATGTGGAACTGCATGTAAAAAAGCAAAACTTTAAAAATGTAGAAGAAAAATATAGAAGTCTCTTTATGTCCAGAAAGGAAAATAACAATTACTTAAACCAAATTGTAAAGGAAAAAAAATGAATGCAGTAAATTTATCAATAAAAAAAAATTAATATATTAAATGGGCTTCCTTGGTGGCTCAGATGGTAAAGAACCCACCTGCCAATGCAGGAGATGCGGGTTCAATCTCTGGGTCAGGAAGATCCCCTGGAGAAGGAAATGGCAACCCACTCCAGTGTTCTTGCCTGGGGACTCCCATATGGATAGAAGAGCCTGGCGGGCTACAGTTCACAGGGTCACAAAGAGTCGGACACGACCGAGCAACTGAACAACAAAAATGACAACAATGTATTAAATATTTGATTAAATGTTCCAAAATAACAAGCCACAGATGGGAAGAATCAATAGACTGACAGTGCATGTAATCTATAAAAAAAACTAGCAGTCAAACTATTTGAAGTTCTCTAACACAGTTCTTAGAAAAAGAACAGGAAAGGGGGAAAAAAGTGAAGAATAAGAAGAGCAATTCACAGAAGAAGAATTTTTATCAGTCAATAAAGTGATGCAGAAGTGTTAAAATAGTGAAAAAAATGGAAATAAACTGAGGGTTGATTAGCAGAATAGATGAGTATAGTTTTGTATTTGTAAACTCTATTACTCCCTGAATTTTTGTGTTCCTGAACTTGTTTATTAAAATAGTCTTGGTCGCCATGAAATTTTTTAATCTTGTTTTATGTCCCTGGATATGTTCTAGTGTTTCTGAGTTTATAGTCTATGGGAACGTGAATAGAATTTGTATCCTACTGTGTTTGAAAATTATGTAAATTTTGATTATATTGAATCGGTTCATAGTGCTTTTCAGGTCTACTATATCCTTCTACTTCTCTGTATGTTCATTCTAATAATTTTTGAGAGTTTGATATAGAAATTTCAACTAAAAATCTTTATTTATCTACTTAAAAAGTAATTGCAGTGGAATTGAGTGGAACTATTTGTAACCTTGTTCTATATTTTCCAAGTCTTTTGTAAATGTGTTATCATACTTTCATAATTTAAAAAATAAAAAAAAGAAAATATAAAAAATTAGTCTTGGTCCTTCTAATAATTTATAAACAGAGCCGCTAAAAGGGTCTGGTGCTAGCCACGTACGTTAAAATGTATGTGCCAATGGAGAGAAGTGGATTTAGTATAACTTTGTTTACAATTTCTCAGGGAATATGATTTTAAGAACAAAAGAACTGAACTAAATGAACTAAATTTATACAAAAGAAATTGTGTGCTTTTGATCAACAGCCTGATGCCCCTGAAATCTTAGGTATCTTCTGCCCAGGGATGAGAGATCTAAATGGAAAGTTGCTTTCTAATCATGCATTTGTGTTTGAGTGAACTCTAATATCAGGGAAGAGTGGAATATTAAGATATGAAGAAAGGTAATTCCCAGGACAAAAATATGAACCAGAAGGAAGGGACCAGATGATATTAATGCACCCGTTTGGAAGACAGGCAAGGTGGCCAAGTTTAAGGGCTGTGAGGAAGGTGATTAGGGAAAAAAGTCCAGACCACTGAGTTCAGAAGAAAAAAATAATCCAGTCACCATCTTCCAAAAATACAGATCTGACCTTACTCACCTTCAATAGCTTTGCCCAATTGCTTATATTTTTGGTTTCATACTCTTTCCAGAGCAAGTTTGGTAAGACTGGAAAGCTATTACTGTGATTCCAAAGCTTTGACATAGATCATTTGCATGACTCTGCCCCTTGCCTCCTCTCTGGACACTTCTTGTGCTATTCTAATATTCACTGAATATAGTGGGCAAAAAGATGATGTTGCTAATGGCTCTGAGATTCCATCTAAATTTAAAATAGGTTCTTGCAATTAACTCATAGGTAAATCTTTTTAATACCTTAAGATTCATATAGGAGGTTCCAGTCCTGGATCCTGTGTCTGACTCAGTGTTGTGCAGAGCCTAAAACCTCAGGGTGGGGCCCGGGGCATGCCAGACCAATGACGACAGATGGAATTTCCTCATCTTTTAATTATTGCTTGTGAAGCAGATCAGTGGCCAAAGGGAATTGCATGTGATTTTACAATGCCATTGTGTCCTTGAGCTACCATCAATGGCTGCACAGAATTTCAGGTAGTGGTAGTGATATTGCTGAGATTGCTTTTCAAGATTATTTTATTAAATTTATCTAGTCATAAGATCAAATAACATTGACTTCATGAAAGGATTATTTGGTGCCATTTAGCAATAGGCTGTGTTGCGTTGAAATGTTTTTATATTATAGGCGAAACAATGTAAAAATGGAACATCTTATCAATCTATGAGTCTCTATTGAGTGACGTACAACCTTAACACTTTACAAAATTCAGAAACAAAATCTATCGAATCTATTTGAAAGCATATATGCATGTATTAAGCAAGATGTGAGTTTATTTCTCAACTATGTAGCTGCAAATTTCTTTTTCATTTTCTGTATTTAATTTTTATTAATGAAGAACCCTTCACCTTAAATGTTAACTCCACATTCTTACATAGTTCCTAAGAGAAGATTAGTAAATAATAACTGATGAGAGCAATAGGTGTTTTTCTCCGCAGCTACCTCCTCTACATGGGGGATAGCCAGCCTCCCTTATGTCACAAAAACTGAGCTGAGAGCTTCATGCTTAATTGGCTTGAGAGACTCTCAGTCTGTCAAGCCCCATAGACTGTTTTGTTTCCTAATTTGCATCGTTATGGAAACAGAAGACTGTAGGATGAGAGTTTGGAGGATAGATTCTGGCTGTTTAAGGTAGTAAAAGCTGGCTGACTATGGAGAGCAGTATGGAGTTTCTTTGAAAACTAAAAATAGAACTTCCATATGACCTGATGATTCCACCCCTGAGTATATATCAAAACAAAACAAAACAAAAATAACCAAAACTGCTAATTTGAAAAGATACATGCACCCTAATGTTCATTGCAGCACTGTTTACGACAGCAAAGGCATGGAGTCAACCGAAGTGTCTATCAACAGAGGAACGGATAAAGAAGATGTGGTACATATACACAATGGCATACTACTCAGCCACAAAAATAGTGAAGTAATACCACTTGCATCAACATGGATGGACCTAGAGATTGTCAGACTAAGTAAGTCAGACAGAGAAAGACAAATATCATATGATATCACTTACCTGTGGAATCTAAAAAAATGGTTTAAATGAGCTTATATACAAATCAGAAATAAACTCACAGACATGGAAAGCAAACTTAGGGTAACCAAAAGAGAAGAGGGAGGAAGGAAAAAGTAGAAGTTTGGAATTGACAGATACACACTACTATGTATAAAATAGATAACCAGCAAGGACCTACTGTAGAGAACAGGGAACTATATTCAATATCTTGTAATAAACTATAATGGAAAAGAATCTGAAAAAGAAATATATGTATAACTGAATCACTTTGCTGTTCACCTGAAATTAACACGACAATTATACTGCAATTAAAGGAAGAAAAAAACCTCTCTGTCTGGAGGAAGCAGGTAAGCAAGGGAATATATACAGCTGAGGTACACATCCCAGTGGCCTGGATGGTGGGCATTGACAAAAGGTGAAGTCAGACAGTCAAGATGCTGGGTTTAGGGAACACTAGTCATGCCCAAGTTTTGCTCAGGTGGAAATACCTTCCTGCTCATAAACAAGCCTTGCCTTCCTGAGGAAGGAGGAGGTCCTGGGAAATCAGAGGGGGGAAAATAAAATGAAAACATAAGCTGAAATGGAGCTTTTGGATGGTGTAGTATATTGGGAACATTAGCAAGCGGAAGAGAATGGTGATCCCGGGAGCTGCTTACCCACGAAATGAATATTCATTGAGCAACTTAATCGTTCCCTGTCTATTGAGGCAGAATCTGGATTAGTCGTACACTTCAGGTGACAGTCTTGCCAAAGCACTCTCTAGATTAGCCAGGGGTGCACAGCCTTGCAAAGCAAATTCAAATATTACAGCAAACATCTTTCCAGAATGCACTGTCTTTCCCCTGACAAACCTTCTGCCTTCTGTTTTCACCTAAAGCATTATGCTTGAGATGGAAAGTGACAGTGTATGTGCAGCCCTATTACTTTCATGTCAGGGGACTGATTACAGTGACAGACAGGTTTATAATGTGTCGTGCTTCCCAACATAAAAGTCACATTTCTCCTAAAATCGTTTAATATTTCATTCCTAGAATACTCAGTGATGTCAACAATCTGAGCCTTTTTACTTTTTGTTGTATAAGAAAGAAAAAGAAAACATCAATATCACCAAAAACCCACAGCTGTCACTTAAAATCAAGTAGCAGATAATAGTGCCTGGCAGCCACCAGAATGCTCGGTATTTTTATGATTCAGAAAACATCACAATCAGCTTAAACAAATAGTATTTTTTATTAAATGTCACTCAATCCTAGGGCTGCTTATTCATCTATTCATCTGTGTTCCACTCAAGTGACTCAAAGATGGTAGTTGCAATCAAAAGGCAGCTTGAGCAGATACCTGAGAATTCTATCCGTCAGTCTTACTTGAGAAGTAAAAGAAAAATAATTTAAAAAGTCCAGGGGCAGGTATAAAAAATGGCCTGATGAGATAGAAGGTGAAAACTTTGTGTAGTGCCTTGAAATAAAGCAAATACTTTCTAAAGGTTAAAATTAGTTGGCAAAGAAACTTACGAGTCTTACATGGCTCTTTCCTTTCTGAATCCATGCATTTTCTAACTATTATATATAGAATAAATAAACAACAAGGTCTTACTGTATAGCATGGGGAACTGTATTCAATATTTTGTGAAAAACCACAATGGAAAAGGATATGAAATATATATATATATATATATATATATATGAATCACTTTGCTGTACAGCAGAAATTAGCACAACATTGTAAATCAACTCTACATCAATAATATTTAAAAAAAGAATCCATGCATTTTCTGCATAAAGAAAAACATAGGCAGTGTTCCTTTGACTGTGCTTTGCAGATATTGCCTTTTTTTCTCACAAATTGAGGGTTAGTGACAACTCTGCATCCAGCAAGTAATCAGCACCATTTTCCCAAGAGCATCTGTTCCCTTCATGTCTCGGTTGCATTTTGTGACAGTCGCTCAGTCATGTCTGACTCTTTGCTACCCCATGGACTAAACAGTCCATGGAATTCTCCAGGCCAGAATACTGGAGTGGGTAGCTGTTTCCTTCTCCAGTGGATCTTCCCCACCCAGAAATCAAACCAGGGTCTCCTGCATTGCAGGTAGATTCTTTACCAACTGAGCTATCAGGGAAGCCCAAGGGGCCACGAACCACGTAAAAGATGGTGAACTTGCTGAATTGCTGAACTGATCACAAGTGACTTAGATTACCACACAAACTTTGTTGATAAAGCAGCAGTCCTCCGACAGTCCTTGAGTAAGCTGTACCTTTCCAGTCTGATGATCTACATTTTGAGCTTAGACATTATGCCCTTTGTGAAATCTTCCTTGATCCACAGACATGCCTCCTCCATCAACCATCAGGATCCAGTATTATAAGGATCAATTTGCTGGTTTCCACTGCTAGACTTCCCAGGTGGCTCAGTTGTAAAGAATCCATCTGCAGTGCAGGAGACACGAAGTCTCAATCCCTGGGTCAGGAAGATCTGCTGGAGGAGAAGATGGCAACCCATTCCAGTACTCCTGGGGAAATCCCACGAACAGAGGAGCCCGGTGGGTTACAATCCGTGGGGTTGCAAAAGAGTCAGATACAACTTAGTGGCTAAACAACAACAACAATAACTCTTAGACTGCACTCCTGGTTTGGGATTCAGTGGCGTTTGATAAATATCCTTTCTGTGAGTGAATATGTGTACATGGTACCTTGAAAGGAATTTGATTTTCGTTGTTTTTAACTCTGAGGGCATAGTTAATACAGTTAGAAACTACAGACAGCTCCCTGTAAACCACGACTCATAAGAGTCAGCATCACCATTCTTAAACATCCATTTTTGTTCCTAATTCCAAATTAAATAAAGACCAGACTATGGGGAAACCCTGTTCCTTAAAACAGAAGCACAAGGACACATGTACATATCCATGTAAAGCTAGAGACTTTCAGGAGAAGAAATAAGTTGTGTATGTTTGGTGATGAAATCTGGGAAAAAGTCTGTGTACTGGGGTTTGAACTATAGTTTGAAAGCGTTTAATGGCAACCCACTCCAGTATTCTTGCCTGGAAAATTCCATGGGCAGAGGAGCCCCCAGTCCATGCAGAGTGGGACACGACAGAGCACGGCACAGCAGAGCATTTATGGTTGGGATAGGTATCTCTAATTTGAATTTCTATATTTGAAACACATGCAGTACCTCCACCACATTTCTTGTAAGGCATCCGGATGTTGAAAGTTCATTATAAGTTTTAAATGGTCGTCAACAGTTTCCAGATCCTCCGTGGGCCTGGCTTCTGGCTGACCCAGGGAGGGGTTGACTGTCCTTCTCAGGGCTCAGAGAGGAGGCGGGATGCCGGCTGTCACTTAGAATCCCCACCACCATCCCTCCACTCATGTTCTCGCTTCCAGAACAGCAGCCGCAGTCGGTTCTTTAGACTAAAATATATTGGAATTGGAGTGTTTGAAAATGGGCAGAAAATATTTATCCAGCAAATCTTAAGCGGTCATGACTCTACTCCTGAAGAAATTTCAGGAAACCAACTTTGGGTGAAACAAAATACCACAAGGTGTGTGATGATAGTTGTGTATTGAGATGCTGTTCCATCTTCAAATGTTCTCGCTTTCAAGCAGCTTTTCACCTCTGCTGTGCTGCATTCAAACATGTCGGCCAGTTCTTTGATTGTCTTTCCATCAAGAGTTGGAAACCAGAATTGAAAGAGATGCGTGTACCCCAGTGATCATCGCAGCACTGTTTACAATAGCCAGGACATGGAAGCAACCTAGATGTCCATCGGCAGACGAATGGATAAGGAAGCTGTGGTACATATACACAATGGAATATTACTCAGCCATTAAAAAAAATACATTTGAATCGGTTCTATTGAGATGGATGAAACTGGAGCCCATTATACAGAGTGAAGTGAGCCAGAAAGAAAAGCACCAATACAGTATACTAATGCATGTATATGGAATTTGAAAGATGGTAATGGTAACCCTATATGTGAGACAGAATAAGAGACACAGATGCATAGAACAGTCCTGTGGACTCTGAGGGAGAAGGTGAGGGTGGGACGTTCTGGGACAATAACATTGAAACATGTATGTTGTCATATGTGAAGCGGAACACCATTCCATGTTTTATGCATGGGACGGATGCTCAGGGATGGAGCGTTGGGATGACACAGAGGGATGGGAAGGGGAGGGAGGTGGGAGGAGGGTTCGGGAGGGGGAGCACATGTGAACCCATGGCTGATTCATGTCAATGTATGGCAAAAACTACTACAATATTGTAAAGTAATTAGCCCCCAACTAAAATAAATAAATAAAATAAAATAAAATAAAAAGAGTTGGGATCTGATACCCTTTTTCTTGAATATGATCTGGGCTTTGGATGAAAAGGATGAGGCTGAGATGTGCTGAGTGATTTCTGACACCAGCTCCTCGAGCGCAGTCACCTCTCTCTCCCTTTCCCTCTGTCTCTCTTTCTCTCTGTGTCTCTCTGTCTCGCCCTCTCTTCCAGAATGCTTACTCTTAGAGACTGGCCACCATTCACTGAGGGAGCCCTGGCCAATGTGGAGTGGACAAGGGCAATATTAATAATAGTGTTAATTCTTACATGATTTGTCCCGACAATAAAATATAAATGAGGGGGGTGTGTTTCTTTTTTGAGTAAAACAATGAAACCCCCTGCATCTCCCTTTTCCTCCAGCAAACAGGGGGTGCAGCAGGGGAGCTCCCAGATGGTGGAGTTCCCACCTGTCCGGGTTCTTGAAAAGAAAGAAGCCAACACATGTGCAAGACCTTGACTCTTTAATCCTTAATTATTAGGCTTTCTAAAGGAAATGCAAGAAAAGGCAGAAGAATGTATGAAAGAAGAAATGCAGTCAGAATATTCAGAATATAAGTCTAGAGATTTTCTTCTTGCTGGAGTCATCTGGCCACTCCTTTCTTTTTCTCAGAGACAACAATCTTGTATGTTTGCTGGAAAAAAAATGCTGGCACCAAAAGCCATCAAAGAAATTGATTTTTCTTCATGGGCAAATTTTTCTTTTTATATCTTATTTTCATTTTATAGCCTCTACAGAAGATCCATTCTATGTTAGACAGGTTTTCCATCTTTTTGTTCATCTAAACAGAGGATAAAAATATTGAAGAACTGGAATGACTTTCCATTGCCAGGAATGGAATGCATTAACATTTAAAATTCGCTAATTCTATTGATCCCATGCTTTTAAATTGTTCTGATTCTATCTCAGACTTGTGGGCAAGTGGGAAGCAAACCAGACCTGCAGGGGAATGAAACACTCTCTGTGTTTAGTATGGAAGGAAAGGACAGCGGGGAGAGTCAGTATTGCCTTATTCCTTTCATTCCAAGTTCTTCTTTTTCTTTGTTCTTGCCTTTTTGTCTTTGCTAAGGAAGGGGTTATTCTGAATTCACCCTCGGCCTATCTTGCCCGTAGCGTAGATCAGTGGCAGAGACAGTTCGTTTGCCCTAAACTACGTTCCTGTCAGGAGAATCCAGACAGGCTTTGCATTGCTTCTCATTTCTATGGGGACTCGCTTTTTAGCTCCAGGAAGACTGATGACAAAGGAACTATTTTTGGCACCTCTAGGAAAGAAACACGCTGCAGCCTGTTATTTTCTGTAATCCTGCTGTTTGGAGAGAAAAGTGCCCACAAAGCCACACTTTATCAGATAGCACTAAATTCTCTCTGCGGTTTGTTCACTAGTCTATCCACTTGGCCGCAGTGCATCATGTCAGGGTGAACCAGTCCCACTGGTCCTCTGGCTCAACAGAGGGACCAAGGGTGCACTGTTCCTTTTGTCACACCCTAGATTATGCATCCTTCCGATATTAAAAAAGAAGTTTTCAAGTGTTGAACAAGGATTTCTTTCCTTTTTCTTTCTGTTGTTTTAAAACTACATTTAAACTTTTAAAAATACTTTATTTAGGGCTTCCCAGGTGGTACAGTGGTAAAGAATTCTCCTGCCAATGAAGGAGACGCAAGAGAGGCAGGTTCGATCCCTGGGTCAGAATTCCTTCCTTGCAGATAGGTTCATCAGCATCTTTTTTCTAGATTACACATATATGTGTTATTATACAGTATTTTTTTAAATTAGTTTATTTATCTATTTTTTAACTTTACAATATTGTATTGGTTTTGCCATACATTGGCATGAATCCATCATGGGTGTACATGTGTTCCCCTTCCAGAACCCCCCTCCCACCTCCCTCCCCATCCCATCCCTCTGGGTCATCCTGGTGCACCAGCCCCGAGCACTTTTCTCTTTGGATGTCGTTTTTGTATCTCATCATAGGAAGTCATTTGGGAATGTTATCTCTGTAGTCTTTTCAACCTCTGCTCCCACAGATATAATGCATCCTTGCATAGTCAAATTCAGGTTTGGCTAACATCACCAAGTGGAGAAATCCCCCTGTGATTCCAGAGTAGTACAGTTGTCAAAATCTCTCCCTGCATGTCCATAATTCAGCCATATATACCTGATAATAGTCATGGGCACCACTCATGTCAGCTATTGATGAGGAATATTCAAGAAAGAGGATGCTTGGGCATAGTAACCTGCCAAGAAAAAATAAACTTGATGAGAATAGCCAGTGAGAACAGAGTGGATTTACATGCAATCTTAGGCCCTGTACTACAGGATGAGAGCATGAGGCACATGGGGACATAATTAAGATAATCTGGAGAATAATTTATGTCCATGCTGAGAACAGAAATTAAAATAACTGCAAGGCTTTAAACTTAGATGACTAATAGAATGTGGTGTCTTCAAATTAAAAAAAAATGACTAATGGAAAGAGATTTAGAAAGATACAGTATACGTAAAGAAAACTGGGATGTTAGATTCAGTTCAGTTCAGTCACTCAGTCGTGTCCAACTCTTTGCGACCCCGTGGATTGTAGCACACCAGGCTTCCCTGTCCATCACCAACTCCCACAGCCTACTCAAACTCATGTCCATCAAGTCGGTGATGCCATCCAACCATCTCATCCTCTGTCATCCCCTTCTCCTCCCACCTTCAATCTTTCCCAGCATCAGGGGCTTTTCCAATGAGTCAGTTCTTCCTCTTCTTAGGAAGAAAAAACTGGTGATAAGGGATAATTAGCTTTCAAAATATTTAACACTGTAATGGAAGAGAAGGCTTGCCTGGTGGCTCAGTAGTAAAGGAATCCACCTGTCAATGCAAGAGACATGGGTTGGATCCCTCGGTTGGAAAATCCCCTGGAGAAGGAAATGGCAACGCACTCTGGTATTTTTGCCTGGGAAAAACCAAGGACAGAGGAGATTGGCAGGCTACATATAGCCCATTAATTTGCAAAAATCAGACATGACTGAGCACACGTGCACACAAAGGAGGAGAGGGTGAAAGCAGATATTTTTGTGTATGTTTCTGTGGGAGAATGGTTTAAGAAGCATCATAACAGTGAAAGATGATGGATCAAAAGATTTAAAGAACATATCTGTTCTAGCCCAACAATGAATTAGGAAGCCTTGGTGAGTAGTGAGCTCTTGTGATTTTCAAGTTTAAGGTCCCTGAAGGTGTGGGGAGAATTCTTGCCTAGGTGGGAAGCTTGTATCATTCTCAAATCCTCCCAGCCCCTCCTTCCTGCCACTTGATGCCCACATCCAATCCATGACTATTTACCATTGATTCTACACAGTTGTATATTAAGCTGGTATTTATTATGTGCTGCATACAAAATTAAGACACTTGGATGAGGTTGGTGAAAAGCACAGAGATGCTTTCTGTTCATAGGGGTTTATGCTCTGGTGGTAATGAGGGAGTGACTCTTTGGTCCATATTAGATGTTACAGACCTGAGCAAAACTTTGTTTATTTGTCCCTCCAGAAATTAGTTTTCAGATTAACTTAATAATTATTACAGCTTGTGTACTTATTTGTTCTATCCACACTTTGAAAGCAAGACTGTATGTTATTTGCTCCTGAACATCCAATGGTTAACTAGGTTTCCCCAAATGGTAGGTTCTCCTTTCTAATTCAGAGCCAACACTTACTAAAATTAGAAAACACTGATAAATTCTTAAAGTTTAATGTGATGTGTGTGAGTTTCTGTGGAGTTCTACTTAAATTGAACTTATTTGTGTTAGCTAAATAATTTGTCTTGCTTTAATGAAGATTCAATTTGTCAATTTTGTCAAGGGGGCTCTATCACAAACTGGGATGCTCCTTCTGTAGCCATATTCTGTTTGTCATCTTAAGTAGGGCTTCCTTAATATCATATAATTAATTGCATTCTCCCAATATGGGTCTGGTCAGACTGTCTCCTTCTCTACTTTAAGAGAATCAGGTTACATGTGGTGGGACAAAAATAATGGGGTAACGTTTTGAGTATTAGTTTTACAGAGCATACGAAGTGTCTATTTTTGTGGTTTTAAAAAAATATCGTTGAGCCAAATTTGATCTCAGAAATGTAAATGATACTAACAGCAAAGCCCATAAGCTTTAGGTAAATTTGAGTTTCACTGTAGTACCAATTCCACTCTCATAACCATTTCAGCAACGATTGGTAGAAATACCTAGAAATAGGCTATACAAAAAATGAAAGCAAGTTCATTTTTGTCATGTGGTGAAACTCATAATCCAAAGTTCCTATCTATAATTTCCTGTGCTGTTTGCACATTGATCTCAACAGGATTATTGTCAGTGAAACGATAACAATGTAAAAAATAGAATTTCCCACTGAGACAAAGAAATATCATTGAATAACTGAAAGGTGATATCTACTCTGAAGTTTATTGTAAATATGTGTGCCAGTTGGATTTTTTTTCTCCCTTGCTCTGTGGCCCTGCTTTTCATGGGGTCATATATGTGAAGCCTGTAGGCTTTCAGTATTACCAGCACAGATTCAAGTGCAGTAGAAACTCGGAAACTGCCACAGTGTGTGCGCACAGCAGGGACTTAACAAATAGGTACACACACATCCCAGTCTATATTTATACTCACATTGTCCCTTTGGGTCCCAATTGAATGATTTCAATCCTTTATAAACTGGCTTACCCAAGAAGAATCTGTGTTTGTTCTTTCAATTATTATCTCCTTAGCATTTAAATTTGTGTTTATTTAGAAAAATACTTCAACTTTTTCTATAGCAGTTTTAGACTCACAGTAAAAATTAAGAGGAAGGTATGGAGATTTCTCACTTACCCCACCCCCATCACATCATGCACATTCTCCCCCATTATCAACATCCCCACCAGGTGGTTCATTTGTTACAACTGATGACCCTATACAGACATGTCATCATCACCTAGAGTCCACAGCTTATATCAGAGGGCACTCCTGGTGTTGTAGATTCTGTGAAGTGAAGTGAAGTGAAAGTTGCTTAGTCGTGTCCCTCTCTTTGCGACCCCATGGACTGTCATGGAATTCTCCAGGCCAGAATACTGGAGTGGGTAGCCTTTCCCTTTTCCAGGGGATCTTCCCAACCCAGGGATCGAACCCAGGTGTCCTGCATTGCAGGCAGATTCTTTATCAGCTGAGCCATAAGGGAAGCCCATACATTCTATGGGTTGAACAAATGTATAATGACATATAGTCACCACAATGGTATTTTCTTTCATTTTTTAAATGATTTTTTTAATGTGGACCATTTTTAAAGTCTCTATTAAATTTGTTACAATATAGCTTCTGTTTTATGTTTGGATTTTTTGGCCACAAGCTTAACTCCTGACCAGAGATCAAATCCATATCCTCTGCATTGGAAGGTAAAGTCTTAACCTTTGGATAGCCAGGGAAGTTCCTATGGTATTTAAAGACTATTTTCATTGTCCTGAAAATCCTCTGTGCTCTGCCTGGTCATCCTTCACTACCTTAACCTTTGGCAACCACTAATCTTTTTGCTGTCTCCATAGTTTTGGAAATGGAGTTTTCTAAAATGGCATAGAATTAGAATCATGCAGTATGTAGACTTTCCAAACTGGCTTCTTTCACTTAGTAACATGCATTTATGTTTCCTCCATGTCTTTTCATGGCTTGATGGCTCATTTCTTTTTAGCACGAAGTAATTATCCATTGTCTGGATGGACCACAGTTTATTTATGCGTTACCTACTGAAGGGAATTTTGGTTGCTTTTAAGTTTTGGATATTTTGAATAAAACTGCTATAAATATTTGTGTGCAGATTTTTATGTGTACATTAGTGCTCAAGGCCCTTGAATCTAACAGTTGAAGAGCTGTCCCCCTTCCTTTCTGAAGTCAGTTTTGACTTTCTCATTTATTTAAGGTACACCAAGTGCTTCCAAAGCATTCCATGTTTTCTTGCTAGCCAAGTTTCTTCTTGTTTCCTGCCAGCAGAGAACTCTAGTAGGACAGGCCCTATAGTTGGGCCAGAGCCAACCAGCACGATTTATAGAGAGTTTTGAAAACAAACTGATTTTAGTTGTGCAATTCCAAGCTCAGAGCTTTGCTTGGACCGCATGCAGCATCAGTCTGGGAGGCTGAGCATGATACATGAGAATAGTCAGTTCTTACCTGCTCATGCATTATCGATTCTGTGTGCTGTCTTTACTCCTGGTGCCATTCTCATGTTGTGTGATTGTACATCGATGACTCACAACTGGCCTTGGTATTGTGCTCCCTGGCACATGCCCATGCTATGCACTTACATGAAGAATCAACGGCCTCAGACTTTATATATATATACATATATACATATATATATATATATACACACATATACATATATATATATATATATATATATATTGCATCATGTATAGATATGAAGGGATAAAGTTGATTTTCCATAAGATGCCATGTGTTATTTGTTTACTCAGACATGGTCATTATGGTACATGCATAACTGTAATTTCTGGTGGTGATTTGGGGGTTTGGAAGCTTGAACCTCTGTTCTTAGGTAAGTACTGGTTATTCTACCTGCTGTTGCTGCCAGCTTCTGACTTCTGTATCCTTTAGATGATAAGTCCTGATTGGTTTACCTGCATGATTTCCATAGCTGGGTTTTAGTCAGTCTGGGCCAACCGGTAACTTATCAATCCAGTAGTTGAGAATTCATAAACTTGATGTTTATGTTGCTGTTCAGTCACTAAGTTGTGTCTGACTCTTTTAGACTCCATGGACTGCAGCACACAAGGCCTCCCTGTCCTTCCCTATCTCCCAGACTTTGCTCAAACTCATGTCCATTGAGTCGATGATGTCATCCAAACATCTCATCCTCTGTCGCCCAATGTAATTCTAAGTAATCTTTTCATAATTTTCTGTTATGCAGTATTTCCTACGTTTGAACATAATTGTCTTGGAACAAGTAATCCAAGTGTTTAAATGTGAAAAATGGATTAAAGATCTAAATGTAAGACCAGAAACTATAAAACTCCTAGAGGAAAACATAGGCAAAACACTCTCTGACATAAATCACAGCAGGATCCTCTATGACCCACCTCCCTGTGTAATGGAAATAAAACCAAAAATAAACAAATGGGACCTAATTAAACTTAAAAGCTTTTGCACAAAGAAGGAAACTATAAGCAGGTTGAAAAGACAGCCTTCAGAATGGGAGAAAATAATAACAAATGAAACAACTGACAAAGAATTGATCCCAAAAATATACAAGCAGCTCTTGCAGCTCAATTCCAGAAAAATAAGCGACCCAATCAAAAGATGGGCCAAAGAACTAAACAAGACATTTCTTCAAAGAAGACATACAAATGGCTAACAAACACATGAAAAGATGCTCAACATCACTTATTATCAGAGAAGTGCAAATCAAAACCACAATGAGGTACCATCTCATGCCAGTCAGAATGGCTGCTGTCAAAAAGTCTACAAACAATAAATGCTGGAGAAGGTGTGGAGAAAAAGGAACCCTCTTACACTATTGGTGGAAATGCAACTAGTACAGCCACTATGGAGAACAGTGTAGATATTCCTTAAAAAGCTGGAAATAGAACTGCCATATGGCCCAGCAATCCCACTGCTGGGCATACACACCGAGGAAACCAGAATTGAAAGAGACGCGTGTACTCCAATGTTCATCGCAGCACTGTTTACAATAGCCAGGACATGGAAGCAACCTAGATGTCCATCAGCAGACGAATGGATAAGGAAGCTGTGGTACATATACACAATGGAATATTACTCAACTATTAAAAGAATGCATTTGAATCGGTTCTAATGAGGTGGATGAAACTGGAGCCTATTATACAGAGCGAAGTAAGTCAGAAAGAAAAACACCAAATGTAGTATATTAACGCGTATATATGGAATTTAGGAAGATGGTAATGATGACCCTATATGCGAGACAGCAAAAGAGACACAGATGTAAAGAACAGACTTCTGGACTCTGTGGGAGAAGGCGAGGGTGGGATGATTTGAGAGAATAACAGGGCTGGTGCACTGGGATGACCCTGAGAGATGGGATGGGGACGGTCAGGATGGGGAACGCATGTATAACCATGGCTGATTCATGTGAATGTATGGCAAAACCACCACAATATTGTAAAGTAATTAGCCTCCAATTAAAATTAAAAAAAGTAAAAAATTAAAAAAAACACAAACCAAAAAAAAATGTGAAAAATATGAAAAAGAAAATGCTCTTCCCATGTTTGTTATTATTATTAATTTGATTATTTTTGTTTTCTAATAGAGTTGGTTTCCTAGAAGAACTGAATTCTAAATAAAGTCTTTCCCACGGCCTTGTGACCCTTAATATTCAAACTCAGATAGTTATTGTTTAAATAGATACCAAAGAAAATTTGTTGTTAACTTTATGGGTTGTTTTAGAAATTGAATGATACAGAACCTATGACTTTTGTGCATAGAAGCAAATTTAGACTAGCATAGTTCAACTCTTTTCACTATATAGTTGTAAACTGGAGGTCCAGAGAGTGTGAGCGAATTACCAGGATTGTGTGTGTGCTAGGTTGCTTCAGTCGTGTCTGACTTTTTGTGACCCTATGGACTGTAGCCTACCAAGGTCCTCTGTCCATGGTATTCTTCAGGCAAGAATACTGGAGTAGGGTGTTATGCCCTCCTCTAGGGGATCTTCCTGACCCAGGGATCAAAACTGGGTCTCCTGCATTACAGGCAGATTCTTCACCGTCTGAGCCACAGTAGCCCTAATGCAAAACCTAACTAAAAACCTTGCAAAGAACATAACATATTTTCTAAATGTAATGTGCAAAATGAGCAAGCAAAAAAACCCCTAGAAACTGTTATGTGATATAAAAAGGGAAATAATATTTTTATTTCCTGGAACTGTTTGTTCCCAATATGATGTACAGAGCAACTGAAGACTGAAAGTAAAACGGAAGATCATCTCTGTTTGAGGTAAGATGAACAAACTGTGAATCCACTCTGATAGAGCTATACAAATAGGAAGAAAACCTTTCTGAATGCTGTTTATATCTGCCATCATTTATTTTTTCTTCTTCTCTGTAAAATAATAAAATCTTTTGAAGTCAAAATAGTGATAAAGAAAAAGGAACTTCTTGGTAAACTCAGGAGTTTTTGCATTTGTTTTTATCTTCATTCCCTCCCAGGAGGGAAAATATAAAATAGATAGATTGTCTAATGTGTTTGACCTTATTAAGGGGTGTTTTGCATTTATATTGAAGAGTTTGAAAAGAATTAGAGATCAATGCTTAGGAAAATAATGACATTTGTTTATATTTTAGTTCTTCCCTTCAGCAGATATTGATCAAGCTTATGCCCAGGGCAGTGTTCTAGATGCTGGAAATACAGTAGTGACCAAAGGACAAAGGTGAAGTGGGGACAAGGATGTGGCTGGTGTTCTGGGGAACAGCAAGGAAGCCAGAGGCTGGGGCAGAAGGCCCAGAGGGGAATCGTGCAGGATGAGGTGGAAAAGAGGTCAGGAGGGTAACAAATGGGCAGGTGGGACTCAGACTTCAGTCACTGAAGGGCTTGGTGTTTATGCTACTGGAGAAGGGAAGCCTTTTAAAGGCTTTGGGCAGACACTTGTATACCAACAGACTCCACTGGGGTTGTTCTGAGAATGGACTCTAGGGGACAAAAGCAGATGCAGTATGATTGGTAAGGAGGATTATTTGTGAAGTGCAGGCATGGACTATCATGTCTTGAGTAAGGTAGGAGCATGGGGTGGAGTGAGATGAACCTGCTGGGGCCACATTTTGGTGTTGCACCTAGTAGGTTTTGAAATTGGCTTGGTTATTGGATAAAGAGTGAGTTAAAGGAGAATCCAAAGGTTTGGGCCTGAGCAACAGGAAGGATGGAATTCCCATTTACAAATATGCAAAATTTTGTGCAAGGAGGCATTTTAGGGCTTGAGCTGGGTCTATGGAAGTGGTGTGTTGATATACTCACATTCTCAGTAAAAGATGTTAAGTATTATTTCTTAAATTGCTGATCATTAGCTATGTTTAAAAATGAATCATTAAACATCTAACAATTTATTTAAATTAAGTTTATTATTAGAGTGGGTTTTCTGGAATAGAAGGGGCAAGTGTTTTTCACTTTTGCTTTACAAAACAAGCACCGCTTACAATCATGTTTGTTGCACTGTTGGATTCTGTTTGCTTACATTTTATTTAAGATTATTTCCCATCAATATTCACAAGTGTAATTATCATGAGATTTTCTTCAATACAATTTTTGTGAAGTTTTTGGATCAGCGTTTCACTTGATTTAGAAAAACAACTTGGGAGTTTTCTTTCTTTTTCCATGATCTGGCATAGGTCCGCATTGGAGATGTCAACTATGTCCAAAAATACAATGTGACTTTTAGGGGTCTGGGACTCAAACCATTGGGCAGGTCAATGTCAACTCCCTTTTCCTTCATCTTCCAGTTTAGAAGCCATAACCCCCAAAGCTGCTGTGGCCCACTTACAGATCCCACGTACAGAGGAACATGGCTGCAGGCACGTAGTACGGCAGAGTACTGTAGTACTGTACTTAGTACTAATACTAAGACTTATTAGTACTTACAGTAGATTGCCTCTCCTGGGGGGCAGGAAGAGGTGGCCCTGAAGTCTTTGGAGATGACAGCAGGCAATATGAGGATTACAAATCCTTTTGTAGGAACTGCCTCCAGTGATGGGACTTGAGATTTGCTCTTTCAGTTAGCGATCACGTTACCAGACTGTTTACTCATATGAATAATTAATTCTCATGAAATTGCTTCTATTATTAATAAAAATATTTGCTACCCTCCCCCCCAAAAAACAAGTGACACAGTGGTAAAGAATCCACCTGCTATAGCAGGAGATGCAGGAGACAGAGGTTCAGTCTCTGGGTCAAGAAGACCCCCTGGAGGAGAGCATGGCAATCCACTCCAGTATACTTGCCTGAAAAATACCATTTCGGGGATCTCTCTTCTACAGGGATCCTTCAAAAATCTCTGTAGCCCACCAGACGAGCTTGGTGGGCTACAGTCCATGGGGTCACAGAGTAGGGTTACAACTGAACAGAGAAGACACACACACCTCAAAACATTCAAATTTGAAACAATGTATATTCTTTACCTCAACTTCATTTATCTTTTAAGTCAAGGCATATTTGAGATGGATTGGGAGGTGAAAGAGGAAGAAAAATAACAGGTTTAACAATAAACCATGATGGTGAATAGCATGAAGCGTATTATCTGTGAGCACATTTGTGTTAAGTTGACACAATTATACAAAACACATTTTCAATGTCTAGGTTTATTGGACATTCCTGGATACCTACAGGGTCACTATGGGGCAAGTGAAATCTTAAATTTTATTTACTTACAAACCACCTTTTTTTCTACATTTTCAAATGCAATTTACGTAACACTAGAAACTTGTTGACTGAGCCTTTATCTGTAGTCACTGGGAAGTAAACTGTGCATGGGAAGGGGTGGTTTAAATAATGAAGACAGAGTGGACTTCCACTTTTCTACTAATTTGTATTTTCACAAGGAAGTTTGGACAGAGCACAAATTATAGGCAAACATTTGCCTAGACAGTTACTTTAGGTTAGCATGTATTTGAAGTTTCCAGAAAACATGTTCTCTATGGCTTAAGGCTAGGTTTTTTTTTTTTATTACAGACTTAAGAAATTGTAAAACAGACATGAATAAGAATTAAAAATTTAATTTATCAGATATATTAAGAATTTGTTTATTCATCTGATAAAGCTCTTGAATCGTGAGGGTCGATTCTTGTATTGCTTTTCACGTAAAACGGTGTTAAAACAACTCAATACCACGGCTTTCAAAAGGCCTTAACCAGGCATTCAGCATTAGAGTGGAACTGTTCATAAACTCAAAACCACTGAAGAAGAGGAAGCTGTCTGTTGAATATAAACTGCCCTAAAGTCACAGTATCCGGGAAACACGATCGCAGAATGAGGAGTGTCACACTGTAAGACTGTCCTCTGACAGTGAGAGGTCACCACCAGGCTCAGGGCCAGCGCTGAGCCTCCTGCAGTCCACCCCTCATTCCCAGCAGGTGAACATCTTTAACAAATGTGCAGGAAGCTCCTCCTTTACAGTGACCTCAGACATGGGCTGTTAGAAACAGGGTGACGCTTTAGACAGATCACTAATCAGAGTTTAAAAATGTCCAGTTGTCTTAGTGCTAAGATGGCCTGCTGCCCGGTTCGTAGAGTAACCTCACTGACTAATAAGAATTAAAGCTAAAGTTACAATTACCAAATGCCAGGCTTGATGCTAGGTGCACAGTCGTGCATTTATCCATCTAGGAATAGTGATTACAGGAACTTTATATTTTACTGACATTATTTACATTTTAGAGATAGGAAAGCTGAGGCTCAGAGAGGTTACAAACAGAAATGTGGAAATCTCAGCTAGAAGTGAGGAAACTGGCCAGCAGTCTTTTCAGCACATCTGCTTGTTTCATGAAAACTGTGTATTATCAACATGGAAATTTCAAGAATTTGCTCCATTGGATAAGGAATCTGTAAACATCCTTAACTGTCGCTCTTTGCTACCATGTTCCCAAACACACATAGCACTCTGCTCTGAGCTAGCCACATCCTCTAAGTGACCTGGAGCCGACATTAGTTCTCAAAACCACGCGTGTTTCCGCCGTCTCCTTCTATCCGTTTTTTTCAAAGCCCTGTGTGGTACTCCTGTTCCATATATTATCATCAGGCAGACCAGAATCACATTCAGCAGGAGCTCAGCTTGGATTACAGATGAGCTGACTCAATCAAAACTCTCAAACTCAACAGCTTCCCTTTGAAAGAAAGTGTATAACACTTCAAGGGAAACGCAATTTCAGCCATCGTTTCATCTAGTACAACATGAAGCTGTAGTAATGTCCAGTTGGATTAAGAAAAGGGAATACTCTGTTTAATTTTCCAAGTAAGTGTCCTGTGATCCTGCTTTATATTAAAGTTTCTAGGAGGTATTTTCTTGTTTATCAGTGCTTAAGACTCACTTTGTTTTTCCTTTGGGAAATCTTCCACCAAATATAGTTGCTAACATTGTATGCTACACTGAAATGGTGAAATAAAAATCAATTATGCAATCTCAAAATAAATGTTCTGCTACTTTTACAAAAGGAATTTTTTGTAGCAATGTTCCCCATTCAGTGAGAGGAGACAGAGAACAAATAAAGACCCATCTTTCAATTTACCAATTAGAAGGGCATAGTCTTGACTATTTCCAACAGGTTAGCCCATTGCCTAGAAACCTATACTGTGCAAATAAGAGGAGCTAAGAAAGTCATTGGGAGGTACCTCTAAAGCTTATTTAGAATATGCTATTGTTATTTTTGGGTTTCCCTAGTGGCTCAGTGGTAAAGAATTCACCTGCAGTGAAGGATATGAGGGTTTGATCCCTGGGTTGGGAAGATCCCCTGGAAAAGGAAATGGCAACTCATTCCAGTATTCTTGCCTGGGGAATCCCATGGACAGAGGAGCCTGGCATGCTACAGTCCATGGCGTTGCAAAAGAGTTGGACATGGCTTAGTGACTAAACAACAACAACATTGTTATTTTTACTACTCTATTGCCACCACCATCCCTAGTGAAACCTAAGGACAACTGTTACCGAGCGCAAGCTTGTACTGCTTGCCACACAACAGGTCAGTAAGTTAAGAGAATAGTGACTATATTGGGGCAAGGAATAGTGACTATATTCAGAAAGCCTATTGAGAAGACGATGGCCTGGTGTCCCAAAGAACCAGCTTACCTGTGCTACGATTTAAGCTTCTTTTATACTAAAAGGAGAGGGGGTGTGGTTGGTTGCTGGTGCAGGAATCTTTTGTTGTTACAACCATCCAGGGAGGTATGATCACAATATTCCTATAAACCTCCAAAACAAGTGATAGATAGTCTCCCTTCTGCAACGTTTTATATATGTATGCATGTGGAGAAGGAAATGGCAACCCACTCCAGTACTCTTGCCTGGAAAATCCTATGGACAGAGGAGCCTGGTAGGCTGCAGTCCATGGGTTCGCTAAGGGTCGGATATGACTGAGCGACTTCACTTTCACTTTTCACTTTCATGCAGTGGAGAAGGAAATGGCAACCCACTCCAGTGTGCTTGCCTGGAGAATCCCAGGGACGGGGGAGCCTGGTGGGCTGCCGTCTGTGTGGTCGCACAGAGTCGGACACGACTGAAGTGACTTAGCAGCAGCAGCAGCATGGAAAACTCATATCTTTAAAGGTCAGAGCCTTGAGAATGGGCTATCCGGTATATTTCAAGCTATAGGCAACCTTCTTCATTTGTAGCAAAAGCAATAAAGTACAAAACTTTAAGTAAAAGAAATAGATCCAATATGGAGTCAGACTTGTTCCTCCCTATTATACAACCAGTCACAAGTTCCAACTAAACTTTTTCAAATAAGGTAACAGCTTAAGCTATAATAATTGTTTTGCTTTGCTTCAGTATCTTCTGTATAAAAGCCTCCCCTCAGGTCTCTCCTATGGAGTTCTCCTAAACACCTTTGGTTTGGTGCTGCACAATTTGAACTGATGCAAGCTCAAACTCTTGAAAAAAATTGTAATATTCCGTATCTCTTAATGCTATTAATTGACCACTTTCCAAAACAGTGATTTCACACTTTCTGAATGGCAGCCCACTAAGAAGGAGCAAAACTTTCCATATTGCAAAATCCAGATTCTCTAATTTCCCCTAGAAAAAGACATCAGTGAAACACAAGAAAATATCATGTCAAAGACATTTTGGAGAGATAATGCTAAAACAGTTTTTATAACAAAATAAGGAGAATGAATAATGTTTGCCTTACATGTGCACGTTAATGGGGCAGTTAATTAAAACTGATAAAACATGATGAAAATATGCAAGATGACACCCCACAATATGGATTAACCAAGTCACAACAATTAACTTGAAAATGATGAATGTACATTATTTAGCACAAAAAGAGAGCAGTCATTCAAACTCTCACTCAAGATTTTATTGATACAAACACAACCACAGTGTATTTTCTGTTGATATCTGCAGATGTATCTGTAGGTATTCCTCCATGCTCTTGACAAAGAAACACTGAATTCTCTCCCAACTGGTGAAGTGGCCAGATTTTCCAGTAGACCAGTTCATTGAAATCCTCTAAAATTCCAGAAATGTGCTAATTTTGGTTCAATAATAATACATTTTAACAAACTTTAATAACTTGGTGATTAAGTTCTGAATGAATAGACCTCATTCTATTCGTTTAGAATAGGAACACCCTTTAGAAGGATCATGAGTCAAATTAGGTTATTTGCTGACAATCATACAAGATGGGAGTGTTTGGCACAGCTATTTCACCATATGTTTTATAATTCTTGAAATATCATCCAAGGAAGAAAGAAATTGTGTAGACTGTCATGAGATGATAATTGCCTTTTTGGAGGAGAATGCATAGTCAAGAACCAGATCCATATCAAAAAATGAAATGTGCTTTATATTACTCCCCTACATTGATCACATCTACTCAATTATTTTGTGAAGTCACAATCCGGAAATCAGTTTTTAATACAAAAGTCATAGCCATCCAATTGCTTTAAAAAATCATGTTTTTTTTTTTTCTGGACAGAGGAGGGAAGTGGGTGACAGGCTTTCCTCTGCTTCTGCAGTTCATGTTGGGACCTCTTGTGCCTGGGCTTTTCTCTTGTCTTAGGTATCGTCTGCTTGTTCAAAGGCCTTGGAAAAGTTTGATTTACAGGAAGAGCTGTGCAGCAATCAGAAAAGAAGACAAAACAAGTTACGTGTCATTGTTAGAGTAAGCCAGTAAAAGGCACAGGAAGAAAAGTGTAAGAGAGTGGGAGTTGGGGAAGGTATTTGCTCCCACAACAGTTACAGAATAGCAACCTCCAGGAGCACTCAAAGAAATGTTGACTCACGCCAGTCAGTCCCCAGGATTTCAGTAGCTTAGTGCCCACGTTATAGGAAACGGAAAAGAAAAGGGCACAGAGTTGATAGAATAGTCCCAATAATCACAAGTAACATTGTCCTTTTTCCGTGTAAAAATTTCCAATACAGATGTGCCCATGAGAAAATTCATCTAAGTAAGAACATTAGACAGTTCCCAGACACCAGGGAGGTGAAGTGTGACTTGTCAGAGCAGGAGCGGCTTGTGAGTGGTGTGGGGGCAGGGGTGTTGAGAGAGAACAAGAAAACATAAGCATTTTTAAAGCAAAGAAACCAGAAGTAGGGGGAGAAAATTTAACAGCTGCTGTTAAATTTCACACTTAAGTGTGAAACGTGGGGGAGAGTGAGAGATGTCTGAAGAATAATTTTGGAAATTTTGGATGTGTGAATGACTATGTCACCCCTGATTCACCACTTCAGGAAGATCTACAGTAAATAGATGATTTTTCAAGGATGTTGGTCTTAGAATATGATTTCTTTTGAATGTGATGTTGAGCTGAGGCTGACTTTGTCTGGGTTACATATATGTTTATTGGGAAAGTGTCTGTAAAGAAACATTTCCATGTACGGTAATGACCAACAGTCACCTAAACATAAACTCATCACATCCTTGCCCCAGGTCAACCCATCATTTCATGTGCCCTATTTTGTTAATGATGACACTAATTTCCCACCAACAGAACAGTGTCAATAGCCTCCTTGTATTCTCCTGAGATTGCTAGTTTATTAGTATTATTATGGGCAGTGAATGGAGAGAGAATTGTTGATGGTTTAGCATTGAATAAGTATGATATTTGAGCCCAAGTTCTGTTATAACCAACATTAGCTGTTCAGCAATGATGTGCAGTATGCAAGTTCTTCCAGTAACTGCTTTCCTGGAACATTGCTATGGCATCATTTTCATACCCCTAGTATATAGCAATATTAGTGAATTAAATTCATAACGAAGAGCACTTATTAATTATGATACAATAAGTTAAATGTTAAATAAATGCTTCAAACCTTTTCTGCCAAGGCTAAACAGATTGGTTCAAAATTGGGAAAGGAGTATGTTAAGGCTGTATATTGTCACCCTGCTTAGAAATATGCTGTTAAATATTTCTCGAATGCACGGTTCCTAATCAATCAATTACTGCTTCATAATCTTGGTTATTGGTTCCTGTTGGAACCTACCTGATGTAGAAGTAGAGAAGCCAGAAGTGATACAGGAACTGCAAAGAGGAAATTAACTCAATTTATATTTGGCAAATTGGTCACAAACACTGTTCTCAGACATAAAAACAATATAGATATTTCCTGTGCAAAACTAAAATGAAAAAAAGAAGAAAGGTTGAAATCAATGGGAAGACAAGAGATAGACACTTTCCTACAGGACGATAAATAAAACTGTTTTAGTTAGCAAAGTTCATGATTGTAATAAAAGTGATGTAAATTGGTAGCCATTTCCTTCTCCATGGGATCTTCCTGCCCCAGGGATTGAATCTGGATCTCCCAGATTGCAGGCAGATTCTTTACAGTCTGAGTCACCAGAGCAGCCAACTTTTATTAAAAAATATACAAGCAAGAAAATCAATTGGTCTTCATATAAATAAGGAGCCAAAGACTTCTTGCATTTTTAAAAGACTAGTTTGATTCCTAAACCACGTGTGTGTGTGCGTGTGTGTGTGTGTGTTAGTCGCTCAGTCGTGTCTGACTCTTTGCGACCTCATGGACTGTAGCCCACCAGGCTCCTCTGTCCATGGAATTCTCCAGACAAGAATACTGAAATGGGTTGCTATTTCCTTCTCCAGGGGATCTTACCAACCAGGGGTCAAACTTGGGTCTCTTGCATTGCAGACAGACTCTTTGCTATCTGAGCCACCAAAATATCCTAAAGCATATTCTACTTCAAAGCATATTTGCTTTTTTTCAACCTATAAACTCACTGATCCAATGTAGTCATTCTTACAGAATAATGATGTGAAAATAGTTTTTATAAAAGAACAGTATACAATTATCAGGAATGGCAATTTCTTTTGAGGGATTAATGCCTTGATTTCTTAATGGCATGTTATGGGGAAAGATAGAGATAGATAGGTTGAAGGATAGATAGACAAAGAGAGACCTACAGAAAAATGCATGGTGGAGAGAGGAAAAAAGAGAGAGAGACAGACAGAGGCAGTCTTAATGTTTCTCATTAAATCAGAAATCAGAACAAAGACTGAAAAATTGACAATAATGCACGTTGGTTGGTTTCTGCTCTGAAATTAGCAGAACTGGCAGCTGACATGTCATCTATTTCAAAGTCATTGCAAGCAGAGAGGTTCCTAACTTCAGTGAAGGTAAGGCTTTTAGCAAATCTCTTGCACATGATCAATGATTGTTTAAGAATTACAGGCTGAAGATAATCACCCTGTACGATCCATTAGAGTTGGGGCCTTTTTTCCCTAAATGCTTTTAGAAATAGGAAGGGCATCATATTAATTCTCCTTGATATTTCATTAGTTTCATGTCACTTGTTTCATTAGTTATATGCTATTTCACATTGGTGTCAGTGACACAGTGCTAATTTCTTGACATGTACTTTTTTATGGTCTTCATGAATTGAGCTCATTATGGAAAATGGGCTGAATTTTTTATTGGTTTATCCTGAATGAATGATTATAGTGAAATAATTCACTTTGGAATTGTTACCAAGAAGATACTTTTGCAAACGCATGTATATTGCTGTAGAACTTGTTTGTTGAGTATAAAAATTTACAGTATTTGAGAGACAATAAATACTAATGACATAGTTACCATCTTCACTGAAATTCACTTCCCTGACTACTGTCTTAGAAAATAAAAGCAATTTTTACAATCTGATCTAATTCAAAAGATTCTTACTTTTAAAAATTGCTGGCATCGGTGACATTTTAGAAGGTGGAAGAAAGGCTTTGAAGAATTTAGTATGATAACTTTGCTTATAAAATATATGAACAAAATTTGGCATCAGTATTTAGAAGGATATAAAATTGTTGCAGTGCATTAAAATCTTGAAATAGTAACTATACTGGAAAACATTTTGGCTGTTTAATAAAATATTAAAGAGTTGTTATATGACTTAATCCATAGAATTGAAACTATAAGCCCACACAAAAGCTTATACATACATGTGAATTGCAGCATTATTCTTAATCACCAAAGAGTAAAAAAAACACTAGCAGTTATCAGTGAGTGAATGGAAAATCAGAAAATGGTGTGTCAATATGATGAAATATTATGCAGCCATAAAAAGGAATGAAGTACTCATACATGGGACAACATGGATGGACCTTGAAAATGTTATGCTAAGTGAATACAGTCAAACACTGATAGCTATACATTGTTTGATTCCATTTTTATGAAATATCCAGAGCAGGCAAATCTATGAAGGTAGAAAGTGTATTGGTGACTGCCAACTACTAGGAAGGGAGGTGAACAGGGCTTGACTAACTGCCAGTGGGCGTGTAGTTTCTGTTTAGGGCAATGAAAATAATCTTACATTTGACAGTGATGTTGACTGCAAAATCCACCAACTTTTATGCCTAAAAGGGTGAATTTTACAGTATATAAATTTGGCCTTAAAAGTATACGAACAAGTAAAAATGACTGAAGATTGATTAATATAAAATAGCTAGAGTTAGGATTCCACTAATATCTTGGTGTCGCATATTTTCCATTAGATCGTGTTAAAACAAAACTAAGATTGGGATAGGTGGAGGATTTTTCTTTTAGGTCCATACTTCGGCCTACCTCTGTCCTTCTGAATTTGTAGAAATCTGGTAGACACAGAATGTGCAGAAACAGAAGGGGGAAGAAATGAAGCAGAACTGAATATTTGGCAGAATGAAATAGATTTTGTTCTTTAATGTTTGAAAAACACTCCAGATTCCTATTTCTATGTTCCTTTTCTAGACTTCCTACCTTTCTGGTAATTAATTAGAAAAGATACATTTCTCCATTTGAAAGAAAATACCCCCAAATCCCAGAGTCATTTCTATATTAAGGGTAAGTAAATAGATTGTCAAAGAATAGTCATTATATTGTTATGAGCTGCCAACTGAACTTAAAAACTATTGGGTTTTGAATTTTGTTTGTGCTTGGTAGAAGCCAGCTTCTTTCTTCAAAGAAAAAAGCATCTATAAGGGGTTTATGAGGTTGTCTGAACATCAAACAGCTCTCATAAAAATATCTTTGGATGATTTAAATATAAACAAATAAAAAAGATTTCAGTTTTCTTCTAATTACTCATGAATTTAACATTTCAAAAGCTAGGTTGGTGGAGAGGGTAAAATGGAAAACTACTACATGAAGATTTATTTAGAATATTTTGCAAACCTTTGATGGGATAATGAAGAAAAACAATTTTCTTTAAAAGATAAGCATTGCAATGATCAATATGGCTACAATTTCTTTAAAGATAAGGACCCCTGGAAAGATAATTTACAATTTGACAGCTGAATAAATTTCAACTTGTTGAATTTGAGTTTAAATACTTGTGTTCTTGCTTTTATTTGGAACAGATATAATCAAACTTGAATCCATGCAGTGGTCAAAGTTTTCATGTATGAGGTAAAGATATGATACATCATTTTCCTCGTCTTAAATTTTCCTAATAGTTTAGGTAGGAAAATATGATAGTTTTTCTGAACCTATTTGGAAAGCTCTATATGGAATAGAATTTTTTAAACAATACAGTTATTATTTTGGGGGGCTCCAAAATTACTGCATATGGTGACTGCAGCCATGAAATTAAAAGATGCTTACTTCTTGGAAGGAAAGCTATGATCAACCTAGATAGCATATTAAAAAGCAGAGACATTACTTTGCCAACAAAGTTCTGTCTAGTCAAGGCTATGGTTTTTCCAGTAGTCATGTATGGATGTGAGAGTTGGACTGTGAAGAAAGCTGAGCACCAAAAAATTGATGCTTTTGAACTGTGGTGTTGGAGAAGACTCTTGAGAGTCCCTTGGACTGCAAGGAGACCCAACCAGTCCATCCTAAAGGAGATCAGTCCTGGTTGTTCATTGGAAGGACTGATGTTGAAGCTGAAACTCTAATACTTTGGCCACCTCATGAGAAGAGTCGACTCATTGGGAAAGACCCTGATACTGGGAAGGATTGGGGGCAGGAGGAGAAGGGGATGACAGAGGATGAGATGGCTGAATTGCATCACCAACTCAATGGACATGAGTTTGGGTAGACTCTGGGAGTTGGTGATGGACAAGGAGGCCTGGTGTGCTGCGATTCATGGGGTCACAAAGAGTCGGACACTACTGAGTGACTGAACTGAACTGAACTGAAACAATACAATGAACTTTAGTTTGCAATATTGTTGTTGTGTAGTCATTAAGTCATGCTTGACTCTTTTGTGACTCCATGTAATGTAGTTCTCCAGGCTCCTCTGTCCATGGGATTTCCCAGGCAAGAATACTGGAGTGGGTTGCCATTTCCTTCCCCAGGAGATCTTCCTGACCCAGGGATCGAACCCTGGTCTCTTGCATTGTTGGTGGATTCTTTACCACTGAGCCACCAGGGAAGCTCAGTTTGTAATATTACACTACACCGAAAGAACACACTTATTAGGTAAACCATATGTTTGATTCAATTACATGCTACTAAATATAACTTGTTTTTATTAAGTGTGAAAAAAGGGAAAAGAATATATTAGTCCATTTAGAAAGAGAAAAACAAATACCATATATTAATGAATATATATAGAATCTTGGAAAAGGAGACCAATGAACTTATTTGCAGGGCAGGAATAGAGACGCAGAAGTAGAGAACAGTCTTGTGGACGCAGAGGGTAAAGGAGAGGGTGGGACAAATTGAGAGAGTAGCACTGATATATATACACTGCCAAGTGTAAAATAGACAGCTAGTGAGAAGTTCCTTATAGCACAAGGAGCTCAGCTCAGTGCTCTGTGACGACCTATAAGAGTGGGATGGGTTTGGGGGTGGGAGGGTGGTTCAAGGGGAAGAGGATATTTGTATACTTACTGCTGATTCATGTTGTCATACAGCAGAAACTAACACAACCTTGTAAAAGCAATTATCCTCCAATTAAAAATGAAAAAAAATAAAATCAAAAGAAATGCATCAGTTCATTTAATGAATCGGCACATTATCCGAATTCTACATGTCAGCCTCAGAGGTCCTTCTGCTTCTGAACCACCAGCTATCTGGCACAGTCTGCATCTGCTGAATGCATCAAGCAAATAACCGATACATAATTAGTCATTAAAAGTATGCTTGCATCAGATTGTAATTGCATTTGTTTTGAGTCAAATGTGCTAAGTGAAAAAGTGTATGTGGAAAACTCACTGAAAATGACAAGGGTTGCAGGTAGCAGGAATCTGAGTTGTCTACCATTTGGATAATTCATGGATACAAGCAGGATCAAAACCAATAGCAAAAATGTATCTTTGTTGAATATTGGTAAAACCAAAGATCAGATGCAAAATCACTAGAGTGCACTCTGTCTGTAATCTGAGGGTCTGTGATTAGCCTTGTGTATTTGCCCAGGGTCCTGCAGAACATTTAATGTATACAATGCATTCTTGCCTCAAGCAGAAAGCACGTGTGTCAGACTGCTCCTCCCCAATATTCCCAAATCATCTCCTGCACTAAATCAATGAGGGTAACAGAATTGCAGAATACATGTAAAGGAATGCACGTGTCCAGCTCTTTCTGTTGACTTTACAGGACAGTACTGTACTTCCTTAGAATTATTTTTGCTCAATTTTTCATTCTCACCAAATTCATAGGGAAAGAACATGTGGTTGATTAGAATATGTCCCTTAACATATACACATCACTATATACAAAATAAATAACCAACAAGTACCTACTGTATAGCACAGGGAACTACTCTACTCAATATTTTGTAATAACCTATCATGGAAAGTAATCTGAAAAAGAATATATTATATATACCTGAATCACTTTGCTGCACACTTGAAACTAGCACAACATTGTAAATCAACTAAACTTGAATAAAAATTAAAAAAAAAAATACCCCTTGCCTCCACATCCTCCAGCATCTTTGTCAAGATTCTGGGGATTTAGAACAATAGGAAACTAATTGCAATTTTCAAGAACATATAAAATATGTCTTTTGATATAACTTGGAATTATATTTTTTATTTGTTTTTGGCTGTGTCTTAGTTGCCCCACGCCATGTGGGATTTTAGCTCCCAGACCAGAGATCGAACCTGTGTCCCCTGCATTGGAAGGCAGAGTCTTAACCACTGGACCACCAGGGAAGTTCCAGGAATTGCATTTTTATGAAGAAAGGGAACATTGTGACTTTTAAATTTTATTGTTGTAATGACTGTCTAAGCACATTTTTAACTTAGTGGACATAAATCTCAAATTATCAGTTCTCAAGAAAAGAAAAAAATTATATGTATATGTGTGTGTGTTTAATTTCCTTAATAATAAATGAAAGTGGTACAAAGAATTTTAAGCCAGATAAAAATAAAGGGTGATTTTTGCAACTGAGGAGCCTATGACCTTAATATGTCACTGTTAATTAACCAAAAAAGTCTTATAAGTTTTAGTTAAGTGGTTTCTGCTTATTCTTTTCAAATTTTATCATGGAGCTAACAATGTCATTAATCATGTAATTTTAAGTGAGCATAAACTCAGAAACTTTGAGAATGAAAAATGAAGAGAAAATACCCCCAAATCCAATGGCAACAATGACTTCTACAAAAAAAATTCACTAGAAAGGAAGCCGTTACACATCCATATTGAAATTGACAATATGAGGCAATTTAGGGAGCTAAATTAAATCAGCTTCATCAGTCCGCAAGAGTGAACCAGCCGCCTTCTTTGACAAATCCAGCTATTATTAAACCAGGCAGTGTACTCATCCAGTTACCAGCTCAACTCTCAGAATGCTGGTGACATGAAGATAGAGAGAAAATGTATTCTGTGAGCATCAGAAATTCAAATTTAAATTATTATGTATAATTGGGTAGCAACTCAAATATTCTAGTTACTTGATTATCAGAGGTGAAGGCAGTTCAAGTGTCTTTTGGTATGTTTTATATTTTATGTTGTTTTGTTTCATTTTATTTCTGCCCTATACTATTATCAATTCACATAAATCTAGTAACTGCTTCCATCAATAAAAAAGGTGAAAAGTCGAACCTAAACAATTGTTTTATCCTTCCTGGTACTGTCACTAAAGCCATCAATTCAATAACGGGGAAAAACAGTTGGCTTGGACTTTTGTTAAATGTAAATTTGGGGGATTATTTGATTTATTCATTGTATTTGTTTCATTCAAAGGGGAAAGAGTTGAAGATGGTAAATCTTAATTTCATGAGCTCATGCTAAATTACATTATCCTAACAATGGTAATAGAGGTAACTGATTACAAAGATGTCTTTTTGGCTATGACTAGAAGGAACATTTCGATTCTAACTGTAGACAAATTAAATACACCAGGGATTTGGCACCTGACATTTCAGCCTGAAGAAGAAACAAAGTATGTATAATTTTCTCTTGGCAGACTAATTCTGAAGAGGCGTGTGTGTGTGTGTGCGCATGTCTGTTAAACAGGAGGTAAATATCTTTAGAGCATGAGATAAACATATAGCACAGCACCTTCCACTAAAAAAAAAAATGCGAACTGCAAAGGAAAGCCACATATTTAATCTTAGATTTTCTATTAGGCACATGAATGAAAGGGAAAAAGATAAATGGGTGATATGAATTTTAATGATAACATTTATTTAACCCAATATATCCAAAATAGAGCACTTTCAACAAACAACCAAAAAACCTTATGAGAAAATCCAGTGTGTGTTTTATACTTATTATTACATTCTGTTTGGTCCAGCCCATGTTTCTAGAGTTCACCAGGTAGTGATGCCTGATTAGATGGCACAGGGACACAGGTGAGCAACTCTAGGTTTATTTGTGGCCTTGACACCGTCTCATCCTACACTCATCCTTGAACAAATCACCCAAACATTATCCCTTCTTTATTCCACCTGTCAAAAGCAGGATTACATTTCCAACTATATAAAGTTGATTATGACCTAGAGCAATAGTTACAATAAACCTTTGCAAGGTTTTCAAACCTGACCTATGATTATAATAGTTCTCCCAAGACCTGATGATCATTACTCATTACTAAATGTCTTTAATATTGTGATTAAAGTTTGTTTTTGAAGACTGTGGGATATAGCTGTTTTTTAAGGCTGTGGGGTATAACTTTGTCAGGAATAAACCCAGTTAGCTTTTAGTTTTTGTTTTCTTTGTGACTATGTCATGTGGCATGTGGGATCTTAGTTCCTTGACCAAGGATCAAACTAGTGACCCCTGGAGTCTTAACCACTGGACCGCCAGGGAGTCCCATCGATTAGCTTTTAGAAAAATGTCGGATATTTGTTGTTTACCTCCAGTTCATTTCTGTGTTGTTCTTTGCTGACAGAACACTGCTTAAGAATCTATCTCCTGTGGAAGTGACCTTATCCCCTTCTTAGGGGTAAATCCTGTGATCCCCTGTGAGGTTGGGGTCCCCAGCGAAGAGGCTGAGAGGCGGAGCCCTGTCTCTGCAGGATTTATTGGGAAGGTCACTCTTGGTGAACCCCTCTCGGGCGCTGGTAAAGCAGGTGTGAGCCCCACAAGTGTAATTTGCTGAATGAGAGAGACAGACAGACACACACACACATAGAGGACAGAAGGTAAACAAACTAGGGTACATAGTACTGATAACGTGTTCTGAAGCCCTGAAAATATCTAATTACAATCTGTTTTCAAAACTACCTGATCTGCAAGAGACTTAAAAGTGACGAACAGTCGAGGTGCTGGTATAGCAGTGACTTTTATTGTCATTTCTTTTGTTGTTATTAAAGTTGAATAATAGTCTTTAGCAGCATATCTGTAAGGTTGAGGAGAATTTTAATCCCCTTTAAAGATGAAAAGAATGAATGAGAGGGAAATAGTTCTATCCTTTCAACAGATTAGTAGAGTAGATTAGAGAGCAGATAAGTTAAATGGCTAGAATTACCTTGTAAGTCGGCAGCAGGACTTGAACTGTAGAGCCTGAGCAGGTATTTTTATTGCTTGGGTACCAACCTCTGGGCTGTGAGCATCTACATTAATTGACAGAGGCTCTAGCGCGGGGATCAGACCAGCCCTTGGGAGTCAAACACGTCATATTTGTTTCCCCGCTATTTCAAAAAGTTTAACTTTTATATTTCAGGAAGGGACAAAATGGGGAAATAAGGTAAAATGCTGAAAACCTTTGTTTTTGTTTGTTTTGTCACTTTTTTTAAAAAAAAGGTAAATATGAGCTCTGTTTTGTTGCCATAATGCTGGTCTTGGGTTTAACTACTTGTTTCAGCAAAGATGGATTCTCCTCACTGGGTTTATTACTTAAATAGTTATTCACTTGAGTAGCTGTGTTTCTGAAGCAATTTTGGTCATGTCACTGGACACGGTTCAAGTCAGACAGGCTGACAGGGGCCTTTCCGTGTTCCTTGCTACGGGTAATTGCTATTTCTACAAATGTCAAAAAGCACCACGTTTTCACAGAGCTGTGAACACTATTGTCAATTCAAGGGCAGAAAATGTGCAAACTATTTCAACACTTTATGGTATTGATTTAGGAATAAACAATAGGAATCCATAGTTAATACTCAAGCCTCTCGCTTATAAATCCAGTGGCTATAAGCTGTAGACATCCATTAATCGGAAGGATTTAGAAAATGGCTAGGAGAGCATTGCCACCCTTCTTCCAGAGAAGAGTCATGATTTCTTTTAACTGTTCATTATCAAGCCTGCCAAATCGTAAGGAAACATGAAAATAGCCTAAATGGAAGCCATATTTCTGGTGGGCTCCTGTGTTAAAGTTTTTTGCTCAGAATATGCTAATGTAATAAAGAAGGCTTGAGTGGCAGTTATGTCCACAAGAGAATTATAATACAGGCCAGAAGCTGAGACTCAGTGGCTTTTGGTGGAGACATGTATTTCTTCCTGTGGTTTAATGCTCCAACCAGCCACTATTCAACCAGCAAAGACTTAACGCAAAATACTGCTATGCGCTCACAAGGGATAGATTTCATTTCCCCCACTATTCAGGGGGAGATAAGAAACCCATCTTTCAGGCTAGAAGGGGAGGTGACCATTTCTGTGCACAGGCGTGGAGGGAGCTGCCTTGGAAGTTTTCGCTCCTGGAAGGCAGGTGCCAGGCAGGCTCCATCATGGGCCACACTGTTTCCTGCTTCCTGAAGGCAGGCACTGTGGCCTCTGTGATCTCTGAGGACCACTGATGACACCTGGAGCAAGGGGATGCTACCCAGATCAGGGCCAAGCCTGCCCAAGGCCTCATATCACAGAGGGAAACACATCATGGCTCAAAACAGAACAATCCCAATTACAGTAAGCAGACTTTTTGGTCTGGAGGTGACCTCTGCCCAGACCTCCCCATTTAAAGGGGAGCAAGGCCAGGATCCACCTTCCCTGAGCCTGAAGGTTCCTCCTGTAAGGCTCATAATTTGGGATGTTCATTCTGAGGAGGTAGAAAAGCCCTAGAGAGCTGATCCATTTACCTCGGACTGACTCTGATTGGTGTGTGTGCTTTGCGCTCCTACTGGTTTTGACAACTGAACTGCAAACAAAATGATACAGAACCTGGATCATTATTTTCACTGATCATAAAACCTATACTGGATTCCATAGCCTGGTCTGGTTCAGACTTTGCAGTAAAAATGAAGTAGGAGGAAATGAACTCTGCAAGGAGAATCCACAAACCTCACTGTGTCTCTGGCTGTGGCAGGGAATGATTAAATAAAAAAATAAAAAAGTAGACAAAACTTCATACTTTCTTCTATTGCTTGAAAGTCTTCACTGTCTTGCCCTATTGTTTCAAGCATAATGTACAGTGGAAATTTCATGATATTCTGTAAAAGTAAATCTTACAGATTTTTTGTGACATATTGATCATGTCTATGGCCCATTTTTCTACTGGTTTAATTTTCTCTTTCTTTATTAATTTTAAATAGGAGCATTAGCTATTTGCCTAAAAATTATATTGCATTTATTACAATTTTTGTTTCTCTTATGACTTTATGATATTTTAAAGTTAAGATATTTTTATAATATAAGTTATATATTTTGTCTATGGAATGTGTATTTATGTCAAACTGAGAAAGTGCTTCACTCCATGTTTTTATTTAGAGATAAATGATACTACATTTTCTTCTAAAACCTTTGTGGTTTTATTGTTAAAACTGTGCTACTTAATTCTCCTGGAATCTATTTTCATATAAGAAATGAACTAGAAATCCAATTATATGTTTTTTTAAAAGAAAAGGTGAGACTGTTTTTCAACCACATTTATTGAATATGGGATTCAATATAGGATAAATATGCACCTAAATAAATCCAATTGCTTGCACTAAACAAAACAAAAACATACTGCCAAGTAAAACCATGGAATGGAGAAGGAGGAAAAATGATATAATTATGGGAACTTAAAGTTTTGCACTCAGAGAATATTATCATTACTATTATATATTATTAATTAGTATTGAAAGCTAATTTTTAAATGGGGAGCTGATAAATAAGAGGAGGATGAAGAGGTCAAAAAAGGAGGTGAGAAGTCAGCCTTAAACCTCTAACAATAATTTGGGATTAAAAGCTGTGTGTAAAAGATCCATTAAATCTATTGAATAAAAATATACAGGATCCAAGTGCTTCCCAGGTGACACTAGTGGTAAAGAACTCACCTTCCAATGCAGGACATATAAGAGACACGGGTTCAATCCCTGGGTCAGGAAGATCTTCAGGAAAAGGGAATGGCAACCTACTCCAGTATTCTTGCGTGGACAATCCCATGGACAGAGGAGGCTGGTGGCCTAGAGTCCATAGGGTCACAAAGAGTCGGACAGAACTGAAGCAACTTAGCCACATGTGTACAGGATCCTGATAGTTTTGGGGTAGAAAAGAATGAAAATAATTTATTTCAAAAGACTGAAAATAGAAAATTCAAATGGTTTTAAAAAGCTAAAACAATAGATAAGAAGACACATTGTATATCAGAGGAAAGTTTATTATTTATTGGAAATATGCTGAATTTTTAGTTCAATGCCTGACTTGATGAGTGCGCAAGAGATAATTGACATTGTCATGGTTGCTGTTGTTACTGTTCGAAGTGTACTCTTTTTAGCTTTATTTTTTAAATAAAATATTCGCATTTGCTTTATTAATTCATCACTTGATAGACACTTTAATTGTTTTTCTATAATGAATAATGCTGTTTTGAATATTCATGTACAAATTTTCGTGTAGACATGTTTTCAGTTCTGTTGGGTATGTACCTAGGGGTGGAATTGCTGGGCCATATGGTGACTCTATGTTTAAATTTTCTGAAGAACTCAAAAGCTGTTTTTCCAAAATGACAGGACCATTTTACGTTCCCATCAGTGGTGTATGAAGTTTCAATTTCTTCATGTCCCTGCTAACATTTGTTACTATCTTTTTTACTTATTAACTACTGATTGTGAAGCTTCCCTGGTGGCTCAGTGATCAAGAATCTGCCTGACAGTGCATGAAATGCAGGTTCAGTCCCTGAGTTGGGAAGATCTTCTGGAGAAGGGCATGGCAGCCCACTCCAGTATTCTTGCTGGAGAATCCCATGGTCAGAGGAACCTGGCAGGTTATAGTTCACAGGGTTGCAAAGAGTCAGACATGACTGAGCGACTAAGCACAGTGAGTGTGAAGTAGTAGCTCACTGTGGTTTTGGTTTTAATTTCTCCAACAAATAATAATACTAAGTATTTTTTTTCAGATGTTAATTGGTCATTTATATATCGACTTTTAAAAATGTATTTTCAAATCCTTTGTCCATTTTAAAAATTGGGTTATTTGTCTTTTTTACTGATAAATTATAACAGTTGTAAATTCTAAGATTTATTAGTATTTCATCCCATTATGTGAGTTTTCATTTTGCTTTCTTGACATATTTTTGATGCACAAGCATTGTTAATTATTATGAACCTAATTAATCTATTTTCTTTTTGTTGCTTGTGCTGTTGGTGTTGTATCTAAGAAACCCTCGATTAATTCAAAGTCACAAAAATTTACATCTATGCTTTCTTTTAAGAATTTTATAGTTTCAGCTCTTACATTTATGTCCTTGATTCATTTAAGGATAATTTTTTAATATGGTGTGAGGCAAGGGTCCAATTTCATTATTTTACATGTGGATATCCATTTATTCCAGCACCATTTGTTGGAGAGGCTCTTGTTTCTCTATTGAATTATCTTGGCTCCCTTGTTGAAATTAACCATGAATGTAAAGATGTATCCATGGACTTATGAGTCCATTCCATTCATGTGTATGGATATCCTTTTGCCAGCTCCAACCTTCTTAATTGCTATATTTGTTTGAAATCAAGAAATGAGTTGTTCAACTTAGTTCTCCTTTTCCACCATGGTTTTAGTCATTTGGCGTTCCTTGTGTTTTCTTCACTTCATATTAATAAATGTTTTATTTGGATTATCTTAATTTACCACCGAAGAAATACATGTTCTCCAGCCGGAGGGATGTATGTAAGTATCTCACACTGTTTGAGACAATCTGCACTGATGCTTAGTATCTCAAGAAAATTGAGATACCAAGGGAACATTTCATGCAAAGATGTGCATAATAAAGGACAGAAATGTTATGGACCTAACAGAAGCAGACGATATTAAGAAGAGGTGGCAAAACTACACAGAAAAACTATACAAAAAAGATCTTCATGACCCAGATAACCATGATGGTGTGATCACTCACCTAGAGCCAGACATCCTGGAATGCAAAGTCAAGTGGGTCTTAGGAAGCATCACTACGAACAAAGCTAGTGGAGGTTATAGAATTCCAGTTGAGCTGTTTCAAATCCTAAGAGATGATGCTGTGAAAGTGCTGCACTCAATATACCAGCAAATTGAAAACTCAGCAGTGACCACAGGACTGGAAAAGCTGTTTTCATTCCAATCCCAAAGAAAGGCAATGTCAAAGAATGCTCAAACTACCACACAATTGCACTCATCTCACATGCTAGTAAAGTAATTCTCAAAATTCTCCAAGCCAGGCTTCAGCAATACATGAACTGTGAACTTCCAGATGTTCAAGCTGGTTTTAGAAAAATCAGAGGAACCAGAGATCAAATTACCGACATCCAATGGAACATCAAAAAAGCAAAAGAGTTCCAGAAAGATATATACTTCTGCTTTATTGACTATGCCAAAGCCTTTGACTGTGTGGATCACAATAAACTGTGGAAAATTCTGAAAGACATGGGAATACCAGACCACCTTACCTGCCTCTTGAGAAACCTGTATGCAGGTCAGGAAGCAACAATTAGAACTGGACATGGAACAACAGACTTGTTCCAAATGGGAAAAGGAGTACATCAAGGCTGCATATTGTCACTGTGTTTATTTAACTTATATGCAGAGTACATCATGAGAAATGCTGGGATGGATGAGGCACAAGCTGATATCAAGATTGCTGGGAGAAATATCAGTTACCTCAGATATGCAGATGACACTACCCTTATGGTAGAAAGAGAAGAAGAACTAAACAGCCTCTTGATGCAAGTGAAAGAGAAGAGTGAAAAAGTTGGCTTAAAACTCAACATTCAGAAAACTAAGATCATGTCATCTGGTTCCATCACTTCATGGCAAATAGATGGGGAAACAGTGACAGACTATTTTTGGGGGGCTCCCAAATCACTGTATATGGTGACTGAAGCCATGAAATTAAAAGACACTTGCTCCTTGGAAGAAAAGTTATGACTAACCTAGACAGTATATTAAAAAATAGAGACATTACTTTGCCAACAAAGTTTAGTCTAGTCAAAGCTATGGTTTTTCCAGTAGTCATGTATAGATGTGAGAGTTGGAGTATAAAGAAAGCTGAGCGTCAAAGAATTGATGCTTTTGAACTGTGGTGTTGGAGAAGACTCTTGAGAGTCCCTTGGACTGCAAGGAGATCCAACCAGTCCACCCTAAAGGAAATTATTCCTGAATATTCATTGGAAGGACTGATGTTGAAGCTGAAATTCCAATACTTTGGCCACCTGATGCAAAGAACTGACTCATCTGAAAAGACCTGATGCTGAGAAAGATTGAAGGCGGGAGGAAAAGGGGATGAGAGAGGATGAGATGGTTGGATGGCATCACCGACTCAATAGATATGAGTTTGAGTAAACTCTGGGAGTTGGTGATGAACAGGGAAGCCTGGCGTACTGCTGTCCATGGGGTCACAAAGAGTTGGACATGACTGAGCGACTGAACAGACTGACTGATTGATCTCACATTGTCTGAGACAATCTGTACTGATGCTCAGTATCTTAGTATAATTAAGCGTCTTCCTTTTTATCCCCAAGGAGTCCGATTTTGAAAGGCAGATACTTGGGCATCCTCATTTTAGGTCATATCAGAACTGCAGTTCTTTCAATATCCAAGTAGGGAATTGAGTACATTAGAGAAGTAGGCACAATCCATTATCCACTCCAATTCCACAGAGCTTTTGAACCTATCCTCACTTCAGCATTTTGAGATAAACTTATCAATCATTTATAATGTCAAGTCATCTCTCATAGGATATCCTCTGAGTTAAAGTAAAAATCGATCCTTTCACTGACTCTCTGCCTTAGGACAAAGCATGGAGAAAATGTTTATTTAATTTCTCATTTTTATCTCCCTAAGATTATTACATTTGGAAATGCTTTAGAATGTGTGGTAGTTGCTTAGTTGTGTCTGACTCTTTGCAACCCCATAGACTGCAGCCCACCAGGCCTCTCCGTCCATGGGATTTCCCAGGCAAGAATACTGGAGTGGGTTGCCATTTCCTCCTCCAAAAGGAACTATAGAAAGAAAGAAAGTGAAGTCGCTCAGTCGTGTCCGACTCTTTGAGACCCCATGGACTGCAGCCCACCAGGCTCCTCCATCCATGGAGTTTTCCATGCAAGAGTACTGGAGTGGGTTGCCATTTCCTTCTCTGTGCTTTAGAATAGTATTCATATTTAAATATTTTCTTACTATGGCCATAAGAATTTACATAAAATATTTACCCTTAGCAAATAAGCTTTTATAAATCATACTCAACAATGAGCTATGCTGTGCTTGCTTGCTTGGCCGTGTCTGACTCTTTGCTACCCCGTGGACTGTAGCCCAACAGGCACCTCCTCCAGGGAACTCTCCAGGCAAGAATATTGGAGTGGAATTTCAAGCCTTCTTCCAGGGGATCTTCCCAACCCAGGGATCAAACCCAGGTTTCCCACGTTGCAGGTGGATTCTTTACCGACTGAGCCACCAGGAAGGCCCTTACTCAACAATACCCAGCAATAAATAACACTCAATTAAATTTTAGCATTGCATTCATCAAGTATGATACAGTAACATAGACAATAAAGATAAATTTGGCAATGACTTTAACCATTTAATCGACCTTTTAAAGTGAGTAAAGGATGGAAAACATCCAAGGCAAAGTATAAGAAGAGCAGTTTAATATTCTAGAGCAAATAAGATAGGGAATTTATAGCTATGGGAATTTGTGTATAGGTTGCTTTGTTTTTACTTTTTACTTGGAAAATTAAAAATTGTGGAAGCCTGGAAAAATATATGAATATGTTGTTTTCTAGTCCAATAACTGAGAAGAATGTTCATGAAATAGAAATCAAGGAAGAATTATTTGAAATTGCTATTAAATATTTTAATGTATTGGGTTTTGGTTTCCTTTCTGTCTTTGGACATTGACTTAGAGAAGCATCCTTCAACATAAAAAAAAATAGCTAAATAAGAAGACATTATACAGCAACTTACCGGGGCACTGGTGTGTCCTGTGATACGAAGAAATAAAAAAGTGAAAGTTGCTCAGTTTTGTCCGACTCTTTGCGACCCCGTGGGCTATATATTCTTTACCAACTGAGCTATGAGGGAAGCCCTTAGGTTAAATAATATTGAACCTGTTTTCCTGTGTGTGGAAGGAGAGAATTTATGAAATAACCAACCACCAATGCTGAGTACCTGAGGCACATTCAGCAAGATTTTGGATCACTCTATTATTTTAAAACTCTAAAACTTATTTGCTTATTGCAAAAGTCTTGTTTTATTTAAGGTGACAAGTGTTTTTATATGAAAGAAAAAAGATGAAGAAGGAGAAGAGAGAACGAGGATGCACAGCTATTTTATGTTTTTTCTTTTCTGTTGGGAATATTTTGCTTCTGTATTTCAGACAGTTCACCAATGGATTCTCAACAAGGTCAAGAATGAAAGGAACGTAGGTGCCCACTGTTAGAGAAACCTGGAAGAAGCCTCAGGATCAAGTCGTGAACTTAGTAAACACTTACATTTGCTTTTGAAGACTGTGTTAGTGGAAGTGTGAATTGAATATGTATTGAGTTCCACAGTTTTGCAAGTTAAAGGTCACTTCTAAAGCAAAAGATTTCTCCATGACTCTCCTCACTCTACATACATTCTCTCTCTCTCCCTCTTGTAAGGTGACACTTGTAGATAGACAAAAAGATTTAGTTTCCAGAATTTATGTCATATACTGACTGTCTTAAAGAAATGCAGTGCAGGCCATCTAATTTCACAAAAGTGATGATATTAGGAAGAAATGGCAAAGACTGATAAGGATTGAAAGATGCTGTATAAATGACCTGACCTGAATTACCAAAGAGATATTATGAGGTCATTTATACAGTAGAATAAAAACTAGTGTAGTATACTGGGTTGGATAGAGTGCCTTGCTCACAAAGAATTAAAATTCACTTTATTACTCTATGTATTTTGAGAAGTATGGCATTTCTATTAAGTAAAATCTACGTCACTCTAAAATATATCATTGACAAATTATTAGTATATAGCTATATATTTAAGATAAATGCCTATCTTGGTCGAACTATAGAAACAACTCAGCTAAAACAAAAATATTCTATTCAAGCAACCAAATGATCATTTATCCTATGTAAGCCAGTGCATTGAGACACAATCATGTTAAAGGTGTAGCCCTTGTCCACCTGCAATTAGCTTTGTGGTAAAAATGACACCCCACTCAGTTATTCATTCATGATGGAAAATGCACACAAAGGAAATTGGGAGCTAGAGATAGCTATTTCTTTTTATTATAGCACTTGAGTCTACTGTTTAATTGTTAGATATAATACCATTCACTGCCCCTGGAAACAATGTCAGCTTTCTTTTCCACCTCTGCAATTGCCTCATGAATCAAAGAACTCTGGTAGGCTGCAAAAGTAATAGTAATAAAAATGCACCATAAATCTCTCTAAGCAATTATCATATTTCATGCCTTATTATTAAATGGAACTTTGAATTTTTCTACTTAGGTAGAATGATGATTTTATGTTGCATAAAATGTCTTTCATGCAAATGTATTGCAATATGATATTTGAGGGGAGGGCACAGGAATTCATAAAGGGACTCACCTCATTTGTGATAAAGAAGGCTGAAGGCAGGTGTATACACTGGTCCTTCAGCCTCCTCTATTTCCCTACTTCCTACATTCCACCATGCCTGGGCAAGCAGTATTATCCCAAATGAGGCAAGTCCTTGACTTCCCCATCAGCTTGTCCAAACCATTGTCTTAGATAAATGGATTCTGGACTGTTTTAGTATTCTGCATCAAGACTGAAAACAATATGAAAATATACTGCTCATTTCCTTTTTTTTTTAGCAATCCTAAGGTGATCCTTAAGAATCACAACTTGTAGAGAGGGAAAAATTACCCTTTCGTGAAGCAAAATAAAACTTTTGACAGTTGATTTTGAAACACATCTTTCTTATGGGAAATTAGAGTTGGGACATTGTGAGATACAATAGACCGTGCTCTTAATAACATCCTAAAGCAGCAGCAACATGGGCGTCTACAGTAGTAGATTGGTTCTTGCATTTTGAACAACTTCCCCTTGCATGTATAATGCTTGCCAAAGTCTGAAAAGCACTGCAACAGATGTTAATAAATGCTTTTGGGTTGACTAAATTTTAAAAATTTTTGCATGATTATTCACACTTGACAAATCAGAAACTATATGAGATAACACTATATAGATGATCCCTTTTCTCTTAAGCGTTCAAATCTAAGATCAAATTCTGAAAACAAAATAACCAGTGGATGTCATATTTCATTCTAGAGTAGATACATTTGAAGAATTCTAGACAAAGCTTTATACAAATAAAGATTTATACTGTGTGAATTATGGTGTCTGCCAATATGCTACTTCATACTGACAACAAAAGTAAGATCACAAAGGCTTTGGAATATCTTGAAGGGTGTTTTGGGTATTACTGCCCACTGAAATTGTGTGTTTGTGTGTGTGAGAGAAACAGACAGAATTAGAGACAGAGAGATGGAGAGAAAGAGAGAGACTCCACCTTTAATAAACATATGCAGTCATAGTTATTTAGTTTATGGAAATCCATTCTTCTACCAGCACGGTAGAACTTAGACTCAAATTTTGCATGAGGATAATTCTCATTAAATTTAATGGGCAACTTTAAAGATTAGAAAGTATCATTTAATGTTATACAATTCCAATTAAATGACTTTGAAAGAGTTGTTATTCTTGTAAAATTGGTTGAAGGATATTGTACTATAACAGCTTTACATGAATGTGATTGTATTTAATTCCTACCACTGCTTTGTAATATGTGCACAATTATCCTTAAATAAGGAAATTAAGAGGTTATGAGTTCTAATACCTATTACTTGCCAAAGAAAGCACTGTCTGATTTTGTAAAGGTACACAATTTTCTTAAAAACATCAATAATATTTTGAATAGGCAACTTACATATTATATCCGTATATGTGACTTATAAATATATGAGAAGTATTCAAATCACCCATAAACGCATGTTTGTTATTATTGGTCTTCTCATTTATGTCCTTAATGATGTATCATGAAATTCAGTACCAAAGCAGAATAATACAAACTGTGATACACAGGAACACAGTTCTTTATCAGATTCTCGATGCCAGGAGGTTAATTTGGAGGGCACTGAAAGTTTTAAAAGAACTACACTGAACCATTACCTTATGAAGTGACTGCATATCTGGTTTGTCATTTGGGCAGATGCTGTTTGTCTGAGTCTGCCTGACCAGTAGAAACTGTTGGTCAAATTAATGAACCAGGCTTCCCTGGTGACTCAGATGGTAAAGAATCTGCCTGCTATGTGGGACACCTGGGTTTGATCCCTGGGTTGGGAAGATCCCCTGGAGAAGGGAATGGCCACCCACTCCAGTATTCTTGCCTGGAGAATCCCATGGACAGAGGAGCTTTGTGGGCTACAGTCCAGGGGGTTGCAAAGAGTTGGATACGACTGAGCTACTAACACACAATTAATGAATCACTCCTGCAGGCTAGCAAAGCACCTTCCATGTTTATTTTACATAGTGCTCATCACTATAGGGAAACTACTTACTCACCCCAGTTAGACATAAGCTACAGGTTTTGACCTTAAACATCTTCCCTAATAAGGATTTATTGCAAGATGAACACTATAGAAATTAAAATAATTGTTATGCTTGAGACAGACTCCCCAAGCCTGCAAAATTCTTACTATACTAACCCACTTCTTGAAAGAAATTTGTGTGCATGTTCTACTCAGTTATTAAGACAATGTATGTTTATTATGAAATGCTAAGCATGTGAGGAGAAAGGAAAGCAACCTGTAATTTCCCCACCCAGAGATAACATTAATAGAATGAACACCTATGTACATACTTTAAAACTGAGATTCTGTGTTCCATTCTGTTATTACTTGAACATTTGTCCTTGCTAATACATGTTGTATAGTCCTCTAAATTCTCATTTTTCTGACTTTATCATCATTTATATGACAGTTTTCTGCTGTTAGACATTCAGGTTATTGTTTAGTTTCCACTCATATTATAAAATGTGATAAACATATTTTGACGTAAATCATTACACTTATTTCTTATTTCTTTAGGGCATATTCCTAATGGTATTTCTGGGTCCAAAGATATAAATATTTACTGTTTTGATCTATATTGACAACTGCCTTCCATAATGTTTGCAAAACTTGGCAGCTTTGTCATCAGTATAAAGATGCCCATTTTCCAACATTCTTACTAACAAGGAATATTGCCCTTTTCAACCACATTGGTTTGGAAGCAAAAATTATATTTTGCTGCTGTTTTAATTATAATCTTTTATTGTTAAAATGATACAATATTTTCATGTGTTTGCTTGCTGTTTGCTTTTCCTTGTATGTATCATCTGTTCATACTTTGTCCTCTTTTCTATTGTTGCTTTGACACTTTTCTCATTGACTTATATGGAAGTTAGATAAAGGAAGAATAAGGACTATGGCATGGTGTGCATTTTAGACTTTGTATTCTGAGCATTCACTCAGGGGAAATTTACACATACTAAAGATCAGTGAAATAGCTGATTGGTAGAGTCTATGCAGAAGTAACTGAGATGAAAATTTGGATTCTTTTATTTAGGAAAAAATCCCTATCCTTGAAATACACTTGAAAAGTGGAGGCACAGCCTGTTTTTAACCATCTTGTCCAGGGTATTTTAAAGGACAAAATAGCTTAATAATAATAATGATAATGTTAATGCTAACATTTACTCTGAGTGTATGTGTGAGGTACTTACCAAGTTCTTCACATTCTCAGAACCATCCAATAAGCAAGCAGTCTTTCTATATGAATTTTATAAACAAAAAAGCTGACCCTTATAAGGTTACATGAATCTTGTATTAAATTTAACTCATGTACTTTATGATTTTTATGCTACTCTAAGTCACACTTAAAAAAAATCCCTTTATATCTGCATTCATTTTTTCACATTTTTGCTGCTATAGTGCAGAAATTCAATTGCTTTGTTTTTTGATCAGGCATCATACTGTTATGATTTGTTAGTTCTAATAGCCATTTTGTAGGTTTCTAAGGATTGTGTTTATTAATATAAAGGTTAATGATTACTGAGAATGAGCACAGTTTTACCTCCATGTCTGGACCCCATTTCTCTCGTGTGGCCTGTGGATGAGTTCTGAAGTATAGGTCAGGTCTGCATGCTGATTCATTCAGTCTGACTGGGAGGAAAAGCATTCTGTCCAGCTCTTTATTTAGGACAAAATTTGGAGTTAGTCCTCCATCCTAACAAGGTATTACTAAGTACTACAGATTTTATGGGAATTTTAGACTCTCTAAAGACATGCCTGAAATTCTCAGGTGACAGATATTTGTGGTGAGGTTGGTTGAGGTGTTTGGGGGTGATAACCCACTCAAGTAAGGTTTTATTGGGTTCAGTTTTTATGTTCTGGGCAACTCCATCAAACGCACAACGGTAATACACCGTTGAATGTGCAAATTTTCCATAAAGGAACCATTAATTCAGTTCAGTCGCTCAGTCATGTCCGACTCTTTGCGACCCCATGAACCGCAGCACGCCAGGCCTCCCTGTCCATCACCAACTCCCGAAGTCCACCCAAACCCATGTCCATCGAGTTGATGATGCCATCCAACCATCTCACCCTCTGTCGTCCCCTTCTCTTGCCCTCAATCTCTCCCAGCATCAGGGTCTTTTCAAGTGAGTCAGCTCTTCGCATCAGGTGGCCAAAGTATTGGAGTTTCAGCTTCAACATCAGTCCTTCTAATGAACACCCAGGATTGATCTGCTTTAGGATGGACTGGTTGGATCTCCTTGCAGTCCAAGGGACTCTCAAGAGTCTTCTCCAACACCACGGTTCAAAAGTATCAATTCTTCTGCACTCATCTTTCTTTATAGTGCAACTCTCACATCCATACATGACCACTGGAAAAACCATAGCCTTGACTAGACGGACCTTCGTTGGCAAAGTAATGTCTCTGCTTTTTAATATGTTGTCTAGATTGGTCATAACTTTCCTTCCAAGGAGTAAGCGTCTTTTAATTTCATTGCTGCAATCATCATCTGCAGTGATTTTGGAGCCCCCAAAAATAAAGTCAGCCACTGTTTCCACTGTTTGCCCATCTATTTATCATGAAGTGATGGGACTGAATGCCATGATCTTAGGTAAGAATTACAAAATGAAAAAAAACAGACTATCTCACTTCTGTGTTTTTTTTTTTTTGTTTTTTGTTTCTTTTTTTTCTGTTTTGGAGACAATACTCCAAAACTCGCTCAGCAGTTGAGTTAAACAAGGGCAGAATTGCACTAGAAGTGAAGCTTGCCTAAATTGGCTTTCTGGAAGCCTCCCAAGAACAGAGTAAAGCATGCTTGGCATTTCAGGTCCATTAAGGGGTGAAATGTGACCAGCTCTTTTTTCTGCTCTTTCAACACCAGGTCTCTCTATGAAGTGGCAGTTGACTATGAAATAGGCTTTAGCCTGAAATGGAATCTTACTATTTCTCCACCTCTTTTCATGCAAATATTGTTTTAAAAATACCATCACTGGATGAATATAATTCTTCAACTATTTTACCTTGACGAGTATACATTTTATGGTAAAATTGTAAGTTATGCAATACAATTCATACTGTCATATAGAATTTTTTCTGTTATTTGAGAGCAGAATGGTAATAAAGACCTATGAAAAGATGGAAATTAATCTCATTTTCTCCATGTTATATAATTAATTACTTTTGAATTTATTATATTTCTTTCCAATTTGGATAAGTATTATTTTTCAATCTATGTGCTTATGTGTGGATACACATATAGATACTTATATTTATTTTACATCTAAGCATAAATATTTACATCTTTAGGTTTTACATATTTTACTTTTTATGCTATGTATTTTAGATTTTAATATTTATATGAATATATTAGCATAAATATTTATATGCTCATTTTTTGTTACATCTAAGCATAAATATTTATATGCCTATATCTGTGAATATCTGGGTTAAAAAATAAGAATCACTTACTGTATTTATATTTGCTCATCTATGGCTTTTATGCTTCCAGGATATAATAAAGGTTTATTGAGCATCTACTGTATCAAGTCACTCCTCTAGATTTTGGGGATATTTCAGTGTAAATTTAGATCAAAGTGCTTCCCTTATGAATTTTATGTTCTGTTAGTTGCAGCATTCTTGACTTACTATTTAGGGTAAAGAGAGAGCATTTGTAGTTTTATGCAGTATCAAAAGTGTTGTATAGGAAAAAGAAATAATTGAGACTATTTTTCTTGAGTTCTTGCTTCATTTGTTCTTGCTTCAGTTACTAAGTGTAAGATATTTTATCTTGATCAACTCCATTTTATTACATTATATAAGTGCAATCTTTATTAAGAAGTACCTGATGGAATTTTGTATTCTTATTTTAGATTTTAGTAAATATTATACAGCACAAAAAATGACAACATAAAACTGAAATAAATATGCAATTATTTATTTTCTACATTAACTTACTGACTGATAAGGTAGCACAGAGATTTTTGTGTTGCGTATTCCAAGTTCAAGATCCAAAGCTGAGTTTCTTCTTAAGCATAATCTTCTCCGTTCAAATTGATCATGCAGTGTTGTTTATTTGATTATGAAAATTATGTAAGTGCTTATAAGAATGTATGGGCTTCCCTGGTGGCTTAGCTGGTAAAGAACATGCCTGCAATGCGAGAGACTTGGGTTTAATCCCTGGGTTGGAAGATCCCCTGGAGAAGGAATCGTCTACCCACTCCAGTATTCTGGCCTGGAGAATTTCATAGACTGTATAGTCCATGGGGTCGCAAATAGTCGGACATGATTGAGCGAAGTGGTTCTCACTTCATAAGAATATATAAACTACGGCAAGATAGCATGTGAAAATTGATGATAAAACAAAATTGCAGATTTGACACTGGATTTTTAAACCTTGCTGAATTGAGCTTTTCTTTTGCTTTTAATGTCATTTATTATTTTCTTTCTAATTTTGCAAGCAATGCATGTTCATTGTAGATAGGTAAAAAATACATGAAAGCACAAAGTAAAACTTAATAATAATCACCCAGAATCCTCACCCCACCCCTAAAAAATCAGTATTAGCATTTGAATGCATTTCCTCCCAGTATCTACTTAAAAAAAAATAGGATATAATTGGTCTACATCACTGTATTAGTTCTCATGGTACAACACAGTAAACTCACTACAGTTCTTATTGGTGACACCACATCTGTGCCATTGTTATTATTCAATATATTTTCTCAGTTAATTTATATATACTTTGTACAATATTCTGTATAAAATAGAAGCAAAAGAAAATTTAGCAAAAATGCAAGCCAGTGGCAATGTATTGCACTAGAATTTATAGCAATATTACTTCTAGCTTATTTCTAGTAGACATTGATTAGATAGAGACTAATTCTCACTGCATTGACTCAGCTGTATTAAACAAAAGGACTTCCTTCATTAAATTAACAAGGGAAGCAACCTATAAAAGTAATTAGGGAGGAAAGAATGGTAAAATTAATCCCAATAAATGGTAAGAGAAGGGTTTATTTTAGTAAGACTTGGACATTTTGCAATAGTGAGCATAATGTTTTGTAAGTATCATTAATCTTGGTAAAGGGCTAATACCAGTAGAAATGGAAAACAGCAAAGCCCCAAACCCTGATCTATGTTTTAGCTGTCTTAGAATTAGGGTATGTGAATCGAAAGAGGAATTATTTAGTTTTTTCTGCATCTTTTGGTGTGGCAGAGAAAGGATTCCCATCAAAACTGATCAAAAAAGCAGGCACTCTTTGGAAGCATGAAATGCTTAATGTTAAAATCACACACATACATGCACAAAATATAGATTGTAAAAGTTTAATATTGTGACCTTCAAAAGAGCTTATTATACAAAACAGAAATCAACATCCTTTCTCAACGATGACCAGGGGATCAATTATCAGTGGCATTAAGCCTGAAGGCAGGTCATTGATCATTTCTATTGCCGTGGCTATGATGGCTGTTGCTGCAGTTAGTGAATGCTATTGAACCTGCAACTCAACCCTAATCATGAGCAGTAGCTACCCTCTACTCCCCAGTTTCCAATATTTCAGAAGAATAGGGTTAGAAGCCCAGGTTTGAAAGGTCACCAAACCCTAGTGGATTTTTTTTTTTTTGGATGTAATGTTTATTGTAAAAGATACTGGGAAACAGTTCAATAAATATTTTCATGTTTATTAAAGTGCCTCACATTCTAGGGTAAACATTATTTTTATTTCATGTACAGCAAAAGTTTGCTGTAAAAGCCTGTTGGTCCATCCTAAAAATTTTGGACAATCAGAGCTGGCCACTGCACATTTACGTAGTTAGCATCTTTAGTCTCTTGAGAGAAATGGTGAGCTGAACCCTTGGTCCTGCTACTAAAGACTGACAGTATCAGTACTGAAATTTTCAGGAGGAAGAGACAAGCCTGCTCTACCCTCTAAAGTGAAGACCTAAGTTGTGAGGGACACTTCATGAAAATTAAAAAGTAAAAACAAACAAATAAAAAAAAAAAATCCAATTTCTTTTGGGCTATCATGTTTACTTCACTTTTGCATTGAGTAATATAGAATGGTTTTATGTATGAGAGTGTCTAAGGACATTAATAAGCTTGAGCCCAGTTTTGCATGAGGGGTCAGAAGAATTGAAAGATCCAGACTATTTATTGGCAACCTGATGAGGCGCTATATGTATAACAATAAAACGAAAACCAGTGCAGGGCAAGGAGCAGCACCAGGAAACATGTAAGTCATGAGTAAAGACAGATACAGAAGGCAAGAGGGGCCTATGTGATGGCAAAACATCTGACTTAGGACCTTAATACCCTAACAAAAATGAAGCCCAGGGAAAATGGCATGAAAAATTTTAAAAATCAATTAAAATGATGTGTTCTTTTCCTTTTTCAGGAAAGATAAGGGGGTCTTGAGATACTTGATGCTCCAGTGTGTTGATGTTTAGGTCTCAGATTTCAAAAGACCTCCCTGGCTATCAGCTCTCATGGCCCTGGTCCTTCCTTGGTGTGGATTCTGGCTCATCTGATGGAGAATTGTATCATATAGGATATGATCAAGCATCAGCTGGAGCTGTGGTATCATCTGAGGCTGGTGGGGGAAAATCTGCTTCCATACTTGATCATTGTTGTCACATCTAGTTCCATGAAGGTGTCAGGGTGAGGGCCTCCCTTACTCTTGCACCTCTACCATGAGTGAGAGAACATATCCAAAGTGAAGACCACGGGCACAGACACCCCCTTACCCCAGAGCCTGCCAACTGCCCAACACATATATAGTGAGCCCAGCTAAGAAAACAGGTCCCCCAAAGCCAGTGTAAACCACAAAGCCACAAAGCCACAAAGCCTTGAGCTAAATAAGAGCTTATATGTTCAGCCACTGGTTTTGAGGTGATAATGCAACATCATTCTGTAGCAGTTAACTGATGCACTTACTAGTAATCTATCTCAAAATTTGACCTTGAAGGAATTCTCTTTTATTTTGAGAAGTTATTAGTGTTATCAAAGGCTGTGTGTATGTGTGTGTTTACTGGGTTGCAAAGCTTAGTAATTCATCTTATCAGTTTTGATTTTTTTCATTTGGTGGCTCAGCAGTTAATTTTGCTAGTAATGAAGTCAATGCTGCTTTAAGATCCCAAATGTCAGATGTGACTTGCAGAGGATATTACATATAAATTGTTGGATCCCAGGAAAATTTTCTAGATGTTAGTATGATTTGTTTTTCCCACTAAATTTCAGATTTTAAAAATTAAGTTGTCTCTAACTTGTGCAAATAAATGGTATCTGCCCTACAGAGAGTTTTAATGAGATGGCACTTGACCCTTGCCTTCATCATGGTCAAGACATTTGTTTTGAAATGTGAAATCAATCCACCTGTTGCCTCTCAAGTTTTTGTGAAAAAAAGAAAAAGACTCTAAGGGTTAATTTCCACTTTTTCTGTTCATGTTCAACAAATGTTACCACACTTTAAAAAAATAGGTTTCTTCTTTCATGTTTATATCAATGGACTCAGCTAATGTCTTCCAGGTGTAAATCATCTTTGGCCCTTAGACAAGGCTCTTAATGCACAAGTAAGGAACAATGCCAAATATTAAATGGCAATCAATTGATTTCTAGTCATGTGTGTGTTCAGTCACTCAGTCATGTCCACTTTGCGATCCCATGGACTGTAGCCCTCCAGGCTCCTCTGCCCATGGGATTTCCCAGGCAAGAATACTGAAGTGGGTTACCATTTCCTGCTGCAGGGGATCTTCCCAACCCAGGGATGGAACCCATATCTCTTGCATCTCCTTCCATTGGCAGACTGATTCTTTACCACTGCATCACCTGGGAAGAACCTATTCTTTCTGAATTTTTTTTAACTGAAAATGTGCCTATTTTAAAATGTTTCCTTCAGCATGTGTTTTTAAAGCCTGCTAGTAACATTCCAAATGATATTTTTCTAACCAGATATTTTTATTACAGAAAGTGTGATAGGAATTTTGAGAAAATACATGACCTCTCTGAGCAGCCATTGACCTTGCTAGATAATGTGAATGGTACTACATAATGGGAAAGAATTCCGCAAGTAACCCCAAGGAATGTGTGGCACTCAGGGATAATCTTATTCTTGAGCTAATTTCATGATCTGAGCTTTTTCCAAATATTGAAAATAAAGCTGTGGGCTAAAACTATAGTTTGCTTCAGTGGATTAAACTGTATGTGAATACAATTTTTTTTTTTTTTTGTACTATGTGTGTGTGCCCTCTGTCCCCTCTGGAGAGCTAATCTCAGGCTACAACCCTCCTGGCAGATGTCAACCATCCAACATCTCAGGAAGACGTGGTTAGCAGCTGGGAGCCTGTTCACAGTTTGGTGGAAGATGCCTTCTCTGGGGCTGAGATTGCAGCAGCTCCTTGCCTTCCGGCTCTGGCTGTTGCAAGCCTGCCTCTTTGCCTCCAGGTGGGAGGGGCCAGTGTGCAGCTGGCTAGCTCTCCTTTGAACAACTGAACTGACTGAACTGGTGTGTGTGTGTGCTCAGTCGTGTCAAACTCTTTGTGACCCCATGGACTGTAGCCCACCAGGCTCCTCTGTCCATGGGATTCTCCAGGCAAGAATACTGGAATGGGTTGCCATTTCCTCCTCCAGGGAATCTTCACGACCCAGGGATCAAACTCGCATCTCCTGCCTTGCAGGCAGATTCTTTACCACATGAGCCACCTAGGAAGCCCTTTTTTCTGCTATATTTAGATATTATTATTTTGCAGTGAGCCACACATATTTAAATTCCACAATTTGAAGAATTTTGACCCATGTATGCACTGTGAAACCATCATCATAATCAAGATATCAAACATTTTCATCTCAAAACTTTTTTCATGCCCCTGGCCTATTCTACCCCCCACCCCCACTTCCATCCCAGCTGATCTGTTCTTGGATTAGATTGCATTTCCAAGAATCTCATATGAATGAAATTGTAGAGCAGCCATGAGATTTTGTCTGTCTTCTTGTATTCAGAGTAATTATTCTGAGATCCACCCAAGCTGTTACATGTATCAGGAGGTTGTTGCTTTTTATTGCTGAGCAGTTTTCAATGGAACAGATATACTATGCTTTAGTTACCTATCATCTAATTTGGGATGTCTCTAGTGCTCGGCTGTTACAAATAAGGCTGCTGAAAGCACTCATGTATAAGTCTTTTTTTATGGACATGTATTAATATTTCCTTCTCTTTTGGGTAAATATTAGTAGAAGGGCTGCTTCCTGTGGCTAGGGTGTGTTTAATGTGTTTAAAAACATGTCAAACTGTTTACAAGGCAAACCCACCTGCCAATGCAGGAGATGTGGGTTTGATCGCTGGGTCAGGAAGATCCCCTGGAGTAGGAAGTGGCAACCCACTCCCGTATTCTTGTCTGAGAAATCCCTTAGACAGAGGAGCCTGGTGGGCTACAGTCCATGGGGGTCTCAAGGAGCTGGATACGACTGAGTATGTGCTCACCTATATCATTCTCACCCCCAGGGTATGAGGCGCCTAGAGACTTTCTACCCTCAGGCAAATCTTTTCAGCCATTCTAGAATTTAACACAACATTAAAAATCAACTTTGATTCAAAGAGTCTGCATTGCGGGCGGGACTCTTTACCATCTGAGCCACCAGGGAAGCCTTTGATTCAATAAAATTAAACATTAAAAATTAAAAATGCAATAAAATCATGGTTTTGTTTGAACAAGAAGAGTTTGAGTTGCATAGGATGGACGCGCAGGCATTTGGATGGGCATCCATGGCTCAGCACTGAGATTGGCGGGGAATGAGGATTGGGGATACTTGATTTGGAAGCCAGAACACACCAGAGTTGAGTGGTAAGAGGAGAAGAACACAGAAGAACCCCGAAAATTAGAAGTTCCACGGAGGAAGAAACTGTGAAAGAGATCGTGATGTGACTTTCAGACAAATACAGCAGGTGGCCCATGCAGGAAGCCAAAACAGACCACAGTTATAGGACACGCTATAGGTAGACCACTTTGGTCCTTTCAGTTTCGATGGATTGGAGATGTTAGAAGTTGTGTATAAAACCAAACAAAGCCAAGGGAGTGTAGACAGCACTCTGGTCTTTGATCCAAGTGGAAATTCATTCTGGGAAGTCAAAACTTCCAGCTTCCAGTGGAGCAGACTTCCTCCCTAAGTGGTACATTGCCCTGAGTCAGCATGGTTGGAGAGAAAAGCTAAAGGGCTTTCCTCAGAGAGGAACGGGACCATCAAAATCTGGCTGTTAGGAGATGAAGTCCTTGTCTCTTAATCCTCATGCTTTGATTCTTTAAAATTTTGCCAAAGCTGTCATAGTACCTTGAAAGAAGGACAAGTTCTTTGCCTTATAAAGGCAAAATCCACAGAGTTGCGTAAGTTGTTTTTCGAGAGTCATATTGGAGCTGGCAAGAAGTAAGTGTGCTTCTTAAGCCAGGATTGGTTGGGGTCTAAAATGGTTGCACATTTACATGGAGAAACTGTGAGGGTGCAGCTGGCAGCTGCTCACAAGACAGCTGGTGGTGTCCTTCAGTCTGATACAGTTCAGAAAATTCAAGTGCTCAGGCATGCGGGGACATGTCTGACGCCACGTCCACAATGGCCACCCAGCTCCATGCTGCGTGTCTGAACCACAATTACTCCACATTGATTTTAAAAAGCATTCTTTTCTTTAATGGTGAAAGCAGATGCACAATGCATGTTTGACAAGCCCTAAGACAGGCTGTTCCGGTTAGCATAAAGTAAGCATTAGTCACTCAATCATGTCCAACTCTGCAACCCTGTGGGCTGTAGCCCGTCAGGCTCCTCTGTCCATGGAATTCTCAGTGCAAAAATACTGGAATGGGTAGCTATTCCCTTCTCTAGGGGATCTTCCCGACCCAGGGACTGAGCCCGGGTTTCCTGCATTGCAGGCAGACTCTTACTGTCTGAGCCACCAGGGAAGTCCGGTTAGCATAAAGTTCAAGTCCAATCGTGTATAAGCCAGGATAACTTTCCCATATCTCAATATGTGAAAATTTCTTCCATCAAGCAATAATAATGTTGAATTATCACATTACATAACAAAGAAATGATAATTTACTGATCATAATCTAAGGAATTAATATTGAGCAACTGTTGAAATACATAGTTTAAAATTGTCCACACTGTAGACACAGGAGGGGAAGATTGAGGGGTTGGGAAGAATTGAGAGAGTAGCATTGATATATATGCCCTACCATGTGTAAACTACATAGCTAGTGGGAGAATAGCACAGGGAGATCAGCTCAGTGCTCTGTGCTGACCTAGAAGGGTGGGATGGGGATGGGAGGGAGGCTAGAGAGGGAGGGGATATATGTATGCATATGGCTAATTCATGTTGTTGTGCAGAAGAAACTAACACAACGTTGTAAAGTAATTATCCTTCAAAAAAATAAAATAAAATTGCTCACAGACCACTTTATCAAGACTATTTCAATAGTTTTTAGATACTCCTTTTATTTACGTTGACTTTTGTTTCTTTCCTCGAATTATCTGTGTTCATTAAAATAATGTTTATGATCTATATAATGGCATCCCCTTAATTCTGAAAGGATTCTATGGGATTTTTTACAGAATGTCTTATAAAATAAATGGCAAGATAACTGATTAGCACATGAATGGTAATGATGGGAAAATAAAGTTAATATTAACAAACATTAAAATATATTTGGCAGTGGGATCTAGAAAACAAGTTATAACAGCAAAAGAATAGTATCTAATTAACCCTAAAAACAGGAGAAAGACCGGCTTTTCCCCTAGACTATAAACTAAAAAATGACTTGCTTTTAAAGCTATCAGAAAGCTCCTCCCTCCCCAACTCGGTTGATAATAAGCTGCTGTCTATCCCAACTCTTGGTACTTACAAGGCTTTTACAGCAAATGAGAAAATAGTAAAGTTAATGCCCCTTAACAGAAATTTCATTTGCACCAGTTTCATTCTGAGTATGACAAATCCATTCAATACACCCGATCTTTACACAAAAATGATTTAAAATGGGCGATTACATGGGTATAGTAATTGAACTTTCCCCCTTGGCTATGAGAAAATCATGTCTTGAGTAATAAGGACTCCTTGAAACAACTGAATTTCAATACAAAGAATGATCTCAGAGGCTGGGGTTTAATTTCTCACTTAATTTCTCCATTTTCTTCTGCTTGTCCCTCTCTTTAGGAGTTTCTTTCATTTCTTTCCTGATGTCTCTTAACTGTTACACTTTCCCACTGGAAGATGGGCTGTCCTTTCCGTCCTAAAGGACACATTACTCCACTTCTAAGCGGGTTAACTTTGCCACATACATTTTTTTCAGTTAGTGTGTACCATATGTGCTTGATGCTAAAATATGCACTGGGAGTTCTTTACTTTTCAAAGTGTGGGGTTTCTGACTTCACTCTTTGATCTTTATAAAGCCATATGGTTTTTCTGACCTTGGGTAATGTAATTGAGGATGTGCCAAGGCTGTTGGATTTCCATCAGAGGTAACAGAAGGCTCTAACAGAGGACATAACACCACCTTCATCACCGGAAGCATCCTCATCTCTGTTCTTTTCGAAGGATCAGACAAGAGACTTGAATTGTTATCAACATAGTTGAATATCAAATTCCATGCTTATGAGACTAAAATATTCTTCCCATTGTTAGAATTTTCCCCTGGCAGATTATCCAATGTATATGTCAATTGTACAACCGAACCGGTATAGTGGAGCAAGTCTGGCATTCTAAAACCTCCTTCTCTGACTAGGCAAATAGGATTCAGTTCAGTACTTTGACATTTCTCTGTCTAATTAAAATGTTAGGGCACTTGATTTCAAGGAGGCTGGGAAAACCAATACAAACTTTTTGAGTTTTTATTTAATTCTAAATTCTATTTTACTTTAGTCACAGCTTTGGTAATGTCTAATGAAGGGAACTGCAAAGTAAAATTTTAACATTGTGAGAAAGTAGGTAGCTTTACTAAAATATCAAGTATGGAAAAATCAGTTTGTATAAGTTGCCTGAGAAAAGTGAAAGTGTTAGTTGCTCAGTCATTACATATTAATAATTTGACAAAAATGCTGACAGGAATCCAAGTTTGAGTATATTATGCTTTGTTTTTTCTATTTTTCTGGATGGATAACAACTCAATCTTTTCTAGTCAGTGAAATTGAGATATTCACATGAAAAATTTTAGCATATTCCATGCATTTTATTCTGTCCATGTTTATGCCCCAATACATCCCAATATCTAGGCTCTTTGACAACAAATCATAGTGCACTCTTTTGGGTAAAATTCAATTCAGTTCAGTCACTCAGTCGTGTTCGACTCTTTGCGATCCCATGGACTGCAATGCGCCAGGCTTCCCTGTCCATCACCAACTCCCAGGGGTTGCTCAAACTCATGTCCATTGAGTCGGTGATGCCATCAAACCATTTCATCCTCTGAGTTCCCTTCTCCTCCTGCCTTCAATATTTCCCAGGATCAGCGACTTTTCAAATGAGTCAGTTTTTCACATCAGGTAGCCAAAGTATTGGAGTTTCAGCTTCGGTATCAGTCCTTCCAATGAATATTCAGGACTGATTTCCTTTAGGATGGACTGGCTTGATAGCCTTGCACACCAAGGGACTTTCAAGAGTCTTCTCCAACACCACAGTTCAAAAGCATCAATTTTTCGGTGCTCAGCCAGTCCAACTCTCTCATCCATACATGACTACTAGAGAAACCATAGCTTTGACTAGATGAACTTTTATTGGCAAAGTAATGTCTCTGCTTTTAAATATGCTGTCAAGATTGGTCATAGTGTTTCTTCTAAGGAGCAAGTATCTTTTAATTTCATGGCTGCAGTCACCATCTGCAGTGATTTTGGAGCCCAAGAAATATAAAGTCTCTTACTGTTTCCATTGTTTCCCCATCTGTTTGTCATGCAGTGATGGGACCAGATACCATGATCTTAGTTTTCTGAATGTTGAGCTTTAAGTCAACTTTTTTACTCTCCTCTTTTACTTTCATCAGGAGGCTCTTTAGCGCTTCTTCGTTTTCTGCCATAAAATTACATAAAATGTAAAATTACATAAAATGTTATATGAATTAAAATTACATAAATGTTATCTGAATTTGAGAGTCATTTCACTTGTAGAAATATAAGAAATTTCTTAATTTCCAGGGCATACAATAAGCTTATTAGATAGAGAAAATTATTAAAGATGTGCTTTTCTCTTCATTTACAATTGATTCTCAGAAGGGCAAAGTCAGGTGGAAAGGCCACAACCCCACATTCATATCTTCATTGAGGGACATTTTTTCAGAGCACAATAAATAAAATATTTTGAGAATGTGATTCCACCCATGAACTGCAAGTCTCAGGTGAAAAATAGATGCCATGCAATTTTACTAAAGCTTGCTATATAATCATTCATCAATAATATAGCCTTAATCTTTCCTCCAGTAATCATGTATGGATGTGAGAGCTGGACCATAAGCAAGGCTGAGACCAGAAAAAAATTGAGCTTTCGAACTGTGGTGCTGGAGAAGACTCTTGAGAGTCCCTTGCACTGCAGGGAGATTCAACCAGTCAATCTTAAAGGAAATCAACCCTGAATATTCATTGGAAGGACTAATGCTAAAGCTTCACCTGATGTGAAGAACTGACTCATTGGAAAAGTCTCTGATGTTGGGAAAGATTGAGGGCTGGAAGAGGGAGGGGGACAGAGTATGAGATGGTTGGATAGCATCACTGACTCAATGGACATAAATTTAAGCAAACTCTAGGAGACAGTGAAGGACAGGGAGGCCTGGCAAACTGTAGTCCATGTGGTGGCAAAGAGTTGGACAGGACTTAGCAACTGAACAGTCTTTCCCCTATGCCTTCATGACTTTTGAGAATGAATATGCTGTTGACATGAATTTCAAGGTTCACAGCGGTATCATGAATGCTTTGTAGTGATCACATAAATTGTGATTTTGTGTTTTTTTCCATCACACAATAGCCAACAATTACCATTTGGTAACTGGTAACCAATTACTAAACTTCCACTTTGGTAAATAAGGGAGCCAGTGGTTTGAAAGCATTTTGCCTTTAGAAGATAGCTATGTAACTTTAAGAAATTGTTTTTAATATTATTGTGACCTATTAGTTCTAACTAATGTAGAAGCAATGTGGATTTTAAGCATGTGGTCTAGGAAGGCTCAAGGGACAGTGTCCTTTAAAGAACTCAATATGGTAAACTAACATCAGTAACCAGGACTTTAGGGAATACCTACTCTAAGGGCTCTAAGGCTCTGCGTGTATTTTTCAAGAGAATACCCACTGGAATATGCACATAGGTGGCTAAATAAATCCATGGCCTCTGACTTTGGTTAGAGTGAAAATACTCCACTGTCACGTCTTTGGTTCTCAGTTGGAAAGGGGCTGCTGGCCCATTTCAGCAAAGAATGGCTCAGCAGTAAACCTCTGTCCATGGACTAACACACCTGTGAAGAAAGCTGTTTCAGAAAGTGACAGCAGGAAGCTAAGTGGAAAGAGCCAGAAACTCCAGAAACAATCAGGTGGGCACAACAATTCCTGCCCCAACTACACCCACAGCAGTCAGGAAGATGATAGAATTTTCCATCATTGTGGAATCTGCTGGGAATTCAATCTGACTTTTAAGATTTCTAGGTGTCATCTCCAGATCAGATTTAAAAACTGTTATCCCAACCACCAGAATCCTCCTACTGAAAAAAAAGTCATAATATGGATACTCTCAACCAACTGATTTGTGATTTTGCCAATTCAGCATAAGAAGTGTGTTTGATTTTATCAAATTGCAAGAATCCTCTGAAGCCCTGATTTTTGCATCCTTTCTACATTTTTAATTTCTTTATACTTAAAAGAATGTCCTTATCAATAGATTAAATTAGGAGCTGCTCCATACAATAAAGTTAATATATGATGTTCATTTTTTTTCTTTCCCCACTGGAAAAACAATGGCCAACAAATTGCCTTGAACTGCAAATCTGTTCTTTTGGCCAAGTGAGACTATTTCTGGAAATTTCATTGTAAAAGAATGAGCCAGTCAAGGGTGGAAGATACAATTTTCTAGTAAGTCACTGGTTCCAATCCATGAGTTACTTATACTCACAAATAATCTCCAAACCAGTATGACACAGTTGTTTGTAGTCTGTGTTAGCTATGGCATAGGAAAAAAAGTTTTTAATCACCAGCCATAGATTCTGTTCCTGCAGTAACAGAATTGACAAGAAATTTCTAACATTTACTTAGGCAAATCTTTTTCTTGTATCACATATATAAAGTAGAAGATCTCATTGTAATATGCCTCATACTGCTATGAAGACTGACTAGTCAAACACCTTTTGCTGTTACTGGAATGTCAGCACGTTATAAGGTCACTTTTTTAAAAAATTCAAATCAGGATAAATCGGTGTTGAGCCTTGTCTGTTGCTCTCGAGTAAATTATTCCAAGATCTATGTACCTCTCTCTCTCACAGGTTTTCTGTAAAAAGAAAGAGAAAATGTAATCTGTAGCATCTCTTTGTTAGGAGATTGTATAAGTTTCTGTTCTATGTTTTATCAGAAAACATTGAAAAATGCAATCTCTTGGTGCCTCGTTTAGTTAAGAGAGTTTTAGTGGGGTGTCTCCTTTGCTCTTTCCTCAAATTAATTAAAGGGTTGTGAATGAAGAATTGTTAACAATCAGTGTGATTAGTAGGGTCCTCCGGCCCTTTCCCAGCACCCACCTTTTAAGAGCGATTGTCTTGTCTTCATAAAACTGAGCTGTGGGTTGTGAATAACCTTGGCCCACCCATTTGACAGATGGGCAGGCTAGTTTTGCGGTGGGGCCAAAGGGCTCACTCGTGAGCTGGGGAGAGAACACAGTGGATATAACACCTCAAAGTCCCTAAAACTGCCTTGTAAAGGCACCATTGATCATACCCTTGAAGTGCATCTCCATTCTTTGGTGTCTTGAAATATCCTTCTCAAAGAAACTCTCTTTCAATTGGTGAGGAAGATTCCTCATTTTGCTAAATCCTGAAAGAGTGGACCTATGAATTCATTTAAAGTCTTATTACTAGTAAAGACTTAAGTAATTTATCTTATAATGAATGACGAATTGACGTGATGTTGAGAGCACCTCCTAGGTAGGTAGGTAAATAAAGTAAATACTGCTTTATCATCATCTTCTTTCCTATTTTTTTTTTTTTTTTATCTCATTAAGTAGATTTTATTCACTTTTAAGGAAATCAAACACCAAATATCATTATCATCTTTGAGTTGTACATATTAAAAGGGCAAAAATACCGATACTGAGGATAATTTAGGAGATATGGCTTGTTCAGAGAGAATGATTTGAGCTACGAATTGCCTTCTAAAGTCTACATTTGCACACAATTGGTAATCATATCTCTAGCTAATTTCACCCAGGTACAACTGGAGTCACTCATATTACCATTTGGCACTTGTAAAGTGGGTGGGTTTATTTTATTTCTATCAATAATCACTATGCACACATTTATTCACTGTGAAATTCATTCTAACTGGATTCACTAGTTTATGTAGGATGTTCTCAACTCTTCAGGTAAGAACTTAGCAATCATTTCATTTTCTACTTTTAAAAATGAAATTTGCTTGCAGTTAATAACACAGTACAATATCAGAAAGAGATCTGAGATTTTTTGGTTCTTTGAAGGATAGGAAATCACTTTTAAAGAATGGGTTAATGCATGGGTAAAAAATAAAATACTCATCCAGTTTTAAATTCTACTCGAAACCCACAAAGCCCGGAGCTTCAACATGAGATAATGATTTTGTTGCTTTCCTTAAATCGTTTTTCCTCTTTCTCCAATGATTTTTTTTTAATTCACGGAGTCACAGAAAACAACTCCAGATCTGTAAGCCTTAGGTAATCATTTTAAAACTAGTTGAAGGGAGAACTTGAATCACTCATTTTCTTTTTCACTTGTTTTTGCTCTTTGGGAAACAAAGGTAGTGCAGGGATGTTTGAGGTGGTCCAGTCCTATGACTTTGGAGGTGAGCACATCTGTGCCCATAGAGGCGAAGCCAGTCACCCAGAACTCACCAGACACTTCACAAAGTCCAGCGGACAGTCAGGCCTCGAGTCTGGGGGACAGAGGGCCTGCATTCACCACTGACCTTATCTTTTTCCAAAAGTAATGTGGCAAGTTATTGGGCGTCCCTGGTGGCCAGCAGTAAGAATCTGCCTGAGATGCAGGAGACACAGGTTAGATCCCTGGGTCGGGAAGATCCCCTGGAGGAGGGCATGGTAACCTATTTCAGCATTCTTACCTGGAGAATCTCATGAACAGAGGAGTGAGGCAGGCTATAGTCCATGAGGTTGCAGAGAGTTGGACATGACTTAGTGACTGAACAACAACTTATCCTTATGCTTCTTTATTTTTTTAAATTTATTTTAATTGGAGGCTGATTACTTACAATATTGCGGTGGATTTTGCCATACATTCATGTGAATCAGCCATGGGTGTACATGTGTTCCCCATCCTGACCCTCTCTCCTACCTCCCTCCCCATCCCATCCCTCAGGGTCATCCTAGTGCACCAGCCCTGAGCACCCTGCCTCATGCATCGAGCCTGCATGAGGTGATCTATTTCACATATGATAATATACATGTTTCAATGCTATTCTCTCAAATCATCCCACCCTTGCCTTCTCCCACAGAGTCCAAAAGTCTGTTCTTTACATCTGTGTCTCTTTTGCTGTCTCGCATATAGGGTCATCGTTACCATCTTCCTAAATTTCATATATATGTGTTAATATACTGTATTGGTGTTTTTCTTTCTGACTTACTTCGCTCTGTATAATAGGCTCCAGTTTCATCCACCTCATTAGAACTGACTCAAATGCATTCTTTTTAATAGCTGAGTAATATTCCATTGTGTATATGTACCACAGCTTTCTTATCCATTCATCTGCCGATGGACATCTAGGTTGCTTCCATGTCCTGGCTATTGTAAACAGTGCTGCAATGAACATTGGGGTACACGTGTCTCTTTCAATTCTGGTTTCCTCGGTGTACATGACCAGCAGTGGGATTGTTGAGTCATGTGGCAGTTCTATTTCCAGCTTTTTAAGGAATCTCCACACTGTTCTCATACCAGCATGAGATGGTACCTCATTGTGGTTTTGATTTGCATTTCTCTAATAATGAGTGATGTTGAGCATCTTTTCATGTGTTTGTTAGCCATCTGTATGTCTTTTTGGAGAAATGTCTATTTAGTTCTTTGGCCCATTTTTTGACTGGGTCATTTATTTTTCTGGAATTGAGTAGCAGGAGTTGCTTGTATATTTTTGGATTAATTCTTTGTCAGTTGCTTCATTTGCTATTATTTTCTCCCATTCTGAAAGCTGTCTTTTCACCTTGCTTATAGTTTCCTTCGTTGTGAAAAAACTTTTAAGTTTAATTAGGTCCCATTTGTTTATTTTTGCTTTTATTTCCATTACTCTGGAAGGTGTGTCATAGAGGAGCTTGCTATGATTTATATCAGAGAATGTTTTGCCTATGCTTTCCTCTAGGAGATTTATAGTTTCTGGTCTTACGTTTAGATCTTTAATCCATTCTGAGTTTATTTTTGTGTATTGTGTTAGAAAGTGTTCTAGTTTCATTCTTTTACAAGTGGTTGTCCAGTTTTCCCAGCACAACTTGTTAAAGAGACTGTCTTTTCTCCATTGTATATTCTTGCCTCCTTTGTCAAAGATAAGGTGTCCATAGGTGCATGGATTTATCTCTGGGCTTTCTATTTTGTTCCATTGATCTATGTTTCTGTCTTTGTGCCAGTACCATGCTGTCTTGATGACTGTAGCTTTGTAGTATAGCCTGAAGTCAGGCAGGTTGATTCCTCCAGTTCCATTCTTCTTTCTCAAGATTGCTTTGGCTATTCAAGGTTTTTTGTATTTCCATACAAATTGTGAAATTATTTGTTCTAGTTCTCTGAAAAAATACTCTTGGTAGCTTGATAGGGATTGCATTGAATCTATAGATTGCTTTGGGTAATATACTTATTTTCACTATATTGATTATTCCAATCCATGAACATGGTATATTTCTCCATCTATTTGTGTCATCTTTGATTTCTTTCATCAGTGTTTTATAGTTTTCTATATATAGGTCTTTTGTTTCTTTAGGTATATTTATTTCTAAGTATTTTATTCTTTTCGTTGCAATGGTGAATAGAATTGTTTCCTTAATTTCTCTTTCTGTTTTCTCATTGTTAGTGTATAGGAATGCAAGGGAATTCTGTGTGTTAATTTTATATCCTGCAACTTTACTATATTCATTGATTAGCTCTAGTAATTTTCTGGTGGAGTCTTTAGGGTTTTCTATGTAGAGGATCATGTCATCTGCAAACAGTGAGAGTTTTACTTCTTCTTTTCCTATCTGGATTCCTTTTATCTCTTTTTCTTCTCTGATTGCTGTGACTAAAACTTCCAAAACTATGTTGAATAGTAGTGGTGAGAGTGTGCATCCTTGTCTTGTTCTTGATTTTAGGGGAAATGCTTTCAATTTTTCATCACTGAGGATAATATTTGCTATGGGTTTATCATATATGGCTTTTATTATGTTGAGGTATGTTCCTTATATGCTTGCTTTTTGGAGGGTTTTTATCATAAATGGATGTTGAAGTTTGTCAAAGGCTTTCTCTGCATCTATTGAGATAATTATATGGTTTTTATCTTTCAATTTGTTAATGTGGTGTATCACATTGATTGATTTGTGGATATTGAAGACTCCTTGCACCTCTGGGATAAAGCCCACTTGGTCATGATGTATGATCTTTTTAATATGTTGCTGAATTCTGTTTGCTAGAATTTTGTTAAGGATTTTTCAATCTATGTTCATCAGTAATATTGGCCTGTAGTTTTCTTTTTTTGTGGCGTCTTTGTCAGGTTTTGGTATTAGGGTGATGGTGGCCTCATAGAATGAGTTTGGAAGTTTACCTTCCTCTGCAATTGTCTGGAAGAGTTTGAGTAGGATAGGTGTTAGCTCTTCTCTAAATTTTTGGCAGAATTCAGCTGTGAATCCATCTGGTCCTGGGCTTTTGTTTGTTGAAAGATTTTTGATTACAATTTCGATTTCTGTGCTTGTGATGAGTCTGTTAAGATTTTCTATTTCTTCCTGGTTCAGTTTTGGAAAGTTATACTTTTCTAAGAATTTGTCCATTTCTTTCAAGTTGTCCATTTTATTGGCATATAGTTGCTGATAATAATCTCTTATGATCCTTTGTATTTCTGTGTTGTTGTGATTTCTCCATTTTCATTTCTAATTTTGTTGATTTAATTCTTCTCCCTTTTTTCCTTGATGAGTCTGACTAATGGTTTGTCTATTTTATTTATCTTCTCAAAGAACCAGCTTTTAGCTTTGTTGATTTTGGCTATGGTCTCCTTTATTTCTTTTGCATTTATTTCTGCCCTAATTTTTATGATTTCTTTCCTTCTACTAACCCTGGGGTGCTTCATTTCTTATTTTTCTAGTTTCTTTAGGTGTACAGTTAGGTTATTTATTTGATTTCTCTCCTGTTTCTTGAGGTGGGCTTGTATTGCTATGAACCTTCCCCTTAGCACTGCTTTTACTGAATTCCTTAGGTTTGGGGTTGTTGTGTTTTCATTTTCATTCATTTCTATGCATATTTTGATTTCTTCTGTGATTAGTTTGTTATTCAGAAGCATGGTGTTTAGCCTCCATATGCTTGCGTTCTTAATAGTTTTTTTTCCCTGTAGTTGACATCTAATCTTAGTGCATTGTGATCAGAAGAGATGCTTGAGATGATTTAATTATTTTGAATTTACCAAGGCTAGATTTATGGCCCAGAATGTGATCTATCCTGGAGAAGCTTCCGTGTGCACTTGATAAAAAGGGGAAATTCATTGGTTTAGGGCGAAGTGTCCTATAGATATCAATTAAGTCTCACTAGTCCATTGTAGCATTTAAAGTTTGTCTTTCCTTGCTAATTTCTGTTTAGTTGATTTATCCATAGGTGTGAGTGGGGTATTAAAGTCTCCCACTATTATTGTGTTACTGTTAATTTCCCCTTTCATACTTGTTAGCATTTGCCTTACATATTGCAGTGCTCCTATGTTGGGTGCATATATATTTATAATTGTTATATCTTCTTTTTGGATTGATCCTTTGATCATTATGTAGTGTCCTTCTTTGTCTCTTTTCATGGCCTTTATTTCAAAGTCTATTTTATCTGATATGAATATTGCTACTCCTGCTTTCTTCTGGTCTCCATTTGTGTGAAATATCTTTTTCCAGCCCTTCACTTTCAGTCTGTATGTATCCCTAGGTTTGAGGTGGGTCTCTTATAGACAGCATATATAGGGGTCTTGTTTTTGTATCCATTCAGCCAGTCTTTGTCTTTTAGTTGAGGCATTCAACCCATTTACATTTAAGGTAAGTATTGATAAGTATGATTCCATCGCCATTTACTTGGTTGTTTTGGGGTTCAAGTTTATAAACATTTTCTGTGTTTCCTGTCTAGAGAAGATCCTTTAGCATTTGTTGAAGAGATGGTTTGGTGGTGCTGAATTCTCTGAGCTTTTGCTTGTCTGTAAAGCTTTTGATTTCTCCTTCATATTTGAATGAGATCCTTGCTGGGTATAGTAATCTGGGTTGTAGGTTTTTCTCTTTCATCACTTTAAGTATGTCCTGCCATTCCCTTCTGGCTTGAAGATTTTGCTATTGAAAGATCAGGTGTTATCCTTATGGGGATCCCCTTGTGAGTTATTTGTTGTTTTTCCCTTGCTGCTTTCAATATTTGTTCTTCATGTTTGATCTTAATTAATTTGATTAATATGTGTCTTGGGGTGTTTTACCTTGGGTTTATCCTGTTTGGGACTCTCCAGGTTTCTTGGACTTGGGGGGCTATTTCCTTCCCTATTTTAGGGAAGTTTTCAACTATTATCTCTTCAAGTATTTTCTCATGGTCTTTCTTTTTATCTTCTTCTTCTGGGACTCCTATGATTCAAATGTTGGGGTGTTTAACATTGCCCCGGAGGTCTCTGAGGTTGTCCTCATTTCTTTTAATTTTTTTTCTTTTTTCCTCTCTGCTTCATTTATTTCCACCATTCTACCTTCCACCTCACTTATCCTATCTTCTGCCTCAGTTACTCTTTTATTTGTTCCCTCCAGAGTGCTTTTGATCTCAGTTATTGCATTACTCATTATTGATTGACTCTTTTTTATTTCTTCTAGGTCCTTGTTAAACTTTTCTTGCATCTTCCCAATCCTTGTCTTCAGACTATTTATCTGTAACTCCTTTTTGTTTTCAAGATTTTGGATCATTTTTACTATCATTATTCTGAATTCTTTTTCAGGTAGACTCCCTATCTCCTCCTCTTTGGTTTGGTTTGGTGGGCTTTTGTCATGTTCCTTTACCTGCTGAATATCTCTCTGTCTTTTCATCTTGTTTAGATTGCTCTATTTGGGGTGGCCTTTCTGTATGCTAGAAGTTTGTGGTTCCTCTTTATTGTGGAAGGTTCCTCCCTGTGGGTGGGGTTTGATGAGTGGCTTGTCAAGGTTTCCTGGTTAGGGAAGCTTGTGTCGGTCTTCTGGTGGGTGGAGCTGGATCTTTTCTCTCTGGAGTGCAATGAAGTGTCCAGTAGTGAGTTTTGAGGTGTCTATGGGTTTGGTGTGACTTTTGGCCACTTGTATTTTTGTGCTCAGGGTTATGTTCCTGCAATGTTGGAGAATTAGCTTGGTATGTCTTGCTCTGAAACTTGTTGGCTCTTGAGTGGAGCTTGGTTTCAGTGTAGGTATGGAGGCTTTTGGATGAGCTCTTGTCGATTAATGTTCCCTGGAGTCAGGAGTTTTCTGGTGTTCTCAAGTTTTGGATTTAAGCCTCCTGCCTCTGGCTTTCAGCCGTATTCTTACAGTAGCCTCAAGACTTCTCCATCTATACAGCACTGATTATAAAACATATAGGTTAATGGTGAAAAGATTCTTCACAGTGGGGGACACCCAGAGAAGTTCACAGAGGTACATGGAGAAGAGAAGAGGGAGGAGGGAGATAGAGGTCACCAGGAGGAGAAGAGGAGGACTCAAAAGGGGAAAGAGCAATCTAGCCAGTAATCAATTCCCTGTTTTCTCTCCAAAGTCTGGAACACTCAGAGAGGTTCACAGAGTTACACAGAGAAGAGAAGAGGGAGGAAGGAGGTAGAGGTAACCAGGAGGAGAGGAGGGGGAGTCAAAAGGAGAAAGACCAATCTAGCCAGTGATCAGTGCCCTAAGTGTTCTCCACAGCTCAGAACACCCAAAGAGATTCACAGAGTTAAGTAGAGAAGAGAAGGGGAAGGGAGGAGATAGAGGTGACTTGGGGGAGAAAAAGGAGAGTCAAAACGGGAGAGAGCAATCAAGCCAGTAATCACACTCCTAAGTAAAAATGGGTGCTGAAGATTGGATTCTTAAAGGTACAGAATTGATAACAAATACCAAAAAGCAAAGATTAAAAATCTAGAGTAGAGGTTAGACTCTCAAAAATACAATATTAAAAAAAAAATCGCAAAAGTTATAAAAAAAAATATATGAAATTTGCTTTAAAAATAGGGTTATTTCTTTTGCAAGATAATAGTAGGTTTTAAAAATGAAAATTAAAGGAGTAATAAAGAACTTAAAAAATAAAAAAATGAAAATAAATGAGAAAAGTAAAAATATATCTAAGAATTTCTCTGGAGCTGTTGAGGACAGTGTGAGGATCAGTTCAGTTTCAGATAGTTCCTTGTTCCAGCTTATACTTCTCAAGGTCTACAGGTCCCTTCCAATGTAGCCAATGCTAACTACAGGGTTTTAATCTGTTGCACCTGTCAATTCCAAAGTGGTTCCTTCTTCTTTGTTTATTTTGGCTTCCTTTGTTTGCAAGTCTCTTCAGTATCTAACTTCCACCCTGACACAAGTGGGTGAAGGTGGTCATTTATTTAGGCTCACTTGTTCAATTGTGCTGCGGGTAGGGAGGAACACTGCAAACAAATATCACTGTCATGTGTGGGGAGCGCTTGTAGTGTCTGGGCCACACTGGGTTTGCCCTCCCTCATGGCTTGTGTGCTTTCTTGGTCTACACTGCTCAGGCTCCAGGTTGCTCTGCAGGGGAACTGTCTAAGGTAGGCCCTGGGTTGCCTGCACTTCCCAGGTCTATGCTGCTCAGGTTCAGGTTCTTGGGTACTCCACAAAGGCACAGACTTGGTTGGGCCTGCATTTTTTGCTCTTCCCAGGTCCGAGCAGTTCAGATGACCAGGTGCTTGACGAGAGGACACTCCCCAGGTGGAGCGGTGCATCTTAACACCTCTTCCGTCCCAGCTGCTGGGTTTCCTGGCTGTGCAGCGGGAATGCCGTCTCAGAAGTGCCATGTGTCTCCTCTGGGGAGCTGATCTCTGGCTGTGACCCTCCTAGTGGATGTCAACCATCCAGGATCCCAGGAAGACTTGGTTAGCAACTGGGAACCTGTTCACAGTTTGGTAGAGGATGCCATCTCTGGGGCCGAGTTTGCCCCTTGCCTTCTGGCTCTGGCTATTTCCTGTCTGCCTCCCTGCTTCTGTTGGGGAATGGGCTGGTCCGCTGCTGGCTAGCTCTCCTCTCGTATTCGCTCAGTCCTTTGTTCTGTGAGTGGGCCTGGCAGTGCCTTAGGTTAGAGCTTTTCGCAGGGAAGTTCTCTCTCTCTCTCTCTTTCCTCTTGTTTCTCTCTCTCTCTCTCTCTCTCTCTCTCTCTCTCCGGCTATCCCACGGTTTGAATGGCTATCTCACGTTAGCTCCCTCAGATTGCCCTCAGGGCATTCAAGCCTGGTCCTTACCCTAAGCAATGCAGCCCATGCCTCCCTGTTCAGCCCCTGCTGGTGGTGGAGGCGAGCATCTGGGCTACTTCTCTGCTGGGAGTTGCAGTTAGGCACATAATCTGTGGGTTTTCTTTCTTTATTTTTTCCTCCCAGTTATGTTGCCCTCTGAGATTCCAAAACTCCCCACAGACCTGCCAGTGAGAGGGTTTCGTGGTGTTTGGAAACTTCTCCTCTTTTACGACCCCCTCCCTGGGATGGGTTTCCATCCCTAACTCTTTGTCTCTCTTTTTATATTTTATATTTTGTCCTACCTCCTTTCAAAGACAATGGGCTGCCTTTCTGGGTGCCTGGTGTCCTCCACCAGCGTTTAGAAGTTGTTTTGTGGCATTTTCTCAGCATTCAAATGATTTGTTGATGAATTTGTGGGGGAGAAAGTGGTCTCCCTGTCCTATGCCTCCACATCTTAGGACTGCCCCCTCCCCTTATGCTTCTTTAAGCAGAAAACAAACAACATTACAGGGTTTTTCTCTCTGTGTAAAAGCAAATTTTTAAAAATCAAATTTCTCTGTTAATAAAAGACCTTTATTTGTCACTAAAACCTCTGAGTTAGAAAATTTAGCAAACAGGTAGAATTTGCATTTGTCAGGTTCAGGGTCCCTGGTCTGGTTGCTGACCCTTCCGAGTAGTGCTTATTCTGATACACTGAAATCTGAGGACGATCACTGAGAAGGTTGGAGGTAAGGTGTATCCTTTTAAAGGGCTGCAGTGTTCTGAAGATGCAGCCTCTTGAAGGAATCCCTCTATATGATGGGACATCAGATGGTCATGTGTATAATTTTAGATGAAGATTCCTCCTGCAGCTTCTTCCATCAGGCCACATCTATTTATGCAAGCATTTATTTATATCCCATCTTGTTTCCTGAGGGATGTGTGGCCACACCACACTCCACACAAGGCCAGAGTTTCTGCCCAAGTTTAGACACACCTTCTGCAATATTTAGAGACTCTAAGTACATCATTAATTCTGAGGCATCTAGATATTTTTAGTCATTAAGTACTACCCCGACCTGCAAGACAGTCCCTAAGGCATAAATGTAGAGAAAAAGATGAATAAGTTATGAAAGTCATAAGCAAAAAAATAGAGTTTTAAAAAATACAAAGGCAGAAAATAAGAGGCTAAGTCTCCAAATAGCCATATATATTTTTTTTAAAGCAATGTTTTGCTTATACAAAAATCAATTCAAATCCATGTCCTCAAAGTCTAATAAGCTCCTTTATACTAATAAGTATCAACATTTTGTCTCTCTTAGCAAAATGTTAATGCAATGCAAATGGTATTTCTGTCTTAAATAAATGTACTCCACTTGACTATAAATTAATAGAAATAGATCCAATTATAAGACTTTAAAATATTCCCTCTTTTAAAACCAACTTCTGAATTATATAAATATTAAAATGTAGAAAGAAAACAGAATACATTATTGGGTCAATATCTTGCTGTAAACATCTCAAATTAATTATTAACTTCCTACAATCAACTAATTTATTTTTGTCTGCTAAAACATAAAGGATGCCACATGAATTATTGTTAATTACATCAATATCATCTGTAATGCTGTATATTTTCCAGTGAGCTTTCATTAGCGCTATTTATGCATGTACTATTATAAACATAGTACGTATTGGTTTTTTTTCTAGAAACATAGTCAGTAAGGAAAGAAGAACTATCAGAAGTGAAGAAGTAGGGTAAGAATGGTATAGTTCAACAGAGGATTAGTGATGACACAGGAAATAGTGTTTGGAAATCAGTTCACCTTCCCTTCGGCCAGCATTTCCTCACAGTCTCAGGCCCTGTTGTTCTCAGGAATTGCCTGCAACAGAGTGTCTCAGATGTTAACATGCATAGAAAATACCTGAGGATCTTGCTAGAACGAAGATTTGGATTCTGGAGGTCTTGCATGTGACTCTTGAATCTGAATTATTAACAACCTCCTAGACAATGATGCCAACAAACCAACTGTACACCAGTGTTGTAGGGTGATAAATCTCAAATGTGGTCTCCTATCAACCTGCTACAGATTCATTAGATAGCTTAGTTTTTAAAAACTGCAGAATTCTAGAGATGACTCCCAGGCCCAGTGAATCTAAATTCCAAGGTTAGGACAGAATTCAGCAAGCCCTCCACATGTCAGTCTCTGCCCTGAAAAGCTTGAGGAATTGGGGAATTCTCAGGTCTGTGCATTTAACCCTAAATGTGTGACCTGAGAGTCAAGGGTAACTTTTCAGAAAATAATTAGATGAGTACAAGGCTGCGAAGAAGAGAACTGGTGCTGATAATTACTACCCGAAAGATAAAATTCCAGATCATTAACTTTTTAAGGTAACTGTCATCTTTCTTGTTTGATGCTTTTACTCCTAGAGCGGGAGTCCTCTGGGAGTAAAACCCACCCAGTGATTAAGTAGGTCTGGGCTGGGGGTCCAAGAATTTGTGTTTGTAAGTTCCTGAAGGATGCCAATGCTGCTGGTCTGGGAACCACACTTGGTCCTGCACGACTACATGATCTGGATAACTGACAAAACATAGAATGTAGATGTCCTGTTGGATTTATTTATTCAATCCAAGTATCATTTAAAGATGAATACAAACTGAGACCATCCATCGGGCTAAAGAAAGAATCATGAAATAGAATCTTTGCGATTCAAGGAGACAGGTTATAGCTAACATGTAACATCATTTGATGATACCTCAAGGTAGCACACGACAAACTGCTAAAATGAATGAGTTATGCCCACTTTAGGAATTCTGAGAATTCAGTGTGGCCTAGATTAACTTGTATTGTTTTAATTAACAGTGTGGTACTGCAATGTTCCTGTTTGCAGTTACAGCAGATTGAAAGAACATTTGTTTAATATTTGCTGACTTTGGTCCCTTTCTATGGAGGAAGTTATATCTTACAAGTACGTGATGACTTTGTTCCTTTCTTTCCAATTCTTTAATTTTTAATGCATTTTATTTTCTGTTTCTGATGTGATTTTTTAAAAATGGTGTAACATATCACGTGATTCTAAAACAGGCTGCTGTAGCACTTGATCTGAGTGTGCCCTTTCATATCCATTCATGGGATCATTTAGGGAATGCCCTTCTCTCAGGTCTCATGCACTCAGACTCTGATATGAAGGGTGTTGAAATTATGTAACAAGCAGTCTTTCTCAAAAATAAATACATAGACTTACATCTATCATGTCTTTTATGTTTATGTTTAAAGATGCACTGGGAAAAGTCTTATGGCCAATCTATCCCCAAGCCATCTGATTCTCACTTTCAATCCCCACAAGATTTAACCCCTGACTTTTGTATATTTCCAGAAATTTTATTTGCTTATTAAAACAGATATAAATAATATATAATACTATTTTAGATCTTTTCTTGTAAAATAGCTTCATAAAATTCATATTTCCTATACTTTGTTTTTTATTCACCTAAAACATACATGCATATATATATCTCAGATGGTAAAGAATATGCCTACAATGCAGAGTTCAAACCCTGGGTGGGGAAGATCCCTTGAAGAAGGGAATTATGGCTACTCACTCCAGTATTCTTGCCTGGAGAATTCCATGACAGAGGAGCTTGGTGGGCTACAGCCCATGGGGTCCCAAAGAGTCAGACATGACTGAGTGACTAACACACACACACGTGCACACACACACACACACACACAGAGATAGATAGATAGATAGATAGATAGATAGATAGATAGACAGATATTAGAGATTTTCCATACAATATTCAGCTATTTAATTCTTTCAAATTTCTACTCTATAGATTCATGTCCCTGCATGGATTCATCATTATTTATTTGACCAGTTTCCTGTTAGTGGACATTAAGGTTGTGTGCTATCATAAGCCAGACTCCAACAAATGACCTAGATCATATGTCACTTTTATTGTTGTTGTTCAGTTGCTAAGTCATGTCAAACTCTTTGAGACCCCATGGACTGCAGTAAGCCAGGCTCCTCTGTCTTCCATTATCTCCTGGAGTTTGTTCAGATACATGTCCATTTAGTCAGTGATAGTATCTAACCATCTCATCCTTCTCCTTTTGCCTTCAATCTTTTCCAGCATCAGGGTCTTTTCCAACGAGTTAGTTCTTCACATCAGGTGACCAGAATATTGGAGATTCAGCTTCAGCATCCGTCATTCCAATGAATATTCAGGCTTGATCTCCTTCTAGTCCAAGGGACTTGCAAGAGTCTTCTCCAACACCATAATTTGAAAATATCAGTTCTTCAGTGCTCAGCCTTATTCATGGGCATTGTGCTGAGTAAAAACTGTCAGTCTGAAAGGTCATATATCATATGTTTCCATTTACACAACATTCTCAAAATGGCAAAATTATATAGATGGAGAGCAAATTAGTGTTTGCTGGGGTTAAGGAAGGTGGGGCTGGTTGGAAGGGTGCGACTATAAAAGCACAGCACAAGGAGACATTTGGGGTGATGGCACAGTGTGTATTTTGATTTCAGTTGTGGTTACACAAACTACACTTGTTATAAAATGTCACAGAACTACACATAGATGTTGTACCCAGAAAACATCCGCATTTTGTTATTACACTATAATTATGTACACTGTAACCACAGAGGGAGACTGGGTGAAGCCACAGGGACCCCTTCTGTCTCATCTCTGCGACTTCCTGTGAATCTGTAATTATCTAACAATGAAAAGTTTGTTAATTAAATCAAAAGCCAAGATAATTTTTACTGCTAATGACTGCGCCACAACCCAAATCCGGCATTGTAACATATAATTAACATACTACATTAACAGCTTTTATTTATATAAACATCAAACAATAATGGGAAAATATTCCTTTCCCAGTAACATCAGGAAGACAAACCACATAAGATTAGCATTAGAAAAGTGACAATTTCTGTATACAGAAAACTTTTAAAACTTTTGAACAATGGAAAATTATGAACATGTCAATTAACAAGATCTAACATCACAGAGATGCTTTGTCTTCATTTAATACGTAAATTTAAGATTATCCCCCACCAATAGCAACAGATTTTTAGCAAGGATTAGTTAACCTTGTTCTAAAGTTCATAGGAAGAAAACCACAAATACATAAAAGCTGGGGTAGTGAATACTAACTAAAAACATCATTGGATGGTGAAGAGGAGTCATTCTAACAAATATTAGAACATTTAAAAGTGTCAATAAGTAAAACAGTTGGTTACTGCCATGTGTATGGGCAGAAAAAAAATTATAGAACAGAAAGGAAAATCTAAAAATTGAGTTAAACTTACGCAATATTGTATATACATTGTTTAAAAGTCAAATCAGTAGAGAAGTGAGTTCTACGTATGGTGATGGTGGGCTCATATAGTCAACTCTTCTAATGAAGAGGACAATAAAAATTAGGGAAAAAAATCTTAAAAATCAGATTGATTTTATCAGTTATCAGAGATCTAACAACACAATGAAAAATTATGATGCCAAGATATGAGATAACAAGGAAACCCTGGAGGTGAGCTGGAACCTCAGGAAGCTTTACAGCTAAAAACATCTTCAAGTAAGCAGGTATTGTGTCCTAGAAGCTGAGAGCATGATAACAGACACCACAGAATGGTAGGGCTGGGCCATGGGGTTCAGGGGAAAAGCACATTAAAAAATGTGGATATGGTTGTCATCGTAAGGGAGGCAGTTTTCTTTGGTGACCTTGTTCACTGTTCCTTCCTAGCTCACCTAGTCAAGCCCTTCTAATGACCTTGTGGACAGGTGGTACCTACTGGGCGCTAGCACTCCCACACTCTGCATCCGTGGGCATGAATGATGGACGTTCCTCCTTTCTGTCATTGTTATGAGATGCAAATGCTGAATGTTGCTACTTTCAAGGCTAATAATGAGATTCCCAAGTCCTGGCACTTGAGCATTAGATAAAAATTGAATGAGAGTGAGAAGTTTTAGAGTCTACTCACATACCCCATCTATCTGACAGCAACTGCAATTAAATACTGGAAATCCCAACACCAAAAGAAGAAAATGAAAAACAGGACTGAAATGAGGGAGGGAGAGCGGGACAGAGCAAGAATCAGAAAGAGGGAGAAGGGATGCTGAATGCTGTCTCTCAAGGGCAGCAGAGTCCAGGGGCCCCAAGAACAATGGAGCATGATCTGCGAAAATGCAGTCACCACACTGGACACCTGGAACTAATGTAATATTGTAAATCAACTACACTTCAATAAAAACAAAATCAAATCCATTAAACTAGAAAAAGTCTGTGCTCCTTTTTATAGCTCAGCAGTGTTTCATGGAATAAATGGGCCAGTATTTTTTTGGCAAGAACTCATCTATTAAAAGGCATTTTTAGTTGTTTCCAGTTTCCTGTTATTTCAAAGGGAGCTGCTGTGAAGATCTATGTGCAGGTTTATGTGTGAACAAATGTTTTCATTTCTCTGGCATCAATGCCCAGAGGTGTGATGGGTGGGTAGCATGCCAAGTATACATTCAGTTTGGGAAAAAATTTCCACAACTGTTTTCCAGAGTAGCTGAATCAGTTAGAAGGGAGGGTCGAAAATATGCTTTCACCCTCTCTGGTTCATAATATAATTGTCTCCAGTATTTCCTCTACATACATGGAGAGGCGTATCAGAACGTCATTAATTTGTGCTTCACCTGTCAAACAGGACTGAAAACACCACAGGAGAAGGAAAGGTTATTGTGTCCAAGCATATTTTTGCTTACTGTGTGCTTTCTTTCTTCCTGATATTCTAAGGTCCCTTCTTTCATCATTTCTTTTCTGTTGAGAGAATTTCCTTTGAGTGTAGGTATGACACATCCTCTAGTTTTTTTTGCTTAGGAAAAGATGTTTTTCTTTGTCTTTAGTTTTTAGAAGTTTAAATAGGATGTATCCTGTTTGGGTTGATGGGTCTTTGGCTGAACCTGGGAAATTTCCATCCATTCTTTCTTTGAGTACTTTTTAGTCCCACATTCTTCCTCTTCTGGTGTCCAGTGAGGCAAATGTTAAACCTTTTATCCAAATTCCACATGTCCCAGAGGCTAAGTTCATGTTTTTTTCAGCCTATTTTCTCTCTGTTGTGCCAATTTCTGTTGTTCTTTCTTCAAGTGTACTAATTCTTCCCTCTGCTCTCTTTGAACTGTCCTTGAGTTCATTCATTGAATTTTTTCTTTGTTACTATATTTTTCAGGTTTAAAATCTGTTTCTTCTTTATATCTTCTGTTTCAATGTTGAGACAGTCTACTTTCTCATTTGGTTTCAAGTGTGCTTCATTGAAACAATTTTCTGTCGGCCAGTGGAGCATCTTTTTCAGAGAATTCTACCATCTGTGTTGTCTTAGTTTTGGCTTCTGCTGATCATCTTTCCTCATTCACATTCAGATTTTCCTGGTTCTTGATGGAACTGAATTTTGGATGAAGCCTGGGACTCTGGGTGTGGTGTCATGAGGCCGTGGCTCTTACTTAAATATTCTATCAGCAGTGATCCCATAGCCTTGGGTAAGGGTGTGCCCAACTTCTTTCTTCTAGTGAACGGGGAGTCTCAGTTCTCCACTTGGCCAGGATGAAGGGGTCCTTGTTACTGCGGTGGGGTGAGGTTCCCCAGGACTGACCCCACACTGGCTGACAAGCAAAGGTGCCCCATTCCTCCCCCTCCTCCACTGTGTGACTTCAAGGATAGTATATGAGGGGGAACCCTGTATACAAGGGACAGCGATAGGACTCCCTGGGTAGGGAGGCAGGGGGCACAGGGAAAGATGAATAAATCTGTCTGCTCTTGTGATGGTTGATTTTCTTTTCTTTTTCTTTTTATTTCAGTGCTTCATTCTTAGGTTGTTTGCAGTATTTAAGCAATTGTGTTTGTTTCAGTACCAGTATCTATGTACCTGAAAGACGCTTACTGTCGTTGACTAATTACAAGCTCCTGAAGTTCATCTGAATTCTATTACCATTTTTAAGTATTTCTTTTATTCCTACATAAGCCTCAATGTTTATTAAACTCTGTAGCTCCTGGCTAATATAGTCAGATAATGGGTTGTACATAATTAAGCTGATTTTTACATCATCACCAGAAACAGGCACAACTCCAGAAACAGGTACTCAGAATGTACACGGGGAAGACTCTATACGATAATTTAAGGGTCCCATAGATATTGCACTCAGCTCATCCAAGTGTGCAGCTTCTGTCATGCCCTTGGTTCATTGATAAAAAAGTTGGGGAATGACATTCACAATCTCGCTGGAAACCACTTTGTTTGTTGTAGCTCCAAGACTGAACCATTCATATATTTTACATTCGAAGACTTGGGTTAGACAAATCAAATAGAATTGAAAATAATATGATAAGAGACAGCTGCAACTATTTAAAAGTGTGGCTATTAAAATCCTTTCGGTCCTTTCATTCCACATGAATGTAATCATGCTTTATTTATGTGGTGGAATTGATTAGCAGTCTATTGAAGGTACATTCACAGTGTTCCTTTAATTCAGAAAATAATCACCATCTCCTCACACCAGACAAACCTAAGTTCCTCCAATCTTCTCAGCTTATAAAAGGTAATGAAATTATCCATTTTTTTCCCTAGAAATAATCTATTGAGGGGAATGGATAAAATTAATTAAATTATAATACATGTAAATGGTTATCTCAAAGTGGCATTTTTTCCCCATAGCCTCCACAATGTTTCCACTTTAAAAAATTTTTTTAAATTTATTTTTAATTGGAGGACAATTGCTTATAGTGTTGTGTTAGTTTCTGGTGCATAAAATGTGAGTTAACCATAAGTATACACCTATCCCCTCCCTCTCATCCTCCCTCCCATCCACCCCCACATCACAGAGCACCTGGCTGAGTTCCCTGTGCTACATAGTAGCTTCCCACTGTGTGTGTGTGTGTGCGTGTGTGTGTGTGTGTGTGTGTGTGTGTGCGCATATGTGTATTAGTTGCTCAGTCATATCTGATTCTCATAGGCTTCCATATTTTCTCTAAAACTCTTACTCCAGAACAAAAGTTTCCTCTGGCATTCTATTTGCTGCAAGGATAAACTCAGATTTCTCCTGACATTCAGGGGCCCAGCAAGCCCATCACACAGAATTCTACTTTGCCCCAAGGTCAATTTCCTGTTCCAGCCCACTTGATACAGTCATGACAGGAAAATTTGATTCATTTATTTTCTTTTTTGAGTAGGACTGCATTTTATGGATATACAGTTTACTTATGTATTAACCCATCAATGGACATTTGGGTTGTTTACAATTTGGCTGTTACAAATAAAGCTGCTATGAACATTTCTGGATCTAAATGTAAGAGGTAAAAGAATGAAAACTCTAAAATAAAATATATTTTCTTTGGTTTTGCAAATATTTCTTAATTATGAAATAAAAAGCAAGGACTCTAAGAGAAAACAAATAATTGAAGTATACTTACTGAAATTAAGACCCTCTTCAGATGACATGGTTGAGAAAATGAAAAGGTGAGCTACATACTGGAAGAAAATATGTGTGAAACGTATGCTCAAGAAAAAATCTGTTTCTAAAATATATGAAGATCTCTTACAAGTGACTAACCACAGGATAAAATAATTTTAAGAGATAAACAAAGATTTGAATAGATTCTTCACCAAAGATGATATATGTATAACTACCACATGAAAAAAAATGTTCAACATATTTCTTCATTATGGAAATAAAATTAAAACTGCACTAAGATACCCCTACATGTCCACTTGAATGGCTAAGATCAAAGAGTGACCATACCACCTTAGGGAGTGAGCAGTTGGAGCTTGCCTTTGCTGCTGGGCACATGTAAGAGGGTATGTCTTACATCTGCCTTAGAAAATACTTGGCAGTTTCTTAGAAGTTAGGCATAAAGCTACCCCATGACAAGGGCACTCTGTTCTTAGACATTTACCCATGTCTATACGAAGACTCCTAGCTTTAAGTTGAAAGAAAATACACCAAGCTTGGTGTATAGAAACCATCATCTCAGAAAGTGACTGCAGCTTTGTAATATAGACTAGTCCCTTAAAGTTCATTTAAAGTCCGCAAGGAGAGAACACCAAGTCCTCTTCGTTTTCATTGGTTATTTCCTACAATGTGGTGGAAGTCAAGGGCAGGAGAAATTAGAGTGTAAGGGGAAGAAGTGATATATAAACACAGAGAGGGAAAAAGACACTATCCACCACTAAGAAATAAATTTGAGGAAGCTATATGACAAAAAACATCCCAACAAATAAAATATTTTTAGGACAAATATACTAAACACATAGAATGATTCCACTCTGTAGTCCTAAAATATTCAAGGTTAGTTCTCAGATACATTTCATGGAGACAATGTGCAATGGCAGAGTAAGAATTAGACAGCAAATAAGGCCCAGGTTCATCAGTTGACCTCCCTGCAGCTCAGTTTGATGTTAGGCTTATATGAGCCCTGGAGAGTCTTCTAATCTAAAGGGTCGATTTTCCAGAGAACTAGCTCTCTCATTTGTAAAAACCTACAATTGTGGATATTATGCTTCTAGGGAATGAAATGTTTTTGTCGTTGGCGTTATTTCTATATCATTATAACATCGCTACTCCTAACAAACTGAGGAAAACAAGGGTGGACACTGATGTATGAAATGACCATTTAAAAGACAAACTCCTTAAAGACAGTCTTAAGTACATAAATGTTTTATCAAGTAGTCCTGCATGACATACAAAGATAAACAGTCTCTAATATCATATACGGGGCTTCCCAGGTGGCTCAGTGGTAAAGAATCTGCCTGCCAAGCAGGAAACCTGGGTTTGATTCCTGGGTCTGGAAGATGCCCTGGAGAAGGAAATGGCAACCCACTCCAGTATTCTTGCCTGGAGAATCCCATAGACAGAGGAGCCTGACGGGCTACAGTCCATGGGGTCACACAAGAGTCCGACATGACTTAGAGGACTAAACAGCAACAGCAACATTATATACTCTTTAAGGCATTCGATAATGCATGTTAATTCACATCAACAATGGATATTATGTAAAGTGAACAAATGCAGCAAAACCCTGGATTTCCCTGGTAGCTCAGCTGGTAAAGAATCTGCTTGCAATGCAGGAGACTGGGGTTCGATTGCTGGGTTGGGAAGATCCCCTGGAGGAGGGCGTGGCAACCCACTCCAGTGTTCTTGCCTGGAGAATCCCCATGAACAGAGTAGCCAGATGGGCCATAGTCCATGAGGTCGCAAAGAGTTGGACACGACTGAGCAACTAAGCACAGCACAGTAAACCCCTCCTCTTAATTTCAGTCTCTCATGTACTAAATTAAGCTATCTAATTCACACCCAATTGACAGCTACAAAGTAAACCCTCCCAGAAATATGAAATCTTTGTCTAATAATTCTCCCATGTTTCTGGTAAATAAATAATTGAGGTTTAAGAGAAATGCTATCTCTGCTCTCGTTTTGAAAGTACAAAGACCGAGCATCCTCTTTTAGTTTTTAAAAAATTCTTCACAACATAGATCGCCACTTCTATTTGAAGGAAGCCAACATTAATATTTCCTTTTTATCTTAGTGTGCTTATGAACTAGTTCAAACGATTTCCACAGATCTGCTTCTTAGATGGCGATGTATCATGTCCTCGAAAGATGTTATTCTAACATTTTCACGCTTTAAAGATTCTCCAAAGGACTGTCAGCCTTTTGACCTAAATTGTCAGGCTAACCAGCTGATGACCTCAGCTCAAGTCAAGGGAAAGAAAAGTAAAAAATAAGACTTCGCTGTTTAGTAACAAGTAGACTAGAAATGACGCTTCCCATCATGTTCTCAGTCATAAATTTTAAGAATTTGCCTAAGCAGTCAGAGATGTAGACACAGAATCTTAAGTAGAGTTTCTCTTCATTAACAAAAAATGTGTCCGGACACCTTACAAGGAATCTCAAGCAAACCGAGGTAAGTCAGTAAGGTAGGTAGACTTTCTTTCTTTTTTTTTTAGAAAATGCATTTTGTATTTCTTCAGTTTTTAAGTAGTTTTATTTATTTATTTATTTTTATTTTCACCTGAGCTCAGTCAGTAAAGAATCTATCTGCAATGCAGGAGACACAGGTTCAATTCCTAAGTCAGGAAGATCTCCTGCAGAAGGAAATGGTGACCCACTCCAGTATTCTTTCCTAGAGAATCTCATGGACAGAGGAGCCTGGCAGGCTACACTCCATGGTGTCCCAAGAGTCGGACATGACTTAGTGACTAAACCACCATTTTCACCTGTGCTGGGTCTTCATCGCTGCATGGACTTTTCTCTAATTGAGGTACATGGGCTTCTCTTTGTGGTGGCTTCTCTTGTTGCAGAGCATGGGCTCTAGGACCACAGGCTTCAGTAGTTGTGGCTCCCAGGCTTAGTTGCTTGAGGGGACATGGGATCTTCCCAGATCAGGGGTAGAACCTGTGTTTCCTGCATTGGCAGGTGGATTCTTTACCCCTGAGCCTCCAGGGAAGCATAAGGTAGGTAAACATTCTATCCCTCTCTGTCATAACTTCTTTTTTACACCCTAATTGTATCCAGCCACACAATTATATCCTAAACTGTCCTCCCCAACAGGAAAACAATAAAACAAAACGCAAACATGCATTTATCTGTTTCAGATCTCCTGATATAAAAAGGAAAATTAAGTGTGTATTAAACACACATAGGTATATAGAGAAGAATTTTCTTCACCTACAAGGATATGTTTGAATCACATGAGCTAGCCTGACAAGCATTATAAGCGTTTGTTCTGTTTCTTTAAAGGAGGGACAAACCTCTGTGTTCTCTCCAGATACCTCCCTGAGCACCGTTTGTCAGCATTTAGTAGTTCTTGTTTGGTAGTAATAATCTTTCTAAGTTTGACAGATTTACGTAATTTCAAATTGTTTTCAAGGCTCACTTTCAATTCATGTTTTAAATTGCAGTATATGAAGCATGTAAAACACTTGTTTCAATGAGAACATGATGCTTGCACTTAGTATTTACACAATATGAAATAAATCATGTCAGAACTAATAAGGTCTAATTCTATTAATGTCAGAAAAGATTAACGCAGGTTCTCTCTCCTAAGCAGACTTACTCGATACTCTTTGAATTATTCTTGACAGTGTTAAAATTAGACTAAGCCTGCAAATAAAATAGGCCAGCAAATAAATTGAAGTAATAAATTAAGACACTGTGTAAACGAAGGTATCTGTGCTAGAAGAAGCCGATTTGATTGAAAACCCTTAGCAGATTTCTCATCAACAACACACTTATTAGTACATCTCTCTTGATGGTTCTAGCTGCCTTGGAATGGAATTTGTCTCCTTTATGTGTTTGTTATGAAATTTGAGTTTCTTACTTGGGATGTAAAGAAAGTTAATGATAATTAAGAGAGGCCTTATCAAAGCAAGTACACATGATTTTTAAAGATATAACAGAAGAGGTTTTGTCTGTCAGTTTGATTAGCTTGATCAGAGGCAGCTAGAATTTGTATCAAAACCTCACAAGGTCACACAGAGAAAATGTGGATGAGAGGCTTACTCTGACTATACTCTTTTAGTTCTACATTTATTTCCATTTTTTCCCTTGTGAAACTTAGTCCTCATAGGGATATATTTTTCCAAGAAGTGGAAAAAATGTCTTTAATTTAACCTTTCACTCAACTTCTTCTATCCAGCCAGAGAAAAGCATTGCTTTCATTAAAAATTGTTTTTATTTTAAAATATGGTTAGCATTCCCACTGTCAGTAAATGATATGATTCCTATATTTCATTAAGCGAAATATAGATCAGATTGAGGCTGCTAGAAAAGAAAGAGAAGCAGTAACATTACCTAGATAACGTACAACAATGTAGGAACAGTATATATCACCATTTTCTTAATGGGCAAATACTTGATCAAGGGTATTATGGGTATGTACATTTTTTCTTATCATGTGTTTGTATTATTAAGGATATAGGCTATTTGAATCTTAGTGTATATGGTATTTATTTGGCTCTTTAAAGTAGTTTGTGTAAAGTTTATTATAATTCAAAGCATAGAACTTAGTCAACTCAAAGAAGAAAAATTTACTGTGAAATAAGCCATGTTTTTATTTCCCCCCAAAGAATGTGGTTTGGAGACCATGGCTTAATATTTACATGGCTTCAGATATTCATTTGAAAGGAATAAAATAATAGATCATCATTGCCATTGGGAGAGGCATTGGAGGTGCTATGCATGGGGGTTTCCGGGACCCTGCCCCACGCCTGTCTCCCTGGGCTGATTGTAACCTCTCTCCTGTAATAAACCATGACCATGAGCACTACAGCTTTCACTGTGAGTTCTGTGGGTTCCAGCAAATTATAAAACCTGACAGTGGTCATGGGAATCCTGAACTCACAGCTTGCGTCAGAAATGAGGCTGTCTCAGAGACTCCCTAGCTCTGCAGAAATCACTGATCACATATGGAGTATTCTCGCCCCAAATACATTAAACTTGACTGTTCATGAGACAACTCCAGAATGTAGAACAGTTAATAAACTGAACTCTCTAAGTATGTCAATAATCTGAAATCAGATAAACAAAAAAGGTAGACAGGTTTCTCCTTATCACGGAATAAAAGTCTTTGGTTCAGACATTTTAGGCCAAAGCAAGTCCTGTGCCTGAAGGTTGTGTCAAGGGTTTGCTGTGCTTTGTCTGGTGTAAGCCTTGGGCAGGGAAGCAGGCTTGCCAGGTCTCATGAAGTTGCTAAGCCTTAGCTGGTTTGCTAAGCCTACTCAGACACCACCCTCAAAACTGAAGATGGAGCCCGGCTTCCTAATCACTTATATTATATGGGGGGGAAATTAAGTAACAACAGTGTGCAATACACACACATAATTTGTCCAGATTTGGGGTTCAAACAACCCAAGAAATAAAGGTCCACCTTCTTCTGAGACTCGTCTTGGATTACAAGCATGGAGATATGGACAATACAAATGCAATACAAGATTTGGATTCCAACCACAAAGATTTATTTTTTAAAACATATTTTTGTGTTTAATTTTTTAAAAAAAATTATTTTATATTGGAATATATAGTTATTTACAATGCTGTGTTAGTTTCAAGTGTACAAGCTACGTGATTCAGTTATACATACACATATATTTATTAATTTTCAATTTTTTTTCACATATAGGTTATTATGGAGTGTTGAGTTCCCGGTGCTATATAGCAGGTCCTTATTAGTTATCTATTTTACATATAGTTAGTGTGTATATGTTAATCCCAAACTCCTAATTTATCCTTCCTACCCACCTCTTCCCTTGGGTAAACATAAGCTTGTTTTCTAAGTCTGTGAGTCTGTTTCTATTTTTTAAGTGAGTTCATCATATCTTTTTTTAGTGGGGAGTGGGGCTTCTCTGGTGACTCAGTGGTAAAGTATCCACCTGCCAATGCAGGAGACCTAGGTTCAATCCCTGAGTCAGGAGGATCCCCTGGAGGAGTAAATGGCAACCCACTCCTGTATTTTTGCCTGGGAAATCCCATGGACAGAGGAACCTGGCAGGCTACACTCCAAGGGCTCACACAGAGTCAGACACAACTTAGTGACTAAACAGCAAGACATCACTGATACTGATGACAAATACCTGTAGCTACTGCTACCATATCTTTACATGAAGGATGAACCCACATCCGACTATATTCTTCCCTCTAACATGGCCAGGTGAGAGCAAGAGTCGGGTGGCCTTGAAACTTAAAATCCCATGATTCTAAAAACAATAGAGAAAATAGAAGTGATTCCAAAGAGTAGAAGTTAAAAAAATGAATGTGTCAATAAATCAGATGTCTTTAATAAATTATATTGGACCTAGAAATTAAAAGCACATCTGAAACAAAATTAACACTAAAAACAAAAGTAAAACTGGGAAATAAAGAAATGCAAAATTAAAAAAAAACCCAGGGATGTCTCAATGTAAATGAGCCAATGAGATGATGAAACAACAACCACAGAAGAATCTGCAGATGATAGCAAATGAACATAAAGCTTCAAATTACATGAATCTAGGACTCTAGTTAGGAGTGTTGTGGTAGCCACATAAAGTGAGATACTGGAAGCAGAAATGGTAGGTTTGTTGCCAGCACAGACAAATTGAATAGCTTTAAAAAACTATGATATTTGCTTAATAACATAAAATTAAAATTAAATGGCCATTATTTTGAAACGTTTTGTAAGAAAAGAAATTCTAATCAGTCATAGGAGTTTGGGTGATTATGTTTCTGATTAGTCTAGAAGAAAATACACATAATAAACTGGTTTTATTTTTAAGTATAGAAAATAAGCCTATTTTTCTTCATTATGATTAAGAAAAAATTACAATGATCAGCCTTAAAATGGTGTCTGAAATTCAAATACAAGGACTAAACACACAGACTAAAATCATAAAAGTGACTCATTTTCTTTTATTGGGATATTATACATCCTCTATAAATCCTCAAAATACAAGTAAATACTAATTTGTAATAGTTTGTAGCTACCAAATGGAAAACTGGTTATAAAAGAGAATGAAGCAGACATGTGGCATTTCCATGGGGACTCTTGGGTAGTCAAATGAATAATGTGGGCAAAATCCATTCTGGGAAAGGTTTCCTAACCTGATTATCTTCGTAAACATAGAACATTGACTTCTGCATCTGACAATCTCCCATATCGATGGATTAAGTACACAATGTACTGCCAATCATTTTCCTGCTAACATGACACAAAATACAAAATATGAGAGCTGTTTCCATCTTGATGGGAAGAGATCAATTTTATTTTTTAACCTGTTCAATCCTGTCATTCATGTCCAATAACAATTTACCCTTTAAATGCTACTTAATTTGGCCTTAATTTATTTTCTGGCAAATGACTCGAGGCGAAATTGAATTCAATAAGGACTCATTTTCCCTTTTTAACCTTCATCCTTTCAAAAATGCTGAGGCACAAATCACTGTAGCATTTTCAACTTTATTTTTCATGTAATTTGTTTAAAGAAAACTATGAGAAAATTAAACAAAAAAATCAGTATTGTCTATTTGTTTAGACTACATCAAGCTTCTGCTTACGAGTGAAGAGTGAAGTGATCATGGGAACAATTACTAAATGATTCAGTTAAAATATATTTGAAGATGTTGGAAAGCACGCAAAATGAAAAAGAAACAGAGGGAGAGTTGAAACTCTGAAAATGAGATTAGAAGAACTTTAAGTTGTGACTTCTCAGGTCAACGACTCCATCAATCCATCTCCTTGGCTAAAACAACAAAAAACTACAAAAAGCAGCCTCATTAGTTAAAGGTGCCAGATATCAGCGTTCAGGACTGGAAATGGAGTTGGAAAATGTTAATTCCTCCCTCTCTCTGAGGGTATGTATGTGTGGTCGTCATCCTCTCCCATCTTCTGCCCCTTCATGACATCATTCTGTTCATTACTATGCTTACTCACAAAGAGCACATTGCAGATACGCCAGTCCTTCCACCCTAAAGACATCCTCATCTATCTTCTAAGAGCAAAGTGGTCACCTTACACATCTACTGTGTGATCAGCAAATTCAGAAAATGTCTCATGGTACAATAGCAGTCTGCCTTATAGACGATACTCACATTTCACTAATCATTCTGTTACAGTTCTTTTTCAGCACTGCTTTTTCAAGTCAGCATGCAGTCTGATGTCAGTTGCTTTGCTTAGCCACCTCATCTCCCACTGAAACAGTTCCTTAGTCTTGTAATTTATGACATTCACTTTTTTGAGGAATGTTTTCAAACTGGCCCTTTGTTTGTGGGTTTCTCTCAGCTTCCTATGTGAGAATCAGGGGGCTGTGGTTGGTTTGTTGGCAGAGATGCACCCTGAGTTGTGTAGAACCCTCAGCTCACCACGCTGGGAGACACAGAACTGTCCCAACTAGTGAATGTGGACTCTAGGCACGGCGCTGCGGTGGCACCTGTTAGCTTTCTCCACTGCCAAGTCACCTTTTCCCATTGTCGCGAATAAGTTACCTTTGGGGAGATATCTTGAGGCTGTTAAACATCTTGATCCCAACAAACTTTTGCTTCATGATTTTAACATTTATTGATGGCTCTTGCCAGGATCAGTTATTACTGTTACAGTTGCTAACTGGTGATTTTAGTACCTCCATCATTTATTAGCTGGCATTCCACCATAAATTAGGCTTTCATTCCTCCACCTCCACTTTGTAAAGCTAACTTAATCATGTTCACCAAAATGAGCCTTGTAAATGTTAAGCTATAGCTAAAACAGCATAGTAGGTGTACCTTTGATATATAGTGTATCAGTGGACCACTGCATGGACAACTCAATCTGAATTCAGTCCTGATTTTACTGATAGCATGCATGGTTGTTAGGAAAATCACTTCATATCTCTAAGTTTTAGTATTTGCATCTATCTAGGGAGGGTTTTCACTACTTTGTATCAACATTTTCTTTCAGTTTTGATAGTCTATAACTCAAAATATCTCAGTTGGTGTTTGTGTGACCCTAAAGATTTGTAAGAGAGGAAATTCCCCCTTTTCCATCTCAAAGCCAGCTTGATTAATTGCAATTGGCCAAAACCTGGCAAAGAATCCCTAACACCATTAACTTATTTTGGTTCTCATTAAGCTTTTAAATTCACTTACTTTCCCTTGACCTTGTCTATTCCAAGCTTATTCTCATCAGTGTTTTTTCTTTGGCAACCATATTTGGAAAATGCACAGATTGAGCACCAGTGTGGGAGGAATTCATACAGCTAAAAAACATTCCCTGAAATGATCACGGGTATTTCAATTTGCTTCAGGATTAATTATAGTCCTGAAATTCCCACACTGAGGCCTTCTGTGGGTTAGATACCAGGACTGAAAGAGCTGTCATCCCAATCATGACATTCAAGGGGAGTGATTGACTAAAACAAAATCTGTACCAATTTTGCCATAAACTTTAAAAAAGCCATGTAATGGTTTAAAAAATGACCATAGATGTGTTCAGAGCAAATTTTACCTTATAAATTCCAAAACTATGAGAAAATCTGCTTGAAAGCTCAAGATTGACAAAATATATAACTCCAGGAGCCATTTAGAAATGATAATTTTAACATCATTACTAACACTTGATAAGAATCTGGAGTGCAGAATGAAAAATCATCTTGAATATAATATATGGAATGTAAAATACTTAAGCATATATTAAAGGTTTAAAGTTTCCATTCCATAAGCATCAATATATTTACTTGCTTCTCTTGACATTGTTCAGAGAATAAATTATATATATATATAAAACAATTTGTTACTTTCAGGCCTGTCACTTTAAAACTATAAATTTTAAGTTGAAAAGTATTAAGGAAGGTTTAGAATTCCACTGTGATTTTTCTAGAAATAAAATATTTGAAAAAATGCATGATTAATGGTCACTCTATCTATATCTATCATCTGTTTGATATGTATATGCATATCTGTGCATAAATATATCTCTCTAAATATATGATCATAATAGATCATTTTTATTGAGTACTTCTTTAGAAAGAGATGCTAAGCACTTCACATGAATTATGACTTTATATATATTGTGTCATTCAATCTCCTTAATAACCCTATAAGATAACTACTACCACTGTCCCATTTAGCAGTCAAGGAAATCAAGTCAAAAGCAATTAAGTGAATTGTGTATAGCCAGACTATTAATAAATGGTTGAACCCATTGGGGAAACAGACAGCTAAGCACTAAGTCTTTTACTCTTAAGATTTATTTAAACTAATAATCTATGTATGGATGCATTTATTTATTTTTTTCTAAAACATATTTATAATATAACATCTATAATATATGATGTATATAATATAAGATATTTGTGTGTGTGTGTGTGAAGTTGCTTCAGTTATGTCCAAGTCTTTGTGATCCCATGGACTGCACCTGCCAGGCTTCTCTGTCCACGGGATTTGCCAGGCAAGAATACTGGAGTTGGTTGCCATGTCCTGCTCCAGGGGATCTTCCCAACCCAGGGATAGAACTTAAATCTCCTGTGGCTACTGCACTGCAGGCAGATTCTTTACTGCTGAGCCACTGGGGAAGCCCATATAATATATATACACTTATAGCTATTTTGCATACTAATTTGCATCTGATTAAATATTTACATATATACATATGTATTATATGATCACAAAAACACTATGTACATAGAAAATTCCCATCCATTTTTCAACGGACGTGTCCAGAATGCCATGTAGGTTGTCCTGGTTACAATTTGATTGAATTGTGTCTGTGTTTTCTTGGCCAGTGTTAACTTTTAAATCTTGCAAGACCCCAAATCTTGGGAACAGAAAGCAAACACATTCTATAGTAGACAGTGAGGGGTCTGCTCTCATCCTTGTCCCTAGCTTCTTGGTTCTTAACTATGGTGTCCAAACGCAATGCCTTGGCTATGGCTTTAAGAGTCAAACAGAATATTTTAGGACCACACCCAAACTCAAAGGGTGCTATCCCCTGGCCGAGCCTTCAACAGTTCGGTCTACATTCTGTCACCTGCTTAAGGATAAGAGGCACCTGTCAGTGCCAGTCAGTGTCTTGAGTGTGAGCCCTCTGTCTCCTTCCTTTGCTGTAAAATGAGGTGTTTGTTGGTCATGATTAACAGGTTTTCAGAAAGTCCACAAATGGTGATTCTGGCAGAAGGGCTACAGCAAGTGAAGGAAAATTGTGTATCAATATTATAAAATAAAGAGTTCCCCTCTTCATTATAAACTCCGGTGCAATCAGCCTGCTGTTGGGTAGAGTGCAAGCACTTTCTGGAAGAGTGCAATCCAAGGATGTTCAGAATTGATCTCTCCTTTAGAACAGGAAGCAAACAACCCATCAGTCTTGGTGAGTGGAACTGAATAAATTGATGGCCAATAATGATTTTAAAAAAAGTATGTTGTTGCTGTTCAATTGCTAAGTTGTGTCTGACTCTTTCCAACTCCATGGACTGCAGCACACCAGGCTTCCCTGTCCTTTACCATCTCCTGGAGCTTGCTCAAACTCATGTCCATTGAGTCAGTGATATCATCCAACCATCTCATCCTCTGTCACCCCATTCTCCTCCTGCCTTCAACCTTTCCCAGCATCAGGTCTTTTCCAATGAGTCAGCTCTTTACATCAGGTGGTCAAAGTACTGGAGCTTCAGCTTCAGCATCTGTCCTTCCAATAAATGTTCAGGTTTGATTTTCTTTATGAATGTCTGGTTTGATCTCCTTGCAGTCCAAGGGACTCTCAAGAGTCTTCTCCAGCACCACAATTTGAAAAGCAGAGACATCATTTTGCCAACAAAGGTACGTATATGCAAAGCTATGGACTTTCTGGTAGTCATATACAGATGTGAGAGTGGGACCATAAAGAAGGCTGAGCAACAAAGGGACTCTCAAGAGTCTTTTCCAACCACACAGTTTAAAAGCATCAATTCTTTGGTGCTCAGCATGCTTTGTTGGCAAAGTAATGTCTCTGCTTTTTAATATGCTGTCTATGTTGGTCATAGCTTTTCTTCCAAGGAAGAAATTAATTAATTAAATTAATTTTAATTTCATGGATGTAGTCACCATCTGCAGTGATTTTGGAGCCCAAGATAATAAAGTCTGTCACTGTTTCTGTTTTTTCCCCATCTGTTTACCATGAAGTGATGGGACTGGATGCCGTGGTCTTAGTTTTTTGAATGTTGAGTTTTAAGCCAGTTTTTTCACTCCTTTTTCACCTTCATCAAGAGGCTCTTTAGTTCCTATTCATTTTCTGCTACTAGGGTGGTATCATCTGCATATCTGATGTTTTGATATCTTGATATCTTGATTCCAGTTTGTGCTTCATCCAGCCTGGCATTTCCCATAATATACTCTGCATTTAATTAAATAAGCAGGGTGACAATATACAGCCTTGACGTACTCCTTTCCTGATTTGGAACCAGTCTGTTGTTCCATGTCCAGTTGCTTCCTGACCTGCATACAGATTTCTCAGGAGGCAGGTAAGGTGATCTGGTATTCTCATCTCTTTAAGAATTTTCCACAGTGTGTTGTGATCCACACAGTCAAAGGCTTTAGCCTAGTCAAGATGTAGATACTTCTCTGGAATTCTCTTGCTTTCTCTATGATCCAACAAATGGTGGCAATTTCATCTCTGGTTTGAACCTTAACCTAACATTCCAGGTTCCCAAGCAATATTTTTCTTTACAGCGCAGGACTTGACTTTACCACCAGACACATTCACAGCTGAGCGACGTTTCTTTCTAGAGCTATTAGTAATTACCCTCTGATGTCCCCAGTAGCATACTGGACACCTTCTGACTTTGGGGACTTATCTTCCAGTGTCATGACTTTTTCTTTTTCATACTGCTCACGGGGTTCTTGTGGCAAGAATACTGGAATGGTTTGCCATTCCCTCCTCCAGTGGGCCATGTTTGGTCAGAACTCTTCACTACGACCTGACCATCTTGGGTGGCCCTGCACGGCGTGGCCCACAGCTTTGTTCATTTACACAAGCCCCTTCGCCACAACAAGGCTGTGATCCAAGAAGGTGTAGACATGTATATGAGTAACTGAACTGCTTCTCTGTTTTGTATGCTTTCCAGCACCTCCCCCACCCTGCCACCTCTCGCTCATTTACTTGTTAAGGCACATCTCTGGAACCTGTCGAACTTTGTATTGGCTGAATTGAAGAGCCAGGAAAGTTTCCATCACAAGTTAAGGGTTAGTAGGAAAATCAAGGCTCCTGGATTGCTGATTCCAGTGATAGTGGCACTAACCTTTCCTTAGTCCAGCATGCTCCCAGGAGTTAAAAGCTGCTTCAAGTTTAGGAGATAAAAATTCAGGAGAAAGGTTTGAGGACCACCAAGGTGGGTGATCTCTTCCCACCTCTTAAACAGCTTTTGTTCACCAGAGGCCGTGTTTTATGTGACAATTCTAAACACTTGAAAAGCACCTCATTAAGCAAGCATGCAAAAATGAAAGCAGTGTGGAGCCAACTGGGTGCAGTTAATTTTTAATTATTCTCTCTCTCCACTCTGACTTTGCTTATTGCTAAGCAGCTTGAAGGCTAGAACCCACCCGAGGGAAAATCACTAGTTCTGTCTGAATGGGAATGTCATTACAGTATCCAGTTCAAAAATAGGTTGTAAGTGAGACTGACACTTTTCAGAACAGCTTGTTTTTTCCTCTTTAAATGTCATCGTGACACAGCCTCGTCTCCACAAAGCCAAGGTGCACAGAAATGTACGAAAGAGGTGGTGCTCACAGTCCCTTGGCTCCCGCTCGAGGAAAAGTCCTGTCCCAACTACAAGGAAAACACCGGGGCCTGAATTAAGAAGGAAATATTAACATCAATTAGAAAAACACACTGATCTTTTCACAGTCAGTGGAATAACTGGCCTTTATCATTTGGAGATTTAAACATAAAAGGAAAATTTGGGCTGCTATGAAAGATTAGATTGGTTTTAAATCACCCACATATTCAAAGTTTCGCTGCTTTTTGCCAAAACACCCTAATCTCTCCCTGGAACCGTACCAGTCTGTGATGGCTGACAAAATCCACCAGGCTGGCTGCATCCCTTCTGAAATGATGAGAAAAAAAACCCCAGAGTTTGTCAAAGGTGCTGTCATGCAATTGGGGTACTTATGTCAGAAGATGCAGAGTGAGAATCAGGACATAATATTAGAGGTTGCACAACTTATTTAACTTTTTTCCAGATCTGTCAGTCACAGATACTGTAAAATTACACACAAAAATAAAAAAAGAGAACAATAGCCAATGTCACTCTAAATCCTCTGACAATACAGATTTTAAGGTAAATCTTTTGGGAGTGCATGTATTCTCAGGAATGAGAACAATTACAGTCAGCTCCCAGTAACAAATAAGAGTGTGAACTTCTTGTTGATGGATTGATAAGTGTTGGTGTTTAAATACAACAGTGTTGTAAGTTGTTACTGTATGTGTATCGTGTCACATCCTACTTATCAAGTGTAAATCAATTTCAGTTTCTCTAAGATAAACATGAAAGTCTGATAGCTATTTCTAATATAAAAGGTATCCTAGTTTATCTCACCTTGCAGATAAGCTTAAATGGAAGTGCCCATATTAAAAGCAGGATTTCTTAATATATTTGAGTTGTTCTGTTTTTCCCATTTTGCAATGGTTTTGCTGCTTGAAAGAACTGCCACAACAGAATATTTTATCTGAAATTATACTCACTTGATTTTACAAAAGTAAGTAATATGAGTACTAAGTATTTTAATTGGGCTTCCCAGGTGGTACAGTGGTAAAGAATCTGCCTGCCAATGCAGGAGACGCGGGTTGGATCCCTAGGTCAGGAAGATCCCCTGGAGCAGGAAATAGCAACCCGTTCCAGTATTCTTGCCTGGGAAATTCCATGGACAGAGGAGCCTTGTGGGCTACAGTTCGTGGGGTCACAGAGAGTCAGACACGACTGAGCGATTGAGCACATGCAAGTATTTTAATTGGTGGACACAAGTACCGTACAATCCATAGAGGTGTTAAGTTAGTTGTCAGCCCACTTTATGTGTCCTCAAATCCCCAAACTGGTGCATTTATCTTGAGAGCCTTTGGGTGTTTCCTCTGTAACCCATAGATCCAGGGACATACATGTGTTTCTAATTGACCTGAACTTAGCTCATCGAAGTCTGGTTTTGTGGAGGAAACATGATGTCCAAGAAGCTGCTGGGAGGCACTTTTCTTGGAAAAAGGAAGTCATGTTCTTTGATTTTGCAGTTTACCAGCTGATGTCTAGAGATTGGAATTTAGGTCCAATGTATGAAATCACCAAGTTCAAGTGCATTCTAAATTGGGCCTGGCACCGTGCCACCGCTGACTAGAATGATGTCATGGTACGAGGCTGAAAGCAAAGAAACAACACCTCCGGACCAAAGAAGCAGAAATTGCACTTCCAGGATTTCTTTCTCTTGAAATTCCCTTTGGTTGAGGCCAAGACACTTGTGCACAGACATGGTCAATCTGTGATGTCATATTTCTCAGTAATTCTACAACAGATTTATAGCTCCTTGAGGAAATTCATTTAACATCTTAAAAATTCCCTTTAGTGTTTTCTAAAGATTTTATTGCTCCATAGAATCCTTCCAATCTGCAATAAATACTATGTTTACACTTTGACAGCTCCATTTCAGAAAGTGAACCATGCGTTCCCTTCAGCGTTTTTGGAGAAAGCAACCCTTGCTTGGAGAGTTCAAGACTTCAGAGCCACAAACCTTGGAATATTTCTGCTCTCTTGGTGACATGATCATGTACAAAATTCTCTGTGCATCGGCTTTTTCATATATATAATGGATAGTAATGCTCACCTGCAATTATGGCAAAAAATATAAGTGATATCATACCTGAAAAACAAGTAATCATGGTTGACATTCCTAGCCACTCGGCAAATGCTAATTTCCTTCCTTCTACTTGTCTTGAACAGGAAACCTCCCTGCCATTATTGACAACTAGCCTGTATAAAGAGTTTTGTTAGATAACAAAAACCTGCTTTTAATCACATTTCAGGGAGTGAAATTCCTATGGCAACTGAGATTTGTTATCTTCTTAGAGACCTCAAAGAGTTCAGTGGAACTACATTTTGAATTTGAATTCAAACATATTTAATTAAAATTTTCATCATGCCTGGTAGACTTTTTGACCTCTCTACACAGAAGAGAAAGATTGGAGAGCTTCTGGCCACATTCCTCTCTCTCTGTCTTTCACCTTCAGCCTTGCTTTGTTCACTGCTCTGTTGAGCATCTTATCAGCTCTGACAACATCCATCAGGTCTGTGAGCTGATCTACTGGCACACTGTTGGGAAGAAATGCCATTGTGAGGATTCTTATTCCATCATAAAGCTGTTTTTTTTGGAAATAAAGTGACAATAAAGATATATGTGTGTGTCTGTAAGTTAAAATAATTGTTAAAGTCATTCTCTAATGTTTGCATTTAGAAAATACTCACAATGAACTATTTCACCAAAGCAGGTCCGTGGTCTGTGTGAATGGGATAGGTAACGTTAACCCACGGACACTAGGTAACCCATCCTGCATACAGGTTGTTATCTGTTCCCTCACCTGCTCTCTGAGAGAGATCACACTGGCACCCACCAACACGAGCATCAGCTTTTAGAAATGATTTAAGGTTGTTTTTCACTCAAGTGTCTCTGTTCTCTTGGTTCTTAAACATTTATCATCTCCAAATTCGTGAGCAGTATTCATTAAAAGTGCTTTTTGTTTGTAGCTAATAACATTCAACTCAAACCAGTCAACCATGAAGGAAATCAACCCTGAATATTCATTGGAAGGACTGATGCTGAAGCTGAAGTTCCAATACTTTGACCACTTGATGCAAAGAACTGATTCATTAGAAAAGAACCTGATGTTGGGAAAGATTGAGGGCAGGAGGAGAAGAGGGCAACAGAGGATGAGATGATTGAATGGCATCACCAAATCAATGGACCTGAGTCTGAGCAAACTCTAGGAGATAGTGAAGGACAGGGAAACCTGGCATGCTGCAGTCTGTGGGGTTGCAAAAAATCAGATATGACTTAGCTACTGAATGACAGCAATAACACTCAGCTTTATAAATGAATGTGAAAGATCTAGCTAAGAGACTTTTCTGAACACACAGCCAGGAGCAGACCTGGCAAATGTAGCATTCTCTTGAGAGTGCTTTTTCTAGCATGTTTCTAATCACGTTGGTTGACAAAACTGCCATGTGGTACCCACATGGCTGAGAATTATCTCTAATACTGATCTGAGTTTGTTGACAGAGCAGAAAAAGTGGAGAGTTATTGAACACTCAATGAGCAAATGTATAATCCAGGATAAAGTAATTATATAAATAATAACATACAAAAGGGTTCTGGGATTTGACTTCTGTTTTTTTTCTTCATTATGACATTGATTATGGTTCATGCTATGGGCTGAATGTCGTGTCCTCCCAGATTTGTGTTGTTGAAACCTAATCCCCAGTGTGAAGGTGTTAGGAGGTGGGGCCTCCAGAAGGTGATGTGGTCATAAGGGTGGAGCCCCATGCCAGGATTAGTGCCCTCACAAGAGGTGTGAGAGACATGGGCTCCCTCAGCCAGGGAGGACACAAGAGGCATGCTCAGCAATCCAGGTGCAGGTCCTCACCAGACCCTGGATCTGCAGACACTTTGATCTTGAACTTCCAACCTCTAGAAGAGTGAGAAATCAATGTCTTATTGTTGTGGTATTTTGTAATAACAGACTGAGCTGACTAAGTCAGCACCTGTAGGCAGCAGTAACTCAAAAATAATCACTTTTATTTAAAAAATTAGGAATAAAACTACCACATGACACAACAATCCCACCAATGAGCATATACCCTGAGAAAATCATAATTGAAAATGACCCATGTACCCCGATGGGGTACTATTTACAATACATTGCAGCTATTTACAATAGCTAGGGCATGGAAGCAACCTAGATGTCCACCGATGAATGGATAAAGAAAATGTGGTACATACATACAATGGACTACTGTTGTTGTTCAGTCGCTAATATTACTCAGCCTTAAGAAAGAACTAATTTGAGTCAGTTCCAGTGAAGTGGATGAGACTGTTGTACAGAGTGATGTATGTCAGAAAGAGAAAGACAAATATCGCATATTAAGACATCTAGAAAAGTGGTCCAGATGAACCTCTCTTTGGGGAAGGGATGGGGATGCAGACATAGAGAACGGACTTGTAGACACAGTGGGGGAAGGAGGCATTGGGACGAATGGAGGAAGCAGCTTCGACATACATACACTACCATGTGTAAGACAGATAGCTGTGAGAAGTTGCTATTCAACACAGGGAGCCCAGCCTGGTGCTCTGTGATGATCTAGAGGGGTGGGGTGGGGGAGGGGAGGGAGGCTCAAAAAGGAAGGGATGTGTGTGTACTTAGGGGTGATTTGCATTGCTGTATAGCAGAAACCAACACAACTTGTAAAGCAATTTCCCCAAAATAAAACATAGATTAAAGAGAATAAAAACAATTACCTCTGTGGTTCAATCTGAATTTTAATTTGTGTGTTTTCTAGATTATGTGTGTACATTTCTGTGTGTTCCATACCTCATGGACCTTCCTGGCTAATGCTGGGATACCATATCTGTGTGAATCCTGATTAGATTTCTGAACTTTTGCTTTCTAAATGTTTATGTTCTCTTTTAGCCCATTGTCTTACAACGGTAATTTGCAGGAAGAGCCATGAATCAAATGTTCTTGGCAAATCAACTCATTTGTCCATTTGCTTCTCCCTTATTCTCTTAAAGTAGTTTCTCTTTTATTACACCCTCTGACTCAGCTTTCCTGTAGTGTTGATGAGGGGATGGAATAAAAACTGAAATGGTATTCTCCACTTTTCATTATGACTTTTCCCAGTTTTCACAGTAGCTAAGGAAAGAGAAGAAATCGTACACAGTGTTTAGAGCAGGGTTTCTCAGTCTCAGTTCAATTGATGTGTTAGGTTGGGTCATCTTTGATGCTGGGCTGCCCTGGGCACTGTAGGAAGTTTCACAGCATCCACCCATTAGATTCTTGGGACAACTTCCTCTGTCACCAAGAAAATAACAAATGTGTCCAGATATTGTCAAATATCATCTTGTAGAGACAAAAATCACCCTCCATCAAGGACAACTGGTTTAAAGCCAGTACCTTCTTAAAAAATTATTTTATTTATCTTTAAACATTTTTCAAAGACTTTTTTATGTGGACCATTTTTAAAGTCCTTTTTATTGAATTTGTTACAATATTGCTTTTGTTTTGTTTTGGTGTTTTGGCTGCAAGGCAGGTGGGGTCTTAGCTCCCTGACCAGGGATCAAACCTGTATTCCTTGAATTGGAAGACAAAGTCTTATCTACTGGACCACGAAGGAAGTCCCAAGCCACTAAATTATATTCAGAAAGGATATTTTCATGTACAGTTACTTGAACTGCTTGACATTAAGTGATATGCAAAGTAATTTGTTAGTAGTAAACTATGCTGTGCTGTGCTCAGTCACTCAGTCATGTCTGACTCTTTTTATGGAGTAAAAATGGACTGTAGCCCACAAGGCTCCTCTGTCCCTCAGGATTCTCCAGGCAAGAATACTGGAGAGGGTTGCCATAGTCTCCTGCAGGAATCTTCCTGATCCTGGGATCGAAACCAGATCTCCCGCACTGCGGGCAGATTCTTTACCGTCTGAGCCACCACGGAAGCCCAAGAATACTGGAGTGGGTAGCTTATCCCTTCTTCAGGGGAACTTCCCAATCCAGGGGTTGAACTGGGGTCTGCATTGCAGGCGGATTCTTTACCATTTGAGCTACCAGGGAAGCCTTTTTAGTAGTAACTACAATACAATAATATCTTATTTACCTTGGGCATTTACTATAGACAAAACACTATGTTAAATTCTGCATATGCATAATCTAATCTTATCCTTAACACAGACTCTCTTCTTGAGGTGTACATAGACCTGGACAGGATGTACAAGCAAACTGAGAGCTTCATATTCTAATGCCTTAAAGGCTGTTCAAGGTATCCATTGGCATAACCTAATGCACCTTTCTTACTTCATTCAGCATCAGCTGATCTGTTTTACTTTTTAAACATTTTAAAATATTTTCAGCCATTGATTTTGATCAGAATGAGGAGTCATTAAAAGATACTTACCTCAGATTTCTCCTTTGAAATAAATCCCGCCATTCTATTTTATTTTTCTGTGTTTTCATCAGTGTCAGACAATACATTTAATTGATTTTCCTTTCTGTTCTATAGAAATTGCATCAAATTGCGTATTTAAATGCATTCTTGCCTCTTGAACTGTCGCTTTGGGAAGTAAACTGGCGATGGAGTCTGCCTTTGGCCCTTAAGAATTATTAGTAGAATGTTATTACTTTGTTCCACAGATTTTCTTCTCCACTGATGAAAATTGATTTTTAGTATGCAGGGCAAGATTTTTTTCAACAGAGAGAAATGCACAATGAATACAATTCATTCCTATCTGATGTCATATGACTTGTTTTACATACATAATTTGCACATAGAACAGAAGAAGAGAGATTTTTATTTTTATTAAAACGCTCACATTCATCGATGATAATTTCTCCAGAATATGGTCCTGTTATCAGAAAAATCTGTGGGCAGCTTGTCCAAAGGAGGGAGTAGAAATTCATAACTCACTGTCAAGTCACTGACGCACTGGTCGAGGCTGAAATTAAAACTGTGTCTCAAGACAGATTGACATTCAAGGCCAAGTTTCTTCCATCTCCTACAATTGATGATAGAATTCCACTGGATGGGCTCATCTGGACAACTTGAAAAATTATTTCATATCCTGAACTCCAATGATTAATAAGTATTTTATTCCTCTCAATAAATCACAGACTTATGGAAGATAAATGAACAACCTTTTCTATGTCCAGAGTGCATCAATAAAGAATTCTGTATGTTAAAGAAAAAGTGACTCCCAAGTTAGAAATGTTAAACATGCTATTGAATTCCAGAAGGAAAGTATGAGAATGACCTGCTCCATTAGAGCTATTGGGCTTTCTTGTGCTATAACCATTGAGCACCGTCAGGACCTATCTCCAACGTGTTCCATTTCTCTGGCTCCTCTATCCCTGTCTAGAAAGAACTAAAACTTTTGAAGAAACAACAAGAATTGTCAGACATGAGTTTCACGGATCATTTCAGTCTACGTGCAGGGGCCAGGAGGGCGCCTGGCAGTTTGGGCCTTTACATTATCCAAGGAAGAAGAAAGGGTGCCGTGGACACAGTTCAGCTTTGAATTTGACAAATGCCAGAGAGTTGCATCATTTAAAAGCAAATGAAGTAACAGCAAATAAAGGGCTGGAGAATGTGACAAACAATATTAAACAAGAAAGTTGCTCATCAGAAGAGCAAACTTTACGAGCAATTACAGGGAAGTTTCTAAAAACCTCTGGTTGTTCTTCTGAGAAAATCCAATTTGAAGCAATTGCTGGTCATGACTTCTATATTAAATTGAAAATATAATGTTTAGACCTGTGGTTGCCAAGGGGGAGAGGGGTGGGGAAGGATGGATTGGGAGTTTGGAGTGAGCAGATGCAAACTATTATATATGGAATGGGTAACCAGCAAGGTCCTACTGTATAGCACATGGAACTATATTCAATATCTTATAATAAAACATAGTGGAAAAGAATATGAAAAAAGATGTATACATATATATGTTAACTGAGTCAGTGAGTTATACAGAAGAAATTAATACAACACTGTAAATCAACCATACTTCAATAAAATAAAAAGTGAAGGTTAATAATTTATAACTTATCCTGTATTTATTCACATGATATTTCCATCATCTTCTATATTCCAGATATTGTGCAAAGCACTTCAGTTCAGTTCAGTTCAGTCACTCAGTTGTATCCGACTCTTTGCAACCCCATGGGCTGCAGCACACCAGGCCTCCTTGTTCATCACCAACTCAGGGAGTTTTCTCAAACTCATGTTCATTGAGTCGGTGATGCCATCCAACCATCTCATTTTCTATTGTCCCCTTCTCCTCCCACCTTCAATCTTTCCCAGCATCAGGGTCTTTTCAAATGAGTCAGCTCTTTGCATCAGGTGGCCAAACTACTGAAGTTTTAGCTTCAGCATCAGTCCTTCCAATGAATATTCATTACTGATTTCCTTTAGGATGGACTGGTTGGATCTCCTTGCAGTCCAAGGGACTCTCAAGAGTCTTCTCCAACACCACAGTTCAACAGCATCAATTTTTCAGTGCTCAGCTTTCTTACTTGGCAGAGTCCAAATCTCACATCCATACATGACTACTGGAAGCACTTAGGGATGAACTAATACATAAGATAGTTACAATATTTAATTACTTACCAGCTCATCACTACTTAGCCTAATAGTACCCCAAATATTAATATTTTTGCCGTTCCAGAAAATAAGATCAATAATATGAAGAATAAAACCTGGTCGTCATTAAATATATTGAAAAGATGGTAAAAAACTAATTAAGTATTAGTGATAACCAACAGCAAGGTCTGACATAAGCTGTTGTGTGTATGGGCTGCAGGGAACAGGGTGTTACATTTGTGGCCTGGACACAGTGGTGGAAAGACAAACGGCAGGAGAAGAAAATCTGGTCTTACTTGTCTCCAGTTCTATGCCGGGACAATTGCTGCCATCCAATTAGTACAGAAATTGGAAAGGACAAGTCATCCTAGGCTAAGCTGCTGGTGAGAACAGGTGAACCAGCTGCCCTTGGGGGTTCACTCCTGAAGAACACCTCCTCCAAACACAAGAAAGCTGGAGGAACACACAGCAAGGACATTCACCTATTGATTCTGCACCCCCTGAAAATTTTAAAAATGAAACCGTGGCTGGACAAGTCCACTATAAGGGAACCACATTACCAGCAGTGGTTCTGCACACCCTGCTTTGGCCCATCCTCTCCACTCTAGCTGATCTCACCTGGAGGTGCATAGCCCAGAACCTGCCTCTGGTCTGCTTCTGACACACCCAACACATCTCATGTGGTGGTGAGAGTCCCAGAGAGAGTGAGGTCAAAGGCCAATGGCTAAAATCCTGAGGATTGCAGCTATGACTGGAGTGACAACGGATGAGCCAGTATAGACCGTCGGAGCCTGGATGGTTGTACTACATAAAAATAAATAAAAATAAAAGATGAGGAATTTAAGATAAAAAAAAATCTTAAGAAGATGAAGGGTATTTTTCATCTGAGACAGAAATAAGAATTTACAAAATATTGGACAGAAGTAGTAGGTACAACACGTAGGAGCTGAAATCAAGGAAGCAAGCACCCGGGGCAGAAGTAAGACGTGGAAGCTGCAGAATGATTGGGGCAAAAGATGCAGGTGGGAAAGGGAAAAACAGAAACGGACCTTCACAAATGGAAACATCAAGGTCTGAATTACAGGAGTCCTGTAAGAAAAGAACAACTGAAAGAGAAGGGGAATTTTAAGATCCCCTCTTGGTAGGCTTCCAGGACCCAATACAGTATTGTTAACTATAGCCACCACAATGCACATTTGATCCCCAGATCATCCTGCAGGCTTCCAGGACCCAATACAGTGTTGTTAACTATAGCCACCACAATGCACATTTGATCCCCAGATCATTCTATAACTGAAAGTTTATGTCTTTGGACCATAATTTCTATGGATTATAATTGTGTTTTTTAAATAAAAATTTGAAATGAATATTTAGACCTCTTGGGTTATTTTTAATTGATATTTAATATTTTTTATTATTAATTGGGGGCTTCCCAGGTGGCATTAGTGGTAAAGAACCCACCTGTCAATGCAGAAGACATAATTGATGCTGGTTGAATCCCTGGGTTGAGAAGATTATTAATTAAAATGCATAAAACTTCTAACAAATTATTTTTATAGTTTATTCTGATATTAATAAAAAGGAATATACAAAAAGTAGTAGCTTACATTGAACTATTTTCTTTGAGATTATTTAATGCTTTTAAGCCAGAGAAGGCAATGACACCCCACTCCAGTACTCTTGCCTGGAAAATCCCATGGACGAGGGAGCCTGGTAAGCTGCAGTCCATGGGGTCGCTGAGAGTCGGACACACCTGAGCAACTTCACTTTCACTTTTCACTTTTCACTTTCATGCATTGGAGAAGGAAATGTCAACCCACTCCAGTGCTCTTGCTGGAGAATCCCAGGGACAGGGGAGCCTTGTAGGCTACCATCTATGGGGCCGCACAGAGTCGGACATGACTGAAGTGACTTAGCAGCAGTAGCAATGCTTTTAAGCATTGTAGTTTAGAGAATTTTGAATTATCCATGCAGTTGTTTTTTAAGAGGATTGGGAGAATTGATGCTAAACAAGTGGCTTTTTGAGCAGCAATAGTGACATGTCTGTTTACTTATTGCAGTCTGTCTCTTGGTCAAGACTAACTTTCTTGAGCAGAAATTTAGCTTCAGCATCCTGTTCATCTTTGTTTACTTCTGCTCGAAACTAGTGGGTACTCTAGAAAACTTTGTTGAAACAAAATGACATCTTGTCATTGGCCACTGCCCTACTTCTGGAGAGCTTGCCACGGGAAAACATATAGCAGTTGATTTCAGTCAAGATTCTCTGAGGATCTGCTAACTGATTCACCTCTGCCAACCCTGGAGGAGGGCATGGAAACCCATGCCAGTATTCTTGCCTGGAAATTCCATAGACAGAGGAGCCTGGCGGGCTACAGTCCATAGGGTCGCACAGAGTTGGACACGACTAAGCGACTTAGCAGTCACTTATCTCTGCCGAGTAAGAACTATTCTATAAAGTAAAATCGACAGTTGCATACCTACTGTGTACTTAGCATCATTAAATTGCACACCTACTTGATAATCATGACCAGGTGGAATGAGCTGATATAAAAGAGCATGTTTTTCCCTCTCTACCCACAAACACAAAGTAAAAAAAAAATAGAATTTTCCATCATTTATTTTCTCTAACAAGAACATCTTCAGATGTATTAGCCAAACTTGGAGTCACTCCAACTCTAACATTTGTGTCTAAATTTAGAACTAATGAAGTGTCTGAATGTACCAAACTAGAAAGCCCACATTCTCTCCTTTAGCATTGAGCCACGTTTAGTCAGCTTACATTCATTGCCAAAGAGACTATTCATGTTTCTTACTTTGAGTTTCTGGCTCACATACTCAGACTTCCTTCAAGTGCTTGGGAAAAGCACAAACATATTCATCAGGAAAAACTAAGTTTGGGGAGAAAACTGACTTAAGAGAATCACAGATCTCTCCATCTAAATGGGTCTTTAAAATTCCTCCAGCCCAACACTCCCTGACTGCTCATTTCCTTCCAAACCAACTTTTCTGGTGATTACCTAGCCCTCTAAATACCTTCCCTGCTGAGGAAATCCTTTGACCAGCTCTGACTAGCAGGCCCCTGGGACAAAAACCTAAACCCTTTTCTCTATCACCTCCAAGTACTTCAGATGTGTTCCTCTGGATGTCCAGGTTGATAGCTCATTCAGAAGACCTCCTTTTTATGCGTAAGGACAACCATCACATTCCCTCCCTCTCCAGTCTCCTATGCCCAAGCATCCCATCCCCTTCCCCCTCTCCAGAATAAAACACTAGCTCACGTGTCCTTCCTCATCTGCTTGTCTTCCTCATCTTTCAAGTTGCTTTGTCATCCTGGCTAAAGGAATATTTGCTTTAAAATCTTAAAACAAGAATTTATGAGAAACTCTGCGGAGAGGACAGGCATTCATGTTACTTTACACACTAGGGGTTGAAAACCATGCTCCTATAGATCTGAATAATAGCCAGTCTCTCTCATACGAGACACAATTGTCCTTCATTATCCAACTCTATCATCATAACTACCTTCAAAATTCCATTTCCAGCCATATCCATCCTACATTTTCTGAAATATTGAATTTCTCAATTTGTTTACTGCTGTCTAATATCTGAGTATGTTAGGTATTTTAATGTTTTCATAAATTCTCATATCTGTATAAGAGGCTTTTCTCTGTACTACTGCAAAAATGTTAGTTCCTCAATCATGTCTGATTCTTTGCGACCCCATGGACTGTAGCCCTGTCCATGGGGTTCTCCAGGCAAGAATCCTGGAGTGGGTCGCCATTTCTTTCTCCAAGTGATCTTCCTGACAGGGATCAAACCCAGGCCTCTGGCATTGTAGGCATATTCTTTACCACCTGAACCACCAGGGAAGCCCACCACTGCAAAATGTGCTTTGCAAATATCTGTCCTCAGACAAAAACAGCTAACACAAGCTGAGTGCTTTCAGTATGTTGCAAAGTCCTTCCAAGTATTATATCATTCAATCATTCCTGAATTTCAAAGAGGAGGGTGTGAGAGAACAAATGTGCAGCCCAGACCCATCTAGTCACCTGCATAAGTTTATACAGAACCAAATCCAGTCCGGGGGAACCGAGAGGTGGATACATCACCTCCATTACTCTCCATTGCTTTGTGCTGATTTAGTTTCCTTATGGCAATCTTCGAATTCTAAAATGATCTTTCTCATGTATTTATTATGTTCTACTTTTACATATCAGAAGCTGTGGTTCGCTACAATATGGACTTTGATACCTGGGTCTAGAAGAGTCTTTTGTACATGGAAGATGCTTAATAAATACTTCTTGGATGGATGGATGAATGAGTGGATGAATGAGTGGATGAAAGGAAGGATGGATGGTAAATAAATGGGTGAATTGTAGGTGAATGATGGCCCTCTTATCTGGGTCTTTACTTTCGGTGGATGAAGGGAAACAAACTCGACTGAACAGCTACATATGCTTTCTCCTATTTTCTCTCCAGAGGGTCACTAGTTTGAGGTCATATCATACTTTCTAATGTGCGGTCTGTAAAACAAGCATCAGAGTAAAATGGCAACTTATTAGAAATTCAGAACCCTAGGCTGCACCCCAGACCCACTAAATCAGAATCTTCATTTTAACAATTCCTGGTTAATCCCATGTACACTATAATTTGAGCATTTGGGGCTATCACTTTTTTTTTTTCTTTTAATGACAGGTGAACAGGAAAGTGCTCAGACTTACAATAAGCCTGTTATACACCTGAGAACATTTTTAAATTAAGAAGCTAAAAATTCTTATGGTTTCAACTTAGAAAAGAGATTACAATTTTCCATGTGTTCTGAATGTAACAATAATAAAAAATTAAATGCCATGTAACACAGAAAAAATTCTAAGAAAGTAATATAAAACTAAGCTAAATTAAATCCTGTTTAAGGTTATAAACAGATGATTAAAAAAGAATACAGTTCATTGGCAAGTTTGACTAAATATTATTTAAAAATTAAAATTACTTTTGAAAATTTCCTTAAATAATAAAAATGTGATTTACTAAAATTTGAAAAATAATTTTCAAATCCAATAGAAAATATGAAAGAAATGGGACAGCATTATTTCATACAATGTCTACATTTATTATCCTTGAGAGTGAAAGTGTTAAGTCGCTCAATCACCTCCAACTTCATGCTGTGGACTGTAGCCTGCCAGGCCCCTCCATCCATGGGACTTCCCAGGCAAGAATACTGGAGTGGGTTGCCATTTCCTTCTGAAGGGGATCTTCCGGACCCAGGTATCAAAACTGCATCTCCTGCTTTGGCAGGTAGATTCTTTATCACTGAGCCGCCTGGCAAGCCAGAAATACTAAAGAATTAAAAGCAAATAATTCAGGGATGGTTCTGGGAAGATGGTGGAGTGGAAAGTGTCAGGAATCTATTTCCCCATTCAGCGAAGAACTGCACTGGCAGAATCTGTCTGATGTACCTACTTGGAAGTCTGGAGACTACTGAAGGCTTGCAACTTCCAGGGGAAGAACTAGACAGTGAGTTGCAGTGCATTTTAGCCAGTTTTCAGTTCTTAGCATAGTAGCAGCTACCCACCCCCCATCCCCAGCTCCTTGGTAGACACCTGTGCAGGTGTTCCTGGGGGGAAACTGCACTCAACAAGCAGAAGCCAGGTGGGCACCAAAGGACCCTGTCCCCTAAATATCAGGGGTCTTTCTGTGACTGCTGTTTCTGATCACAGACATGCAGAGAGGCAGCCCTGCTGTTGCCTCCCCCAGACCACCTGACCCGACTTTCAGAGGATTTAAAGTACCAGCACCCTGGTTTTCCATCCTTTATTTTCCTCTTTTGTTTCTTTTGGAGGCAGACATTAAAGACAAGGACATTTAAAAGAACTCAGGGCATTAATCCTAACTAGACACTCATCCTGGGCTTCCCTTGTGGATCAGCTGGTAAAGAATCCTCTGCAATGCAGGAGATCTGTGTTCAATCCCTGGGTTGGGAAGATCCCCTGGAGAAGGGAAAGGCTACCCACTCCAGTACTCTGGCCTGGAGAATTTCATGGACTATACAGACTCTACACATGGACATCACCAGATGGCCAACACCGAAATCAGACTGATTATATTCTTTGCAGCCAAAGATGGAGAAGCTCTAGACAGTCAGCAAAAACAAGACCAGGAGCTGACTGTGGCTCAGATCATGAACTCCTTATTGCCAAATTCAGACTTATATTGAAGAAAGTAGGGAAAACCACTATACCATTCAGGTGTGACCTAAATCAAATCCCTTATGATTATACAGTGGAAGTGACAAATAGATTTAAGGGACTAGATCTGATAGACAGAGTGCCTGAAGAACTATGGACAGAGGTTCATGACATTTTACAGGAGACAGGGATCAAGACCATCCCCATCGAAAAGAAATGCAAAAAAGGAAAATGGCTGTCTGAGGAGGCCTTACAAATAGCTGTGAAAAGAAGATAAGCGAAAAGCAAAGGAGAAAAGGAAAGATATTCCCATCTGAATGCAGAGTTCCAAAGAATAGCAAGGAGAGATAAGAAAGCCTTCCTCAGCGATCAATGCAAAGAAATAGAGGAAAACAACTGAATGGGAAAGACTAGAGATCTCTTCAAGAAAATTAGAGATACCAAGGGAATATCTCATGCAAAGATGGGCTCGATAAAGGACAGAAATGGTATGGACCTAACAGAAGCAGAAGATATTAAGAAGAGGTGGCAAGAATACACAGAAGAATTGTACAAAAAAGAACTTCACGACCTAGATAATCATGATGGTGTGATCACTCACCTAGAGCCAGACATCCTGGAATGGGAAGTCAAGTGGGCCTTAGAAAGCATGACTACGAACAAAGCTAGTGGAGGTGATGGAATTCCAGTTGAGCTATTTCAAATCCTGAAAGATGATGCTGTGAAAGTGCTGCACTCAATATGCCAGCAAATATGGAAAACTCAGCAGTGGCCACAGGACTGGAAAAGATTAGTTTTCATTCCAACCGCAAAGAAAGGCAATGCCAAAGAATGCTCAAACTACCGCACAACTGCACTCATCTCACACGCTAGCAAAGTAATGCTCAAAATTCTCCAAGCCAGGCTTCAATAATACGTGAACCATGAACTTCCAGATGTTCAAGCTGGTTTTAGAAAAGGCAGAGGAAAGAGATCAAATTGCCAACATCCAGTGGATCATCGAAAAAGCAAAAGAGTTCCAGAAAAACATCTATTTCTGCTTTATTGACTATGCCAAAGCTTTTGACTGTCTGGACCACAATAAACTGTGGAAAATTCTGAAAGAGATGGGAATACCAGACCACCTGATCTGTCTCTTGAGAAACCTGTATGCAGGTCAGGAAGCAACAGTTAGAACTGGACATGGAAGAACAGACTGGTTCCAAATAGGAAAAGGAGCACGTCAAGGCCATATATTGTCACCCTGCTTATTTAACTTATATGCAGAGTACATGATGAGAAACGCTGGGCTGGAAGAAACACAAGCTGGAATCAAGATTGCCAGGAGAAATATCAATAACCTCAAATATGCAGATGACGCCACCCTTATGGCAGAAAGTGAAGAAGAACTAAAGAGCTTCTTGATGAAAGTGAAAGAGGAGAGTGAGAAAGTTGGCTTAAAGCTCAACATTCAGAAAACTAAGATTATGGCATCTGGTCCCATCACTTCATGGCAAATAGAGGGGTAAACAGTGGAAACAGTGTCAGACTTTATTTTGGGGGGCTGCAAAATCACTGCTGATGGTGATTGCAGCCATGAAATTAAAAGACGCTTACTCCTTAGAAGGAAAGTTATGACCAACCTAGATAGCATATTGAAAAGCAGAGACATTACTCTGCCAACAAAGGTCTGTCTAGTCAAGGCTATGATTTTTCCAGTAGTCATGTATGGATGTGAGAGTTGGACTATAAAGAAAACTGAGCACCGCAGAACTGATGGTTTTGAACTGTGGTGTTGGAGAAGACTCTTGAGAGTCCCTTGGACTGCAAGGAGATCCAACCAGTCCATCCTAAAGGAGATCAGTCCTGGGTGTTCATTGGAAGGACTGATGTTGAAGCTGAAACTCCAATACTTTGGCCACCTCATGTGAAGAGTTGATTCATTGGAGAAGACCCTAATGCTGAAGGATTGGGGGCAGGAGGAGAAGGGGATGACAGAGGATGAGATGGCTGGATGGCATCACCAACTCGATGGACATGGGTTTGGGTAGACTCCGTGAGTTGGTTATGGACAGGGAGGCCTGGCGTGCTGCGATTCATGGGGTTGCAAAGAGTCGGACACGACTAAGTGACTTTCATTTTCACTTTTCAGACACTCATCCTATCTTGTTAGCAGTATCTTTTTCTTTCTTTCTTCTTCTTTTTTTTTTATAGTAAAAGCTTTATTTCTTGAGGTTCACTCCATGCCATGCACTTTTCTAAGTGTTTCACATGAATTAATGTTTTCTTTTCAAAATTAATTTTTATTGGAGTATGGTTGCTTTACAATGTTGTTAGCTTCTTCTGTAGCAGTTTCTTATCCCTGTGTATTTACTGAGCCATTTGTTCTTGGAGAAGAGGGTCATAAAATGCCTTTCCTCTGCTAATTTCTATAATGCATGGTTATCTTATTCATGATTATGAAATATTAATACAAATGTGAAGCATACTTTTATTGAGTAATTACTCTCTGTGCTTATCTTATTTAATCCTGTCCATAACTTGAGAGATGGATTATGCAGTTCAATTATTTGTATGGATGAGGTTCCTGATGCTTAAGAGAGTATGAAATTCACCCATTAATTGTGAAGGTCACAATTAATTAGGACCAGAGTTAGATTGGAACCCGTATGGCTGGCTCCAAAGTTCTTGGTCAGAAACTCTGAAATCTGATTAAGGAGAAAGAAGGGATTTCTAAGAACAGATTTTCACCAAAAGGATCATTTTAATACTGAGAAATCTGAAGTTTTGGCAAGCCAATGAATGCAAAGAATATGGACGGTCACTCATTCTATTTCTGTGAATTAAACAAATGAGGTATATATTTTAAAGGAAGGGCAGTTGTGGAATGGGTACAAATAAGGCAGGGGGAGTTTATCATTTTTGAGCATTGAAATTAACTGAAAATTTCAGGAGTAGATTGCATAAAAAAAGTCCCTCGTTACACATCCACTCTGAGTTAGCACATATGCCTAGCATGACATGCTTGTTAATAAGAAATAGATAGTTTAAAATAGGCGTTTATCATAATTGTTCTCTTGGTAATGTTCTTTCATTTATAAAAATAAACAATTTTCAAAGTAACAATTCTTTTCATTGTTTCCTTGAATTTTTAGAAACTATTGCCATACTGTTTTATAATTAGTAAAAGTGTCATAAAATTATGCATAACTCAGTACTTTAAAAATCACTGTTTGCCTGGACTTCATAATGTTCTTCAGTGCTGTCATTTAAAAATGACTGTATGTTTAAACACGAAAATTTGCAAATGATTAGTTCTTTTAGCAGACTAATTGCTGTTGCTATTTAAAGCTAAAATTAGACAATAGAGCTATGTCAGTTTGTAGAGAAAGACTTCTGCTCTAACATAAATGAATTCATAGAAAGTTTTTAGGATGTATTCTAACTGTTTTTCCCTAGGTACATATTACTTTGGTTAGCTCCCATTCAGGGCTATTGGGCTAATGATCAATAATCTGATATTTCTCTAATATAGCTCCAGTGCAATTGTTGTAGGAGACACAGTGCTGTCGATTGGGTCATTGATTTTTAAACTTCACATCCCCTTTGTGTACTAAGTTATTAATCAGTTCCAATGGCTCCACTGGAGATGGGCTGATTAATAAACCATTCTGATTAACTCCTTGATATATCCTTGACCCAATTACCATTACTGCAAAATTGTTAAAGTCTTTCATCATACTGTACAAGTAATCTATAAGGAGTTCACCAGTCATCAAGACACATGCAACACCATTATTTTTCAGACATAATGGGGATGACCTCCATTTGGATAATACTCAGCTTCATCCTGGTTGTTAGTAAAATGAACAAGGGAACGTTGCCTCAGACTGTGCATCTACAGAAGTCCAGAAGCAGCACAGGAGGGAGGGGGCCGAGAGTGGAATGTTCTGGCTTGAAGACTAGGAGTTGTGGCCGCTTTTACTGAGCCCGGGAGCACTCATGCAAATGCCGGGAAGCCATCCTTCCCAAAGACTCGTTTCTTCACCGGAAAAATAAGAGCAGCAGACAATATGATTTCTAAAATACCAGTAACGTTGTCCCAGTCTTAGGGCAGCTCTTGTTCCTGCATTCCCTGGGAACTTTCCCAGCAAAAGGGCAGATCATCACAACAACCGCTGTGTTTGTGTTCTTGGTGAGGAGGAGCAGACCCCAGCTCTGATGGCCTGAGACACAGCAGCTGGGTCCTCAGGCTCTGGGGAGTAGATCTGTTCCAGCCTGTTCACCTGTCAGCTCCCTGCTCTTACTCTGGGAGGCCATGCTAGCATCTCCTCCAAAACGCATGTATCACTAAGGTTTAATTGACAAAAGCTGTATGTACTTAAGGTGTACAATGTTTTAATATATGTATATACTGTGAAATGATTATATTATCAAGCTAATTAACATATTCACCACCTCCCAGTTAGTGTTTTCTTTCTGTAGTGAGAACACTTAGAGTCTTTAGCGAATTTCAAGAACACGAAACAGTATTGTTAACTATCGTCACCACACTGTATCTAGATCCCTGGAGCTTATTCATCTTATCACTGAAACTTGGTATCCTTTGACCAGCATTTTGCCATTTCCCCCACCCTGTAGCAACCGCCATTCTGTGTGTTGTGTGTGTTGACTGTGTGTATGTATACATACATGTGCACACACAAGACAGAATATTAATCAGCCTTAATAAAGAAGGAAATCCTGCCATTTGGACAACATGGATGAACCTGGAGGACCTGGTGCTGAGTGAATTAAACCAGACACAGCAAGATAAATATGGCATGATCTCACGTATATGTGGAATCTGAAGAATTCAAACTCCTAGAAGTCACTGTTTCTTCAAGGAAACAGGAGGCGGCATACTAGCTCTTTATCCCTGTAGTGCACACGTCCAAATGAAATCTTCCTTGCAAAGCTGAGCTTTGGCTTAGAAGAGACACTGTATTTAATAATGTATATTGGTTGTCGTTACCATCATTATTTTAATACTTTGGTGTCTTTTTAATGCTTCCCCCTTTTTCCCCTTTTACTCTGTGTTCTAATCAGTGAGTCATATAATTCTCTATAGTACCTATTTTCAATGAGTCACACACACACACACACAAACACACACACACACACCCCAAAATGTGTTTGCTTAAAATTTCCATCTGAGTTGACGCAATGAATTGATAAGTGATTCCATAAATATAGTCACCACACTGTCCATTAGGTCCCAGAATTGACTTCTTCCTACAGAAGGCGGTCTAGTGACCTTGACTGTTACCTGATCTATAGGGACAGAGGATAATCTATTTTTCTTTGCTCTCAAGGAAGCCAGCCTCCTCTATGTCCCAGCTCCTTGGTTTTAGAGAGGACTTTTCACTCCTGCACACATGGAGCCCTATTCAGATCCCAGGAGCTATTACTGCAGAAGTGAATACAGAAGAGGGAACATAAGTTATTGTTGAAATGTCACTGGGGGAGTAAACACTAATCTGAAAATGGCACTTAGGTGAGAAAATGGAGAGAGAAGAAAGGAGGACTCTTTATAAATGAAAGACAATTAGTCAAGTCAACAGTTGTGACAAAAGGGACTCCATTTGCCCAACAGAAAGACCTTTTATCCCAAAGATGGTCTCTTTCTTTCCACAAAGTTCTTTCCTGTCTTCTAGGCAGGGCCCGCAAGTGCCATGCAGCCATCACATGTGTCTTGCTTTTATCCCCTCCACCATCTCCTTTGTCTGAATTGGTGACCAGGTGGTCAGCTCCCTGGAGTAAGTGCTACTAAGGCCATTAGACTCAAACTCAAAGCCTGGGCCTCCACTGCTCCATTGTGGAGCTTTCTTTCCCTCACTTGACCTTGGGCACCTAATTGACAGGACAACACGTGGTTTACCTACACTTGACAGTGAGAACACAGTGGATGACAGCTCTAAGAGTGCTCTGGCATTTGGTTTCAGGCTGCTCTGTGGGTTTAAAATTCCTATTCTAATCTTTTCAAAACTCTAAGAAGCTGAGGATCCTTAGGAAAAAAAAAAACACAGTTCCCAAGGCAAATACAAAGATAGACCCAGAGAGCATCCATTGACCTTGCTTTCCAGAATATTAGAAACATCTAAAATTTATCATCCCTTTGCAGCTCTGTGATTCACTGTTTCTCAGGATGTCTACCTCCTGGAAAGGAAAAATGAGTTGTCTACAAACATATATAATTCATAGCACATCACTGCAGGCATGAGGTTCCGTATGATCTTGCTGTAGAAGGACAGGACCCCTGGCATGGGCAGCCCCAGCTCAGTCACTACAAAGGAGTCTTTCTTTAAGCACATAGGGTCTTCAAAGGGTCCTCACCCAGTGCTTTTAGACATGCTGACCCTCAGGCTTTGTCAAAGTCCCGCTTTTGAATTCAGAAACTTCATCTTAATAATCTCATGGGGCTGGGCATACAGCCTTATACTCATGGGTCTAGGGAATGGCTTTTCTATTTTATGACCCCATTTTGTAAGAGTTAGATTTATTTTGCAAATGCTTATTAAATAAGTCTCAAAATGCCACAAGCAAGTCCCATCCTCTTTTGAAAGGTAGAACTTGAGACATCAAGCCATTTTTCTGATTTACACACAGTAATGCCTTTGTATGGGAAATGTGTCCTGATAAGAAAATTGCCGACAAATGCTTATGTTCATTGATAAACCATGTTGTATAGAACCTGCAATTTATTGCCTTTTTTCTTCCCACCAAAGGACTCTGGCAAAGTTAATATTAAAGCCCACACATACACACACAAACTTGTAAGACAGAGAAGATTATTCATTATTAATAAAACCTGAACAGCCAACAGTCCACATGTTAACCTTTTTGTAAAAAGCAAAGGTTTCAACATGCACATTTAAGAACAGTAAGTGCTTTGATTTTTGGCAAATATTATAGAAGACATGAGAACAGAAAAGAAAGAATCAGAATAACAGGAATATAGAGACAAAAAGCACAGAGTCTTAGTGAGTCATCCTCTTTTGCAATAAATGCTGGCATTTTTCTAAGTTGATATTTTGACTGAGACATTATCATAAATGACTTTCTTGCATTGAGCATATTTTATAATCTAACACAGCAAAGTGGCTGGTTATCCATCTCTTTAAAGACAGTAGAGCTCAACAATATTAGAACTGATTTTTTAAGGCATTAAGAAATTGTATCTTCATTGCCATTAGTATAGAAATGAGAATCTCTTTTCATTCACAAACTTAGACAGGTTGACACTCAGAGAGTCCCAACCAAGGCCTGGATGTAGCCAGATGTTGAATTACAGTGCAAGAACTGTGAGCTAGACTTTACCTCCCTGGAAACTCTGTGGTTCAATGTAAGTGGATAGCATTCATTTAATTAGATAGTCATGGGAAGTTAAAGGAGTTTCTGCATAAGCATGTATGCTGTCCCAAGAGTCCACATGAAAGCAGGATTCTTCTGGCTTTGCCAGGGAAAGGTCTCCTGACCTAGAAGTTCAAAGTGAATATCACATGGGCTTTAGAGCAACTGGTAACGAACAGCTTTAAGCACTGTGATTATCACCGAGGATAAATGATGGGTGGATGGGAAAACGGCTAAATAGTTTAGTATTTTTATTTCATGTTGTACATGTTAGAATCTGTTCCCCCTTTTAATTGCTTAAACGTTTTGTCCCTGGGGTTAATTCCACAAGAGTAATTTCCCACATTTTCCTGTTTCACAACCGATTCTGAAATACCTCTTATTTTTTCTTAGAAATATACAATGTATTTCACTCATAATCTCTTCTTCTAGCTTATTTAGAAACACTCTCAAGACCATGAAAGTTAACTTTTCATGGAAAAATGTTGGCCACCATGCATTCAGCTATCCCGCCCACAGGACGAAATAATAGAAACATAATATTAAGAATAAAGGGCCTCCGAGGTGGCTCAGTGGTAGAGAATCCACCCACCAATGCAGGAGACACAGGGGTAAATGGCAACTCACTCCAATATTCTTGCCTGGGAAACCCCATGAACAGAGGAGTCTGGTAGACTACAATCCATGGGGTTGCAAAGAGTCAGACATGACCAAGCGACTGAGTACACACACATTAAGAATAAAAACGATAAATGTAAAAAAATCCCAAATCCAGTAACTGTGCAACATGCAGCTGATGGTTATCTCACTGACGAGGGATCTCCCATTTTCATCATGGCTCACGTGAGCCATCTGAGAAATGGTCTGTGTTAGTTATTTACCGGCTCAGAGCTTCCTTCTAGCAAAACATGACAAAGAATGATGACCTGTCTGGAGTCTACAAAATTTTCTGGCTCAAAACATCTAACTGCATATTGATTGATGTGGCGGCTACATTCCTCTTTCCCCATAAGCTACAGGCATTTAAATAGACACTAGTACAGCATCACCTTTTCATTTTAAGAGTGAATCCAAAGCAGCTCTTGAACAGTCACACTTTGCCCTTTTTTGGCCGTGGTGTGGACTCCAGCTGAGATGACCAGCTGAAGGCTCAATAGAAGCAAACAGGGCCAAATTCAACGACTGCTTAAAAACAAGTACAGTAATTCCAACTGATGACTTTCTACAACCATAACTAATCTAATGTTTCGCTTCCCATGCAATGGTGGTTACAGTGCTAATTGTTAAGGCCTTATTGAAAATTCATTGTTATTTGTCTCAGCCGAGCTGATAAATTATCAGCCATATCGCTCCCTACTTTTTTCAGTGAGGCTGAGGAGGCCCTGGCTCTAGTGACCTCCTCCAGCCCCACCTTCTCTCTCTTTCTTACAGAGACTCAGGCCTCAGGGTGGGAGGGCAGAAGGGAGAGGATTTAAGTGAAAAAAAAAATAAAGGAACATAATGTTACAACATTAATATCATGCCTTGTACCCTTGTAAAGAATCTGCCTGCAATATGGGGGACTTGGGTTCCATCCCTGGGTGGGGAAGATCCCCTGGAAGAGGGTAAGGCAACCCACTCTAGTATTCTTGCCTGGAGAATCCATGGACAAGGGAGACTGGTGGGCTACATCCATGGGGTCGCAAAAGAGTCCAACAAGGCTGAGCGATGGACACTTTCACTTTCCTTTGTGCCCATGGGTCAGAGTAGTGAGTCTCATGAAAACAAGTCATCTCCTGGCTTAGCAGAGCTACTGTCTGTGCTTCTTTAAAGGAGTCCAGAGAGAGGAGGAGCGACAAGATGTGGAGTCAAGACCCAGAAGTTCTCAGTCCCCGCTTGTTTTCCCAAAGGAGAGAGAAGAAAACGTGGACCCTGCATGGCTGCATCTGGAGCAGGACAGCCTGGATCCATCCCCCCACCCCCACCCTCCAAGAAAGCCATCCCAGCCTGGATCCACACCCCATGCCCCAGCAAAGCCATCCCCTGCCTTCCAGGCTTACTTGCACATGCTATTACAACTCATACATTTCCACAGCTTTGAGCCCCTAATCGTGGTATAGAGCTTCTTCACTGATGGACAATTTTCAGGGCAAGAAAATTACTACGAATCCATTCCGAGGAAACTCTCCCCACTCTGCCTCATTATTCCTCATCATACTGTTCGGCATCCTCACCCGTCTCCCTTGCCAGTGTTCACACCCAGCTGATACTTGTCGACATTTATTCTATCTTTCCCTGGTCATCACTTAGAAGGGTTATTCATATTGCATTCCCTTAACGCATCTTCATAAATCAATGCAAACAGCCCCTTCATCATTTTCATTGCTTTTCCCTAAACTGCCGTCAGGTTTTTCCATGTCTTGCACACACAATTAGGAATCCAAAGGCCAAATGAATACTCTAATAGATGAGCACGCCGGGTTCTCTGGGAAGCTGCTTCCTCAAGTACGGATCAAGTTGATGGTTTTAATGGTTACAGTTTAAAATTTCATGAACCCCCTAAGAAGAACCTACCCTCCTGCCACAGTCTTCATTCCCACAATCACACGGTTGGTTAGACAGGCAAGAGCTTTTATTCCCAGTTTAGAGATAAAAATGCTCAAGTATCCACCAACAGTAGGGTATGACGGCAAATATTTCTGCTGGAGACAATTTCTATGAAGCTTAAATTTATTTCAGTTTATCAAAATATATACATTAGACCCTTTTTTAGTCAATTGAATAATTTGAGGATATCTAGGTAAATTTAACAGAACCAAAAGATTATGAAAATGACATGTTTTTATATTACTTTCTTGGAGCCTGTATTCTTTGTGATAAAAGTGGTTTAAAGCCAGATAAAAGTGAGGATAATTCTAATTCCAAGAGTCTGCCCCAGGTTTCTCACTGCTTCCTGACAGGCACAATCCCTTTATTCTGAAGCACACCTTATCCCTTAAAGAGCTTGTCCACACCTGCTGTAGAATGTTTGTCTCTCTCAAAATTCGTAAGTTAAAACCTAATCCCCAGGGTGATGGTGTTAAGAGGTAAGGTCTTTGAGGGGGTGATGAGGTCATGATGATGAGGCCCCCATGAATGGGATTACTGCCCTTATAGAAGAGACCTCATAGAACTCCCTCGCCCCTTTGTTCAGGTGAGCACACAGTGAGAAGATGGCTATCTGCAATTTTGAAGAGGACCTTCACCAGAACCCGGCTGTGCTGGTGCCCTGATCTAGGGCTCCCAGCCTGCAGAACTGTAAGCAATAAATGTCTGCTGTGTATAAGCACCCGGTGTGTGGCACTTTACTTGAGCAGACTAAGAAGCATCACCATACCATTCCCATCCACACACACAAACACACTCACAACACATCTCACCTCCAGTAAATTGAGCAACCCCATTCAGGTGGCTATGGGCAGCACTGGAGCACAGGAGACCAACCCCTCACTCAGAGCGAGGAGACCTGGGTCTGAGTCTCAGCTTTGCCACTCATAGTGCCAACGTGTATACATGTGTGCTAAGTCGCTCAGTCATGTCTGACTCTTTGCAACTCCATGGACTGTAACCCGATACACTTCTCTGTCCATGGGATTTCCCAGGTAAGAATACTGGAGTGGGGTTGCCATTTCCTCCTCCAGGGGATCTTCCCAACCCAGGGTTTGAATCCCTATCTCCTTCAGCTCTTGTGTTGGTGGGCGGATTCTTTACTACTGAGTCATGTGGGCCCCATAGTGCCAAGACTCATTCTTAAACATGCTAGTATATCAGAGATGTTATCATCTCAGGATCTTGACTTAGTTCCAAATCCTGAACTGTGGAGGAAGCCCACCAGCACAGACACAGAAATGATAGGCAAGTCAGGGACCCCTTGAAATTTGCCGCGGCAATGTGAGCAATATGGTGTTATTGATCAGATCCAAACATTGTTACTCTTCTTACTCGGAAAACGATCTTCAGCTGTGTCTATGTATCCAAACAGACAACATTTACCTTCCCCTTAACTCTAAGGTCAGGCTGTCCTCAGTTAAAGATACTGACCAGTTCCTGGACATTCGGATGGACCTTTGGGCTCAGGTTGGACAGGTCCTGGCTGGTCAAAAGAAGAAGTTAAAAAAAAAAAAAGAAAGCCCTATGTTTATTTACCTTGAATAATACTGGTGGCTATTGTTCTTCTAAACAATGATAAAAATACCTCTTGCAGTGAGAAAAAATATTTGTCACATATTTGTGGAGGAGGGGGACTAAAAAGCCAACTTATTTCACATTTTCAGTCAGAAATAGCACAAGCATATTTTAATTCCTCTGGGATGAAACAATTTCATGCTAATATATAAATACTAAATTTATCTACTGAGACTTTAGCTAAATATAGTTACTCTATACAAATAACTTTACTTCTCCAAAATGGGGACCTAAAACTCCCTCTAGTGAAATTTAGTTTTTCTGAAATGTCTCAAATTTTGAATCTTAAACTCACAGTTTACACATTGAAAATTCCACATTGATAGTTTAACAAATTAATTTATGTAAGTTAAAATTCAATTTTATTTTCTCTTTTGTTGTTGCTTAATTGCTGAGTGGTGTTCAGCTCTTTTCGACCCCATGGACTGTAGCCTGCTAGGCTCCTCTGTCCATGGAATTCTCCATGCAGAATAATGGAGTGGATAGCCATTCCCTTCTCCAGGGATCTTCCCAACCCAGGGATCAAACCCAGGTATCCTGCATTTCAGTCAGATTCTTTACCATCTGAGCCAACATAGAAGCCCTATTCTCTCTTTAGGAAAATACAAACAGTAATTTAAAAGCATTTTTATTTAAAAGGTGTGTGTGGTTTTCTCTGTGTGTGTGTTTGTGCTTATGTAAAAAGAAAAGGTATGACAAACCTAGACAGCATATTAAAAAGCAGAGATATCACTTTGCTGACAAAAGTCAATATAATTAAAGCTATGGTTTCTCAAGTAGTCATATATGGATCTGAGAGTTGGACTGTAAAGATGGCTGAGCACTGAAGAATTGATGCTTTCCAACTGTGGTGCTGGAGAAGCCTCTTGAGAGTCCCTTGGACTGCCAGGAGATCAAACCAGTCAATCCTAAAGGAAATCAAACCTGAATATTCATTGGAAGGACTGATGCTGAAGCTGAAGCTCCAGTCCTTTGGCCACCTGATATGAAGAGCCGACTCACTGGAAAAGACCCTGATGCTGGGAAAGATTGAAGGCAAAAGGAGAAGGATGAGATGGCTAGATAGCATTCCTGACTCTACGGGCATCAATTTGAGCAAACTCCTGAAGATAGTGAAGGACAGAGGAGCCTGGCATGCTGCAGTCCATGGGTTCACAAAGAAATGTGACTTAGTGACTGAACAACAAGTGGTACCAGTAGATGGATTTCCATTTCTCTTATATGCACAGAACTTGAGTGTAGCAGAAACTGAAAGCATTAATACTTAAGCTACATTTCTTAAACATTATTGAAAATTCAATTCTCTGAACTAGTTTCCTAATCAAATTTCTATTTCTGAAAATTAAATTTTGTTGTTGTTCTGGTTCCATAGGTTTCTACTGGCATTCTCTGTAGACTGCATACAATATGAATGAGTTTATAATGCCTCATACAATTTATGCCTCATGCATTGGATCCTGTATCCCTGTCCCAAGATATCCAGTTGGCAAATCCCTCATCTTTTCAAGGCTTTGCTCAAATCTCACCTTCTCAATAAGACCATTCCCTTCAACACCATCACTACCATAGAGATACTAATCTTTATACCACATTTTACTAGCTTTTCTTTAACTTCTAACATAGTACATAATTTACTCATTTTCATATTTATAATTTATCAGCTGTCTCCCTCAGCTAGATATTTTATTTTGTTTTATGATAAATACATACACTGGAGCAGTGCCTTGTGCATAACTGGTGCTTAGTAAATATTGATTAAGTGAATGATAAATGATTTCTTTTCAAAGATGTCTACTATTAATATCTAAAATATAACTATTTTTTAAACATGTATTTTCCCCTCCTAATTTATTCCAAACATTCCCTGAAACTCATACCAACTTCTGCAATTTAAATCAGGCCACCACACTAATGGATTAACTTTAAAAAATGTGAATTACATAACTATAAGCACGCACCAGCCCTCCTAATTGGTTTCCTCAATCAGTACCTTCTCACTCATTAGGCTTGGAACTTCAAGGTCAACCTGAAGGAAGCTTCTCTTTTATACGACTGTGTAGAAAGTTGCAAACATTTGCTTTTTAAACACTTATTGACTAAAGGAACAAGAGTAATCACAACAAAAAACTTGCAAAATAAACTACAATGGTTGTTCCATGTCTTATTAGAGATTACCTAATCCAGCCTATATTGGCCAGCTTGGGTGTCCATCACAGAATACTACAGACTGGATACTTTAAAGCAACAGAAATTTATTTCCTACAATCCTGGAAGCTAAGCCCAAGACAAGTTTTGGGCACTAATCCTATCATGAGGGCCCCACCTGAGTAATCTCATTTAAGTCCTCCTAAAGCCCCCATCACTTTGAGGGTTAGGAGTTCAACATATGAATTTTAGGAGGATACAAACACACAGTTCATAATGCAGTTTAATGTTTCTTTTAACATCTGCTTTTCTGATAGCTTCATTAACTTGTTCTAAGTAAGTAATTAAGCAATATAGACTACTGGTGAAGAAGCTGAGGTGTAACCAGAGAGTCAGAGAAACTGAGATGAAGTCTGAACTCTCTACCCAAAACTGCTGATGTTGCAGTTTTGCTTTCAAGTAGGAAAACTGGACATGAGCTTCAGGTCACCAAGGCATTACCATGTATCTTATAAGCTCATGTATCTTGGACTCCTGCTTTGTACTTAGATCACTGGTCTACTGCTCCGGTTAACATTATCACCATCCTTTCCGACACTAACATACGATCATGACTAATTCATTTCTCCCACACTGGCCTCCATCCATGTCATTATTCTGAACCAGAGAAAGCAAGGTCCTCACAGACCCCTAAACTGAGAGTGCTTCTAGGGGTCATCTAGCTAAACCTATTGAATGAATAAAATAATAATTTTCACCACACTTGTGCAAACTGTTTCTAAAGGTTTCAGTTATAGGGTGGCTGAGAGGCTTGATGCTAGTGCTAATAAAGAATAGTTCAGTTCATTCCAGTCACTCAGTCGTGTCCGACTCTTTGTGACCCCATGAACCACAGCACGCTAGGACTCCCTGTCCATCACCAACTCCCGGAGTCTACCCAAACCCATGTCCATTGAGTCGGTGATGCCATCCAGCCATCTCATCCTCTGTCGTCCCCTCCTCCTCCTGCCCTCAATCTTTCCCAACATCAAGGTCTTTTCAAATGAGTCAGCTTTTCGCATCAGGTGGCCAAAATATTGGAGTTTCAGCTTCAACATCAGCTTCAACATCAGTCCTTCCAATGAACACCCAGGACTGATCTCCTTTAGGATGGACTGGTTGGATCTCCTTGCAGTCCAAGGGACTCTCAAGAGTCTTCTCCAACACCACAGTTCAAAACCATCAATTCTGCGGTGCTCAGCTTTCTTTATAGTCCAAATGTCACAACCATACATGACTACTGGAAAAACCATAGCCTTGACTAGATGGACCTTTGCTGGCAAAGTAATGTCTCTGCTTTTTAATATGCTATCTAGGTTGGTCATAACTTTCCTTCTAAGGAGTAAGTGTCTTGTAATTTCATGGCTGCAGTCACCATCTGCAGTGATTTTGGAGCCCAAAAAATAAAGTCAGCCACTGTTTTTCCATCTATTTGCCATGAAGTGATGGGACCAGATGCCATGATCTTAGTTTTCTGAATGTTGAGTTTTAAGCCCACTTTTTCACTCTTCTCTTTCACGTTCATCAAGAAGCTCTTTAGTTCTTCTTCACTTTCTGCCATAAGGGTGGTGTCATCTGCATATCTGAAGTTATTGATATTTCTCCTGGCAATCTTGATTCCAGCTTGTGCTTCCTCCAGCCCAGCATTTCTCATGATGTACTCTGCATATAAGTTAAATAAGCAGGGTGACAATATACAGCCTTGACGTACTCCTTTTCCTCTTTGGAACCAGTCTGTTCTTCCATGTCCAGTTCTAACTGTTGCTTCCTGACCTGCATACAGGTTTCTCAAGAGGCAGGTCAGGTGGTCTGGTATTCCCATCTCCCTCAGAATTTTCCACAGTTTATTGTGATCCACACAGTCAAAGGCTTTGGCATAGCTGAGAATAGAAATTTACTAAACAAACAAACAAACATTGCTTCCTTCGCTTTGCTGATATGAACTAAAGATGAGGTTGGCAAGGTTTCTGCACCTCTTCCTGCCTTGAACACAGAAGTGATGTGTCACACACAAAAAGTGTCACAGCTCTGATGGGACTGGGAAGCAATGACATCTGGGGAAGCTGAGGGTGTCACCAAGGCGTTGGATTTCATGTTGTTGAGCTGCCAGATCAATGGGGACCCTTGCATCCTCTGGGATTTTTGGGAGCTGCTCTTAGGAAGGAATTCATTCCTAGCAGAGACAATTCTTTATTCAGATCTAAAACAGTATAAGGAAAAAGCTGGTGCAATTGAAAACCTTCTTAGAAACCTTATTTACAAAGAATGTTACAAAGAAATATGTAAAAAAAGAAATCAAATGATACTCAAAAGTGACTGCTGGGGAAAGAAAGAGAAACAAATACAAAAGGACAGTAGGGAAATTTTAATAGACACAGTGGCATCCTATTTTTAATGTTTCTGTCACATCTGAAGTGATTTATCATTTGTTGGCAAAGCAAGGCTGAGGTTTATCACAAAGTTAATGCACATATGAATCATTAATTAATAGCAGTGATCAATTCTCTATAAAAACTTCTCCTGCTTCCTTAAATGAGCATGTCCGTCCTGATCCTTATGTAGCCCTCGTTTGCTCCTGTCCAGATAGTTAAAGGAACAGTTAACCTTAAAGACATGTGAGAGCTCTGTGCTATGTTCTGAATTATGGTCGAGAGGGCACAGCCGCAAAATTGTTAGAATGGCTGTGATTCATTGGAAGTCGTTTTATTGGAGAAATTATGGGTGGAAATCTCTGGGAGGGAATAGTTCAGGCTGCCATCAAAGCAACTTTCTGAAACTACAATTGGAAGGCAGAATCAAGGTCAGAGTAACAAGCTGACCCTGTGTTTTACAGCACAAACTCCAAAGAGGAACCAAGCCATTAAAACAGCGAGTGATGAGAGTGGGTGCATTCCTTCTGGCCTGGGGACAAATACAAGTTTCAAAATGCCTCCCTTGTAGATTTCCTATGTTCCACCTTCCTTAATATTGATAGTCTGGTCTATGTAAAGACACACAAATTCAATAAGTGAAATATAGAGGGATATGTTTCATGTTAGCCCAGACCATTCTGATTGTTGAATATCTTGACACTGGCAGCTCAAACTAGTCACTCTGATGCCCCTTTAGAACCTTGACTGTCTCGTTGGTAAGAGCAAGATTCATTTACTATTTTTGAAGCAGCAGGGGGAGTGGAGCCAAAACTACCCTTGATAAATAATGCAATGTATTTAAGTGATACTTCAGTAAATCTTTGAAGGGAGGTTTTTAAAAATTATTTTTAAAAGGTTACTTAGGACTTCTCTCATGGCCCAGTGGAATTTGCCTGCCCATGCAGGGGACATGTGTTTGATCTCTGGTCTGGGAAGATCCCACATGCCACAGGGCAACTAAACATGTACCCCAGAACTACTGAAGCCCATGAACATAGAGCCTGTGCTTGCTCTGCAACAAGAGAAGTCATTGCAATAAGAAGCCTGCACAGCACACCTAGAGAGAAGCTCCCACTTGACGTAACTAGTGAAAGCCTGAGCACAGCAAGAAAGACCCAGCACAGCCAAAAATAAAATATAATGAATGAATAAATAAAATTTTTAAATGTTGCTAAATGTTCCGGCCAAAGGCTATCTTCTTTACTTGACTTTGTCAACTGAGCAGAAAAGTAAAATATTGATATTCTATTGACAGAGACAGAGAAACAGATAGATGAAGAAAGAGAAAAAGAAAAAGGCAGAGGGATGGAGAGGGGGAAGAGGACAGAAAAAGGACAGGGAGAGAATGACTGGCTAAGGCAGATACTAAAGAAGGCTAAAAATAAGTATATATTATATATCAATATGTAGGAAGATACATACACATATGTATAAAGGATGAAATTATCAAATGTGTTCAACACCAATAAAATCATTAAAAATACAGCTCCTTGTCAGTATCAAGGGTATTGCCTACAAAGTAAAAGCACAAAGTTTAAATTTTTTAATTTGTCTTGAACACTTTTATTTCCTATCAGGATACTGACATGCATGTATCCTTGAACATAATTTATTAAAAATTCCATTCCTGGAGCTATTCAATGATTTATATAGAGGCATGATGGAATGCTACGTTTGACGATACACTGAACAATTTCTTCCCAGGGCAGATACTTAATTATTAAAATATGTGGTTTAGAAGTTTACTAGGCAAAATATATCATAATCAATGATCCAGCTAGATTATCTGATATACCTTCTAATTCTAACACTCTAAACTTCATTTGACAATTTCAAGTACTTTTTTTGTTTTTAGATAGACCTTGAGACGTGACCTTTATTCTTCTATGGAGCAGGCATTCATACACCCCAGGCTAGAAGTCAGAGGGGACCGAGAGGAATAAGTTTTGAGGCACTAAGTTGCCTCTAACAAAACGTGTATCTTTCCATTCCCTTGCACTCTCCATTTGGATTATCTTGTGATAAAGCATGCAATAAACACACCATCCATATTCAAACAGTGGCCCAGGGAGTTCCTATTATAAGACAAAATTGTCATCTATACAAACTGATATGAAAGACCCCAAAGAAATATTAAATAAATTATTCAAGCATGAATTATAGGAATAATTACTAACATCTGCATTTTTAAGATCCTCAATTCTTTATTCAAATGAAAAGCTCACTTAACCTAGAAGTGATTTTTTTTCAAACACACCAATAACATTTTTATTCATTCATTCCCTCTTAGAATCTACATGCTGGTCTCAGAGCACCTTTGGAGAGTTCTAGGAAACTGCTCAAACTTTTCAGATTACAGGATTCATTGAAAGCCACGGTGTGATCACCTAGGAGCTGGTGTGTACAGATGAAGGTGCTTGGGGGTGTATATGGAAAAACAGAGAAAAAAACTGTAGCAACTGAGGACTTTCACTTCCAGCCAATATGGAGTAACAGGGATTAGAAAGACCCTCCCTCTTGAAATAGTTTTTAAAATAGATAAAACATGAGAAACAACAGTTTTTAATGACTGGGCTGCGGGCATTATGGTGGAGTGATATTTGAAGAAAAGAAGCAGATTAGGCCGGTGCCCAGATGGCCGCGCTGCCTGGAAACAGTTTCCAGACCCAGACCGAAGCTCAGAGATGAGAAGGCAGAGGGGAATGTGACCTACGACTGGAGTTAAGAATTGAAATCTGGAGAGGCCAAGGCAGATGAATTACACAGGACTGAGTGCCAAGGGACAGGTGGAAAGACAGACAGACAGATCTGGTGCTTTGCAGAGAAGCATCCTGAATTTCCACTGAGTACAGATCACCAGTGTGTGCCTGTGAGGAAAGGATGCATGGCTGGGCAAAGAGCCACCTGAAAGGTTCAGAAAATGCAATCTTGGAAACCACACTCAACCAGAAATATTTCCTGTTCCCCAAGCCCAGGGTGGAAAATCTTATCATTCACAGAGCATTGGGGAGAGTAACTAGCAGGGTTTTCCCTCAAGTAGTGGGGAAATTGGACCTAGAAATGAGTTACACTGTTCCCACCTGTGCTGTCCTTTGCTATACTGTGCATAGTTGCTCAGTTCAGTTCAGTCGCTCAGTCGTGTCCAACTCTTTGCGACCCCATGAATCGCAGCACGCCAGGCCTCTCTGTCCATCACCAACTCCCGGAGTCTACCCAAACCCATGTCCATCGAGTCGGTGATGCCATCCAACCATCTCATACTCTGTCGTCCCCTTTTCCTCCCGCCCCCAATTCTACCCAGCATTAGGGTCTTTTCCAATGAGTCAACCCTTCGCATGAGGTGACCAAACTATTGGAGTTTCAGCTTCAACATCAGTCTTTCCAATGAACACTCAGGATTGATCTCTTTTAGGATGGATTGATTGGATCTCCTTGCAGTTCAAGGGACTCTCAAGAGTCTTCTCCAACACCACAGTTCAAAAGCATCAATTCTTTGGCACTCAGCTTTCTTCACCGTCCAACTCTCACATCCACACATGACCACTGGAAAAACCATAGCCTTGACTAGATGGACTTTTGTTGGCAAAGTAATGTCTATGCTTTTAAATATGCTATCTAGCTCAGTTGTGGCCAATTCTTTGTGATCCCATGGACTGCAGCCTGCCAGGATCCTCTGTCCATAGAATTCTCCAGGCAAGAATATTGGAGTGGGTTGCCATGCCCTCCTCCAGGGAATCTTCCCAACTCAGGGATTGAACCAGGGTCTCCTGCATTGCAGGTGGATTCTTTACAAGCTCAGCTACCTGGGAAGCCCAGTCCCACCAAAAAAAGATCAAAAGTGAGATTCCAAAGATTGAACTGTGACCAATAATAAAAATGTATCTCAGGGCACAGTTCAAGAATATTTACAGGAATACAGAAATTATTCATGATCAAGTTATTACTGATGAAAAGATGGCTGAAATGGCTTAAATTTCAAGCAAAGTCTATTTCAGAGGAAAGAATATTCTCAGGAAGAAAGACCGTCATTTAATAACAAAGAATGGTTCAATGCAACATCAGTCTGGCTACATCGACTCATCAATAAAGGTTAAATAAATAGTAAATAAGCTTAATGAAGGTGGAAGTTTTCTCTACCGTTCTGTATGCTCTCTGAAGAGCAGCACTGGGCATGCATTTGTGTCCTGGAAGCCCACTGTAATATCCTTTCCTCCATTCTGTGCAGTCTTGTAGACTGTGACTCATTGTGTATATAAATGACAATTTGGTTCTTTCCCAAGGAATTGGAGTCCTGTGGAGGGACAGGAAGGGGGAGAGAATTGACCAATCCATACCAATGCTCCAGGAAGGCTGCCCATTAGTTCTGGCTGACCTGGTTCTGATCCTCCCAAGTTATTCAGGTTTGTCTTCAATTTGATGAGCTACACAAGCTGACCTCTGTCTACCTCTCAAAACTTAATTATAATGTTTTCTCAGTTTCTCATTAAGCTCGAGTCATCCCAGGTTCTTCTCTCTCCATTAAATGTTCCAAGTTCCTCCCTCCAAGGCCTCATTCTGTGTTACTCCTCCTAGTGATCGGTTTCTGCAGTTCTACCTATAACTGGCCCCTTCTCATCTTCTGCAAATCAGCTCAAATGTTACTTTTTCCGAGAGCTCACTTTTTTGAATACTACCTATAGCCACCATCACTCCATTATTGTCTATAACATAGGGTCAGCACATTGGGGCCCTCAGGCTAAATAGCGCTTACTGCCTGTTTTCCTAAATAAAATTTTATTGGAATGCAGCTACATTTATTTTTTAAGATTGCCTGTGGCTGTTTTCACCCTACAGTGACTGACTTTACTATTACGGTCAAAGATTAAATGATTATGACCATAAAATAAAATTTGTTCAATAAAGATATACTAATTGAACACTCAATTTGTGCTCCATTTTATTCTTGTTTCTAAAGATTTATCAATTAATAACACTGTCAAGAATGTACAGTGACCAATTGGAGTAGCTGGCACAGTGAAAACATGTCTTGCAATGCCTAGAAACATTTCTTCCTGGCCCTTTGAAGAAAAAGCTTGCTGACCCTGCTTCTTAATATGGTTGCTTGTTTCCTTATATATCTTATCATCATCTGCAATCATCTTGATCATATTTTAGTTGATTACTGTCTGTCTCTACTCAACACTGTAGGAGTGAGGGAAGTAGGTGACTTGTCTGCTTTTAATTCAATGCATGCTGAGAGCAGAGCTCAACAAATATTTCTTCAATAGACGAGTGAAGAAAGGAGGTATATGTCTTAAACAAGTACTCAGCAATGACTAGCCATGCCACCTTTGGTATTCAATACGCAGGACAGTAAATTGTTCTCATCTTCTTCTCTAAGGCCAGCTTGTTCTTGTGTTCCAGACACAGTTTATGTACCAGGAATGAATTCATCCTCGGTTTAGTGGATCACACTAGAAGTGGGCATCCATCCAGAAGGCAGACCGACCTGAACGCTATGACCATGGGTAGAAAGATGGACTAGACCACACAATTCATTAGCTGGGTTTTTCAGGACTGACATTGGTAATATGGCTAAGGAGTTGGATTTGTCTCTGTTGAGAGATGCCTGAATCAGATCACATTTCTTGATCTTCAGGCATTCTTACATTGCGCCTGAGCTAATTTCAGTGTATATCTGTTATGTGCATGCAAAGCAAGAAAGTAAACATATCTAAGTTAGACTGAACAAAAATGCAATAAATAAGCATTTATTTACAGACTACCTCTCTTGCAGAAGAATGGAATATATGCTTTAAGATTTATCTGAAGAATCACTTGAAGACACGTGTGGCAGGTAGGTGCACCCAGGCAACAGCAAAATCATCATCCAGTTCAACATATCCTTACAGAGAACAGACTGTCCTTCTGAAGCCATTGGCACTAACTAACTGCTTGAAAGTACAATGTCTTGTCACTGATGTGCCTGATGACAGGAAATTCTCCTGGGTATGCTTAGAGTGGCATTTTTGTTTCATCACTACAGAAATAAAATTATCTAACCATCTTATTTATTTATAGTAAAGAAGTAAAAAGAAGTGTGGTTTCAGTGCTTTTTTCACGCTGGGAGCTGACTTTACTGTTACAGTCAAAGATTAAATGATTATGACTATAAAATAAAATTTGTTCAATAAAGATATACTAATTGAACACTCAATTTTTGCTCCATTTTATTCTTGTTTCTTAAGATTTATCAATTAACAACACTGTCAAGAATGTACATGATCATGGGTGTTGATTTGAATCATACACAACTTACATATGGGAACATGAAGAAACACTCAGATATTTTAGGAAAATATAAATTACAAAATGCTTAACATCAACAAAGTTTCGAATAAATTGTCACTTGTCCCTTGTCATGAACACTAGACATTCTAGAAAACAAGTAAGACTTGACCATGAAAGCTAGATATTCTGAAAAGCATTTAAGAGAAGAAAATTTGTCACATATCATTCAGGCGTTCCCTAAAAATAAGTCAAAACAAAATTTTGTTCTATTTCCCACTCTCTACTGTTACACTAAGAAAATAGCTCCTAAATATTTTATGTATTATCCTGTGAAAGAGAACAGGATTTTGTCGCTATTGCATTAACAATGTTTTCAATTTTCTAAGTTTTGCCATCACATGCAATTTGCTTTTATTTCAGTATTTTCTTCATATCAAATATCTTATTTGTCTGGTGTTTTTTTCCTAGTTATTTTAGTCTTTTCCCTATTTCTTGTACAATCCTGCTGATGATTTCACCAATTTTCTTTGTTTTCTCTTGTTTATGTATTCCTGGACATCTACAGCTTTGATCTCCTTCTTTTTCATCTTTCGTGTAGTCTTTCATTTCTTTTCTAAATTAATCCAAACAACTAATTTATTTACTTTGGATTGTTTAAACATACTCCCCACTAATGTGCAGTCAAAGGAACGACAAGAAGGAATGAAAAAGAAGACAAAAAAATTCAATTTCGTCTTGTTATACTGAAACAGAGACTCATGTAGATTTTGTTCAGATATAGTCTTTCAAAGAAAAATAACTTCTTTCTTTGTACTGAATTACAATCATGAATAGCAGTGAAACCATCACAACAAAATATTTCTCAGTTGACAACATAAATTTGAGGTGAAACCAGTGGCTTAAAACATAGACCACAATTAAAAATTAAGTAATTAAGTAACCATTCTATCAACCTTCTAATTAAAAAGACATTGGTTAGTTAGAAGGTTGATAGAATGGTATCAAGACAGGAGGCAGGGAGGAAGAGTGAGGTTTTGAACTGGGCGGGGATGAAGAATTTTAGGGAGGAAATGGGTGGGAAGGTTCTTTGCAGGGTTTTTGTTTGTTTTTTAAATTAATTTTTATTGGCGTATAGTTGTTTTACAATGTTGTGTTAGTTTCTGCTGTATGGCAAAGAGAATCAGTTACAGTATGTATACATATATCCACCCTTTTGGGGGTTTCCTTTCCATCTAGGTCACCACAGAACATTGAACAGAGTTTCCTGTGCTATACAGTAGGTTCTCAGTTCAGTTCGGTTCAGTCACTCAGTCGTGTCCGACTCTTTGCAATCCCATGGGCTGTAGCACACCAGGCCTCCCTGTCCATCACCAACTCCTGGAGGTTCTCAGTAGTTAACTATTTTAAACATAGTATCAACAGTGTAGGTATGTCAATCCTAATCTCCCAATTCATCACACTGCCCCCTTCCGCACCCGCTCCCCGCCTTGATGTCCATAGTTTGTTCTCTACATCTGTAATTCTATTTCTGCTTTGCAAATCAGACCATGTTTCCAGATTCCACGTATATGCATTAATATATGGCTGGCAGGTATTTGGTGTGGAGGGTGAGGGATGCTGGGCTGTAGGGTGACTGACGCTCAGGCACTGCATTTCTGCCTGCTTTTGCAATCTTCCTTTTGGCGCTTGTTTTAATGTTCTGAAAGTGTTTATTTCATCCAAGATATTTATTTTATCTGTTTGACTACTTATCATGACAAGGACTCCTCTGGACCTTTTGCCTCTTGTCTACTTGCTCACGGAGGAACCACTTGCTAATAAAAATCTATTGCTGTTTTTTTAAACTTGGGCTTCCCAGGTGGTGGGAGGTAAAGAACATGCCTGCCAATGCAGGAGACTTTAAAAGAGACCTGGGTTCGATCCCTGTCTTGGACAGATCCCCTGGAGGAGGGCATGATAACCCACTCTAGTATTCTTGCCTGGAGAATCCCATGGACAGAAGAGCCTGGTGGGGTAAAGTCCATAGGGCCGCAAAGAGTCAGACACGACTAAGGCAACTTAGCACATGACTATAATACTCTATGCACTCTCATTGCCAAACCTGAATAAACTGGCCATCTATTTCAAATATATGCCATGAGAATTAAGTTCAAAGAAATAAAAGAAAAACAGTAGGAACAAATATAATGAAGACTAAATCACATTTAAACATCTGTCTAGAAGTCATTTTAACATACATTCAAGATATTCCCTATCCTCAAAGCACAAAGTTGAATATAAACTTATTATATATGACAGGATGGAGAGGAAAAGGCAGACTAGCTTCACACAATAGCAGCGGGGGAGGTGGGGTGGGGGGTGGGGGTTTCTGCTGATGATCCAGGTATCCATTTTCCTGTTTCTAAAGAGTAAAGATGTGGAAGTTAAACAAAAGTGATAGAAATGAGTTACTTACAAAACCGAAATAGACTCAGAGACTTAGAGAACCCAGTTTATGGTTGCTGGAGGGCGGGAAGAGATGGGGCAGAGGGATAGTTAGGGAGTTAGGGATGGACATCTACACACTGCTATATTTAAAATGGATAATCAACAAGAACCTACTATACAGCACAGGTAACTCAGCTCAGTGCAATGTGGCAGCCTGGATGGCAGAGGAGTTTGGGGGAGAATGGATACATGTATATGTATAGTTGAATCTCTTCACTGTTCACCATCACAACAGTGTTTATTAATAGGCAATACGCCAATGCAAAAATAAAAGGTTTTAAAAAAATAAATAGTGAAGAGTGTGATTTGGGAAACAAGGAGGAAAAGAAATGCTTGAATGTCTTTGGCTGTGTACCTATGAGGAGGGCTTCCAAGGGTTTGGTTTTTCTGTATGCAAGTCTCAATAGATAGATGATACATAGATAGGAAGATGGAAGATAAATATAGAAAATGTATTTTCCTGTAAAAATATTGTTACATTTATCAATAAATGATTTTTAGCAACTAGACTGTCAATAAATTCCTCAATTTATTTCAACTATCCATCTCATTTTCTATGCTGCCTTGAGAAACCTTCTCTGTAACCATAACCAGCTGCATCTAAATTATTTCCTGCACTCATCATGTTAAAAAAGTGTTCAAATATACATGACTATATCTATAACACTAAAAAGTCTCATTAATTTTATCTTTAACTAACTTGATTAATAGTAGAAGAGCACGTATGGTTGTCCACGATCCTTTTTACATTCTTCAAATTTCCCTCAGGAAAAAAGGAACAGTAAGCTGAGTCTGAAATTATTATATTTTTATTACATTGTGCATTTCCAACACCTTAAATGAGAGTTTAGATGTGCTTTAAAATACAAAGAATGTGAGGTATTTTTCAAACATAAATTTCCTCGCAACGTCCTATGTCGTGAACTGAAGTATTTCCTATACAACAGTGAAAAAAATCTTTATGTTCTGAAATAGAAAACACAGTTCATGGTTCTACTGTCTGAAAAAGATCACAGTTGGCTGACTGTGTAACATCTCAATTATTAGTTCTTGGAATATTTCTCTCAGGGGTCTAATTCTGAGGTTGTAAATGTCTACCTCTTGAGGACTATGGCACTGAATGGAGGTTTTACATGAAGTTTCTCTGAATCAATAAAACATCAGTGCTTAAAACTGACTAAGAGAACCACAAGCTTTTATTGATGTTATTAGCAGTCAAAGCATTTAATGATGACCTATTTATAAGATGCTGTGTTAAGTATTATACAATTATTAAAACTGGTGATCTTTATTCTCATCTGTGTTCATTCCACGAATCCAGACCCAAATATTCAATTTACTAGGAGGACTTTGGGAGTCGACTGTGCTGTGGCAGTGAATTTCAGGAAGAGCTGTGGGAAGATGGGAGGGGGCATTACTATCAGGGAGGCGGTACAGAAATCAGGTTGGCTTATGACATGGCAGTGGTGGAGGGAGAGAAAGAAGTCACTAGAGTTGAGGAAGGCAAAGGGTTTAGACTTAAGCAGACTTGGACATCAATTTTCACGTAGAGGATAGAGAAAAGTAAATGGGTCAGAGGTGAGGCTCAGATTTTGTCATAAACAAATTTCGGTCTTCTGGACTTTGGGTGAGAAAGAAAAAAAAAATAGCCCTCACCGTTTTAATCCACTAATGCATTGGGGATTATTTGTTATTTCAGCAGAACAAAGACTTCTGTAACTGATCAAGTCATGAGAATTACATATAAACATATAGAAGGTGTATATATATATATGTATGTATGTATCCTCACACACCCCTTTACCCATGATTGTTCCTAAGCAACTGCAGCAGACAGTGCTGGAAAACAACAATACTGCTACTGAACTGCTAAGCTAGGCTACATAGGGAAGGGAAGACTGCTTTGGAAAAGCAAGGGGCAGTTGAAATCCCTTCCCCAGTGGAAAAGCATCGAGTCCCAGAGGGCTGGGGAGTGACTGAAAGTAGGCAGACAGTCCTTTGGTTCTGGAGACAACTTATCAATAAAAGCTGTTTCCTCTGGTGAGTGGAAAAACAAAACAAATCTGCTAGGTTTCTAGCTGTATATGAATAGTGAGAGTGTTAGTCACTCAGTCGTGTCCGAGTCTTTGCGACCCCATGGACTGCATCCCACCAGGATCCTCTGTCCGTGAAGTTCCCTAGGCCACGATACTGGAGCGGGTTGCCGTTTCCTCCTCCAGGGGATCTTCCCAACCCCAGGATCGAACCCTGGGCCTCCTGCATTGCAGGCGGATTCTTTACCATTTGAGCCACCAGTATAAGGCATAGATATGCTTAATCAGTCAGTCGTGTCTGATTCTTTGCGATCCTATGGACTGTAGCCAGCCAAGCTCCACTGTCCATGGGGATTCTCCAGGCAAGAATACTGGAGTGGGTTGCCATGCCCACCTCTAGGGAATCTTCCCAACGCAGAGATCAATCCCAGGTCTCCTGTATTGCAGGCAGATTCTTTACCGTCTGAGCCAGCAAGCAAGACCATAAGGCATAAATAAATCACCTTATATGCAAGTTAGTGCATGAATTGTGTGTAAGCCTACATACATATTCAGAATACGTATATGTATCACGTATTTACAATGTGTATTTATCATATGGGGGATATGTTATATGTACACGTGGTATTATTACTATGAACTGTGGCTACCTCAAGGCAGGTGGGCAGCAGGCTTGGCCTGTCCAGTCCTACAGGCATGTCTGAGGCTCTGCCCGCTGGTCAGACATCTCTCCAGCAGCAAAGCTGGCCTGGCTGTACAGATTTATATTTTTGGTCTTCTTAGGAAACTACTAATTTCACTGTATGTGGGTTTAATTTTTCCCTAGGAATTCATTAAGTGTTTGCTCTGGACATGTGGAAAGATCTTTATTAATAAAATTGATTCTACCCTAAAACTCTTTTCCCTTCTGACCTTTATTTGGTGTTTTCTCCACTTCTTACTAGGGTCTTGACCCTCATCAAGATGAGGGCTTCCTTCTGTCAAGGCTCCCATGTCACTGAAGTGCATGAAATTACTATAGTGTTTATATAATGTGTTATCTTTGTATAAATGTTACATAAATTATATAAATGTTATATTGACATGTACACACTTGCTGTATTTTAAACCGATAACCAACAAGGACCTAGTGTACAGCACAGGGAACTCTGCTCAATACTCTGTAATAAGCTAAATGGGAAGGTAATTTGAAAAAGAATTCTGAATAATTGAACTACTTTGCTGTACACCTGAAACTAATGAAACATTGTTAATCAACTATACTCCAATATAAAATAAAAACTAAAAAAAGAAAGTTATATATTTTCCTAAAAAATAAATAAATACTAAGAATCTGAAAAAACACTGATACAAATGTGATTGTGAAGGTCAGTTTGTCCTCCGTATAAACCATGATGTCACCCTAGTCCATGTGAGATGATGACAAAGCTAATCCCTGTGTGTTTTTCCAGAAAGGTGAAGTTAATAGGATCCCTTTTAATTTATGCATAGAGGTGCCTTGTGGATCCAGAGAGAGACCAGAGTTAGAAATGCCACTCTGTCCACTTCCAGAATGCAAGCAGTGGCTTCGATGCCCACCTTGGCCTGGATAAGAAATTACAACAATGATCTTCCTTGTACTTTACATCTATGAAAAAACTGTCAGGGATGAACTATTTTTTTTGGCTCTCATTTGCAAATGAAATATGATGTTCTAACACTGCCAAAACTGAATCTTTCTGAAAGCTAATAATATAATCTTCAGGATCACTGATAGCCAGTTTTCTTGGCAAATACAGTGAAATTAGGCTGGAAGAGGAAAGTTTTTTGTGTTTTTTTAAAATGAATGGAGAAGTGTAGCAGGCTGACCGTGTCACTGCCTGGAGCTCTACTGTCATGAGGACATCCTTCACTGACCTTCTCCTTCTACCTGACGTGTGACAAGCTCCCCCACCATCCTGGGCCCCCTCACTGGTGAGGGCAGGGACCCTCACTGCACATTTTCAATTGGCAACATGATTTTCCTCTAGGGCTTTTGCCTATTATTCTTTTGGCTTATTTACAGCTGGCACTGGTGCTAAAATATGTTATGGTTGGACATGTAAAAGGTAGTCTGTCCCCTTTCTTGGCAGTTTGATAAAATGAGTTCAATTTTCTTACTGGTTCCTGTCTCTAGAGACAGGCAGAATAATTGGTGCCCGAAGACCCGTCCAGTCAGGCTTACACTTAAAAAATGAGAATAAACGGTGACAGAAAACGTATTCACTGTGCAGATATAAAATGTTGGGACACATCATTTTATCTTCTCATGTAATGAGGATTTGGAAATGTAACATACTTTTTCATGTTAGATAATGAAAAAAAAGAAAAATTTGTATTCACACAACTAACAGTAATATATACTAAAGATCTGTGTGGATTTTTCCTAATATGGCAGAGTTTCAAGACAGACAAGTAAAAAAAAATCCCATATGGTGCTAACCATGGCAGGTTGGATTCCTAAGTTATCATTTAGAAGATAAGCTATGTGGGTCCCATGGGAGCATTGCCCCCTTTAGCCACATATATGTGAGTGGTTATTATGGTGTGGTTTTGTCAAGGGAACTTAGCAACGAGATAAAGTAACAGCTGTATATTTTGCCGAGAAGTTTGCTTAGGAAGGCAGTTGCCATGGGAACGCTTGGCAATAGCCATTTGATTCTGGGCCTTATGAAAGTGATGAGTTTACTTTGTCTAAATTATTTTCCTTGCACTGGCAACTTCTGGAGGGAGAAAAAAGACAACTAAATAGTCTTTTCCAGACATTTGCATATTAAAAAAACAATCCTCTTCATGTTTGAATAGATGGAGAGAAGACATTATTGACAGACTTCTTCACCAGTGAATCGGGTACTCATGCCAACAAATACATATTGTGTACATTCTCTGTGTTTCAAAAGAGCTCAGACTGCCTCAGCTATGCATTGCAGCCCCGCTTCACACAGATGGGTCTCATTCAATTATAAGTCTTCAGAAATGTGCCTAAAATAGTTGCAGCTGGGAGATATGTGTGTATATATATATATATATATGTGTGTGTGTGTGTGTGTGTGTGTGTGTGTATGTATGTATATATATATGCATATATATATATATATATATATATATATATATATATATATATATATATATATATATATATATATATATATTCCTATGAATGAGCAAAAACAAAGTGAATTATACTCCATGGGGAAGTCTCTGAATGGAAAATCTGGTAAACAGGCTCTTGGGAAAAAAGGAAAAAAAAAACAGGAAACAGATGCTGACTGATAAGAATTTGCTTATTTTAACCGGGAGACACCGGCCTGTGTACATATTGCGTACATTCACTGTATTTCAAAAGAGCTCAGACTTCTTCAGCTATGCGCTGCAGCCCTGCTTCACACAGATGGGTCACATTCAATTATAAGTCTTCAGAAATGTGCCTAAAATAGCATGCCTGGGGCTCCGTGAAGGGTTTGGCGAGCCGTTTTTCTCTCTGCAGGTGGCAGGGCTTCAGGGGACAGAAATATCTGGATCAAGAGATGAATGGATCACTTCACCTTTGAGACATGCAGCACGCATTTCAAATGTAAGAATTCAAGATGGTCTGGAGCCCTGGGCACCTACAGAGCTTGAATTTACTGCACAGTCCTGGGATGTCTGCCTTCCAAGCCAAGGCTGCACATCACCGAACAAGAGGCAAGTTCATACCCCTTCCTTAGCTCCCTCCTCCCCCTGGGCCTCCACATCAGGCCTTACTGAGAAAACCAATTTATTCTGCACTTGACAAAGCTGGACACGTCTGACACATTCTGGGGTTACCCTGCATTGAGGGACAGATCATCTTCCACCCAAGACCCCAGTCCTTTCGGTTAAGGTAAGCTCAGAAAGGCTGTGGAAGGGCAAAGGGAGGAGAAGCACATGCTTTTTTAAGTCTAAGGACCAAGAACTTCAGGCTTCTGACCTTTAATTATTTTAGCACGATCTACCTTCCACAATGGCTTCCCTGGTGGCTCAGATGGTGAAGAATCCGCCTGCAGTGCGGGAGACCTGGGTTCGATCCTTGGGTTGGGAAGAGGAGGGCATGGCAACCCACTCCAGTATTTTTGCCTGGTGAATCCTCATGGACAGAGGAACTTGGTGGGCTACAGTCCACGGGTCTCAAGAGTCGGACATGATATAGCAGCTAAACCACCACAACCACCACCAAGTCAACAGTGGCTCTGGGGTTGGAGAATATGAGGATCTCCCTTAATTCATCTGGGGAAGTTGACTCCTGATGTTGTTTGGGCGCTCTGACAGGGGAAGGTGATTTCACAGGAACAAGCACCCTATTTTGCTGGGTGTGTTAGCCTGAAGGTGCTCTGCTTCTGGCCTGTCTCTGAGGAACTCTGACCCAGCCAGCCGAGAAGAGGAGAACGAGACTTTCAGAATAATTATGATGGTGAACATTTATTTCATGTGCATTACATGTCTGACACTGTGAGACCGAAGCACTACTTCCCTGTATCTTTGAAATGACTCAGGGAGGTCAGGGCTACTATTGTGTCCACTTTAGAGGTGGGGAGGCCGTGCAGCTTGCCCAGTCTCCAAGTGGATTCTTTCAGCACTGGGGTCGGGGCAGGCTGTCTGAGTCTAGAGGCTGAGCCCTGAGCCCCTTCCTACACTCAAGCTGCCCTCGCCTCCTGAGGCTTGGAGGTCAGCAGCACCACTCCCCAACTCCTCCAGCCTCTGTGGACAGCAAGAGGCTCCTGGAGCTTGTCACCACCAGCTCTCCAATCCACATATCCCCACACACTTCTCATTTAATCTTATCATAGATCTGGAGTCTACTCAGCTGTTTGGAAATGTCTTGGAAGTCTTAATGCATTCATGACACTGATTAATTTGACTGTTGACAACCTCATTTAAAATTGTTCCCAGGACTTCCCTGATGGTCCAATGGTAAAGAATCCACCTTCCAGTGTAGGGAACACAGGCTCCATCCCTGGTCTGGGAACTAAGATCTCATGTCTCTGGGCAACTAAGCCCATGTGACACAACTACAGAGTCTGAGTGTCAAAACTAAGACTGGATGCAGTCAAATATAAATAAATAATTGTTCCCATTTGAGGTGTATATATATATATATATATATATATATATATATATATATATATATATATATATGTATGTATACACACATATAATATACACACATATATACATGAAATAAAATGAGGGCCACATAAAAGTGGAATATAGAGCCTACAACAGTGTAATCACAGAATTTAGAGTTTGACCAGAGTCCCCTTAGTTTCAGAAAGTTTTAGCAAAAATCAGTAGCATTATTTTAGAGACATTCTTTTTTCTGATTTATTTTGTTATCTTGTTATAACCTTACCTCCCCACTTCACTGAGTATATAAAAAAAAGGCAAAGGAAATTGGCAGCAGATTTAGTAGGATCTCAGAACCGAGAAGGAGAGCACATTGAAACATGGATGCCAAAAGCGGTATCCATTTGTGATGGCGTGCACACCCAGAAAAGGCATGGGAGATTAGGACCGACATATATACACTACCATGTGAAGAGAGATAGCTGGGAAGCTGCTGTATAGAACAGGGAGCTCAGCTCAGTGCTCTGTGATGACCTAGATGGGTGGGAGTGGTTGGGAAGGGAGGTCTAAGAGGGAGGGGATATATATGTATACATATAGCTTATTCACTTCATTGTACAGCAGAAACTGACACAATATTGTAAAGCAATTATACCCCGATATAAAAAGAAACAGCAATGACAGAACCATCATAGAACTATTAGTAGCCATGCTACACCTGCTTAGGTGCTATCTCATGAGACCTGCTCTGCTCTGAACATGCTTTCTAACACAGTGGAGGAGAGCAGTTCCTATCAACACTCCAAAGGTATTTTCTTGTGGCAAACACAGTATGCACTTCAAAAACATCGCCTGTAATTGAGCAAGTCATCCTTGTGCAAGGTTTTTTTAGAAATAATGCAAGGCTTCCTTCATAAGGGGGTAGCTGAACTCTGGAATGAATTACAAAGACTGTTAGGGGGGGTACATGCTGGAATTATAAGAAACTAAGATCTCTCACCCTGACTGTCAAACCCAGACCAAGTACGACATTTATTATTTTATGTCTCCCACTACATGATTATCTTTCTTCTTCATCCTGATATACATATATATGTGTGTATATATATGTGTATATATATATATAAACTCTATATAAATACACATAGAAAAGTTGGATCCAGATGTTGGGATATTGTTTTCTGTTGGGATTGATAGGAATGGAAAAACTAAATTGATTCTGCTTCATCGTATGAATTTCTGGGTCACCAAATCCAACATTTGATCTCCTGAAGATTTTTGGAGGTGGTACCATATATATAATCAAATAAGCACTGAAATTAACTTTGGCTTTGAAGCAAAGTGGAACTGGAGATGTCCCCATAGGAATCTATTTCTAACACAAATAGAGCTTTGGGAATGTTATTAAATTGGTATGTTAATCAATCAGATGTGTTTCCATGATCATTATTGTTGTTTGCCATCATAATTATAATGATCAACTGCTGGATTATTTGCCCACTTCCCTCCTCCAGTCCTCTTACTGAGAACTGACCCTTCTGCAAACCCATGTGGTCACATAGGTGACTCCCAGCACCTGAAATGTTCTTGTGTTTTGGCTGCAATGAACTGACTTAGATTTGGCTAATCACAGCTCATTCCCAAGGACTTTAGTACTGAGACTAAGAGACCCACGAAGTTTCTTCCCCAAGACTGCATCCTTACAATGTCGGAAACTTTTGGCAGCCTTGGCGTCACCATGTGGACAGGAGACAGAGGAAGCCAGCTGCAGAGGGAAGTGAGGCAAACATAGAGAGGATGTCTTCAGATTCCTATTGGGTCTCTGAACTCACTCAAAGCATCTGCTCTTTGTGTGTCCTTTCTTTCTTCTCCAAGTGTTTGATTCTGAAAATAAATACATGTTTTTAAGAAACCTTGTAAATAAAATACAGAAGGGTTCTGTGCATAAAGAATTATCATAGAATTGTGAGTGCAAATGACCATTAGAATAATCAGTAAATAACACCACGTTTTAAATTATCTTCAGAAGACTCATGTCTGCCACAATGAATGGCACAAATGTTCAGGAAAGCAAATTTATAAGCAACTAAAACATCTAATAGCTTCAAAGCAATTCAAAATGTGACAAACATGATGTAAATACACAAACATGGGAGGAGAAGCTGGAAAAGATTCAAGGAATGTATTATCTCAAAGCACTAATAGCTTTAGAGAATTGAGTAACACATTTCTGATGGGCCAAACAACATCTTCATCACATAATTTTTGTTGTCTAATAGTGACTGTGAATTAGTATTTCGTGGTAGATGAAAAGGAATACAAATATTTGTCATGAAAGGTTTTATCATGTTTACCCCAAGCTATAGAAAATTGCTTACTTACTATAATCTGAATCACCTATTTTAAGCATAATTTTCCTTTTATCTAGGACAGACTATAGCATTTTTCTGATGCTCACAATACTTCTAAGTATATTAATATTCTTTTTGGTATCTCTCTCCCAAGGTTTAATCTGAGCTTTGCATGTTAAAGCTTTCACACAAGATGTTTTCAAGGAAAAAGAATTACACAGATATTACATCAAGATTTCTGCTAAATAAATTCTAACAGAATAATCTTTTTATCATCATTCAACATGGAACAAATATCTAATAAATGCCTTTCCTTTATCAGACAGCTCTGACCTAGTGCATCAGACTTAAAAATATACAAAGTCAAAATAAAGTTATGGAATAATATATATCACTTTGTGTTCATTGCCTGGAAATGAAATAAACCACCTTCCCCATCCAGAACCCCCTCCCACCTCCCTCCCCATCCCATCCCTCTGGATGGAGAACACATGTATACCCATGGCGGATTCATGTCAACATATGGCAAAGCCAATACAATATTGTAAAGTAAAAAAATAAATAAATAATTGAAAAAAATACAAAAAAACCCACCTTCCCCTTTAAAATTAAAATTTCAGATAAACACAAGTTTCCACTGTTTTTGCAAATCTTTTTGTTTTTTCCAGTAAGATAACTGTATTTTACCTTCTTTTTGTCTCGATAATTTGTAACTTGGAAATAAATGTAAGTGTGTTTGCAAGACTACAACAGAGAATCTTTTTTTCCCCCCTGAATAATTTGGAGATAAGTTGCCAACATGATGTCACATCCTGCCAAAATACTTCAGTGTTTCTTACAAAGAAGGACATTCTCCTACATAACCCAAATGCATCAAAATCAGGAAATTGACATTACACATTATCACCATCTAATTTAGAGACCCATCCAAGTTTTGCCAACAGTTCCAATATCCCCGGGGAAACTAGAAGATCCTACTCAGATGACACGCTGCATTAAACTGCCCTGTCTTTTTAGCTTCCTTCCATCTGAAAGAGTTCTCACACTGTCCTTGTCTTTCATGACCTTGAGACTTCTGAAGATTATAGGATGATTGTTTTCACAAATTTCCTTGAATTACAAGACACTAATGGAATCATGAAGAAAAGTTACTCCCTCACTGTTTCCAAAATGAAAATATTTAACAATTTTAGATAAAAATATTTAAATATTATCTCAATTGTCTATCAAACAAGAAAACTCACACATGGACACACACTTGTTGTTGTTTAGTCACTAAGTTGTGTCCTATACTTTTGCAACTCCATGGACTGTAGCCCGCCATACTCCTCTCTGTCCATTGGATTTCTCAGGCAAGAATACTGGAGTGGGTTGCCATGCCCTCCTCCAGGGGGTCTTACTGACCCAGGGATCGAACCTGGGTGTCCTGCATTGGCAGGCAGGTTCTTTACCACTGAGCCACCAGGGAAGTTCCAACAGACAATGGTTGATGAGCCGTCATTCCTCTTGGTTCTCTAGAGTACACCACTGGGTCTCCTTCCCTGGCTTACCTCTATCCAGCTAAAAGAAACGGAAAAGAATGGGCATCTCACTGCTTTTATTTTAAATTATAGACCAGGTGTGCAAAGAGGTCATTTCATTTGAATCACACAGTGTAAAGGTCATGGATTAAAGAGAATTTTCAGTTTAGTATTTTACTTGGCTTTCAATGCATTAACGGCTGGAAAGGGAAAAAGCATTATTCAGTCTCCTCAGTCTAAATGGAATGTTAGGAATTCCTAACTATACCTTTGGGTCTATCTAAACACAGCAATAATAATTACTTAGTCATCTAACCAGTCCATTCAGTTAGACAACTTGCTTAACGTTTTTTCCTTCTCCTGATAGGATGGGATAATTGCCTGTATTACTTCCATTCACTGTAGCAGCATTACCATGACCTTCCCTGCAGAAGTTAATAAACCTGCACCTGAAATTATTTTCTTTTTTGTTTGCTTTGTTTTGCTTTGGGGGTTATGGATATTTGCACATTTTGTATGTCACCAAAGAGCCAAACAGTGAACTGCACCATTTCCATTTTCTAACCCGTGAGTTTAGCCAGTGTATGTAACAGAGTATTTCACTGTAACAGAGCAATTATGATCATTTTAGGGTAGATTTATTGTGGTAGAATTAGTAAATGGCATTACAGGAGAGCAAAACCCTACTTAGAGAAATCTCTCTGACCCGGGGTGGGGGGTGTCTAGAATTTTGTGGAGGGAGATAGATGGATAGAAGCAGCTGTCTGGTATATGTTTAAGTTTTAGGCTTCTTGCTCATTGTTTGAAAATGTTATGCTTACATTGATAAGAAAAATAATTAAGATAAGGCTTCCTGAAACAGAGATAGTTTTGAATTCTCTTCCACAGTCATGATATAACTCCTGAAACTTGTGTTACGTTTCAGGTTAATTTAGATTTGTGATGTCCAGGGAAGAGTTTGGTAGTCATCTACAAAGCATCAGTTTAAAGGGAAGACTTGATCGGAGACATGCAATTAGCTGGGAGGAGAGTTCTCCAGTCTCTGCGGTTGTGACAAGGAAGAGGTGTGACCCTTTCATTCCTGATTTCTGGGTAAGGACTAGATTGTTACTTCTTATTTTAACTTAATGGTTTTGCAAGAAATTCTCTGTCTTATTTCTTAATTTTATAGCACTGTGGGCATATGTAAGCAAAGAAAACAATGGTATGAAATTAATTGCTGGATTGAAATCATCATACAGGGAAGAAAGAGCTGATCTTTTGCCCAATAAGAGAGAAACTGTAGAACTGAGATTCTGGGAGATATTGAGTAGTAGTTCTAAATAGACGCACTACATTTTTAGGGAAAAAGAATGAGAAAAAATACCCTAAGGCTATCAATGCCTATTAAGAAGTGGATCAAAGGAAATAAATGATTATAGCCTTAAAAGTAAATTTCTACCTGCATAATGAAAATAGTAAATATCATATTTCACAGGGGAAACGGATGAGTAGTTGAATAGTAATTTACCTCACCACAGCCAGGATCTTAGAGGCTGGCAATTAGTATTATAAACAGGAAAGGGGATCATAATCTAACAAATTTGGAATCTGGCCAGGAAGAAAATTGATCATAAAGAAGGCATTCTAACCTAAAAATTTATCTTCAACAATAAGCATCAATATTGCCTAAGTCCTTAGTAGTTGCATGCAATCAAAAAGGCATGAATAATTTTTCATTTATAAAGGGGGACAAGTAGTTATTTTAATATTTTATCCATAGACAGCATTCTCTTAAAATACACTGTGTTCTGCTTACTAATGGAGAGGACAAAGAAATACCTGCAAATATAAAGTTTGAAAAAGATAAGACAGTTTTCTGCCCCTCCAAGCAGATGTTTACTTCTCTTTGCTGGAGCTCTTACAGTCACTGTTTAAACACCTCTGGTAGCAAGAAATGCACATCCATCAGTAGATGAAGTATTCCTTCCATTTCCTAAGAGATATATTTTTTAAAAAACCCAAAACACTAATTCAAAAAGAGACAGGCACCCCAGTGTTCACTGCAGCATTATTCACAATAGTCAAGATATGGAAGCAACTTAATGGATGAAAGGATAAAGAAGCTGTGATGTGCACATGTGTGTGCACGCACACACATACACATGTAAGCAAATAACTTCTTCATGCTTTCTCTGTAGAGAAGTGAAATAAGTTAGGAAAGCAATTGAACATATTACTAAAGCAAAAAAGGGGGCTTAAAATACCCCCATCTCTGAGTCGTAGGTATACTTTTTCAGCTTGATTAAACAGATAATCACCCCATTTCTGGGCTCTGCTTTGTTATCAGAGACAGTTCCTGAAGTTGATGTGCTTTGTGTTCATGCACCGAAGTAGTAAATGTTGCCCTTGCAGACACATTCCCACTGCTCCTGTAGTAAATTCTTTGCCTGTGAAACTGCCTCGGGAGCACCAGGACTGTGCTGTCTACACCATCTGCAACCACTGGCCCCGCTTCCAGCTGAGTCCACTTGGTTCTTTATCTCCTCTAACCGGTGAAGCTGAGCCTCTGAGTGCTGCTTTGGATGGACTAAAAGGAGGTTTGATCTGTCCTCTGTGTACACAGGAAGCCTGGACCTCGGCCAAGGGTGTGTCCTCTGTGCCCAGTGTGGTCATTTCTCACTTTTGCCCTGTGGGATTGCGTGACTATGCAGGCCAGCTCTGGGCCTCCCTCTCCCCGGGGACTACATTGCTATGGGGCATCAGATTCTCTGAAATGCTTTGATCTTTCAGAATCCACGGCATGACCCTATCTGGAAAGCCACAATGCTCAGACTAGTACAAAGGAGACACAACAGAATGGTGACCTGTCGAAAAGGATACTGTCCTTATCTCGGACGTCCCACCAGCATCCAGGTGAGGAGATGTAGTGTCTGTGGGCCTGCCTCCAGGCAGCACAGTGGCTTCAGGCCCGTCTTTTCTCTTCGTTCCTCATGTGTCTCTTTACAATGAAAGGTAAAGAAAGTGAAGTCACTCAGTCGTGTCTGACTCTTTGCGACCCCATGGACTGTAGCCTACCAGGCTCCTCCATCCATGGGATTTTCCAGGCGAGAACACTGGCGTGGGTTGCCGTGCCTTCCTCCAGAGGATCTTCCTGACCCAGCGATCAAACCTGAGTCTCCCGCATTGTAGGCAGACACTTTACCATCTGAGCCATCTGAGTCTTTAAAATGGGACAGAGTTAATGTCTATCTCAAAGGGAGGGTTTGAGGGCTAAAGAGGCATTAAAGGTAATGCCATTCAGAACAGTGACTGGTTAAAATAATAAGCCCTCTACTAATATTCTTTAATAGCAGGGAAGCTCTTTTTTTGTTTGTTTTTTCATATGATGCTATTCTAGAAAGACTTCATTTAAACTGATTTCCAATATACATCTTTCAACTAAAAAGAATAAGGCAGAAAGAATTCAAATTTTTAGGTCTCTTGACACCCAGTCACATAGGTGCTTTTAGTCCCATTTCTACATAAAGCAACTAAAGACTATGCAGCTTATGAGAGATACTGTGCACTGTGTGTGCGTGCTCAGCCGTGTCCAACTCTTTGGGACCCCATGGACCATAGTCCACCAGGTTCCTCTCTCCATGGGATTCTCCAGGCAAGAATACTGGAGTGGGTTGTCATGCCCTCCTCCAGGGGATCTTTCTGACCTAGGGATTAAACCCACGTCTCTCACAGCTCCTGCATTGCAGCCGGATTCTTTATCACTGAGCCACCCGGGAAGCCCGTGTGGGCAGTATATAAGGTTACACTGCACATAGGGTGCCATAATTCTCCGGTTCCAGAGGGGGAAAACTCAGAAGTTCTAATGCATACTTGTCAAAATTAAATTAAAAGAATGTTACTCGTCATCCATTCTACTGTGAGAAACATTATACTTGGCACATTTTCAATAAAACTAAATGAAATAAATACAAGTGAAAAGTTCAGCTACTCAAAATAATTGGCTTTTGAGTCTTCTGACTTTCACTGTGGAAATTTGGAGATTTTTTTTTAAGACACAGTTGTTTCCTATTTTTAAAAAGCTAAATTTTAAGATTAGCACATCAGGCAAAGATAGTTCAGAGTCAGATTTACCCTTTACAAAGCCATTAAGAGGCCCCTAAAACATAGGGAGCCCTGGAGGAGGGCATGGCAACCCATTCCAGTAATCTTGCCTGAAGAATCCCATGGGTAGAAGAGCCTGGTGGGCTACAGTCCATGGGGTCGCAAAGAGTCGGACATGAACGAAGTGATTTAGCACATGCAAAAACATCAGCAGATTGTTTCATTCAGGGCATTACGCTCTGTGAAGTCCTCTTTTGGAATGCTGAGGTTTGAGCTGATGAGAGCGGGAACGAGAAATTCTGCATGTGGCTAATTGACCATTCAAGCAATGGTGGCAACAGGATAACACTACGATTCTGAGTTATGATTAGAGGTGGCTGTGAAACCTAAGGGTTTTTTTTCCTGCCAGCAGGATAAACCTTATTATACCCTCTGAATACTTCATACAAGGTAACAGATTTGTTTGTTACAGGTAGCATTAACAGAGATGCTATAATACCACTTTGGAATCAAGGCCATAAGATTCTACATTCTGAGTATATATTAAATGCTCATAGGATGGATTCTTTTTTCCCTCACAATCCCATGCATGTTGCGTTTTATCTATCCATGAAATGTAGACAAATACGTTTCCAAGTAATTTTGTTTTAAAATTGTTATTTGAGTTTCAATCTGCTGACTTTACTTTGCTGATCTTTATTTAACAATAGTATGAGTTACCTTTTACCTTTTAAATCATGTGATGACTTGACAGACAATGGATTGTACTTAGATTTCAGAGCTAATCTTGTGGTTATTGCCATTTCATGATTGTACACTATGCTTTGATGAGATCCACGTGATTTGGGTCTAGGGACATGTCTCCTGCTTGTTGTGACTCTTTGGGAAATTTCATGTTTTATTTGCCAGCATCCATTTGTGGCAAATTTGTGCCAGCTCAGCTTCCGGGGGACAGGTGGCTGATTGAAGTGGCAATTAGCTGATGGCTCTGCTGGTAGAGGTTGTGCACAGAAATTTTATGACATTCTAATGCAGACACCAAGGCTGTGTGCCAAGGGCAGTCTGACTGAAAAGTTTATGAAGATCTAGAAACAAGCTTTCCAAAACTCTGGCACTTACAAATGCGTGCATGCTAAGCCACTTCAGTCACGCCCAACTCTTTGTGACCCTATGAACTGTAGCCTGCCAGGCTTCTATGTCCTTCAGGATTCTCCTGGCAAGAATACTGGAGTGGGTTACCATTCCCTCCTCCAAGGTGATCTTCCCCAACCCAGGGATCAAACTCATGTTTCTCACGTCTCCTGCATTGGCAGGCAGGTTCTTTAACACTAGTGCCATCTGGGAATCCCCCCAAAATATACAGACTAATAGAAAAATACCAAGATTAAAAGTGTATATTCTTAGTGGGTTTGCTAATGTCAATGCATGTTATTCTCAGCATCTCTTCTTATGAACTATTTTTGTGGCTACAGTCCATGAAAAATTTTTGCTCTATATATCTATATATAATTCCATATCCCTGTCCCCTGCCACCCCACCAAAAAGCCTGTGATAATATTAAGAAATAATCTAACTATATTACTGAGAAAAGAGTTATAAACAATTGACCAAAGTGTATGCAGTCATTATTCATTTTTTCAAGTGTTTAAATCAACTTTTTTGCTTTAAAAAGCACAAAATGTACCCATTAGCAGAGTACATCATGAGAAATGCTGGGCTGCAAGCAGCACAAGCTAGAATCAGGACTGCCAGGAGAAATATCAATAACCTCAGATATGCAGATGACACCACCCTTATGGCAGAAACTGAAGAAGAACTAAAGAGCCTCTTGATGAAAGTGAAAGAGGAGAGTGAAAAAGTGGGCTTAAAGCTCAACATTCATAAAACTAAGATCATGGCATCCAGTCCCATCACATCATGGCAAATAGATGGGGAAACAGTGGAAACAGTGGGAACAGTGGCTGACTTTATTTTTGGGAGCTCAAAAATCACTGCTGATGGTGATTGCAGCCATGAAATTACAAGACGCTTACTCCTTGGAAGAAAAGTTATGACCAACCTAGACAGCATATTAAAAAGCAGAGATATTACTTTGTCAACAAAGGCCCGTCTAGTCAAAGCTATGGTTTTCCCAGTAGTCATATATGGATGTGACAGTTGGACTCTAAAGAAAACTGAGCACCGCAGAACTGATGGTTTTGAACTGTGGTGTTGGAGAAGACTCTTGAGAGTCCCTTGGACTGCATGGAGCTCCAACCAGTCCATCCTAAAGGAGATCAGTCCTGGGTGTTCATTGGAAGGCCTGATGCTGAAGCTGAAACTCTAATACTTTGGCCACCTGATGCCAAGAACTGATTCATTTGAAAAGACCCTGATGCTGGGAAAGGTTGAGGGAAGGAGGAGAAGGGGATGACAGAGGATGAGATGGTTGGATGGCATCACTGACTCAATGGAGATGAGTTTGGGTAAACTCCGGGAGTTGGTGATGGACAGGGAGGCCTGGCGTGCTGCTGTTCATGGGGTCACAAAGAGTCAGACATGGCTGAGTGACTGAACTGACTGAAGGGTAGAATTCAATGACTATTTTTTCTTTTAAAAAAAACTACTTTCTAGAGCAGGTTAAGCAGAGAAATCATACAGAAAATAAAGTGAGTGCACATAAAATCTCCCCCGTCCCTGACAAATTCTCTGTGTTACTGACATCTTACCTTAGTGCAGTGTGTTTGCTAAAACTGAAAAACCGACACATATTTTTCAATGACCTAAGTCCATACATAACTAGGGTTCTGTTTTTGTGGTGTAGAGTTGTAGGGGTTTTGACAGATGCCATCTATGCACATTTAGAGTATCATACAGGATAGGTTTACTCCCCTAAACTCTCCCCACTCTCAGTCTATTCATCCCTCCTTACCCCAGTCCCTGACAACCACTGATCTTCATGGTTGTGCCTTTCCAGATCGTCATATACTTGGAATCCTACCATATACAGATTTTCACCCTGGATTCTCTGACTAGCAATGTATCATACAGGATAGGTTTACTCCCCTAAACTCTCCCCACTCTCAGTCTATTCATCCCTCCTTACCCCAGTCCCTGACAACCACTGATCTTCATGGTTGTGCCTTTTTTGGTGTTTTTCTAGCTATCTTTTTGTTATTGATTTCTAGTTTAATTCCATGTTGGTCTGAGGACATTCTTTGCACCTCCTTCATTGGTCTTTTGATTTGGCCACATAGGGCCTCAGGGACTGAATCAAAGCAGAGCTGGATTGGAAATAGCTGAAAATGTCCTCCATGTCACATGTCCACCATGGCTTAACTGAAGAATTTTCATGGTGACAGTATAAATGGTCACATCCCCTCCTTGCTCTATGCCTTCAAAGGAATAATATAAGAAGCTGAGAGCAGTTCAACTTTCAAAATGTGAGCATACTCTATAAGAAGCAAGAGAAATACTAGAAAAAGTGCCAAATTTACTGTCATGTAAATTCCATATTGCAATCTATATTTCAACCAGAAGAAAGCAAAGTAAAAATAATATTGCTCTGGCCGTTTTGGTCATTGATAGTATGCATATATTAAATACACACGAAGAACTTTTTTGAAAGAAATTAGGAGCCACTTTAGAACCAAGAAATGACTAGACAGCTAATGTCAGAATTGGTTTTATTTTTTAATTGAAATAATTACACTTGTCATTAATTTCAAATCAACTGATGGAAACTCAACTGGAGTATTCATAGGATAATATACAATGACCCTGAAAGTTACCTGGTAGCCAAAAACCTTACATAAATTTGAAATAGGGGCTCACTATATACTTGTTTGCAAAGAAGGGACCACTCATTTTATCAATGCAAATTTGACTCTAAATTACTAGGAGTTTAACCTGATGCAAGTAAGGCTCAGAAACACCTAGAATTAAGACTACGACTCTCCACATTGTCATCTGCAGAATAACTATTTTTCCTACCAAGGAATTCGTGCACTTCAGCTTTATGAGAGGATTAATTATTTTCAGCTGTGGAAAAGCTTCTAAGAAGCTTTTTATTAAAAAAGATTAATACTCGAACTGAAATGCTCACTCTAAAGATACAAACCACAAAACTTTTAAATTCATGTAATAATGCTGACATCCAAATAAAATATAACATTATACATATTAAAAGTATAATAAAAGTTGCATGATGAGATGAATCTATTCATAAAATTATAGTGCTCACTTACAATGCCCTCTTTAGGGAGGAAATTTATGTCACAGTATAAATCCCTCAGTTCTAAACCATTGCCCTGAAAATCTACCAGCAAAAATACATATTTTTGGCTTTCTTAGGTTTTCTTGAAATCCTTTTGTTAGGAAAATGCTCCAAATGACACAGAAACATAAAGGATAGCATGATGAACTGTTTTGTTTGTTCCTCACAAACCACCCATGGCTGTCATCTCATGTCTTCCTTAAATACTCAGCATACACAGAGAGCCTTCTTTTCTTCCTACAGGACTTCTAGTCTTCAGGAATTACTTAATAAAATTATTCTGACAGGGATTATCACATATTAGTAGATTAATATCATGAAAAATAATTTAAAAAATTTTATCTGAAATATACATACAGTATTACACATTGCTTCCCATATATGTGTATATATACCATATTACATTTCATATATATTACACTCCATATTCTAAGTTCAGTTCAGTTGCTCAGTCTCGTCCAACTCTTTGCGAGCCCGTGGACTGCAGCACACCAGGCCTCCTTGTCTATCACCAACTCCCGGAGTTTACCCAAACTCATGTCCATCGAGTTGGTGATGCCATCCAACCATCTCATCCTCTGTCGTCCCCTTCTCCTCCCGCCTTCAACCTTTCCCAGCATCAGGGTCTTTTCCAATGAGTCAGCTCTTCACATCAGGTGGCCAAAATATTGGAGTTTCAGCTTCAGCATCAGGCCTTCCAATGAACACCCAGGACTGATCTCCTTTAGGATGGACTGGTTGGAGCTCCTTGCAATCCAAGAGACTCTTAAGAGTCTTATCCAACACCACAGTTCAAAAGCATCAATTCTTCGGTGCTCAGCTCTCTTTATGGTCCAACTCTCACATCCATACATGACTACTGGAAAAACCGAAGCTTTGACTAGACGAACCTTTGTTGGCAAAGTAATATCTCTGTTTTTTAATATGCTGTCTAGGTTGGTCACAACTTTTCTTCCAAGGAGTAAGCGTCTTGTAATTTCACGGCTGTAGTCATCATCTGCAGTGATTTTGGAGCCCAAAAAAGAAAGTCTGTCACTGTTTTCCACTGTTTTTCCATCTATTTGCCATGAAGTGATGGGACCAGATGCCATGATCTTAGTTTTCTGAACGTTGAGCTTTAAGCCAACTTTTTCACTTTCCTCTTTCACTTTCATCAAGAGGCTCTTCAGTTCTTCTTCAGTTTCTGCCATAAGGGTGGTGTCATCTGCATATCTGAGGTTATTGGTATTTCTCCCGGCAATCTTGATTCCAGCTTGTGTATCCTCCAGCCCAGCATTTCTCATGATGTACTCTGCATATAAGTTAAATAAGCAGGGTGACAATATACAGCCTCAACGTACTCCTTTCCCATTTGGAACCAGTCTGTTGTTCCACGTCCAGTTCTAACTGTTTCTTCCTCACCTTTGTACAGGTTTCTCAGGAGGCAGGTCAGGTGGTCTGGTATTCCCATCTCTTGAAGAATTTTCCACAGTTTGTTGTGATCCACACAGTCAAAGGCTTTGGCATAGTCAATAAAGTAGACGTAGATGTTTTTCTGGAACTCTCTTGCTTTTTTGATGATTCAGCAGATGTTGGCAATTTGATCTCTGGTTCCTCTGCCTTTTCTAAATCCTACTTACAGTATTGCACATTATTTCCCATGTATGTGTATATATATCATATTACTTTCCATATATATTACACTCCATAGTCTAAATGATGCTATAATACAGAGCATGATGGATACAGGACCCCCCTCTCACTCACAAACAACAGTTTCCTCTTGTGCCATCTCCACGCCATTAGTAAATTCTGTGAATGTTTTTGTGTGTCTGTTAATTTTCACAATGAATCTTTAATCTCTTCTGAGGGTAAGGTTTAGGTTTTATTCATTTTTTAGGTCACACTTCTGCAATACTTTGGACAAAATGAGCTCTCAACAAATACTTATTAAACAAATAAACTGGGTGAAAACCAAATATTAATAAAAAATATTTTGATCAGAAAATTGCAATCCTCTTAGTGAACACTTGGCATGTGCTATGTTTAAATTATCAGCAAGTTTCAACCTCAGGCCAGTTTGTTTAAAATGAAAAAAATTAAATCAATAAATGGAAAATGGGCCCTGTTCATGGTCACATAATATAAAATATAAATAGTGTTTATGTGCCCTCTGCGGAAGTGAGTTGGAGCAAGTTCCGGGAGTTGGTGATGATCAGGGCAGCCTGGTGTGCTGCAGCCCATGGGGTCACAAAGAGTCGGACATGACTGAGCGACTGAACTGATACTGATGATGCCCTCTGTGGAACCGATCATGATGATTTTTAAGAGCTGTAAGAAATTTTTAAATTTAAAAGCCATGAGAAGAAATGTTCACCTAGAGAGTATGGAGGAAGAAAAATTTTAAATATTTGTGTTGTCATACTGAAGTACAAGCCCATCTTGAGTCTGTATTAGAAAATGTAGTCCCTACACATGAATTAAATTACATGAGTCTTATATATCTGACACTGCAACCCTGAGACACTTTAAAAAATTAAGCAATATATTCACAAAATGAAAACAAATACATGTGGCTGCCTATGGAAGAGCCATGTATCACTGACCACTGCAGTGATCAGACATTAGATGCACATCGAGAATATACACCCATCTACATAAATGGAAACGGTACTACAGGAACAGATATATTTATGTCTTCATAAATGTTTTTCTAGCCTTTGCATTCCCCTCCCCCAGGACACACACTGTGAATTACACAAGCAGTGCAAGAACCCACTAAGCAAAGCCAACATTCCTTGGATCTGAGTGTCATTAATCATGAGCGATCTTGAGTTGGTGAGTACTTGGCTTTCATAATATGGGGGACAATACCTTTCACCATCAGACAACAGAGTTTCTAAAGAGAAATATCTCTCTTAAGAACACATATACAAAAAAAACCCAAAAAAAAACAAAACAAAAAAAGAATACATAGACAACAAGAATGCTCCTATGATGGGGTAGGTGATGAACAACAGGGCAAAAAACTGTAGATGACAAGATATGTTAATGTACAAAGTGAAAACAACTATGTGTGTGTGTATATATATACTTATACATTTATACATATATATTTTTTTTTGGTAAGTAGCAGAATCATAAAATTTTTGATAAGTTCATCAAAGAGGAGATACATACCTGGAATTTCCCCTGGTAGATTTCCTTGGGACTCAATACATACTTAAGAACCATGCTGACCAAATACCTCTTAAAATTAATATTTTAATTTGTATTACAGTAGAAACATTACTTTTATGGAATGGAGCATTATTGGGCTAAGACATATGGAGCTAAGACACAAATATTACACCATCATGCATAATGAGCTACATTCAGTAAAGAGGTTTTTAATTATGCCATTGATGAAGGTTAAGGATTAATTAGGGACAACTCAGTAACTACCTTTAATCCCACAGCACAGTGGAATAAACGCTTTGGAATCAAAGCCTTAAGGCTAAATTGTGGTTGTGTGACTCATGGAGTATCATCTTGGCCTTTCCATTTCACTTTTAGTGACACAATTTTTCTCATGTTTAAAATCATGCAGCAGAACTGATAAGGTTCAAAGCCTGCTATACATTAGATCATCAGTTCAGTTCAGTTCAGTTCAGTCGCTCAGTCATGTCTGACTCTTTGCGATCCCATGAATCGCAGAACGCCAGGCCTCCCTGTCCATCACCAACTCCCAGAGTCTACCCAAACCCATGTCCATTGAGTCGGTGATGCCATCCAGCCATCTCATCCTCTGTCGTCCCCTTCTCCTCCTGCCCCCAATCCTTCCCAGCATTAGGGTCTTTTCCAATGAGTCAACTCTTCACATGAGGTGGCCAAAGTATTGGAGTTTCAGCTTCAACATCAGTCCTTCCAATGAACACCCAGGACTGATCTCCTTTAGGATGGACTGGTTGGATCTTCTTGCAGTCCAAGGGACTCTCAAGAGTCTTCTCCAACACCACAGTTCAAAAGCATCAATTCTTCAGCACTCAGCTTTCTTCACTATCCAACTCTCACATCCATACAGACTACTGGAAAAACATTAGATCATATTTTATAATAAAAAATGATGTGGCTTATACTGTGGGGTTTCCATAAAAATAGGTCTCCTGAACAACAAAAACACATTTAGGAGATTAAAACATATAAAACAACTAAAGGAATGGGACTTCCCTGGTGGTCCTGCAGGTAAGGCTCCCTGCTCCCAACAGAGGGGGCCCAGGTTTGATCCCCGGGCAGGGAACTAGATCCCACATGCCACAATTAAGAGTTCCCATGTTGCGACTAAGACCCTGCATGCCACAGCTAAGACTGGGTGCAGCCGAATAAAACACAAGTCAAAACGAAACAAAGACACACACACACACAAAAACCAAAGTAACAAACCACACACACTAAACTAAGTGCTAATATAATAAGTGGGCTCTTGCTGATTGCCAAGGTCAAGAAAACACAGCTACTGTGGATACATGTTTTAGGAGGAGTTGGTATGAGGATATACATATTTACAAAGAAAGATATGAAAATACTTTCATGGGCTGGAACCTGGGGCATCCTCCATCCACACATAGACTAACAGGAAAGCAGCTCTAAGGAAGAAGCTGGCCCAGCTGCCCCTGTGGTCAGTCTTCCCTGTCTCTCCCTCTCCCTGACTCGCCTGCCCCTCTGTGGAGTGACCAGCTCCTTCCTGCTCTGGTGCTCAGTTCTAAGGGTGAGTCAGTGACAGGAAAGGCTACAGTCCAAACGCACTCTGCCTTCTGCTTCTCCGCTGTGGCTTCTGACCCCACTCCATCCCAGGGCCATTCCACAATGGGGTCCTCCACTGTGTTTTACGTGGACTCTCCAATGGAGAGAGAACTGCTGGGGTTGATTGGTTTCAGCAGTTCTTTCCCCTGTTGGACTGTGGGCCAGAGAGCCACAGTTGGCTTCGGTCCGGGTCCCTACTCTAAAAAGGCAGGGCCGAGATCCTCAAGAGTGGTCAATCCCCACACGGCCTGTGGTATCCCTGCAGCACTTCCACATTACCTGATTCCAAAATAAACATGGCTCTGTTTACCAAGTAGTTTAGTCCAAAAGACTCAACAAGTGTTTATGTCCTAACAACTTAGTGGCCATTGGAAAAAATAATACACATAAGTTGAAGGATAAATAATATTTTTATTTTATAGTTAAATAACTACCATGACTCAGTACTAGAAAATATGCACCTGTTAGGCATTGCACGACTTCTTAATCCTCATTTCTGGACCTGTGTTGATTTTCACTGCATGTGCTTTTTATTATAGCAAGCACCCAAACCTCTGCTTTGCAAAGATGTGACATTACAGAAAGTTGCGATAAAAGATCTGCCTGCAATGAAGGAGCTGCAGGAGACGCAGGTTGGATCCCTGGGTCAGAAATATCCCCTGGAGAAGGCATGGCAACCCACTCCAGTATTCTTGCCTGAGGAATCCTATGGACTGAGAAGCCTGGCAGGCTACAGTCCATAGGGTCACAAAGAGTCAGACATGACTGAAGCGACTTTGCAGCATGCAATGTTGAAGTCACTAATTATTCAAGCTAGTATTTTAGCAGTGTTTGACAGATGCCATGGATCTCTCTGTTTCCTTCAAAAGTTTAAAACATCTTGTGGGGCTCCCACGCATTTGTTTGATCCCCAGTGGTACCTTGATACAGTTTCTGAACCATGTTAATAAGAAAGATGGTAGGCTGTCTGATACACAAGAACTTAAGGAAGAGTAAATGAACATGATATGCATTTTTTTCCTCAGAAGGGATTAGTGACTATGACAGAAATGAAGTACCTGAGGGACAGTTCACTCTAGTTGATTATGAGATATGGGTAACAGTTGTAATAAGAGTTGTAAGAAAAAATAATCACTGAGGAAGAGTCTATGGAAGAGCTCAGAGTGAAGGAAGGATAAAAACTATGCTGAGATGAAAGCAGAGGGGGTTCCCAGGTGGCACTAGTGGTAAAGAACCCATCTGCCAAAGCAGAAGACATAACTGACCCTGGTTTGATACCTGGGTTGGGAAGATACCCTGGGGGAGGAAATGGCAACCCACTCCAGTATTCTTACCCGGGAAATCCCATGGAAAGAGGAGTCTGGTGGGCTACAGTCCATGGGGTCCAAAGAGTCTGACATGACTGGAGCAACTTAGCATGCAGGCACACACGAGGAAAGCAGAGATGCAGAGTCAAGGGAGCCTGCTGGTGCCATGACAGAGGAGTCACCTTTGAATATGGCTTTGGGTGAGACTGCTCAGTCAGAGATGGAAACATGGGCTAATGTTGGGGAGTGAACCCCCTCCTGTAACCTGGGTATCAGGGGATGAGGATTCTCCCTCTTGTCTCCTGGGAATATGCTCCATCAGTCCTGAACTAACCTCCCTCTTCTGTCACTCTAACATTGCTCTCTAATTGCTTCTTTTCCATTAGCACATACATGAACTCACTGAAATCTAACTTCTTCCTTATTGCTCCCATAATGATGTCCATTCTTGTTCAATATCTTCTGTATGGTAAACCCAACAAGCATGTCTCATCTCTTTACTGAATTCTCAAAACCCTTTCTCCCCTCAGCATTTCTTCTTTCTGCTTCTCTCCACTTCCTGTTTCTTCCCTTCTCTCTGGACGTACTTCCCTCCTCTCCTCTGTAGAAGGAACTATTTTTCTCTGTCATCTCTTCGCACAGAAATCCTCTCGGGAGCTCAGTGCAGCACTCCTGTCACTCTGAACACATGGCCCGCTCTCGCCCTGGGTTTTCCTCTTACTTCCCAGCCCTCTGGCCAGGCAGGTTCCCCCCACAACTCCCTGTGGTCACCCTGAACCCCCTGCCTCAGCTCACATGCTCCTTGAGGCTTCTGTGCCTTTTGCACATGCATTCTCTTCCTCCTGAACTAGCCACATCATCTGCAGAGACCAAAGCAAAAGGAAAAGCCCCTTAACCCCCCAAATTACTAAGAATTTCAGAGCTTTAAGGCAAGCACCGGTCCCATGGGCCATGTGTGTCTACACAGGTCACTCTCCCTGCAGCCATGTCTGTTTCATTGTCTATTGATCCTCCGACACTCACCTCAGGCTTCCTCTCCTCCTGTCTGACCACGCATCCCCACTATCTCAGTAAACACTCCACTCCTGTGCACCCCTCAACCCCATGCTGGTTTCCGGGCCTACTTTCCTGACTGTGCTGTGATATCATTAACAGCAAGACAGTGTGTCTTTGTATCTCCAGCACCTTGGACCATGCTTGGTAAAGTTCAGTTCTCAGTGAATGTAAGTAATATGGTGGGGGCCAAGAGTAGGAAGAAAAAATGTATACAGGATCTTTAGACAGTTAGAAAGAGAAAAATCCAAAGATAGGATTCTATGTGAACTGGAAGACAGTTCAGAGAGGCAGAAAGGAGGGGAAAAATACAAGTTGAGGGGAGCTGATACTGCAATCTAGAACTAGTTGAAAACTCCAACACATCTGACCTCCACATATGTGAACCTTATTGAAGTTGTCTCCAAGTTTAAACACAAAATCCCAAATGAGGAAAAGAACCATAGGGTTACACCTAGGTTAACCCTACCAAACAGCAAACTAAGAACACAGCTTTTCCCATGTGTCCTGTTCAGCACTGGCTGTTTGTCCTGTGTCTGAAGGGGATGGTGTGTGTTGAGGAGGAGGATGTGGTGCTGGGGAAGTCTTCTTCTATCATGCAATTCCACCTATTGCCCATCCACTGCTGTGCAGACCTTTATAGATAAGCCATCATATGGGGGGAGGCATGATAACTGCTAAGCCAAGCCACGTGGTTCCTCCACAGATGCCTGCATCTATTCACATGTACAGGGTTGTACTGTAGAGCCCACAGAAGGGTGCAACCAGGGCCAGGATGATCTGCACCCTGCTCAGAGCATCATCGTGACTTTCTCATTGTTTGATCTTAATTTAACTCCATAAAATACAGGTCTCATAAAAACTTGTGTTTAAAAATATCTTGCATTTGATCATCGGGCTATCAGATTGGCTCCAAGCAAGCTCTACATTTTTTAATAAAAGAACATCCTGCTGGCAGTGGTACCACAGCAAGAGTGCAGAACACTATGCCAGCATCATCATATTTCTCAGAGGTATAGTTTTATGCAAAAAAAAATGATTTTAGAAACTGCAGGGAGGGGAACAACCATGGGGAAATGAAAGATTAAATATTTTTAATGTGAGAAAAGTGAAAAACCATGTGTGTTATTTGATGTTCTACATAGGATTGTTGGTAGGTTTAATTGTTGAAAATAGTCAAAGATAAAAATAAAGGAAGGAAAGGGAAATGTGACTGCTGACTGAGCATATCAGCTTTCTCTGTCTGGTCCTGAGTTGGGAGTGAAAATAGGATTGATGGCAGCTGTTGTCCCTGTCCTGACAGCCCTAGAATGACGTCTGCAGAGGCTGCGGGTCAGACTTCTAGCATCATGTGTGGTCTGGCCATTGTTCATTTGCATATTTAGTCTCTCAATAGTACTTGACTCTCAAGAAGATCTCCTAAGTGGTTGGAGTTAAAATTCAGGATTTATAATACAATAGGAGAAAAAAAGGAAGAGCCTGGTATCATCATTTTTGAGTGCTTCTATGTTACCAGCACTTCTTATGGCACTTATTTTTATATATTTGAAACTGAAAACAAGCAATCTATATTACTGATCCCATACTGAGATAGAGAAATAGACCCACAAAATTTGAACTTGTCCAATAACAGGGAGTAAGGTTTCCCAATGTGTAGGTTTCATTTGGTGGAAAAGGGCTTCTAATGCTACATCTGTGTGTAATACAATTATATTATGAGAATATCTACATGAAGGTATGAGGTTGCTTTACTTACGAGTGACACATCAATAAGATGCTATCCACTGATCTACAAACCTTATTTGTATTCTGTCAATTACCCAACTGTTGCTCTTTCTACTGCAGCTCCAGATGATCCCACATGCCTGGGGTTGATCACTCTCATTTCTGATAATGTTCACTTAGAAAAGGCATAACTTTAATTTCTCCCTTTGTCATTAAAGAGTATGGTGTGTGGTGATGTTTTTAGAGCATAGAAATACTCTATATCTCTCCATACTTTTATCCACTAATTTTAGGGTCTATGGTCATTCTTGCCTGAATCACACTTGATTGTGGTGTTTACAAATGGTGATTTTCTATTTTCACCATTCCTTCTCTCTATATATGCTGGAATTACACTGTAAGAGAAAGTCTCCTTTGCTCCCATTTATTTATTTGATTATTTATATCGAGAGACTTATGCATAGGTGCTTTATTTTATGAGCTATAATTCATCATTGTCATTAATTATTTTGTAGCTTAAATTGTCCCACATTCTCCTTGCATTTAAAAACATTTTGTTCTGTATTTTTTATTACAAGCTCTTTTGCATAATTTAGGCTTTTCTCAAATTTTCCCGATTTTATTGACCCAATAAAGTCTGCTAATAACAATTTAAAAGATTTCTATATACATTTACATGATACATTTAACAAAACCCACAGTTGTGTACCTGTAAAGGGGTTTTCAAAACATTATGAAAAATGTATTGAATGACTAACATGTCCATACTTCTTTTAGGTCACTGGTCTTACTCACTACCACTTCCTTCTGCATCTAGTTATACCAAAAACTATCCCCACCCTTCATGTGCATTGTAATATTTATCAACAGAAGATAGTCCTCCCTATTCCTTTAAGTTTAATGCTGCAAACACTACTATGTCTGGCAATAAATTATGACCCCTGTTTTGTTTCTATCTTCATCTGCTTGTGTTAGTGAACTTTTTCATTTTTCTATACTGATGTAATTTCCCCCATTGCTGTTATATTCCTCTGGTCATTTCAATAAGAGAAAATTTACACATCTACACTTGTGTCCCCGTCTGACAAAGAGTCCCTTATGTTTGTTTCTGACGAGTTACTATAAGTTAATATATAGACTGTTTATGGTGGTGCTGAGGATGTACCTGGGAAGGATATGGTTTGAGGTTTATCAACTTGGCTAATGCTGGTCCTGAATAATAAGTCAACATCTAATGCTCTGCTCTCAAATACTAATTAATTCTTCCTTTCCTCCCTCACATTAATTTAGTGTCGTTCCAAGTCTTTTGGGGAGAGTGCTAGCAGCTTTCATCAGGAACACTCTTATGCCTTGCCAGAGGTTTTTAATTAATTGCAGTAAATGCAGTGGTTTTGGACAACCAAATTTAGAGAAGAAAGATGAGTTTGGAAGATGGCTCTCCCCTTTGGAAAGTCTGATATTCCAAGATCTCAATAAATCTTTTTGAACCTAATAGAACTGGAAGTAATTTTCTCATATCTTTTTTAATACCCAGACAGTCTGGTAATCCAGTTACAAGGACTCTTGTAGTCCAACACTCATATTAACATCAACTTCAAAACACAAAATAAAATAAATGCAACAAATTAGTTCAGTATTACTATTTATAATAAGATATTTCATTCTGATGACGAAGACTATGCTTGCATGTACTTTATATTCACACATGGCCAAAAATATCCAAGTAAGCATTTTAAAACTCTGCTAGCCAACGAAATCTCCTGTGTATCATTACAAATATCTTTTTCGGATATTTTAAGCTTTTTCTGAGTTTACTTATTTGAAAGCCATATGATGGAGTCTTTTGTAAACAATATTATCTAGTGAGGAATTACATGAAAGTTAAGATGCTATGTGGCTTGAATGACTGATAACTATTATGTGAACTTAGTATGATGAACTCAGCCATTCATCACACTTTGCTGCACATAAAATGTGAAAACAGTTACACTCCTCCAACTTTCTTCCATGTATGTTCCAGAAGATCAGGAAAACTAAATATTATGAGGGAGGGAAGACCCAATAAGTGGTGCATTCCACCTCAGAGGCCTGTGTGGGTCTGCAGTAATGGAGCTTCCCTGGAACCATGACCAAAGCCATATATAATCAAGTCTAGGAGCCAGAGAGGATGGAAATAAAGCAAAGAAGGATGACTTCCCCAGTGAGGCACAGCCTTCCCAACCCCAGGGGTCAGAGACGGAACAGCCCTGGAATGTTCTGTCTTTCTAAACAAATGTTAGCTTTTGTGCATGTTGATTTTTCATTCTTTACTGAGCTTTTTCAAAGAATTCAACATTTTAGGAGTGCACAAAAGTTTTTGGACACCGTGGCCTGTTTGGAAAGAATGCCTTACTTTAGTCTCTGTCAAGACCTGGGATGGACGAAGGAGCTCCCAGGCCCTGCAGCTGAAGTGGGGAATGAATCAGAGGTCCCTCACTCAACCGTAACCCTGGGCCCAAGTGCTTGGGTGTGCAATTCACAACCTGCCTAAGGCTGGATCAAAATCAGGACCCACAGGTCCCTCAGGACAGTAAACTAGGATGGGAAAATGGACTTGAAATAATGCTATATAAACTATGTGGTGAAAATATTAATAATATAATCATTTGGGGAAACTCTATCATTTTAACACCACCAAGGTAGCACTTAAGAAACCATAAGCAGTAAAGCAGCTTTTAAAATGTATTAAAAAAAAAATGAACAGGGGAGAAACACACCTACTCAGCAAACTGGGCTCAATGTGTATAAGGTTCAAAGAAAGATAAACAGTTGTAAAGTCTGTTGGTCAAGGGTTACCATACCTCTTAAATGACAAGTTGCCAAAGGTTACTGCAGGCATCAGCTTTGCTAGAAACGGTTGATTTAAAAATGACATGCTCAAATGAATCAATTCTGTTAGGGACATTGAGAAAGGTAGGGAAAAAACATAAAGCATAGATCGATCTTTCCTTTAGGTTTTATTTAGATGGCTGGACATTAAAGTATGTAAGTGTTTCCTCTTTTATCTTCTATTTTGTTAGTGAAATAGAACTTAAGAGTTTCCCACATGTTATACAGAACTATATAAATTGGGTACGTGTTATTATCACTAAATACCCACAGAATTTTGTGCCTACTCAGCAACATTTTTATGTTCCTCTGAAATTCCTACAACTATATAATAATACATCAAAACAATGCTCCTTGTTTCTTAAGGGAATTCTCCTCATAACTAAATTTATTAGGAAAGTGTTAGTATTTCTAACACCTGTTCAGTTCAGTTCAGTCACTCAGTCATGTCCGACTCTTTGCAACCCCATGAATTGCAGCACGCCATGCCTCCCTGTCCATCACTGACTCCCGGAGTTTACCCAAACTCATGTCCATCGAGTCGGTGATGCCATCCAACCATCTCATCCTCTGTTGTCCCCTTCTCCTTCTGCCCCCAATCCTTCCCAGGATCAGGATCTTTTCCAATGAGTCAACTCTTCGCATCAGGTGGCCAAAGTATTGGAGTTTCAGCTTCAACATCAGTCCTTCTAATGAACACCCAGGACTGATTTGCTTTAGGATGGACTGGTTGGATCTCCTTGCAGTCCAAGGGACTCTCAAGAGTCTTCTCCAACACCACAGTTCAAAAGCATCAATTCTTCGGCGCTCAGCTTTCTTCACAGTCCAACTGTCACATCCATACATGACTACTGGAAAAATCATAGCCTTGACTAGACGGACCTTTGTTGGCAAAGTAATGTCTCTGCTTTTCAATATGCTATCTAGGTTGGTCATAACTTTCCTTCCAAGGAGTAAGCGTCTTGTAATTTCGTGACTGCAATCACAATCTGCAGTGATTCTGGAGCCCCCAAAAATAAAGTCAGCCACTGTTTCCACTGTTTCCCCATCTATCTGCCATGAAGTGATGGGACCAGATGCCATGATCTTAGTTTTCTGAATGTTGAGCTTTAAGCCAACTATTTCATTCTCTTCTTTCACTTTCATCAAGAGGCTTTTTAGTTCTTTTTCACTTTCTGCCATAGGGGTGGTGTCATCTGCATATCTGAGGTTATTGATATTTCTCCCAGCAATCTTGATTCCAGTTTGTGCTTCTTCCAGCCCAGCGTTTCTCATGATGTATTCTGCATATAAGTTCAACAAGCAGGGTGACAATATACGGCCTTGACATACTCCTTTTCCTATTTGGAACCAGTCTGTTGTTCTGTGTCCACTTCTAACTGTTGCTTCCTGACCTTCACACAGGTTTCTAATATATACCTAATCCAGGCAATGGAGATTTCTCTATTTCCTATATTTTCCCAGGAAGATTCAGTATTTTAACTTTCTCATTTAGAACTGCACTTAGCCAAAATTGACCTTTATATGTAGTATGAGTTAGTAATCAGAATTTTTATTGAGGCAATATTGCCTTATAACATATAAGTTTCATTGTGCAGCATTATATTTCTACTTCTGCTTACATCACAGACTGCTCACCACCAAAAATTTAGTTTTGGTCACCATACAGCTGTTGATCAGAAATTTTTACCAGTGAAAACACTTTGATATTGGGTGTTAGTTCTAAAAGGTCTTGTAGGTCTTCATAGAATCATTCAACTTCAGCTTCTTCAGTGTTACTGGTTGGAGCATAGACTTGGATTACTGTGATATTGAATGGTTTGCCTTGTAAACGAACAGAGATCATTCTGTTGTTTTTGAGATTGCATTCAAGTACTGCATTTCGGACTCTTGTTGACTGTGATGGCTACTCCACTTCTTCTAAGGGATTCCTGCCCACGGTAGTAGATATAATGGTTATCTGAATTAAATTCACCCATTCTAATCCACTTTAGTTCGCTGATTCCTAGAATGTCGATGTTCACTCTTGCCATCTCCTGTTTGACCACTTCCAATTTGCCTTGATTCATGGACCTAACATTCCAGGTTCCTATGCAATATTGCTCTTTACAGCATCGGACCTTGCTTCTATCACCCATCACATTCACAACTGGGTGTTGTGTTTGTTTTGGCTCCATCCCTTCTTTCTGGAGTTATTTCTCCACTGATCTCCAGTAGCATATTGGGCACCTACTGATCTTTTAGAACTAATGCCCACAAAAATGTCCTTTTCATTATAGGGGACTGGAAGGCAAAAGTAGGAAATCAAGAAACACCTGGAGTAACAGGCAAATTTGGCCTTGGAGTACAGAATGAAGCAGGGCAAAGGCTAATAGAGTTTTGCCAAGAGAACACACTGGTCATAGCAAACACCCACTTCCAATAACACAAGAGAAAATTCTTCACATGAACATCACCAGATGGCCAACACCAAAATCAGATTGATTATATTCTTTGCAGACAAAGAAGGAGAAGCTCTACACAGTCAGCAAAAACAAGACCAGGAGTTGCCTGTGGCTCAGATCATGAACTCCTTCTTGCCAAATTCAGACTTAAATTGAAGAAAGTGGGGAAAACCACTAGACCATTCAGGTATGACCTAAATCAAATCCCTTATGACTATACAGTGGAAGTGACAAATAGATTTAATGGACTAGATCTGATAGAGTGCCTGATGAACTATGGATAGAGGTTCGTGACATTGTACAGGAGACAGGGATCAAGACCATCCCCATGGAAAAGAAATGCAAAAAAGCAAAATGGCTGTCTGAGGAGGCCTTACAAATAGCTGGGAAAAGAAGAGAAGCGAAAAGCAAAGGAGAAAAAGAAAGATATATCAATTTGAATGCAGAGTTCCAAAGAATAGCAAGGAGAGATAAGAAAGCCTTCCTCGGTGATCAATGCAAAGAAATAGAGGAAAACAATAGACTGGGAAAGATTAGAGATCTCTTCAAGAAAAGAGATATCAAGGGAACATCTCATGAAAAGATGGGCTCAATAAAGGACAGAAATGGTATGGACCTAACAGAAGCAGAAGATATTAAGAAGAGGTGGCAAGAATACACAGAAGAACTGTACGAAAAAGATCTTCATGACCCAGATAATCATGATGGTGTGATCACTCACCTAGAGCCAGACATCCTGGAATGCAAAGTCAAGTGGGCCGTAGGAAACATCACTACGAACAAAGCTAGCGGAGGTGGTGGAATTCCAGTTGAGCTATTTCAAATCCTAAAAGATGATGCTATGAAAGTGCTGCACTCAATATGCCACCAAATTTGGAAAACTCAGCAGTGGCCACAGGACTGGAAAAGGTCAGTTTTCACTCCAATCCCAAAGAAAGGCAATGCCAAAGAATGCTCAAACTACTGTACAATTGCACTCACCTCACATGCTAGTAAAGTAATGCTCAAAATTCTCTAAGCCAGGCTTCAACAATACATGAACCGTGAACTTCCAGATGTTCAAGCTGGTTTTAGAAAAGGCAGAGGAACCAGAGATCAAATTGCCAACATCCACTGGATAATCGAAAAAGCAAGAGAGTTCCAGAAAAATATCTACTTCTGCTTTATTGACTATGCCAAAGCCTTTGACTGTGTGGATCACAATAAACTGTGGAAAATTCTGAAAGAGATGGGAATATCAGACCACCTGACCTGCCTCTTGAGAAACCTGTATGCAGGTCGGGAAGCAACAGTTAGAACTGGACATGGAACAACAGACTGGTTCCAAATAGGAAAAGGAGTACGTCAAGGCTGTATATTGTCACCCTGCTTATTGAACTTATATGCAGAGTACATGATGAGAAACGCTGGACTGGAAGAAGCACAGGCTGGAATCAAGATTGCTGGGAGAAATATCAATAACCTCAGATATGCAGATGACACCACCTGTATGGCAGAAGGTGAAGAAGAGCTAAAAAGCCTCTTGATGAAAGTGAAAGAGGACAGTGAAAAAGTGGGCTTAAAGCTCAACATTCAGAAAACAAGATCATGGCATCCAGTCCCATCATTTCATGGGAAATAGATGGGTAAACAGTGGAAACAGTGGCTGAGTTTATTTTGGGGGACTCCAAAATCACTGCAGATGGTGATTGCAGCCACGAAATGACAAGATGCTTACTCCTTGGAAGGAAAGTTATGACCAACCTAGATAGCATATTGAAAAGCAGAGACATTACTTTGTCAACAAAGGTCTGTCTAGTCAAGGCTATGGTTTTTCCAGTAGTCATGTGTGGATGTGAGAGTTGGACTATAAAGAAAGCTGAGTGCAGAAGAATTGATACTTTTGAACTGTGGTGTTGGAGAAGACTCTTCCCTTGGACTGCAAGGAGATCCAACCAGTCCATCCTAAAGGAGATCAATCCTGGGTGTTCATTAGAAGGACTGATGTTGAAGCTGAAACTCCAATATTTTGGCCACCTGATGCGAAGAGCTGACTCATTTGAAAATGCCCTGATACTGGGAAAGATTGGGGTGGGAGGAGAGGATGGGATGAGGACAGAGGATGAGATGGTTGAATGTCATCACCAACTCAATGGAAATGAGTTTGGGTAAACTCTGGGTGTTGGTGATGGACAGGGAGGCCTGGCATGCTGCAGTTCATGGGGTCCCATGGAGTCAGACATGACTGAGTGACTGAACTGAACTGATCCTTGGTATTACCTGTATTCAATTTTAAGCTTTCTGAAAAGCAGGTTTCCTGTCTTAGTCATCCCTCTGGTCCCGACTAATATTTTTCAAAATATGATGAATGATGTTAATTGTATTATTAAAAAGAGCCTCAGAGATTGTAAAGATTAGAAACATTATATAAAGACCCTGAGATATATACAGTACTTTGATAATATAAACATGGTAGTATACATATGTCCATTTTATGTATTGAATTCACCTTAACAATTAATTTTGATTAAGAAAAAATTTCAAATCAGAGTATGTTTCAACACTGAAACCACAATTTCTACAGTTGTCAATACCTGCACATTGTTATCACTCACTGAATAGCATTACATGTGGGATTAAAAACATAAACTGAATAAAATTTGGGTTAAGTATAGTTGAATAAGCCATAGATGAATGAGGCCATTGACAAGAAACCTATGTTATATTGGACTGCATATAGATTTCCCCTCTCTTCTCCTTCATTTGTATCTCTTTTTTTCCCATTTAATTGGGAAAAAAGAGGATATAATGGTTCAGTTTTGATGTCAGTTTGACTAGGTTATTAGGCATCCAGACACTTGGTCAAATATGATTCTGGGTTTGTCCCTGAAGGTGACTGTGGATGAGATGAACATTTGAATCAGCAGACTGAGAGCAAAAAGACTGACCAGGGTGGCCCTCCCGCCTTTTCTGCCTGGAATTCTGGGAAGCGCGGGCAATGGGTGTGGCAGGGGCCCCAGCTGGGCTGGGACCCCGGGGAAACAGGCGGCAGGCAGGGCGCGAAGGTGAAGGGAGTGCCGGGGTTCAGTAGACTGTTTTGGGAAGAGGACGGATTTGCACTCGCCGTATTTATGACCCCCAACCATCAGATCAGAAGTCAAACCCCACTAGTCCTCTCAGAGCCCACTGCCTGGCATTTCCCAACGTCTTCCTGCCATCCCTTAGGACAGTGCAGGATACTTGGTTGCTTTGACGTGGTCAGGTTTCTCTTGGGGATGAAGCTGCGTTGTGTGGTTTCCGTTGTGTCCGGCGTGCCAGCGTCTGCCATGGGACGTTGTTCTTCATAGCGCAAACAGCTTTGCGCTCAGCCCGGGTCAGGATGCAGACAAGGAGGGAAGATGCTCTGACGCTGTAGCAGTTGGTTTCAGGTAAGATGCTTTCGGAGTGTGCCAGTTTTGAGATCCCTGGTAGGTTTCCAAGGCCCAACAGAGGTTTTAGAGGCGCAGCAGCCCGGTCTGTCTTTGCCGCGGGGCCCTTTTGTCCGCAGACCTTTGTACGGAGAAAGTGGGCTTGGCAGGGTGTTCAGCGACCTGTTTTTCCGTGAAGGAAGTGAGGCTGCGGGCAGCTGGGCCTCTCAGGAACTTGGCGCCTTCATTGAGCTGTTGAGCAGCAGCGAACAGAGCAGCTGGTGACCTCTCCTTGCCCATTACCGAATGTTTGCTGAGGCGGAGGTTGGGGGGATGGGGTGGGTAGTGGGGGCGGGGTGGCTGCTTCCTCACCTTCATCAGGACTCCCAAGAGCACCTGGCCTGGAAGGGTGGGCTGTCTTCATTTTCCACTAGTGGATCTGCCGCCCTGTGGCGCCCTGGCCCCTCCTATATTCCATGGTCGTCCAGTCCATTGTGCCTATCAGATCCTCAGCTCTCGCCAGAGGCAGCCCCTCCTCCAGCCCAAGTCAGAACCAGCTCCACAGAGAGAGTAACTCCCCAGAAAGAGCAAAAGCTTCCCCGGGCCTCCCTCCTGGTTGGGACCAGAGGAGGGCCTTTGGTTGCCAGATCCCCTCAGAAGATTCGTTGCCTTGTGCGTTAACAGCAGACTGGGGTCCCTTGGTTTCTCGTCATGTCAGAGGCACTAAGTGAAGATGGTCATGTAATAGAGCCCTTAGCATGTGGCAGTTTCTACACCCTACCCCTCTTGTATCCCAGCCAGTAGGTACAGGCAAACCCTTACCAGAGACTGGTAATAGTCCCTCAGCCATTGGTCAGCATTACAGTGGTCCCCTCCCTCAAGTGAAGGACTGTCAATGAGCCACCATTATTGGGCCATTCAGCCAGTGGTGAGCAGAGTGGTGGTGATCAGGCAGAGTGAGATAAGAGGCAGATCCCCACCTTCTCCCAGGACCCTCCAGCTGACCTGGTCCTGGCCAGCAGTTGAGCTGGGGTCCCAGGGAACAGACTGGGGGCTGTGTTCTTTGGGGCTCCAGAGCCCTTGCCAAGTCTGCCCGCTGGCTGGGTCCAGGCCTTGAGGCAGCGGTAAACCTTGCCCCCTTCCCTGTCTCTGCAACCTCACGGCAGCAGCCATCTACATAGGATGCAGTTTGCTTGACCTGTCCCTGCCATGTGTGCAGCCTGAGGAGCCCGAGGGCCAGTTGGGTTCTGGGTGCCCAGCTCCCTCAGAGATGACAGCTGGGCAGGGTCTGGGACATGGTCCTGAGGGAGCCATCAGCTGAGATCTGCTGTTCAGCCAGGGTCTGGACCTCAGAGGGTAATAGTCGTGCCTAGGGACTGTGCACTTTCTTGTCAGAATGCAGAATAACATTTGCTTGATAGGAACAACAGGAATTATTGTTACCTGACCATGACCTGAGCTCAGGAACAAAGACTAATATGTTTGCAACAACTCACCCACCCCTCCCTCCCTTTCCCTAGGAAAGGGCTTTGCTGAGAGCTGTTGGGGAGTTTGGGGTGTTTAAGGCATGAGCCTTCATTCTTTGTGGGGGCCGTGCAGTAAACCTTTTTCTGTTCCAAACACCGACATTTTGGTGTTGTTTGGCCTTGCTGTGGGTCTGGCACATGGACTTGCATTTGGGTGACACTCAGATACGTGTATATTCTGTTAAAGAACCACTTGAAAAACTGTGATGTTCCTCTGTCATACCAGCCAGGATGCAGATGCAGGAGGAGGATCAACTAGTTGGAAGTTTGGGGATAAAATCTTCTCATCCTTCTGCAAGCAGTTTTCAGGAAGAGGAGCGTGGAGCCGGCCGAGAGGGGAGGTCAGCACTGAGAGTCTAGTGTGTGGAGCCTCTGCCCAGGAGCTCCCGTCCAGAATCTGCTGCTGGAGAAAGAGGCTTGAAGATCAGCAGTGGTTGACTGAGACTCAGGAGCATTTATAGATTTAGCTTCCCTTCCCTGACCCTCCTCATATTCTGGTGTCTCTGCCTTAGACTGTCGGAGCCGGAATGAAACATTTGCAACTATTCGCCCTCAGGGTGAAAGGGTGGGAGCCGCTGCAGTTGTCAGAGGCAGCAGGCACATCTCCGGTGGATGTACTGAGCATTTGGAAGGCTGATCCCAAGTTCAAGGGAAGCAGATGTTGCCCCTGAGCTCCATCTCTGCACTGCTAGACATAGTGGACATTTGAGCTGCCTGACCTGGAAGAGAGAGGGTCTCTTCAGAAGATTTTGTTTTTATTAAAAATAATAATATTATTCTCAGATGCTTGATGAACTGTTGGAGATATGCTTTTTATATCATGCATATAAACAAACCATTTGGATGTCAAAAAAGAGGGACATTATATAATAATAGAGGGATCAATTCTTCAAGAAGACATAACAATCCACATGCATATGCATGTACCAATAGAACATCAAAATAAATGAAAAAAATGATAGAACTATAAAGAGAAATAGATAAATTTACTATTTCAGTAGGAGATTTCAAGAAACTTCTGTCAGTAATTGACAGATAAAGCAGGCATAAAATCAGTAAGAATATAGTTTAACAGCACCATCAATCAACTGGATTTCAAGAACATCAGATTACCCATTTTTTAAAGTTTACATGGAACAGTTACAAAGATAGACCATATTCTATGCATAAAACGTACCTTAACAAATATGAAAGTATAGAAATCATATAATGTAGGCTCTTATAATTAGATTGAACTGGAAATTAATATCAGACAGATGGCTGGAAAACCTAGGATATCAGACAACACACTTCTAAATATTAATGACACATGGTTCAAAGAAGAAACTCAAGAGAAGTTATTAATAAAGGTATTTTAAACCAAATAAATAAAAATTATACTTTTCAAAATAAAAATCAATTGAAATGTGAATTTAAAGGTAAAACATCAAAATTTGTGAGATGCAGCAAAGGAATTCTTAAAAAGAAAACTCAAAGCATTGAATTCATATATCAGAATGAAGGTAGAGCTTAAATTCATGGCATTCTCTTGCCCTTTATGAAACTAGAGAAAGGAGAGGAATACAAATTTAAGGAGTACAGAAGTGAAGTATTAGAGCATAAAGGAATGAAATTGAAAACAGGAAAACATTATAGAAAGTCAATGACAACAAAACCTGATTATTTGAAGAGATAATAGAAATGATAATCCACTAGCCAGGCTAAACAAGAAGAAAATGAGAGAAGATAAAGTTACTAACATCAGAGATGAAATTAGGGCCATCATTAATGATCCTACAGGCATTAAAAGGATAATAAAAGAACAGTATGAACAATTCTATGACCTAAATTTAGATAACCTAAATGTATTAATTCCTTGAAAGACACAATGTAATAAATTTCCCATAAAGAGATGTAGAGAATCTGAATAGGGCCATATGGATTAAAGAAACTGAATTAATAATAACTTTCCAAAATGAAAGCATCAGATCTAGATGGTTTTACTGGTGACTTCCACCAAACATTTAAAGAAAAAAAAAAAACATTTCTCAACAATTTATTTCAGAAAATAGAAGCAGATGTAATAATTTCTATCATTCTAGGAGGCCTGCATTACCCTAACACCAAAGCAGACAGAGATGTTGCAGGAAAGGATAACTACAATATCTCTTATAAATATGGAAGCAACAGTCTGAACGAATATTAACAATATGAATTCAACACTGTCAGAATTACATTCCACAACAAAGTGGGATTTATCTCAGGTATGCAAAGATGGCTCAAGATTTGAAAATCAATTAATGTAACTCATTGTATCAACAGGCTGAAGAGTAAAAATTGTATGATCATTACAATTGATACAGAAAAAGCATTTGATAAAATCCAACAGTTAATTCATCATAAAAACTCTGAAAACTAGGAATAAAAGTGAACTTCCTCTTTTTGATACAGAATATCTATTAAAAGTCTTCAGCTAACATTATGCATAACTGTGGAGAACTAGAGGCTTTTTGCCAAAGATGAAGGACAAAGCCAAGATGTCCCCTTTTATCACTCCTGTTGTTGTTCAGTCACTAAGTCATGTCTGACTCTTTATGACCTGGTGGACTGCAGCATGCCAGGCTTCCCTGTCCTTCACTGTCTCCTGGAGTTTGCTCAAACTCCTATTCAACATCAAATTGGAAATCTTAGTTAATGCAATAAAATGAGAAGGAAATAAAGGTGTACTGATTGGATTGAAAAACTAAAATTGTTCACAGATGATGTGATTGTCTATGTTGAAAAAAAAACTCATGGAAATAATAAGTAATTATGGAAAGTTTCAGGATATAAGGTTAATATCCAAAGGCAATTGCTTCCCTAAATAAACAGCAACAAACAATTGGAACTTAAAATTAAAACTGTAATACTCTTTATGTTAACACCAAAAGAGACATGTGGTTAGAAATAAATCTAACAAAATATGTACAAGACCTATATAAGGACTATAGATGAAACAAAAAAGTTAACCAGATAAATGGAGAGACATTCTATGTTCATTGGTCAAAAGACTCAATGTTTTCAAGACATCGGCTATTCCCCACTTGATTTATAGATTCAATGCTATTGGGACGAATTCCTAGCATGTCATTTTGTAGATATCAACACAGTGATTCTAAGTTTCATATGGAAAGGAAAAGAACCCAGAATGGGCAACACAATACCAAAGGAGAACAAAATAGGAGACCTACACAGCTCAACTTCCAGCACTTTTGTTGTTTTGAGTGGAATTATTCTGTTGAGGACATCTGTACACTGTCTCCTCTCCTCTACTTATTTTCACCTTCTCTCTTTCCCTGAGCTTCCCATTCAAACTAGCCTGTCTTTCTTGGTATGGATCAATGCTTCCTATTATTTCCTTTCATCAAAATGAACCTTCTAGCTTTTCCGTATAAGATACATTAATGTATACAATGAAATAGTGAATAAAGATATCATTGTCATCATAAAAGGAGAGAGCAACCTGGATTAAAATCCTTGGTTTCAGTCCTGTGATTTCAGGACCTGTTCATCTCCACAGAACTCTCCTCCACCTTTGTCTTAAATTAAGGTATAAGGATTATCAGAGATAATAGGTGTGAAACGGCTTCATTATATGCAATTCATTGTAAAAATATAGCCTATTATATTTTTTCAACTACAGATCTCATAGGCTCTGAAATGATACGAGCCAAAGCTATAAATAATAAGAGGTAATTTTAAGGCATTATGTGAATTTGTGAGAAAAGATTGTTTTAAGATCAGTCAGCTTTTGGTTCCTCTCAAAGTTAGTCTCTAGAATCTAAATGCCTTATTCTGCCTCCTTTTATGTGCATAGAGATCATATTTTACATCACAGCACCCCTATCCTGAGTATTTGCAAATGGAAGCAATGGGAATCTCCTTTGTAATGCAGCTTCCTCATCATCAGAACCGAAATGGTATCGTATATAGGTAATTTCATTCCTAGAATTTTGATATAAGCGGGAGAGCTGCTCAGCGTAACTTTTCCTGTTGCTCTTCAGTTTGTGGCTCATATGGCAAGATGAATTTGGAAGGAAAGGCCAAGACGCTAGTAGATGAACTTTATGAAATTTAATTTAACCATGTCAGGATGATTTTTCATTGGAAGATTTTAAGTCTCAAAGACATCTCCTTCAAGACAGAAATCAGTTTCCCAACTAGGTTTATGATCAATGTTTAAAATAAACTGTAAAAAAATTACCTAAAAAGCCTATTTATAAATCCTCTTTATTTTCTTGTAGGTAATGTGTTTGGGGGAAGGATGGATTTTGTTTTTATAAACCCATTACTTGTGTTGTCTATTTTGATACTGAAATTTAATTTTCAAATAAAATATTCTGTTAAACAGAGTATTCAAATATACCAGCATTAATATATTGCAGAAAATCTAATCTCTTTTTCTACTGGGTTGTATGTTGAAGTACAAGAAAGTCTATAACTCAGAATACTGAAGCTAAAGAAATAAAGTCATTTGTTCAGGTGTATAAATGAAATTGCACCTAACGATGGGATGATCATGTTAGTTTCATACTTGGCTCAACAAATTTGAATTATAAATACATGACTTCCATTTCTTGTATCTGTAAACAGTGACTGAAAATGGGAAGGATGTAGTTGTTAAAGATCAGATTAGACCACTGGTTCTTTTCAAGTATTTTCAGAAAACAGAATTTACATCATTCACGGTGTTTAAAATGCCAAGGAACAGCCAGACTGTGATGTCAGCTGGCCTTCTAACACCTGGATTTTAATCTTTTTTTTTTTTTTTTCTAATCTGGTAGAAAAGCATATTGAAGTTCAAAAACTGCATTCTCTGAGTCTTAACTGTGGACAGATCTCAGAATACCAGTGGTACAAGTGCACTGGGCAGTTACGTTAACTTCGGGGGCTTGTGACTTATCTTCCTTTCCAAAGAACTGCATCTTTAATTACTATGTGTTCAGAAACGCTTTGAACATTTTCGTAGTAGAGCAAGAAGGCCAACTGACAGGGGGACTATCTCATCTCTTTCCTGTTTCCAGGAGACATACGATCATTCAGATTTCAAGTGAGAAACCCTTCTTTAAACAGGAGCAAACAGCATCTGTGCACAGCAAATCCTGAACCTGCACCAGCTCTTTGCTGTATTTTAGAGTGTGCACACTTCCTCTTATCTTGTTTTTCATTTCATCATCTCCTGCAGCAAGTCACAGTCAGAAGGACTACTTTGTAATCATTTTGATTTATCTATAAGCAGGATGTATGCAAAATCCCTTATGAACTCATCCTCATAGATTTGTAGCTCAATTAAGCTGATTCAATTAGTCTACATAGACTGGCTGAAGAGCATAGACAGTTCAAATCCCAAAAGATGCCAGGATCTCATGCAGTTTATGACTTAAAAAGGGCTCATTTCCTTCCACTGATATATTTTTTTAAAGACATTTAGAAAGGAAGCTACATATCTGAGGAATGCTGTAACTGCAGTTGAATTTTGCAGCCCCCATTTTCTCTATGTATCGTCTTTTAGGAACATGGGTGTAGATTTGGTACATACAGTAAATATCCTCATTATTTGGTGCCTAAAAGACCGAAACTTTTAACTCATGTCTACCCGGATGAAAAAGTGAGGAAACTTAAGTGTCTACAACCCACTTTGATTACCACTACCCCAAAGATTTCCAGGGTACGTAAAAATAATAGGGAACTACTGAGTCCTTGGGGCTTCCCAGGTGGTGCTAGCGGTAAAGAACCTGCCTGCCAATGCATGAGACTTAAGAGACACGGGTTCGATCCTTGGGTAAGGAAGATCCCCTGGAAGAGGGTGTGTTAACCCACTCCAGTATTCTTGCCTGGAGAATCCTATAGACAAAGGAGCCTGGTGGGCTACAGTCCATTAGCTCGCAAAGAGTCAGAAATGACTGAAATGACTTAACATAGCACTGAGTCCTTGAGAGCCTGTCTGGTCACAGACACAGCAGCGACTTTCATACGCTTTACTGAGTATGATTCTCAACACCACCCTATGAGGATGGTCCCCAAAGAAAGAATGGCTGAGATATTTTTAAAGAATGAAAGTGGGAGAGAGAGAAGGCAAAGAGGAGGAGAAGAACCTGCCCAAGAGTGGACAGCTTCTATGTAGCGTATTAAACAATTCTTCCAACATGGCTAGAAGAAGAGCCAGATGAATATATGGTTTGTCTGAGAGCAAAACCTATGCTGTTCGCCACTCTTACTCTATCCTAGGGCCTGTGAAAGAGACTGACGAGATTCCCTTTACCTTTTGGAAACACAGCAAGGAGTATTTCCCCACACCCTGCTGGTAGAGGTGGTCATCCACCTGAGGGGTGGCCTGAGGAGTGTTATCACTTCACAGTCAGGCCACCAGACCTTTCTCAGGGTCTTCCCCTCTCTTTTCCTACCCAGAGGCTGAAGGAAAGACTCAGGAGAGAGCAGTGCCACTCAATGGAGGGCCTGGGTCTCTGGAACGTCACACAGGAGGCTGTCCTGGAGGCGCTGCCTGGAGAGCCACCTGCGCAGTAGGTCCCGTATATTGGGAAAGGCTGCAGGGCCCTGGAAGCAGCTGTTAGAGTAGCTGGCTGCATGGCTGGTGTAGGCCCATATAGATGCAGCAGCTCTGCACACTTCCACCCCCGCTAGCCTGTTTCCACCCAACAAATCCTAGTCGTGTGAGAGCCTCTTGGAAAATAGTGCCCCCATCCTTTGAGGCACCAGAAGGCACCTTGAGGAAAGAATAAAGTGGCCAGTCTATTTTATCCTTGAAACTGTATTATGCATGGATGCAAGCAAGGCATACCATTACTTATTATTCAGTGTAAAGCTGTGAGAGAGCATCAGCTCTGTCCCCACGTTCCCAAATGCCGACAAACACTTCTAATCTCTGTGGAAAACCTAGACCAACAGATGTCTCCAGAGACGGTGCCAATGAAAACTTCACCTTCTCATAGATTTCTGTAACTGCAGGCCTCGAGTTGAGTTCCAAGGCCAATAAATTATAATACCCACAGCAGGATAACATCTCTTTGCTGCTGTCATGGTTATTAATACAGTTACTATTGAGAATTCTTTTAGCTGCATGCTTGACTAAGGACGTGAGTTTATCTTCACAGCATCCCTGGAAGGCAGACAGGTGATGACTTTTATTAACACCATTTCTGTGATGGAGGAACCAGAAAAGAGAAATGCAAAGGTATTTCCCAGCATAATGCAGCAAATCTAGAGCAGTCTGAAGTTTGGAACTCCCAGTGCTTCGATTGTTGGTGCTCAAGTAGGCAATGATTCACACTCATGGTATAACAGGGTCAGAATTCCTGTTGTTGTGGAGAAAGATTTTCTCCATGGTCAAAAAAGAGAAGTCTCAATCCCCTTGGTGGTAGATTTTAAAGACTTTGTGACACATTTATTATTTGTTTATCTGTAAAGGCATATCCTAATAGAGCTGTTTTTCTAAGCGGAAGAGGGATCAGCTTGACACAGATTGCTTACAAAGGAGTTTCAGTGTTGATCTGTTAAGGATACAAAAATGTTCCCCAATATTCGCAGCAAATTATTGTGAGTTTATTTCTTCATTGGGAAAACTTAGCATAGTGAGTTGGATTGCTCTCGAGGCAAGGGATCACTGCCCAAGACACACGTCTCGCTCCTTGTCCCCACCCCTGCTGTTGCAGAGGCTTGCTGGACAGGATGGTAAAAGCCATCCTCTTCAGTCAGCGGTCCCTTCCCAACCTATCTTATCTGATGCATGCTCCTGCCACATACAAACACTCTAAACCTTATGCACCTCACCCTACTCCTTGCCCCACAAGCTCCCTGGAACTACTCTTTTCTTCACACATTTGATTATGTTTATTGCAGCCACTTGGAACAACTTTGCCTTCCTGTTAACCTGTATGTCAGAGTCCCTTTTCATCCGTAAAATACTTACTTTGGCAAACTTTCTCTTGAGTCCCCAAATTACCTTTGTGTAAGTCATTCACTTCCTCTCCTGCTTCTCATAAGATTTATCAATGGCTTGTGAAGTCTTGAAACATAGAAACTGTTATATTCAGCTTTTTGTTTGTTTTTATTTTCCGTAAGAACTAGCACAGTGTTTTCTATGTGGCAAATGTTCAGTAAGCAGTTCTCTTGTGCAGTCAGTTTTTAATGTAGTTTCTTCAAATGTTTCTTACAGAGAAGAGGCAGAATTAGATTTGCAATGAGACATAAATTCTTTATAAGACATATGAGGGTAATCGGATGTAGAAAAACCAAAATGTGTTTGGGGGCACTAGTCCCTTTGTACTAAGGATTTTTGTTTATTTGACTATAAATGCTTATTTATTTCATTTGATCCCCCTCCATTATATGCATATTAGAATTTCAAGTTTTCCAAACAAGTTGCTAACAAATCTGATGTTACTTTCACTAGGTTTGTATGTCATGTTCTCTCACTGACTCTTTAAAATCATATCCACGTATCAGTAATGCCTGAGATTTTCCCGAAGAGTCCCTTTTAGAAAGGTTGGAAGATACATTCTTGTTCCTAGAGGTATAGTTACACTAAATAAGAAAGAGCAAAAATTTAAAAAATGATTACAAAGCTGAGCTCTCCTAGGGACAAAATACAAGTCATTAGGGTTGGAAGAAGATGATCATTATAAGTTACTGGGTTTAGAAGAGCTGTCACTCCAAAAAGAATATCATAAAAAAGAAGGTGATTTTAGCAGTTTGTCTAGTTTATTATGTAACCACGATACGACTGCACTGGATTATTGCCAAACCTTTGTGCTCTCAGAAAATTCTAGACTTTGAAATGCACATGTTGTGGCTGTTGTTTAGTTGCTCAGTTGTGTCTGACTCTTTTGTGACTCCCATGGACTGTAGCCCATCTGTCCATGGGATTCTCCAGGCAGGAAAACTGGAGTGAGTGCTATTCCCTTCTCTAGGGGAACTTCCTGATCTAGGAATCGAACTGTGTCTCCTGCATTGGCAGGTGGATTCTTTACCACTGAGCCACCAGGGAAGCCTTGAAATTCTCATAAAATCACTCAAACCTCCATCATATATTTGATGGAAAATTCAATACCACATTTCTAAGAATTGTTGGGATAGTTGGGGTGGGATGGGATGAATTTGCTTTAATGAAGTCCATGGTGCATCATACACTCTTATAATTCCCTTTATTCCATGTACTTACAGATATTAGACATCAGTGTCATCCATCCATATTCAAAGTTACAAAAATTTATCAGAGAGTAAAGAGATCACAGAAATAAAGCTGGCTGTTATTGGTGTTTCATGCAAAAGACTCTGCTATAGTTAATATTGGAGAAGGAAATAGCAACCCACTCCAGTATTCTTGCCTGGAGAATCCCACAGACAGAAGCAGGCTACAGTCCATGGGGTCGCAAAGAATCTGACCCAACTGAAGCGACTGAGCACACGTGCACTAGAGTTACTATAAGCAAAAAAAAAAAAAAATAGGGGGAGGGTTTCTAATGGGATTGGGGAATTTAATTTAAAAGCCAGTCCTTAAGCGTAGGATCTCCAGGCTGTGTTATAAAGCTTCACTCTGGAGTGTTGCCATTGCCAGGGTTGTGCTGCCAAGAAACCTGTACCTATTGTTTTTCAGTGTAAATTCCAAATTCCTGGGAGGAACCTGCATGGCCATCTTGTGCCACAGGCCAGGGGGCATAGGTGGAGCGCAGTTGGCCAAGATACTTTTGCTAACATCGAAGACACAGTCTCATGGGGAAAATGGTAGTAATTTTAATATTCAGTACATGTGAATATTAATCCTTGTCTTGGTGCATTTGGGCTGCTATAACAGAATGGACTAAGACATACTGATGAAATATTTGCCCTGGGAACTGGGGGTGGGGAAGGAAGGCTGATGGTCACACTGGTGTTTTCAGATCGAGAAGACAGCAGGTGATGATGACAAGGGTGTCATCTTCAAATAGGAGGGCATTTCGAGGAAGACAGTGAGATTCACATTTGCTGAGCATCGTGTCTGTAGCAAATCTAAGAGCCATGTCATGGCCTGACCCGTGTCATACCTGAATGAGGTAGCATGAGGTAGCAGAGGTTCACACATGACTACAGACTATTAGGTTCAAAGCTGTAACCTGAGATTAAGACAATACAAGAGAACGTACAAGGTCTAACAGAATATGTTACTAGATAACAAATATATTTTCTTCATTAAAATATAATCCTGGAATAAGTCACTGGATGAGTTTAATAACAGATTGGAAATGACAGAAGAAAATCAGTGCACTTAGATATGAGTCAATTTATATTGCTCAGCTGAGGAAAAATGAGAAAATTTAAATATTTATAGTAGGTAATTGCAAAATTACCTGAGAAATAGGCATATTCATCGTTAGATGAAAGCTTTAACAGAAAAATCAAATAAAAACTTAACAACATGAGCAATAAATTTAGCTTTGTGGGTATTTATAAAATTACATTCCCAGTTTCTGCAGTTAAAAGGATTGGTTGGGTGGGCAAGGATTTGAACAGCTAGGCTTACACTCATCTGACTAACATCCAGGCTCCTGACTTCTAGGAGAGGGAATCCCTTGCCAGCCTGCTAGCCAGGCAGGCTGCACTCTGACAAGATTGGCTTGAGTTACGTGTTTACTCTTGTATGGTCATCAAGCAGCCTGAGTGTTAGTCCCCACTGACACTAGAAATGTCGTGGCACACCAGAATTCTTCATGTGACCTGGGCAGGAAAGAGCATTGAATGAAATGACCGTGGACACCCAGAGTCTGGGACCAAGACCATGCCTTACCTGGACACAGGACAAGCAGGTGTGAACATGGCATCATCACTTTTCCATCCTGTTGGTCTGTCCTTGATGACCAATTCACACCTAAAGGACGTTTTCACGCTTTTTCCCTCAGTAAACTCTGCCCAATGAACCTAAAGGGAGGTTGTTCTAAGACACACCAGAGACAAATTCTGAGACATGTTCTCCTGTGAAGTAATAGAAAAAAATAAAGAAGGGAAGAAAGAAAAAGAAACTTTCTTGGAGGCTTGCTTTCATTTATATGTCTCCTCATATTTTCCCTGAGGACTTCAATATACTGGTGCTAGAAACAAAAACAGAGATTTATGAATTCTGCAGGATGAATACTTGCGGTCATAGCACTTGCCACTGTGAAGTGGTGTCAAATTTCTTCCCCACAGAAGCTGTGCGAGCAGAGAGCACCTGGCAGCGAGTCAGCTCCTGGTGGGGCTCAGCTAGCGTGACCCTGATGAGAGCCCAGACTCCGGTTCCGGTGTGGGATTCACCAACACTGAGTGTGGGCTCAGTCTCTGTGCTACTACTGGAATGTGAGGCGCATGCTGAATTAATTAGCAAAAAAAAACCACACAAAAACCAGAGCTTTAAGCCTGTTTTTGGCTCCTTCTAGTTCTCTCAATTCATTTTATTTTCATTGGCATATTTTATTTTCATATCTTGGTCCAAGGCTCATTTGCATAGGATTTATTTGCATACTCAGATCATTTTGAGGAATAGAAGACTTACAAAACACTATGAATCAGTTATTCCAAGTAATCCTTGATTAAGGTGTATCCTTAGAATCGGACAGAATTCCCCGTTTTTGATTCTTAAATCCCATCTGGCTAACTTCCCCTTGCTCACAGCTCCTCTCTTGCCTCTCCATAGATGCGAAGAACACCTTCTATTTCTTGCTTTAAGTTAGTGCTATTTATATTTCAGAAATTCCAGATCTCTTTGCAAGCCCTTCAAGATCCAGTGGTGAGACTGAGTTACCCTCAGCTGTCTGTCTCTCTCCTGACAGGTTGGCCTGAAAAGCTGCTCTCCTGTAGCTGAATGTATTGTTATTTCACTATCTGGGCCAGCAAGAGCCAGTTTTACAAATTTCTAACAGAAGGCATAAAAGGAATTCCAACAGAAACTGATTTTTTCCTTTTTAGAAAAATTATTGACTTGGATCAAATTGGTAGGGACTGACATATTTGAAGTGCTTAGTGTACATACTGTTGTATTCCTTTGAAATTTAATCTTATAGTCACTGCTCCTGGGAGAAATATATTAAAGTTTATTGGCAAACACATTTCCCCTGATTTCTTTCTACCCTGAAATAAAAAGATGAGTTAGGGTGTCACACATACATGAGCACCAAGTGTTTGGTATAGCTCTCATCTTGCAAGCACAAGTAGTGATTGGTACCCCACAGAGACTAATTACAATACCTGGGCTGAAATCATACAATTTTAAATTAGTAGAATGATTAAACTGAGGATTTAAAGCAGCCAAAACATGTATAACTGCTAAAGTAATGAAACAGCAGGAAGATATCTGAAGTGAATATTAGTAAATGTTATCTGAATCAGTTCAGTTGCTGAGTCCCGTCCGATTCTTTGCGACCCCATGGCCTGCAGCACACCAGTCTTCCCTGTCTATCACCAACTCCCAGAGCTTGCTCAAACTCATGTCTGTTGAGTCAGTGATGCCCAATTAATATGGAAACCCATTTTCTTTTGTTCATCCTAGAAATGTATCTGCTATGTTCTGATTATAATAATTACGCAGCTCATGATATAGTGTTAATCCAGGAAGTCAATGCAGCATTTCTCCACGATTTCCTTGTTATTTGAGCAAGCCAAAGGCAAGCAAGTAAATAATTGAGACGCTCAGAGCTGTCCAGTTACCCCGGGGAATGTCAGGATAAACAGACTCCCCTATCATTAGCCCTCAACATCCTCCATTTACATTGAATGATCATGTTTAAGGAGAGAGAATTTCCAACCCTGTTATTAACTTGTGAATCAGTAAAAATTTCAATCTTGCCTTTATTTGAATTTTTAAAATTAACTTTTATTACAATGCTTTCCCCAAATAATAGCGATCATAATGGAATTATTTCAATAATAATGAATATTTATTTAGCTCATTGGAATGCGCCAAATGTCTGTTAAGCACTTTTTTTTCATTACTTAATTCTCATAACCACCACTCCATTGGCAGCTCCATTGTACAGGCAAAAAGATATATGGAGGCTTAAGTGAGTAATGTATGCATCTGGGCTTCAAATGGAGGCATCCTTCACCCAGTGCCTGATGTCTTAGATAATGCTTTTGTTAGTCCTAAGTTTTATAATAATAAATAGTAATTTAATGAAAAGATTTCTAAGTTCTCCTTTAAAGTGCTTAATGAAACAAGTTTCTTAGTAATCACTTTTGAGATCCTAGAACTTGGATCTCCTCCTAGAGTCAGATGAGTCAAATTTACCTTCTACTAAAGGAAGTAATGGCAACCCACTCCAGTACCCTTGCCTGGAAAATCCCATGGACAAAGGAGCTTGGTAGGCTACAGTCCATGGGGTTGTAAAGAGTCGGACATGACTGAGCGACTTCACTTTCTTTCTTAAAGGAAGTCCTGTTGATGTCATCATTTAGCTTTTCTCTAATACATTCATTTCTCTCATTCTCCATCCAACAGCACAGTTCAACCTATGAACATTTTTTACTGTATTACAAAAAAAAAGAAAAAAGCCTGCTAAGTGGTATCCAGGGGCCACTGGGCAGCACATTTTCACAACTTACTCTCTACAATCAGAGACAGCTTTTCAGAACACAAGTTGGTTGTTAAGTACCCACTCAAGACAGTCCGGTGGTGTCCCACGGATCTTACACCACAACACTTAACACCACAACACTTAACAGCACAACACTTAAAATGGATTTAGGGTTGGGTGTGGTTATCCCACAGAGGACCAGCCTTCTACACTTCACCCCCCAAGCTCTTTTCCTTCCAGCCCTGCTGTCCTTCTTCTCAGCCCCTGGTGCCCACCCTGCTGTGACTGCTTTCCAGCATGTGTTGCTCTCTTCCACCTCCACCTCCACCTAAGAGTGTCCTCTTCCACTGCTAACCCCTGCTCACTCCAAGACACAGGCTGCATTGTTGTTTTCCCCACAAAGCTTCCCTGACCTCCCTGAATGCTGCCGTCTCCCTGTGACCATCTGGTATAATCCCATCTCTCATAGCATTTCCCTAGATCTGCCCCTGCACCCTGTGCTTCACAAGGGCACGTACACAAGACATAACCAAGAAAACATCAGCATCAAGAAGATGTAAATGCTTCAAGCTGATACAAAAAGCACAAAAGTAAAACAGAAATGTGGGCCAAAGATACATAGTGACATTGCACAAAAAATAAAACCCAGATCAGCAATAAAAATATAAAGAATTCTCATCATCAGTAGTGGCTAGGAACATAAAAACCAACACCATAATGCCATCTCATTCATTTGGCATCTAATTTAATCTGAAAGTAATGAGAATATGGATAAGCAGGATATTTTATATATTGCTATTGGGAGTAAATTTGTACTACAGTATGGAACAAAATGTGCCGTTTCTATTTAAGTACAATATTTGTATTCCTTATGAAACAGCAGTTCCACTCCTGGTAATATATTTAATAAACACCACCTCACATGTTAAGAGAAGAAACTTGTAAGACTGTTCATAGTTGCAAATAGCAAAATGTCTGTGAAAATCCTTTGATAGGATAATGGATTAAAAAAGGAATCAATTAGTAAAATGATTTTGATTATCCCATACTGTAGAATATTATGTACCCATTAAAAATGGTTATACCTGGATTTGTGCACATGTTGACAGATGATAGATACATGTGTATGTCTTCATACATAGATGTAGGTATAGACATAAACATAGGTAAACATTTTTTATTATAATGGATACTGATTGGATGGAAAAAAGGATGTCAGATTAAAATATATGTAGATACAGATATAATTACATATTATGTACATGGTATATATATGAAATATATGTAAAGCTATAGAACATAATATAGTAGTTCTTTGTATTTTAACAAAACTTAATCTTTAAAATAATTAATGCCTAGTAATAAATGAATTTAGATTCATTTTCGTGTGTCTGAATTTCCTAACTCTTTTGTTACATCTCATTTGCCTGAAACATCTTTTAAATCCATTTTATCTCTTCAGAATTTAGCTAACCCATAAATTTGTTAAATCTATACTTGCTTTCTCATATGCTTCATTTCTTTTAAAATCTAGGGCATTAGTTTTTCCTTGATATGAAGCAGTTGTATCTTCCAGCTTATAAAATATTAAATTGTAGCTATATTTAAAGTAAAAATGACTAAGCAAACATTTTTGGATATCTGAATTTTAGTCCTAGGTGTAGTTCCATAAATCTATGAGACATTTCAAGCAAGACCACTGCTTAAGAACTATCTTGGATTTAGTGATAATACACATACATGTTAAAATCTCATATTTTTGTCCATATCATTTCTACTGCTTTTCCCTGGGTCCCTTTCTACTTTTAAACTATAATTTTGGTTAAATGTTATTTCCCTATTAATTCTAAAGAGATTTAAAAATGTGTATTCTTACATACAGTGAATAAATTGGGAAGATCATCTATAGAAACAAGAAAAATAGGTGTGTATTTTCTTAATATAGAGCATAATTTAGAAATGTAAATATTAGGGGAAAATTTGCCAAGGATAATTCACTATTTAAACTTTGGTTTAAATATTATAAACCAATGTCTTGAGCCATTTTACTCAATAATTTCCTCAGTGTAGAACCTATTCCCACATTTTTGGATAGGGAACTTATTATAAGAACTCAGAAGGTTTAGGGCAATAAATATTATTCACAAAGCAAGTGTTTTGAAGTGTTAAATATTACAGAGTCAGAAGCATATGGACTGAGTTTTTACACATCAAAGACTTTTCTTGAGTAAAACCTAAAGCTACATCTCAGAATTAGTGTTTTGTCAACCTGCTGTGGTAAATGGAGCCAGAGAGTGCTATGGAAATTAATTAATTGGCTCTGTGCTTTGCAGAAGCTAGCATAAAAAGGAGATTTGATTGATTAAATATTTTCCAGTGTCAGTATGTAAAAAGGAAACTATTTTTGAAAGTCAAGTTTTATAAAATAGGAGCCTTGCCACTGTGGTTTCGAGTCAGAGCTCCTAAATAAGGTTGGGGCCTGTTGAAGCATTGTCCTTCTGAATATTTACACTTGAATGAGTACTATAAGGTAAAAATATAGAGTTAGCTTATTGAAGCCAGTTATTTTACCAATAACATAGTCAATTTAACTTACAGAGTATTTTTCTTGTTTCTTTGCCTTAGTGAACAAGCAGAATATGTTCATTCAAAAATGTATAAGACTACAAGAAGTAAAGTGAAACAATCTTAAATTTTACCACATAGATGGATACATGAATGCATCATTGAAGGTGGTTGTCTATACATATAAATAATAGTATTTAAACAGTGGGTTTGTAATATACTCTTTTTTATGGCACTGCCATGTATTCATGGCTTCCCAGGTGGTACTAGTGGTAAAGAACCTGTCTGTTAATGTAGGAGATGCAAGAGATGAGAGTTCAACCCCTGGGTCAGGAAGATCCCCTGAAGCAGGAAATGGCAACCCACTCTAGTATTCTTGCCTGGAAGATTTCATGGACTGAGGAGCCTGGGGGGCTATATTGCATGGGGTTGCAGAGTTGGACACAACTAAGCACGCACACAGACATGTATTCATATTCTATTTCCCTAAGCAAATTATTCTCCCAGACTCCAAAATAGCTTGTCAATACCCTCTACACTTTTTTCCCAACTATCTCCCAACAAAAACAAACTCAACAGATGATCTCATCTTCAATTTCACAGAAAAAACATGAAATGCCTCTGCCAGCAAACTTCACTGCCTCCTTTGAAGTCTGCAAAATGCTTGCACTGGTGTCCAGGCTTCCCTCTTTCTTTCTGCTATGAAAAAAGTGGCGACCACTTTGATGTTTGAATCAGACCCCTCTCCCTGCCTCTCCTTTTCCTCTCTCACTCCCTCTTTTGCACTACCCTCTGTCTCCTCAGCTTTCCAGTTACACTGTTAAAAAGCAAGCTCAAGAAGCAGTACTGCTTTTTAAAAAAACTGAATTCTCCTTAACCCACGCTATCTTCAGATAGTATTCTCTGCCTTCTCTTATCTCCAAAGTCTAATTCCTTGAAAGCCTCATCTATTCTATTTCCATTTCCTCTCTTCCCAGTCACCTTGAATCCACCCTAATCTGGCCTGTTGAGAATGTTTTTCTGAAAAGGATGTAGGGAGGTGAGGTGCTTTCTCAACCAGCCCTTTTGGCAGAATTCAAAACAGTATCTTGTTTTATAGATTCTTTTAAACAGTTCCCGTGCTTAGTGTCTATAATTGCACACTCTCCTGATTTGCATCCTCCCTCAGGTCCCTATTTATATCCCTTTCTGGCTCCTCACCATCCTCCCGACTCAGAGGTGAAGTTCTTTAAGAGTGTGCAAGCCCTCCTCTTCTGTCTCCCCCGAACGTGCTCCCCCTGAACGGTTCTGGTTTCAGTGACCCTCAGCATGCTAGTGTTCCCTGTCCTGACTTCTCTTCTGGGGCCATCTCACAGATCAAAATGCTCACTTGACGTCTCTACTCAGAGGTCTTAGCCTCTCTGCGTAGAGGCTCCTCAAAAGCAACATGATCAAAATAGAATTTATGAAAATCCCCAGCAAACTGCTTGTCTCCCGTTGTTCCATGTTTACTGGAATGTCCCCAGGCCCCAGCTTGCTCCCTTTGGCCTTCAACACTTATGTCCACTCAACCGGTAAGGTCCGTTAACTCCCTTGAGTTATTTTTATGTTTTCAAAAAACAGCAACAAATGATAAAATCCCTCTTTTTCTTGTCACATAAGGTTAGAGAGCAAATTGAAAAATAGGCATAAGTCTATAAAGAAGTGTTATCAATTGTCCACTTGTCTGGCTTGCCAAGAAAAAGTATTTAAAGTTTCTTTTTAAAATTTCTATCTTCCAATAAGGGAAAATATATGATGTCTGTATAATATATCAATTATCAGATGTTGTTTCAGCTTCCAGCAGATTTCTCTTCTGTTTAGTCCCTTCACCATTCTTTTAAAAAAATCCATTTTTTTAATAGAATGCACTAAATTTATGTTATGGCCAATGTAAATCTTGCTTGTCTAAGTAGACATAAAGAATTCTGTAGCAATCATTCTTATAAAATGTTTTTGCTGATAATATCATGTTTTATAATTTGAAGGGTTTTTTTTTTTTGAGCAATATAATTATGGAAAGTATTTCATAACCAATCCTGTGCTGTGATAGCTGGATCATGTTAAAATGAGTTAAACAAAATTAATAGGAATATGATTACATAAAGTTTGAAAAGTGTTATCTACCATAACACACTCATTTTCAAGTATTAATAGTTTTCTTAAAATTGTATTTTCACACAGAATAGGTCTTAGATTCCAAAACACATTTGAGAACTCAGTAAAAATACTTTCAGTAAATTATGACCCAGTAATATTTGTGAAAGCATGAAAAAAGGTCACAAGTCTGCATACCAAGCTGCGCAGACTTGATGAGGGCAGAGGTTGCATCCATCTTCTTTATGACTGTATTGGATGCCTGGTACGGGGCTCTGGCCATAGTAGTCCTCAGGAAATACTTGCTATATGACTGGACACGTGTGAAAGAGTATGGTGTCCACATGTCTGTGTGGACTAAACATTGAAGCTCTAATGGCATATTTCAGTTCCCTCTGGAGATGCCACACATCTTTATAATCTACTAGGAGAGTTGTTGTCATTGTTCAGTCACTAAATTGTGTCTGACTCTGCGACCCCATGGACTGCAGCATACCAGGCTCCTCTGTCCCTCACTGTCTCCTGGAGTTTTCTCAAACTCATGTCCATTGAGTCGATGATGCCATCCAACCATCTCAACCTTTGTCATCACCTTCTCTCCTGACCTCACTGTTTCCCAACATCAGGATCTTTTCCAATGAGTTGGTTCTTGGCATCAGGTAGCCAACGTGTTATAGCGTCAGTTTCAGCATCAGTCCTTCCAATGAATATTCACAGTTGATTTTCTTTAGGATTGACTGGTTTGATCTCCTTGCAGTCCAAGGGACTCTCAAGAGTCTTCTCCAGCATCACAATTTGAAACCATCAATGCTTCAGTGCTCAACCTTCTTTATGGTCCAACTCTTACCTCCGTACATGACTACTGGATAAACCATAGCTTTGACTATATGGCCCTTTATTGATGAAGTGATGTCTCTGCTTTTTAATTCACTGTCTAGGTTTGTCATACCTAGGGTATAATACTTAGTTTAGTCATACCTAGGGTATGGTTCTCAACTTCAGCATCATCAGGATCAGCTAAAGATGCTATTAATATTAAAACATTGGGTGGTGAGCCCTGCAGCACACAATTTCTACGTCTGGGACAGGACCTGAGAATTTGAATTTTTAACAAATGTCCAAGTGATACTGATGCTGCTGGTCCAGGAAGCCCACCTTGACAACCACTGATCCACGGCATTATCATTTACATAGGATTCAGTATTATATTTAGCATATGGAGGATACAAGAAGGAGCAGCAGCAACAGAATAAACTCATTGCCATCTTTTTTGCATTTTATGTGTGTTTCAGCCCACACTCAAATAAGTGAAAAATAAGTTGTGCAAAATAGAAAAAATGTCAAAAGTGAAGGTTTTTAGATTTTGAAAAGAAGCACCATGCTCTCTTTATTATACATGTTAAGTACCGAGACCACATTTTTTAAGCATTTTGCAAAAGTGCATGAAGTACCATCAATAGATATTTGATTTTTCTCAATCTATACAAACTATCAATTATCTTTCTAAAGCACAACTAGGACTTTCAGTCTAGACAGGATGACATAGACTGATTTCACCCTGCTTCTCCCCACTAAGGACAACTGCAATTCCTGGAAATTATGCAAGAGGCAAATGACAGGGAACTCTGAAAGGTGGTAAGAGGTGAGAGGAAGGTGAACTAATGTAGGCCCCCAGGGCTGAAAAAAGAACACGACAGCAGCAGATTAATGAATTCTACCAAAATAACACAGCATAAGCTCTGAAAATTAAACTGTCATTGGAACCACAACCTGCAAAGTAGGTAAGTACCAGGGCAATAAACCTAAATAACCCGTCATGCCAAGAACCAAGAAAACCACAGCTTGAGAAAGACAAGCAACTGATCATAGCACCAAGATAAATCAGATGTTTTATCTGACAGTGGTTTTAAAGCCAGCATCATAAAATGCTTACATGATTATGTGCTTAGTGGCTCAGTCGTGTCCAACTTCTTGTGACCGCATGGACTGTAGCCCACCAGGCTCCTCTGTTCATGGGATTTTCCAGGCCAGAATACTGGAGTATGTTACATTTTCCTTCAGTGGATCTTCCCAGCCCAGGGATTGAACCCAAGTCCCCTGCGTTGCAAGCGGATTCTTCACCCGCTGAGCCATTGGGCTTAGATAATCAGTTATTAATTTCTTGAAACAGATGGAAAACAGAATTTCAGCAAAGAAATAGAAACTATGAAAAATGAACTAGAAGTTATGATAACAACAAAAGCAAGAACAAAGCCATAAACAAAACAGACAGATAACAGCGATAACAACAAACCTATCTGGATAGGCTCGATAGTAGAGTGGAGACGACAGAAGGTAGGATCAATGAACTTAAGCAATGATCAGGAGAATTCACCCAAGTTGAACAACGAAGAGGAAATAGATTGAAAAAGAGACTCAGAGACCTATGGGAAACTAGCAAAAGATCTAATAATCGCATCATTACAGAAAGAAAGTAGGTCTGAAGGATTATTCAGTGAAATAATGGTTGAAATGTATGTAAAACTGTACTATCTATTTAGAAAAAAGTAAAAAAAAAAATCAGTATTGAGGAGGGCTAGGCAAAGAGTTCTTAAAACTGACACCAAAATCATGATCCTCAAAGGAAAAAATAGTAAACTGGATTTCAAAATTAAAAACCATTGCTCCATGAAAATGTGAAGAGGATCAAAACACAAGCTACAGCCTGGGATAAGGTGTTTGCAAGCCACACCTGAAAAAAGACTGCTGACTACAGTATATGAAGAACTCTGAAAATTCAACAGTAAGGAAGGAATCCAGTTCGAAAATGGGCAAGAGACACAAAGAGACGCTTCACTGATAAAGATGCATAGATGGCAAATAAATACATGAAAATATTGTTGATGTAACTACCCATTAGGAATATGCCAATCAAGACCATGATGAAAGGTCACCATACACCTCCGAGAACAGCTAAAACAAACAAAAATAGTGAGAATACCAAAGGTTGGTAAGGAAGTACAGAAACTGTATTGCTCCCACATCGCTGGTGGCAATGTGAAATGCCACAACCACTCTGAAATTGTTTGGCAGTATCCTATAAACCTAAACATCCAATTAACATAAAACCCAGTAAACATACTCAGGCATTCATCCCAGAGAAATGAAAACTTACTTTCACAGATAAAACAGTATACAAAAATGAAGAGCAATTTTCTTTGTAACAGCCAAGTAACTGGAAATGACTCATGTATTTAATCAAATGGATGGTTAAATAGTCTAGGACACACATTCCATGGAATGTTTACTCAGCACTGCACAGTAATGAGCTATTGATACGTGGAACAACTTGATGAATCCCCAGGGGATTACACGAATCACTGGAGCGAGTCAATCCCACAATGTTATATACTACATTATTCCATTTGCCTGACATTTTTGAAATAAAATTTTGGAAATGAACAGATTAGTGGTTGCCAAAAGTTGAGAATGGGAGTTGGTCGGTGGGTATAGTTACCAAAAGGTAATTTGATGGATCCTTGTGTTCATTTCCTGACTATGGTGGACACACAAAGCTATACATGGGATAGAGTTGCAACACACATGCACACACACACACACACACACACACACACACACACAAGTACAGATAAAGCGTAGATAATCTGAGTAAGATGGAAGGGTTGTATTAATGTTGAGATTCTGTCTGTAATATTGTATGAAATGTAGTTTTACAAAATGTTAACAATGAGGAAAGTTCTTACAACTTGCTTATCCAAGTAAAATATCTCGATGTGAAAGCACAACAAATCAGTCAGCTGATTTGTTGCTTTTCAAGAGGCGCGTCCGGATGGGGGTCCATTGTTCTGAACCCAAGGAGTCCGTGGTGCCTGGAGACAGGTGTGTACCCATCATCAGCCCACAGACACAGAACTGAACCTGAAGTCTTAAGACTTGGCTCAAGAGTGGTTCAGCCACCCCTCCCACCTCCCTTGGCCTGTTCCACACATTGTTCTAATTAGAGAGCCGTTTCTTCTGCCCAGCTGTTTTCAATCTGGACAAACCACAGTGACGTCCAGCAAGACAACATGGTCCTTCTCATCTTCAGGGAGACCTTGCCCCAAAGCCATATGAGTTAAGTCTTTGGGGCAGTTTTTATGAATGCATTGAAAAGGACAAAATGCCTCCAGCAAACAGATAACATATTGTCCTAGAAAAAGATTTTATTCTGTAGACTAAATATAAGCCACTCTTTATACATGTTCTTTCCCATAAATTAAAGCTTACGAGTGACAAGTACTAAGTGAACAAAAACATGCTGACCTGAACTCTGAATGGGATGAATCAGTTTTATAAAATATATAAATTGCAAGTTTTAGTCTTGCCTTAATTCATTTTGGCAGCTTCTCTGTTATAAAAATGTCTCTGGGTTGGTTCTGATGATAAAAGTAGGATAGTATGTGTTCATTTGAAAAGTTGAGAGAAGCAAAAACAGTGCGGGAAGGAAACCAACTCCATCACAGCCCTGCCTCATGGAATGAACTTAAGTGACTGTTTTGCCTTAATTCCTCTATTCCTGTGTGTGTGTGTGTGTGTGTGTGTGTGTAACTGGGTTACAACTGCATACAGCTCTTAAGGACCCTCTTGATGCACTTTTACAGGCATGTTCATCCAAGATTCATAATCCTGATCCTGATCTAAGACACTCCTCAGCTTCCAACCGGCCTCCTACCCTACTTCCCAGCAATAACCCCCACTCAAGGTAACCTCTATTCTTATCTCTAGACAAAAGAATGATTTTGCCTCTTTTGGTATTTCATAGCAGTGGAGTGTGTGCTTTTGTGGCTGACTGCAATGTTTCAACATGAGGTTAGTCAGGCTTGCCCTGTTGTAAATATTGGTTTGCTCTTTCCCCCACTGTGGGCTGTTCTGATGTGTTAACAGTCAAAGGTTCATTCACCTCTCTTGGGGGACAAGTCTGGAGGCTGATCTCACCATGGGGTTGTTGTGAACAAGGCTGCTTTTGGTAGACATGAGCTCTCCCATCTATTGCCTACCTATCTGGGAGTAAAATGACTAAGCCGGGAGGGTGTATATGTTCACTTAGGTGATGTCACTAATTTTTGAGAACTTCCATGCTTCCCATTCTTGCTGATACTATGTGTCCTTTTAATTTTAGTCAGTGATGATAAATAATTGTAATTCAAAAGAAGAGCATAGTGAGTCTAGAATTTTGTATCTTGTGCCTTACATCATGGTCTTTCACACAGATTATTTCTTGTCCTCATGGAATCATTTCATTGTTTTAATCTCAGAGAGCAGGATTAGCTTTAAGAAGAAAAGCAAAAACATCTTACAGAAAGGGCTTTCAAAAATATCTAAAGGAATCACATATTATGGGATTTTAAAATTACTTTTAGTATGACGGACAGTGTGAGCGTGGGGTGGGGTGTACAGGGCTTCCCAGGTGGCACTAGTGTTAAATAGTGAACAATAGACATTGGATCCCTGCATCATTAAGAGGATCCCATGGAGGAGGGCATGGAAACCCACTCCAGTATTCTTGCCTGGAGAATCCCACAGACAGAGGAGTCTCATGGGCTACAGTCCATAGGGTCGCACAGAGTTGGACATGAATGAAGCAACTTAGCACGCATATGTATTCTGTATGGAATATGTTTTATCAAAAAAATTACCATGATTTGTTGCACCTTAACTTACAAAACAGTTCTCAAAAAATGATATTTTAAAGATATTTCAAACTAGAATAAGATGATTCATATGATAAGATATGTAAAGTTGTACAAAGGTAGTAGAAACTTGCTGTAGAAACATTCTTAATCATTTTTAATTGGTTTTTGCTTTGTTTTTTACCCAAATTTTATGTGAACATCTATGATTGATAATAGAATTAGTATTCTACCACAAAATTAATAAAAATAATTTAAAAAATCTTCATGTAAAACCTGCCAGAAGCTAAAATTTAATGACTTATATGCTATATTAAGAACTCTACTTATACCATTTTCATTATGTATGCAGCATTATATTGTTGCCGTTTTATTTCTTGTCTTCCTTTGTTTATTTTTTTCTAGCTTAGAGATTTCTCTTTTTTCCCTTTTTCTGACTTTGTTTTTGTGCACATACACATTTTCTCCATTACTAAATAGTTCTTTTATGTATTAAAGAGAATAAGCTTCCCTGGTGACTCTGGTAAAGAACCCACCTGCCAGTGCAGGAGACACAAGAGATAGGGGTTCAATTCCTGGGTCAGGAAGATCCTGGGTAAGGAAATGGCAACCCACTCCAGTGTTCTTGCCTGGGAAATCCCATGGATAGAGGAGCCTGGTGAACTATAGTCCATGGGGTTGCAAAAAAAGTCGGACACAACTTAGTGACTAAAAAACAACAATTAAAGAGAATACAAAAAGGCACACAAAAATTGTCTCTTAATCTGCAAAGATATGCATCTTGAAACCTTCTTCTTGGGGAAAAGTTTCGATATAAACATATATTTTTATTAACTTGCAAATTTTGAAGTTCTCTGATTCAGTTATGTACTCTAAGCAGGGGGATAACTCTGAGCAATAAATACTGAGGTTTACTAGTTCCTGCTAGGTTGTTACCTTTTAAGCCTGTGGTTGTCTGGGACCCATCTACTTCAGAGTGTGTATTTCATTTCATACCCTCTTTGTAGTTACTACAGAGTGAACTGAATCTCCTGCTCTGTTGCCAACACTAGGAGTTGCGAAATTAGTCACAGTCGCTTGCTTTCCTTTGATATTCACTTGATTTAGAGGCAAGACCAAATCTACATTTTCCCTCATCTGGGGATACTGCAAAAAGCCCCACTGCATTTTATTCCGGAAGATTCTTGATGTTAACACCCTCTTATAGCTGGTAAGATTGCTTGTCATCTATGTGCCTTATGGACACACTTTTGAATTATTTCAACTCAGTCACTTCTCTTTTGGATGCCCCCTCCCTGCCCCGACTCTCATCATTCCCTCTCCAGTGAAGACAGACTGCAGCAAAAAAAAAAAAGCAAACAAACTATAGCTTTTCAAGTTGAGAATCCACTCAGTCACTTTTCATCCTGGGGATTTTATAAATGATTATTTAAGGAATTCAGTTGTTTGGTGCCTCTAGATCAACCAAATAGAATATTTTAGTCCAAATGGAAAGAAGCCCTTGACTCAGTCATCCAAATATTTTGTCTACAAGATAACCACCCCCCAAAAAACCTTAAAATAATGTCTTGAGGTACAGAAAACATATTTTATGTGTTCCCACATACACAGCTTCCAAGGAAACTGAGACAAGAAAAATATCAGAATTAGGTCAGTTTCTCTAAGGCACATAATGTGTGCTGTGGTGTAACAAGCTTTGTGGGCTCTCGGACACTTGGCTGAGATTGTATTTTCATAGCTGTTAAGATGAATATTCATAATATATCAAGCTCAAAAGACCCACTACTTGGGTGAGTCATCTTCTCCTCCAACCCGTTTTTCACTTGGATTATTCCCATTCCTATCAGGGCATCTCCTGGAGGGCAGACCTTTGGCCATCAGCTGGAGTGCAGTCACCCTGACAGGGCATGAGGCTCATAGGGATGGACTCACCCTTAGTCCAGCAGAATGTTGAGGGCATTATTCCACAAAGAACATTTCTTTCTAGGGATTGTTCTAAAAGGCCCTTGTGTTGGGGGTAAACTACGGACTAATTGGGATCAGGAAATGTCTTTCCTGCCCTCCATTCTGGTCCGTGACAGTTTGTAAGTTCTTGTTTCTGAAGGGGAAACTGACAAAATCGATACAGAGCTGTAGTCCTGGCATCCTCTGATAGTAAACAAGTTTCCAGGACAGAGACTTTCACTTAGGAAACCAGGAAGTTCCAGCTGGACTACAGGTGGTTTGGACTACATAAGGGTTGATTTCCAGTGCTTGGGAATGAGACTGGAAGCCCATGTGTCGTGAAGATCTCACATTAGAGTGTACAGTATTATAGCAAAAGAGATGGCCAAGTTTAGGACAAAGAGAAAAAATGGAGGTTGGAGTTAAGAATATTTTGACTGAGAAAAAAAAAGAGGTTGGCAGATGGTTAAGCACCATGTTGTAGAGAGCAAGAGTATTATAGGTTATCTGAATCTTCTAACTGGTAACAACTGAAGTGTATGTTATTTTACACATATCTTTATATTCTCCACTCCTTTTACCAGAAAGAAAATAAATACCTAAGGATTATGATGATAGTTTGAGGAATGGAATCAATTTTTGTAAGCAAGCTGATTTTTTTTTCATGCATTCATCACACAGTTTAAGAATGGACAAAACTCCTCCTGTAGAGGGGCCATGTGGGCCCATTGTGTGGAAACACAATCTGAGAAAAAAGCAAAGATGGGGGCACTGCCACACATGGCCAGTAAGATGGAAAGTCTGGATCACACAGAGCCCTTTTTCCTCTCTTCCCCAAGAAGGAGCATCCAAAGTGTTCCCCAGCATGATGACTCATTTCCAATGGTTCTGGCATCTGCCCTTCCTTTTCACAATCACTACAGTGATCTTATAACTGACTTTTCCAAGGGTTAATTTAATGTGTCCACTGTAACTGATTCCTCCCCTTGGACCTATCACATATGTCATTGTCAGATTCATGTTCTGAAAATACCAATACATTGGTGGCTGAATAGCCACTACTCTTCTGTTTAAAAAAGTTCAATCCATATTAGCAAATATGTGTCACTATATTTATGTTTTCCAAATATTTGATATTCTAAAATGATATCTCAGTGATCTGATCACCAAGAGAGATACAGAAAGTGATTTTTATCCTGTAAACCAAGGTTTTCATTCTGTATGATTCCAACTCTGTGACATTCTGGAATAGTGAAAACTAGGGAGACAGCAAAAATATCAGTGGTTGCCAGGTGGGAGGAACAGATGGAGAGATGAGTACTTGGAGCATGGAGGAATTTTAGGGCATAAGATTATTCAAAGGGCTTCCCAGGTGGCTCAGTGGTAAAGAACCCACTTGTCAATGCAGGAGATGCAAGAGACGCAGGTTCAATCCCTGGGTCAGGAATTTCCCCTGGAGAAAGCAATGGCAACCCACTCCAGTGTTCTTGCCTGGGGAATCCCATGGACAGAGGAGCCTGGTGGGCTACAGTCCATGGGGGTTGCATAGAGTTAGAGATGACTCAGCCACTGGGCAAAACAACACAACACAAAAATTATTCTTACTATGCAATAAAAGAGGATGGATACCTGTTGTTATATGTTTGTGAAAACCTTGAGAATGCACAATACTGAGAGTGAATCCCGATGTTAGCTGTGGGTTTTGAGTAGTTCAGTGTCAGTGCATTGACTGTAACAAGTGTACCACCTGGTGGGGATTGTTGACAGTGGGGAGGCTGGGGGGCAGGCAGGGATTTACCTTTTTCTGTACCTTAACCTCACTTTGCTGGGAACCTAAAACTTCCCTTAAGATGAAGTCTGTTTAACAAATATCACAAGTTAAATCGAAATAACCTTGCTTTATTAAATAATAGTACACAAAATGGTGTTTTTAATCCACTGACTGCATACCTTCCTTCCAACCAAACATCCCATCACACACTTTAAAAAATCGAACTGGTAAGATTCTTCAAAGTGTTTGTGAAATAATTTTATTCCCAGATTGTTAAAGGTTTTATCCAATTTGCTTTTCATGCCTGAAACGGCTTTTAGTTTATTCAGAGGACACAACCAGTTCTTCAGGGTGCAGGCAGTATGGTCTCAAAGGTCTGTTTTTCACATGACATGGAAACATGACTCTCATTTAGTGATTGTAGGGGCTTGGGGCACGTGCTGAAGCTGTGCTGAAGCTTAAATACACACAAATTGTTAGATTTCATAGAAATGATTTCCTCTTATTATGTCATAAATCACGATTATTTCTAGTGTCATCTGTAATTTTGTGGACTAATGTGATATGTGATGCTCTGGAGCTTTCTGAAAGCTGCGTGGAGAATAGAGTTGCCAGCTGTGGGGCGACTGGAGCCTTCAGTCTGCGTGTGTTTCCAGCACAGGGCTACAGATTTGCATGTGCAGCTGTCTCTAAGAATTCTGATTGCCCAGCACCCATGGTAAAATAATACTAGTACCCATCTGGTTAATTAACTATTTGAATGAGCAGAGCATATTTGTCACAGGCCAAATCTGAGTTTCCAAGTTTGCACATACACACACCCACACAAACTTGGCGGATACCAATATGTTTTCAGTGTCCAGGTTTTTCTGTTTCATCTTTGTAGTTTAGAAATGACCTGAGTTTTCATCCTCACAAGATATTAGAGGATGACTCAGCAACAGGTCTAGAGCTTCATGAATCTCAGATCCACCTATGGTGCAGATAGCGTTGCATTTTAAAGTCCTCATTGCCTTCATATCTGTATGTGTCACAGATAACTGTTGAAAAACAGCCGTGAATACCAGCGTACCAGGTGCTGGAAGACCCGTAAAGAGCCCACGCTACTACCCCAGTTGCTGTTCCTCTTGCATGATCTGAGGACGAAATCTCTCTCATGCTTGCTCTGGCCTGACTGTATATGATGTTAGTGTTGTAACAAGTGACCTCCATATGAATTGTTATGTCGACTCAACTGTATGTTGCAGGAAGGTATCAGATAATAAGATCTAGACCTGATTCTCTAGCAAAATAGCAAGAGTTAGGAGAGGTAGGCTGTGTTTTTTCATAGCAGTGCTTCTAGATATACAAAAGATGTATCTGTTTGAGGTGTCTCTCTATGTTCTATAATTCAGTATGCTTTCAATTCCGCAGGGTACTGTAGCATGCAAACACTCCTTTCATTTAGCCCACATTTCAAAATGTGTTTATACACATTTTTTAAAAGACATTGCATTTTTAAGTGGTGATTTGCAACATGTTTAGAAAGAAAAATTTCCAGACTTATTTATTATTCTTTATTAATTCTGAAATATGTCATGTATTTCAAATATATCACAACAAAAAGTCCACGTAATGGCTTGAAGAAGAAAATTAGGGCAGCTACCCATATACCCACCACCACGCTTTAGAATCAGAATCATACCAAAGTGTTTGAGGCCCTGACGACACAGGAACACCCTCTTAAGATGGCTCAGTGGTAAAGAATCCATTTGCCAATGTAGGAGACATGGGTTTGATCCCTGGGTGGGGAAGATCTCCTGGAAGAGGAAATGGCAATCCATTTCAGTATTCTTGCCTGGGAAACCCCATAGACAGAGGAGCCTGGAGGGCTGCAGTCCATAGTGTTGCAAAGGAGTAGGACACGACTTAGCAACTGAGCTCACACACACAAAATAGATATCCAATACTTACCACATTTAGATAAGCAGTGATTGGCACATTGTTGAATGGCACAGGTTTTTCCTGGTGATCTTCAGTGACATCTGGCCTAGGTTTCTCTTTATCCCTTGATCTATTTCTGAGCTCCCTACTCCTTTCATGATGTATTTGAGTGTTCTTGAATTCTCATCACGATAGCTTCTTGTCAGTTCTTGATACCTCTTGAAGGCAGATGCCCTCACTGCCATCCTAACCTAGTTCTTCTTCAGAAATGCTTTGGATAGCTTTGGCCCTTTTTCATATAAATTGACTAAACAGATTATGCAGTTCATGAAACAGTGGCTGGAACTTTGGTACAATTACACTGATTTAGGGAACAGTTGATAAACCTAGATAGCATATTCAAAAACAGAGACATCACTTTCCCACAAAGGTCCATATAGTCAAAGCTATTGTGTATATATGTAAGAACTGGACCATAAAGAAGGCTGAGCACCAAAGAATTGATACTTTTGAATCGTGGTGCTGGAGAAGACTCTTGAGAGTCCCTTGACAGCAAGATCAAACCAGTCAATCCTAAATGAAATCAACCATGAATATTCATTGGAAGGACTGATGCTGAAGCTCCAATACTTTGAAAATCTGATGCAAAGAGCCAACTCACTAGAAAAGACCCTGGGAAAGATTGAAGGCTGGAGGAGAAGGGGAGAACAGAGAATGAAATGGTTGGGTGGCATCACCGACTCAATGGACATGAATCTGAACAAACTCTGGAAGATAGTGGAGGACAGGGGAACCTGGCGTGCTGCAGTCCATGGGCTTGCAAAGAGCTGGGCACAACTTGGTGACTGAACAAAAAGAACAATGAAACAGGGTGGTTGTTACAGGGATTTTTGTAGATAGTATCTATTGAATTAAAGAAGCCTCTTCTATTCTCAATTTGCCAATGTTTTTATCCTTAGTGATTGTTCAATTTTATAACATACTTTTTCTGCATTAATAAGGTGATCACTTGGCTCATTTCTGTTTATTTGTTGATGTGTTAAGTTACCTTAATTATTTTTCTTATTTTAAAAAATTTACAGTTGATCCTATGTTGTTGTTTTGTTTATTTTGATGTACTTATGAGATTGGATACCAGATTTCTTCACTTCTATTGCATATTCTGGTTGTGATGGTAAGGCATCATTTGTCTCATAAAATACTTTAAGACCACCTGCTCTTTTCCTGTATTCTGGAAAGATTTCTGGGAGAGGAATTAAGTTTTCTATATGTTTGGTAGATTGCACAAAATTCTCTGAGATTGTTATTTTCTTGGTGGAAATGCTAGGGATTATTGAGTTAATTTCTTTAATAAGGGTTACTTACACTTATGTTTCCTCTTGAGATAGCATTTTATTAAGATGATTTTATGGATCTAATTGTTTGTTTGCTGATTTATACTGTTATAAACAACACTCTTACTAGATTGTTTTTTGCATTTTGTAGGATGCAAATTTTTCAAATTTATTTTATGTTTTAGGTGTGTCTTTTGTAAAAAGCATATGGCTGGGTATTTTTAACTGATCCTGACAATCTTTGTTTTTAACTGGATGACTCAGTTCTTTCCCATTTATGGAGTTTACTGTATATTTAGATTTATTTCTGCTATCACATTCTTACTTTTTCTACATTTTACTTTTCTTCATGCAGTCATTGTGTGCATTAATTGGGGAGTTTATCCATATATTTTTCTCTATCTTGTTAAAATTATAAATTGAAATTTTGTTTTTTTTCTTCAGTGCTTTGATTATATTTATGCTGTGAAAAATTTTAATTATATTCTTTTAAAATTGCTCTTTCAGATTTCCATTTCATTCTTTCAGCTCACCAAGTGACTTGATTTCAGTTTAGTACTTTGAGTTGCAAAGTTCGTTATGTGGTATAACTCATGAATGGGAGGCTAGTTTTCCTGGTGAGGGTTCCTTGTGGCCTGGACTGTTAGCATCTTCCATGGTGGGTTCCTATTTACTTTTGCCAAGAGCCCGAGGCAAGCAGCTGACCTTCAGTTCACATCTCAGTTGGGTGGTTCCTGGACCTCCTGAGTAGTGTAAATATGAGCTTTCAAAATGCATTCCAAGTGCATGCCCATGGTTTCAAATTCAACCAACTTTTCCCCTTCTTCCCTGTATTTCAGACTAAGTATTTCAGTGTTGTCTTCTCTGAGTACATTTCATATTGTTTTAAATAAATTGAGTGTGTTTGATAGTTTTGCCCATAATTTCATAATGTTTCTTGCAAGAGATTTACCCACTTCTTATTCTATCCACCATGCTGGGCCTATAGAAACCTAGATGTGTGTCTTACACAATCAGGCTACACAACCCAGCTAGAAGCTAAAAAAATTTAAAACTACTAGAACAGCTGAACTGTTAACCACTTGCTTATATTTGCCATGCCCCCAACAACTCATGAAATTCTAAAATCTTTTGTGTTATTCCATTCTTATTTCACCTATGCTAGCGCAGTTGGTTAGCAAAATCTGTTTATTTCCCTAACAATTATAGAATGTTTGGCTGCCTCAGTTATGCAATTATCTGGGTTCTCCAGTAGCAATGAGGACAAATGAAATAATTGTCTACTGTGTAGATACAAAGGTCATCTTACAGTCAGTTATTCATGCAATACTTGGATGCCCAAAATCACTATTAGCATCCGTTAGGATAAGATGAATGTGTAATCATATATCTTATTACTATATGAGAAATGTGAAAGTCTGGCTACACAGCCACCAAATAAAGCAAAGGTTGAATTTAGAAAATTTCTAATTTCCCATATTGAGGAAGCTGCATTTTCACAATAACTTTATAACTGTACAGTAATATATAAAATACTGTGTTACTTCCCATGCTTGAGAATATAAGAAATAGTTTTTTTTTTTAATTCTAAAGCACATTTATTTTGGTAAGTAATGAAGTCTTAACTCATCAAGAAATGGACAACTTTCTAAATAAATATTTCCTTTCATCACCCTAAGATATTATTTCTTGCCTTTGGCCAAACCCATCCTTATACTTTCTCCTCCAAATCTCTCTAAGTGTCGAAACCACACTGGAAAGTATGTCTAAGAACTGGTGAAGCCTAGCTAACACACTGGATTAAGCCTTAAGCTGGGATATGATGACATACTGAGGAATTTAGCAGCGTGTGAGAACAACCACAGGGCACTGCTCTGCTCTCTGTGCCTGGAAGATGCCCCAGGGTCAGCTCTGCTTCGCTGTGACTTGTCTTTGCTGGGTTATCCCTTCGTTCTTTCTTTCCGTGCCCTTCTAGGGTCAAGAAAGCCAATGACAGTGAGTGCTAAGAGCTGGGGTCGCTGAACGGTTGCCCATCCTGGTATCTAAGAAGGGAATGCACAGGGAGACAGCCTCGAGCCTGTGCTGAGACAGGGCTGTTCTCTTTCATGTTTCCCTTCCGGAGCCTCTGCTATCCTTCTTAGTAGGTCTTCTTGCTTTTTTAATAGTCCACATCACTTCTGGGTCTCGACTCTGCTTATTGTCCAAAGTCACCCTTGCAGCCTCCCACGGCCCCAAGGGCTCCAAGTCCTAAATTACATTTCCTCTCTCACCACAAAAAAACAATGATAAATAAATGAATTACTTTGTCCTGTATAAGTAATTTGATAAGCCTAAAAGTTTATTCAAACTTTTTCCGACTTCTGTTAACTCCAGCGGCCAGTTATCATTAACATATACAGAAATACATCCTTCCTGAAATACATCCTTCCTGACTCCTAACAATGGGAGCTCACGAAGGAGATTCCCCAGGACGAGCCCCTCGGGAGCAGGATGGGCACCAACTCCAGGCCCTCTGAGAAATCAGAAACGCAGCAAAAGTCTGCACTTAGGAGTAGGTACAGACCATAGAAATAAGAACAGGGCTGGGGTCGGGGGCAGGGCATGACTGAGATCAAGCAGGCGGTATTGTTGGTTGTGAGGAGTTACTGGGGAAAGGGAACACTTGCCAGGATAGTTTTGAGACAAAGGAACAACACACAGAGGAGAATCAGCCAGTTGTGGGGACAAGCAGAATCGAACCATTTCCTGTTTTCAGACAGCCCCAAATAAAATGCATTTCACATTTAGCCACTACTGAAAATAAATTAAAATGATGTAGTTTCCACAAATGGTTAATTTTAATTGCCTACCTAATGAGATGTTGACCTGATTTTCCATCTGCTTTAATGCCGACACGTACGACTTACAGCCCATTTGTGCACACACTTTCAGTTATGGTTTATTTTGTACCACAGCAGCAGGGTTTCCTCTGTTTCCGAGCTGCAGAGTCTCTGTCCCATGGAGTTCCTTTTCATGGACCATGACCTCCCCTCCAGTCCCCACAGCACAGTGCACCAGAGTTGATGGTCTAATCCAATAAAAAGGAGAGTTGTATGTCCTCAAGTATGTGGTCAAAGCATACTTGAAGAATGACAACACAATAAGGACTACCAACTTGATTTTACCATGTCACCAGCCTGGTCAGTGTGAACTAGAGTAATGCCAGCACATTCCTTTGGGCCTTCTGTTGGCCCTCTTGTGTTTGGTGAATGAAGCAGCACACACACACCCATGCACACATACACACAGAAACATGAGCACACACAAAGTCACAAAAATAACCATGGCTGCTTTTTCTAGTCCAAGATATGTCAGATGAATAAAATGACTTCATCCTTGATCATTTCGGCTAATAGAATTGACACGGCACACTTTTGGATGGCATAGAAATTGAAAGCCTACATTTGCAATCTCCTCTACCAGCTTCGGGTAGCATCACGTTGACCTCGCTTCACCTCACTTGCCTGGTGCACAAGATGGGAATAATGATGGTGTCTCCCTCAGTGGCTGTTGGGAGACCTTCCCCAGATCAGCGTGCCAGGAGCTCAACCATGGCAGCCAGAAACCACAGCTCATGCACTTGATTGACTTCTCTGCAGACCTCAACGTGATAGTTTGTGGTTTCTAAGAATTGTGTCAACCATTAAGTAGCTACCATAAATTCTGTTATAATTGCTGACTCATTTGAATATAACAGCATCCAGTACTCTAGGAATTCATACGCCTTTAAAAAATGGATAGGGCAACAAATTAACAAAAGAAAGGAAAAAGTGTTCCTTGTCTTAATTTGGGATCCCCAGAAGCAGACTCTGAGACAAGGGTTTTAGGATAACCCAAGAGAGGAGCTGTCCTGTATTCCTTTGGTTCATGCCTTCCTTGAAAATCAGAGATGTGAAATCCCTCCATTTCAGGTTGTCTTCCACCATCCATCACAGACGTCAGAGGATGAGATGGTTGGATGGCATCATCGATTCAATGGACATGAGTTTGAGCAAACTCTGGGAGATGGTGAAGGACAGGGAAGCCTGGTGTTGCTACAGTTCATGGGGTCACAAAGAGCTGGACATGACTGAGCAATTGAACAGCAAATCCATCATGCTTCAGGGGGAACAGGAACATAGCAGCAAACAGAGAGCTACTGCTGTTATCTGCACATGCCTTCCTTAGACCGAGAAAGCCTGCGCATCACTGAAAACTTAAAACTCTAATTTGCCTGGATGGTATACGGTTCATAGAATGGGAACCTATGTGTAAAAGCTGCCACACAGGAGAAGGTCTTGTAAAAATAGTCATTGCTGACACGTGTGAAGCTGCTGTGTGCTGACATCCTCTGTGGACACTGATGTGTGTCATCACAGGTACTCTGCACTGTCAAGAGAGAGTCGGACCCTCCCATCTCCACCTGGGGGCTCAGGTTTGGAGACCTGAGTCCTGCTGGTGTTTGGGGGTAAGCACTCTGCACTCCTCTCCACGTGCTGCCGCCACTCACTGTGCCTTCTTATCCCTCTTCTGGAGCGCTCAGTCCTGCTTTGCCGCCCTCCATGGGCCCAGCTCACTGAGCACTGTGCTCACCGCTTGCACAGCACCAGACACAAATAAGCTGGAGAAGAGGCACGCATCTGCTCCGTGGCATAGAGCTGCCCATTCATGGCACAGAGCTGCTCATTCCCAGCTGTGTTTCTGTCCAAAGAAAGAAAAGTTGGGGTTATTTTCACTGGTCATTAGGTGTTTAGTCCTCACTGCAAAACTGACTCACTCACCATGCAAGCTGTACTTTGGGATTGCCATGCTTTATCAATGTGATTTGGCGCTACACTTTGAATTGTAAGTCCATCCTAATCATAGTTTTAGTCCTAAATAAATGATCAGTTCTATATTTGAAACATACATTCTAGTTTCCAGTATATTTCGTTGTCTTGGGCAGCTTGGTTTTTATAGTAATCCAGATTTCCTTGATGTGTGCTGGGTTCCACTCCAGACTGTATTTGAAACTCCCATTAAATAAGATGCTTTGGCGGAAGATGTTTTCATGGGAGATTTTTCTATATCTATGTATAAATATGTATATTCTTTTGACAACATGGATCTATGTATATACAGATCTGTCTATCTATCCATCATTATCTGTCTATCTATGTACATACAGATCCACTTTGTGTATAGAATCCATGAATCATACATCTGTCAGTTATGGTGTTTGTGTCATTTCTAGTCCTTTCCAGTGAAACTTATGGAGGAAATGACACAGCAATGAGTTTGCTATGTTGTCCAGATCCCAAAGAATTTCCTCAGGCTTGTGTCAATGAACACTCCAGGTTTCAGACTAGATGTTCTTTGAATTAGTTGTATGTAACTGTGTTGATTCTGGAACAGATGTGACTTTCAAAAAAAAAATAAGGAAGAGGAATGAGGAGGGGGGCCTGGGGAGAAGAAGAAAAAGGAGGAGGAGAAGAAGGAGGAAAATGAAGAGTCGTTCAAGGAGAAGGAGGAGGAGGAAGGGAGAGTTGGGAGCACATGTTGGAATTTATTTTGTTCATAATAAGAAGAAAATCAGAGAAGCGCCAGCACTGGACAGTCACCCCCCACCTCATTTTGTTTGAAATCTCTGTGACTAAATATGGTGATTAAGAGTCAGTATGTAGATAATAAAGTAAATGAGATTTTAAAGTGAAAACTAATATAGAGAAAAGAATTAGGAAGGCAATTATAAAGAGGTTGCTTTCAGTACAGCAGTAGAGGAAATAGGATCTGTTTATAGAATTGGGCGCTGAAAGCAGAGTACTTTCTATTAATATCTACAACCATTACCTAACACATTAGCTATTTTTGTTCCCAACAGCAACTCCTAAATTTATCCATATATTAAATATTTTCCTTGGAGTGCATGATGTAAGCTCCAAAGACCACAACGTTGATGGAATGTTTAACAAAGACAGGTTGTTGCTGGTGGAATCCTCATTACAGACATTAAAAGCATTTGATATCAGATGATACCTCCACTCTTATGGCAGAAAGTGAAGAGGAACTAAAGAGCCTCTTGATGAGGATGTAAGAGGAGAGTGAAAAAGCTGGGTTAAAATTCAACATTCAAAAATTAAGATCACAGCATCTAGTCCCATCTCTTCATGGCAAATAGAAGGGGAAAAAGTGAAAGCAGTGACAGATTTTATTTTCCTGGGCTCCAAAATCACTGTGGACAGTAACTGCAGCCATGAAATTAAAAGACGCTTGCTCCTTGGAAGGAAACATACCTGGACAGCATATTCAAAAGCAGAGACATCACTTTGCCAACAAAGGTGTGTATAGACTATAATTGTTCCAGTAGTCATGTATGGATGTGAGAGTTGGGCCGTAAAGAAGGTTGAGCACCAAAGAATTGATGCTTTTGAATTGTGGTGCTGGAGAAGACTCTTGAGAGTCCTTTGGACTGAAAGGAAATCAAACCAGTCAATCCTAAAGGAAATCAACCCTGACTATTCGTTGGAAGGACTGATGCTGAAGCTGAAGCTCCAGTACTTTGGCCACTGATATGAAGAGCTGACTCATTGGAAAAGTCTCTGATGCTGGAAGAGATTGAAGGCAAAAGGAGAAACGGACAGCAGAGGATGAGGTGGTTGGATGGTACCACTGACTCGGCAGACATGAGTTTGAGCAAATTCCAGTAGATAGTGAAGGGGTGAGGAGCCTGGGGTGCTGCTGTCCATGGGGTCGCAAAGAGTCGGACACGACTTAGCAACTGAGCAGCAACAACAACAATTAAAGCATTTCATTCACATTTCTCGATGAGCAGTTTTTCATTTAGAGATTCACCTTTTTCTCAGGTTCTCTCCACCTGCACCTGGAAATCTCAGCAGTGGACACTGGTGCCAGCGTTTTCTGTCTCGTTGGCATGTTAGGGGGTGGCTGTGCAGGGCTCTATGGCAGGTGGAAGGGAGATGGTAAATGAAAGGTCTTGGCTGTTGGTCGCATGAGGGAGACCTAGTGGATGGGTGTGCACCACGGAGCCCCTGGGTCTGAGCCAGGAAGCTCGGCAGTGACCGGGGTCATCCTACAAGCAGAGTGGAATTTGATTATTCTTTTGTGAGGGCTTTATCTTTCTGTTCTAGACGTTTTCTCCCTACCAACAGCCAGCAAGAGAAAAGACTAGAGAAGGAAGGTGAGAATTGGGGAGAAGTTCGGGATAATGTGGGGGCCAGAAACCTAGGGGAAGTAGGCTATTAATCCTGTCTTCCCTAGCGGGGAGCAGGGGCTTAGTGCTGTGACACCTGGGTCATCCTCTTGACCTGGACCAGGTTCATCTATGTTTGTCTACCAAGGTCTGCCCCAGACACGGCCACATCCCCTCTGGCTGGAGATGCTGAAGTCTAGCAAAGAAAGCCCCTCCCACTATTGACTTCATTTTCTTTCTTCTCTGTCTGACTGTGCACAGGCATTGAAATAGGAGCATGTAAATCAAATCTCCTAGGCCGTCTCTAAAGACACGGGTAAGAAGACAGCTCTCTGAATAATGAACTAAGGGGACGTATTAACTTAAATTTAGTAGAACAGATCGACACATACAAGTACGTCCAGAGATAATTTATATGATGTCTGCACAACAGCCCCACAACACTTCACAAGATTAAAACAGAGAAAGAGAAAAGTGGTAAGGAAATTCAAACCTTTCAGTATCAACCATTAACTCCAACAAAGCTAAATCTGCTGAACAAGTGGGATGTCATTGTCTGAGTCTCCACATAGATTTCTGTGCTCATTACCTGACTGGCAGTTTTGAAAACATTTTTAAATGCGACATGGCTTATCCACACAGTTCTTTGGGAAAAGATTGCAATGGTTAAGATGAAGCTAGCTGCTGTAACCAGCAGACTCACAAGCGCATGAAGTGATGCAAAGTGAAGGAGGTCTATTTCTTTCTCTGGGGAGGTGCGGAAACAAGCGTTTCTGGTGGGTGGGTGGCTAGCTCTGGCTTTCCTCCAGGTGGTGATTCAGAGACCTAGGTCCTTATACCTATGGTTTCATCCACGTCAAGACTTTCAAGGCTGTATGTTTCGGGGGCTTCAGAGGAAGGTAGGCTTGGGGATTGTGCACAGAAGAGTTTTATTTTCAAAATAAAGAGAGTAAAAAGGATATGTGTCACTTATGATCACATAAGGTCAGCTGCCCATTTGTCACATGACCACAAGGAAGTCTGGGAAACGTGATCCTGCCGTTTTCCAGGAGAAAGAGGAAACAGGTGAATAGACAGCTGATCTCTGGCGTGAGAAACACCAGTCCCACCAGTGCAGATAGCATTCAGGGAACCCCTCTCCTTGACCAAAACTGCTTGGTTTTACCACCTATCACAATTGATCACAAGCTTGAGTACCTGAAAATCATGAATGTTAACAACTAGAAGAGTAATTCAAATTTGCCAATTCTAAACTCTCTTTTTCAGATAAAAATAAAGTCTAGGAAGGCAAAATAAGTCTTTGGGGACCATAGAACTGAGCTAGTGACAAGGTCAAAACAGTTTTTAATTTATTAAGTTAATGGGTTAGTGTTCTTTCTACTGCAATTCATAATTCAATGTTTGATTTTTTTATCATAAGTTCTCACCTGAACTTAATAAAATGAGCCATCCTGAATCACCAGGAGCTTGGGGAAAAGATCAAAACTTAGGGATTGTGTCCGTTAAGAAATATATTGATGAAAATAAGTGACTCAGTGAATAATTATTAGTCACACATCTTAATTTCTTTTGAAGGAGACTAGTTATGCATTCAGACCGTCATGTTCTTAGCCTAGTCACATCTTTAAAACTTCCCCCAAATTGTGACAATGCCACTTATAAATGTAAGAAATAAAAAGATAAACATTTTCCTTTATGCAGATGATACAGTCTTGTGATTCTGTGTGAGGAGTGACTTCAAGAAGTAGATGAAGTTAATGACCCCTTATTATCAGCAGGAATTGTTCAATATCAGCTATGCTGAAGCAACATTGTCATTGTCAGCAGGCGCTTTTCAGTATGGAGAAAAAAACATTAAACTCTATTCATGAGGTTAAATCATTTAGTTAGTTTAACTGGACTTTATAGATAACATCCTTTTCATTTCACTGAGATTCAGCAATATTCATTCATTGACTAGAAACATTATTGAGATCCAGTTAAGTGTCAGGGAATATGTTAAATACAAAGTTTATGCCTAAAAGTCTGTGCTCTTTTGTGGAAATATGTTTTACTACTTATCTGCTTCCAAGTTTCTTGCTAGAGGTGAAAGACTGATAATTCCTGTCTTTGAATGAATTCAGAGCCAGTGAGCACGTTTAATGTTTTATTGTCCACATGGATGAGGTGCTGTGGACAGAATGTATGCCTCGTAAACAATGATGCTTCCCCCCCCTCAGTGGGACAGTGTTTGGAGGTGGCCCTGTGGGCAGTAATTAGGGTTAGAAAATGTCATGAGGGTGGAGTCCCCATGTTAGGATTAGTGTCCTTAGAAGCAGAAGAAAAGGAACCAGAGCTCTCTCTCTCTGTTTCTGCCATGTGAGAGCACGGTGAGAAGGTGGCCATCTGCACGACAGAAGAGGGCTCTGCCCAGCTCTCAGGTCCACTGGCACCTTGATCTTGGACTTCTCACCTCCAGGACTATGAGAAATGAATGTCTGTTATAGCAGTCTGAGCCAGGACATGAGACTTATACGGAGTTGTGATGGGACACTTAACAGAACCAGAGGCATTTCCTGTAAAAGTTACAGTTCATGTCTGGAGGACTTGCGGGCTACTTGAAAAGCAGCAAAAGTCTCAATTGAAACAGGCAAAAACCAGGAGAAGTTTGAGTTTATAAAAGCATGCCGTTGCTACCAAGACCACATTCCTTCTTTGGTCATGTCGCTTGTTTTATTATGAAAGATGCTTTGAAAGAGTAGAATAAAATCCCACTTTGGTAAATACAAAGTAAATTTGAATAGGAGAATAAATTGCAAAATGTCAAAATTGTGATGAGTGAGTATCCCAGTTATGGATGATTTAAAAAACCAATATGGCAGAATTTAGTCAGTTTTTCCTCTCCTTACTTCTCTAGAAAAACACCTGGAGATGGTGGGGGGAGCCCATTTTTGAAGCCAGATTTGTTCCCATTCATTCATGCAGCAGTGCTTCTCAAGCACTGGAACTCAGAGTGTCAGGAACAGCAATACACCATAGGGAGACAATGGTGAGAAAAAGGGAAGCCAGCCTCTAGCGTGACTTCAAGGCCAGGCTTTGTGATTTAAAGATTGCCTTACTTTAACTTTGTAGAATGCTCTAGTGACAAGTGTGTCCTTGCCCTTGATTACGATGGGATGGAGGGAAGAAGTGGCCAGAGGTTTTGAATCATCAACCTGGAAGATGGCTGGAGGCAGTTAATAGGTTTCATGTTAAGTACCGCCACTCAAAAGCACATGTAAAGACTTTATTTCCAGTGCTTTCATTCATGTACAAAAACAACCTCACATTGATTGCTGTATTTTATGTTTACTGTAGAGATAATACTGTGTAGGCAGGGCCATAATTCATTTTTCTATAATCATGAGCTGAGCAACAATAATGGGGAAATGTGCAAATATCAAGGCCTGGCCATTCGGCTGACACAAGGGGGAAGGAAGTACCATGCCCATCCATGTGCCTTGCAGAAAGAGAGAGTTCTTGGGAATTTGGAAGAGAAAGGACAGTGACTGAAGTAAGTATATAGGCAGTTTGGATGTTACACTTGTGAAAAGTCAAAGGTACATATTTTTTAAATATTCCCTTTTTTTCATATCCTTTCTGTATCTAGATGGGAGCACTCAACTGTAATTTAACAAGTTTTATTTGGAAAGCTCATTTTTGTAATTAACAATTCTTAAATAGTGGCCATTTGGATAATATTACTGTCTCGGGGTTCAGCTGCTCCTCCAGGTTAGCCAAATATTTTTGAGTCTGGAACAATGACTGGAAATTACATCAAAACAAGATTTTGCATGAATTATCTAAAACTGATGTGAACAGCTGACTCATTGGAAAAGACCCTGATGCTGGGAAAGACTGAAGGCAAAAGAAGGGGGAGGCAGAGGATGAGATGGTTGGATAGCATCACTGACTCAATGGACATGAACTTGGGCAAACTCTGGGAGATAGTGAGGGACAGGGAGGTCTGGTGTGCTGCAGTCCATGGGATCACAAAGAGTTGGACATGGCTCAGTGACTGAACAACAGCAACATCTAATACTTCTTCATTTTTGGACAAGCCAGAAATTCTGTCAAAGAGACCATGTGGTATTTCTACTTGTCACCCACAGTGAAATGAGAAAACCATGGTCAAAGTTCCAATGTAAGAGTCCCACACAGGGCTTTTCTTTTTTCGAGTAGGACTGCTTTTTAGTGGCTTGAATGTCAGGTGAAATCTGAGATCTGATTTTCTCTCTTGGCTGAACTGGACCAGCCATCCTTTGCTTATTTAAAAGGAAACATCAACTTTGCAATTTACTCTCTAAAATTGGTTGCTGTATCTCCCCGCTGCAGTGGAAAGGTGCCATCTGGTTTCATAATACTGATGGTGAAAGAGGGAATGGTTGTGAATGTCCTGGGAGAGCTCCAGGTGAGCAGGGCTCCACTTGGAGAAGAAGAGCTTTCACCTTCATGGATGTGGTTAAATGCCGGCCTGACCAGGTGTGGATGGGCCGGCACAGGCTCACATGCCCGGAGGATGGGTGGAGCCTGTGCACACAGGAAGCCGAGGAAGCCAACTCAGGAAAGAGATGTCAGCATGCAGGGGTTTGCGGGGGGGGGGGGGGGGGGGTGAGAGCGGGGTGGGACGGGATGTAGGAGAAAGGCAGCAGCAGTGAAAGAAAGTCAAGGCAGGCACAGTTTTTAATGGTTTTTTTTTTTTTTTTTTTTGACACTGCTTTGTTGTTTGTTTTGTTTGGCTTTTGAGCATTACTGGAAGGTGAGAAATTCTTGCCACAGTAGTTAGCCTCACCAAACCAAATCATCCCTCTCTGGGCATTTGAGTGCAGAGTTTCCTTGTCCTGCAACTGAAACAAAGATTCTATTTCTCAGCTTTGAAAACTCCACAGACCACTCGCTGGCTCATCCACTGGCTTCTGGGTAGAACTGCAGGTGCATAACTGGACTGGCTGTAGTAACAAAGCATGCACATCCAAACACACACACAGGGAAGCATGTGCCCACACACCAACACACAATACACACAACCAAACACACACAGACATACACAACAATATACATGCAGATACACACACGCCTGAAATCACACACATATGCACATAGTCGAATACATACACATACAACCATATATACACAAACAACACTTACACAAGTGCACAATCACACATCCACAAAATATGCACACAGACTTGCACATGTGCACATGCACACACACGTATGTGTGCATTAGGGAGACTCCCAGCCTTCTGGGGAGAGAGTTCCGGCCACCACAGCCCCTCTCGAGGCATTGTTCTATATCTTCTTTCTCGGGATTAAAACACAAGATGCAAATAAATATACGAGTACCTCCCAGAGTCAACCTAGTGTGAAAGGGCGTTTTGCCTCAGGAGCCTCTGCCTGTGAGACCAGGGCTGATATTGATGTAACCCCTGAAATGCCACATAGTGACTGCAAAACCTAACCAAGTGTTCCAAGATGTGCCTGGAACAGGCAGGTGAGATCCTATAAAGATAAATATAACGCTCTTCCTGGCACTGACTGCTTTCACATCTTATCAGACGCCCTGTTGTAGCAACAGTCTCTCTCTGTTTTCCCTCCTGCTTCACCAGAAGATGACTCAACCCGCAGACCCAGAAACCACGGCCCAATTACAGCATTCAGAATGGCTCATGTGGAACAGCTCTCAGCTCCTCTCCGATTGGATCCTGCCTCTCTGGGCTAAATGGAAGTTAGCTGATTCCTAAAAATACCCACTGACATGAGTCATCCTCTTGCAAGAGCCCTGGGGAATGTTTTCCAAAGAAACAGTGAGGCCCAGTGAGGAGGGGGTTGCTCCCCAGTGAGTCATGTCAGTGGTGCGCGGAGCTGTGTCTCCCCTGTTCCCAGGCTCTGGGCTGGGCCGCCAGGCGATTTGCTGAAATGCAAGCCTGGCAGCAGTTCCAACTCCTCCTCCCACACCCATTCCCAAAATGAAATGAACCTGGGCCCGAAGAGAGGTGCAGGTCAACAGGATTCCCTTTCTCTTCACGAAGGACAGCAGGAAACCCAGTGCCCAGGGCCAGCCGTGCAGCTCTGGGCTGGGTCAGGAAGCCTGTTCTTACTGCGTCCCTTTCCCTGATGGCAGCACTGAGGGCTAAGAACCGGCTGGCTCCCCACCTCATCCAATCGATGAATAGAGAGGGTGCTGGGGCCACAGACCCTGCACTGCTCTTACAGACCCTGAGGTGGGCAGAGTCCGCGAAGCCAGGACCCCTCACTGAGTGAAGGAGCTGATCCTCCCAGGGCTTGAGGCTCTGCCCTTGCCAACAACTGCTCCTCCTTGTTAGCGGGTCCTAGAACGCACATGAAATCGAAAACATTCACTCAGAGTGGGTTTTCAGATGTAAAATGTGTCCTGTGGCAGAGAAGAACTTTATAACCTTCCTGAAATGAGGCAGCATGAAAGATCAATGACCTCACAAGGACACTGATGTTCAGATAGTATGAGTGCCTCTGCGTGCTTGCTGCTACATCATCTTCACAGCGAGCATGGAGATACCCCATGCTTGCGCTCCCCCGCTGGCCCCGAGACCACCCTCAGGGGGCATGTGCAGGGTGCCACAGCCGCTGCGCTCCAAGTCAAGATGCAATGCCTCAGCTGGACCACAGACAGAATGGGAAAGGAGCTCAGCTGTGTGTGGATGCAGCTGAGGACAGCCAGAACTTCTGAAGCTCACAAGGCAGCCCTCTGTATACAGCCTCCTACTAGGAAATTCGATATTCCTTATTGACCTGGGGCAGGGGGGTCTCAGAATGGGAAGGAAGGGAAAACTAGCTAAACCAACAATCCGAGAAGGCAAGTTATACACACGGAATCCAGACACCACCACAGGGTGTCATACTGCCAGCAGGCCTCCGGGCAAATTGATTTAGTTCATTAAAATTAAGATGAATCAAAAGCAACATTTTCACTTCATTCAAAGCGTCAAGCTATCACAAACTCTACTGCTCTGTGTCCATCCTAGGCGATGCCTCCTTTCTGATGTGGCTGGAGAATGAACTAGTCCCCTTGCAGGACCTTCTGGATAAATGAAGTGTCCCCTATGCCAGGACTTTTTAAAAATTTAGCTTTTATTTTCATAGTAGTTCTTTAAAAATGGGTATTAAAATTCCCTCTGTTTTCTGTCTTTATCATGTAATTTATTCCTCAGATCATTCTGTAACCTCTGTCCTACCATTAACAGTGTGAAATTAGTACATTAAGAAATCATAAAAATTTGGGATCAGGCTTGGTGAAGTCTGTTTATTTTTACAAAATTATTTATTTTTAATTGAAGAATAATTGCTTTACAATATTGCGTTGGTTTCTGCCATACATCAACATGAATGGGTCATAGATACACATATGTCCCCTCCTTCCTGAATCTCCCTCCCACCTCCACCCCCTACCTTCCCACCCCTCTAGGCAGTTACAGAGCCCCAGTTTGAGTTCCCTGAGTTAGAGTCTGTTGCTTTATTGAGATCTTTCACATTGTGTCCCAGTGATAAAGCCAGATCGTGTTTGTGGCAACGAAGTTCAGACCTGGCTCGACATTCACTTGTGACTCTTCTTCCTCTCTTTATTCACTCCATCCCACCCTGGACTCAGGAAGCTTTGCACCTGCCCCATTCATTTCAGCACCTGCACACACCCAGTCATCCAGTGCACCCAGCTCATGTCTCCACCCAGACACCAGCTCCCACGAATCACATCTTACCTTATGGCTCACTTCTTTTCTGTAAGGTCAGAGCCTCTCTCTGAGAACATCCTTATCACTGCCCACAGCCCAGGCAGCAGGAGCTTTCTCACCATCAATAGAAATGTAGTGCGAAATTCACTTTTCTTTGTGTGTGTGTGTGTGTGTTTGTGTAAGCAGAAGGAGTGGGGTATACTCATATCTGCAAAAATTGGAGGAGTGGTGATGTTGAGTGTATCAGGGGCTCTATAGTTACTGATTTCAAGTTTGATTAGTAATTGGGTGATTGTTACCTGTGTTGAACACGTGTGGCTCTAGTACGGCGGCCCTTGGAGTTCAGGTGTGTAGATAGTGGGCATCCACTCTTCCATGGATGGCAAGTAAGTTTCCACGTGCCTGGAAGTGCTGGCCCCATGAGGGCCCTTGGCCATATCCAGGCTTCACTGAGACACAGACTCTCGTCAGCAGTGCCTGTCCTGGGACAGGATGGATTCATAGCTTGTGTAACAAGCTTTGCAATTCCAGTCTTCTACACAACAGAAGCCAACTGTTAAGCTATTCTTTCCACTTTGTACCTGTCATGTCAGGGAGTGTCCATCCACATCAAATCTTAGGATCATCAATGAACCGAGATCCACTGACCCCACTATTTACACTCCCCTTGTCCAAACCCATTCTAATCCATGGCTTCTGAACTTCTACGGGCAGGAATTTACGCCATTCAGCTTCTTAAAAGTGTGCTTATAATGGACTGACTTATGGACAGAGGAATGAGTAAGATGGATAGATAGGGAACAAAGCAGAGGTGACAGATATGAATGATAAAATCTGGGTGAGGTTACATGCGTGTTCACTGTGCAATGCTTTCAACTTTTTGGTATGTAAGACGGATTTAGCTTATGGTAATAATTAATTATTTGTGCCTGACAAAATTGCCTAAAAGTACAGTGCATGTGAGTTCATGGATATCATTCAATCGAATACACTATACTGGTTCCACAGGTGCCTTTTTTGCTAGCTTCCACAATTCCATTTTCTCAATATGAAAACAGTCAAATCAATGACATAGTTTACTGGGTCATTATTACCTATTTTAAAGAGCTTTGGAACAAAGTGTGATGCTTTTTTGTTGGTTTGCTTATTTTCCCTTGGCTTTTTTATTATATTGGTTTTGTGGGCAATAAAACACAAGTGATTTTCCCCTAAAATACAAATCCAAGATACACGAATATTCTCATTGACATTGTCTCTCGTAGCAGCAAAGCTAGTCAATTAATTTTTATAAACCTGGAAGAAGTTTCAGAATCAACGGGAGACACCTAGTAGATATTTGAAGTCCAAGTCTATCTCTAGTGGCTGAACCAAACTTTGAAAAAGTGAGTGCACTGTGGTAATGACCTGGGGATACAAGGAGTCCTAAAAAGCCGATGAAAGGCATGCAGTCATAGAGTCAGGAGAAAGAATGAAATGGGTGGTAATATTTTTTTCTCATGTAAAGAGCCACGTAAATTTATCCAACTTTTTTTTTTGAAAGTGAAGGAAATAAACTCACTAAATTTAGTGGTTCATAGAAAATCTGAGTATTTAAAAATATTTACAAAGTAACTAAACTGAACCAAGCAATGTTAGTCATTTGCTGTCCCTCTCTTGGACTCTGGAAACTTCCTGCGTGTGTCAGGAAGGAAAACAAAAAGAACATCTACATCAGCAGAGGAGCGTGGATTAAAAATTGGCCAGTGACTGGAAAGGCAAGTAGAGTCTGGCAGCTATGAGGGAGGCTCACACTCAACAATGCCCAGAGCCCTGGCAACATTAGCTGCATGAAAAAAAATGCCAGGAGAATTTCAGGCCTTTGACTTCTTAACAGAATTCTACACAGCAACAACAACAGCATGTAATAGGTTGTTCTGCACAGCTAGGCAGACCTCGGCCACAGAATGACTTGAGGGCTAAGTGTCCAGACCTCACTATCTATTAAAGACAGGACTGATGAGCAAAGGCCCAGATAGCAGTTCATGGAAAACAGAGCAAATGACCAAGGATGACTGAGGGTGGAGAACAGGCATGGGCCTGGGCTCCCAAGCCTACTGGTTACAGAAATGTGGTGGGAAGTGTTGAGTTGGTTTCTATTATTTTTGAACAGTTGAAGTGAAAGTCTAGCTCCTTGAAATGCAAAAAGAAATCACAGTGGAGCATCCTACACTCTGTACAGCGCAAGGCGCCATCGTGGGAGCAGCAGTGTGGTTGGAGTGATGAGGGTTGGAGACTGGTCAGTGGATGTAGGGGGCCGAGGAGCAGTCGGCTGCCGTCTCCTCTAGGATGCGTCTGCCCAGACTAAGCCCCGACCTGGAAACTGGCAGAACCTGCAGGGCTTTCAACAGGACCCCCAAGGCAGTTGCTCTCTGATCCCGGGTTCCCAAGCTTAGTGTTTTTTTGTCACTGCCCTGGGGGAGGAGGAGGAGGAGATGATGGAGCAAGATGGGCCTTTTGTGTGTTTATCTGAAGGTAACGACTATGTACTGATGCACTTGGCACAGCTGGTGTGGGCAGGGCCAGGGCTGGGCTCAGGGAATAGCTCAGCCAGCCATAGTGGTGGGAGCTGGAGCCCCCATCCTCTCTGGGCCAGTCATTCTCCTAGAGAAGGGATGATAATACCTGGGCTCCCTATGCAGCGGGATTGTCACAGGACTGATGGAGAGAACGTACACAATGCACATGTACTCACGATGTTCCAGACCATTCTCTCTGCACACGTCATCTCTAAATCTCTAAAATCTAACTGGCAGTTATATGATCCTCCCTACCAGTGAGCCAGCTAAGGCTCTAAGAAGCTGATTTGCCAAAAGGCTTCCAGTCTAATAAAAGGTGGAGTGCATATCTGAACCTGCTCCTGCTGTCAGCACCAAGAGTCTTGTTTGGGAGAGCTTCAGTCCCAAGAAGACAATGACAGTAGTGACTCTGCTTCTGGCTCCAAATCCTTTTGCTTCTGCACTGTAGCTGGCATCATCAGACCCCAATCTTAGGTTCTCTCCATTAATTTTTTTTTCTTTTCCATTTCTACCTTGGGCCACATAACTAACCAATGATAGAAAAGTTGCAAAAATGCTTTGGGACATTTTCCACTAAAATAAATACATCCATGCTTCCTGTAGACTTACATGCTCAGCAAAGATGCCGTAAGCTAGGACTAGAGCATTCAGGGTTACATACTCCTGTTTTTCTCTGTTTGTTTGTATTTAAGACAACAGGATCATTTGTTTCCATTTATAAGATAGGGAGAAATGGATACTTACTGCTATACACTTTCATACAGAAAAGATCAAGTAGTAAGAACATTTATTTTTAAAAGCTTGCACTACTAATAATTGAACTTGTCAACTGTGTCAAAGCTGAGGTCAGGTGTGTGAATCATCAGGAAGGGACACAAAGGTTAGTGACTATTTAAAGAGAGGGCTGCCTAGCCCCCGCCCTTGGGACACAGAGAGCAGAAACAGTGTGTTCATTTCTCCCTGGAAGTTCCATCACCAGTTAGGAAGGGTCACTCAACCTAGACACGTTCTAAATATTTGCTTTTCGGGTGGGCAAGATTACTCAAAATAGAAACTTAGGCAGCTGGAAATTTCAGTGGCCTTAATATTCTCCCCGATTTCTAGCTTCAACCTGTACACACACATAACTGCAAAATACAATTTTGATAGCTCATGTCCAGGCAAAAGGAGAATAACATCTGTGAAAACACACCAAAGCTTAATGACACAGAGCTTTTATTCCACGGAAAAAAATGTGACTTTGATTCATTCTCAAGCTGGAATATATTTCCGAATTAAAATAAAATTTGCCTTCAGTTTTAGAGGGAGTTTTTATTACGAGAAAAAACTCATCCAGAAAGGAAAAAATAAAATTTTTTCTGCTAGGCATGTGAAAAGTCATCAAACAGCATTAAAGATATTGGGCAAAATGCCACCTTGTTTAGTAAAAAGTGCTATCTTGGTAACCCAGTGTTGACTTTGACTGAGAGCAGTGGAGCCTCCTGATGACCTCTGTCCTTCAATGATTTAGTATGTTGACAAACTTAAATAGAATCTCACTAGCTCTTGGAAAATGTAATGTATTTCCTGTGCATTATTATGGGAAAAAATAAACACATATATGAGTACATTCTTAAAGAGGAAAATGGGAAATTATGCTACTTCTCTGGCCAGCTTCTCTAGATAGCAAATTGATTTGTTTTTTCAAAGCAAAGGAAGAATTTTAGCACACAACAAGTGCCTCCTCTTTTTCCACTCTCTGTGGTGTTGGTGTCACACAGTATCTCATTTGAGTCTCAAAATCATGCCAAATAGTGAGTATTGCCACTCTTGCAAGTGAGAAGTCCAAGCAACTTGTCCAACTTTGGGACAAAGATGAATACTTCCTATATCCAGAAATAGTATGACTCATTCTGTCTGTTAGCAATTAAAATGTTACTTCCATTTTTAAAGTTAGATTAATTTTAGTAAAACACAATTTACCTATAAGTATGTTCATAGATTATCACAGCTGGCTCGGGTGAAATTTTTTCTCTTACTTCTTGTTTGCTTTCTAAACTGTGTTATTACTTTTCTTTCTAATCTAAAATAACTTAGTAAATTATCCCCAAACTCTGATAACCTAGTTTTAGCTGCTGATTTGTTATTATGATTATTGTTAAATTATTGCTGAGGAGTGACCTGGTGATCAGACTCCCTAAAATACACAAACATAAGCATCAGCTTGATCGGCAGATTTGCTTATGGGATTTTTTCCTATCGAATGATTAAAAAAAAAATTCCCTTCCTCTAAGAATACAGCATGATAGAGCCCCCTCTTACCTAGTAGTTCTGACACGTTATTATTTAGAATTATTGTGGCATGAAAATATAGCAAAACCAGTCTTTGGGATCGCGTATTACTGAAAAGACTCATGAAGAAGGATCAGAGCATGTCCGATACTGATGCAGATCACCCCCTGGACACACACCAGTACTTCTCACCCTGGCTGCTCTCCATGGCAGCCTGGGCAGCTTGTGCAGTATAATAGGCTCCCATCATTTCTGGGTTAATTGGTATGGAAGATGGCAGTTTTAACAAAGCTCCCCAACTAGTGCTAGAATCACAGTGCCGAACTTCCCGTCTGGATCCATACACACCTTCAAGAGATAGACCCTCCCATCTTGGGGAAAATGGAGGGAGGAATTTACTGCAGCTCCGGTGTGGCACAAAACAAACAGACAAACAGACAACAAACCACTAATCACAACAGCTACAAGACAAGAATAAGAAAATGCCAACATCAGAGGGGGACAGAGAGTAGTAGGATTGGGGGGCAGCCTTGCATAAACTCCCCAGCATCTGACCTCCTGCAGTGCTCTGTTATTTATTTCCTCTTAATCATATACTTTTTGTATGATTATTTAAACAAATCCCAGGGGTATATTTTGCAAATATGATGTAAAAATAAATTATGTAAAAATGAGACAACATTTTATCATACTTTCTCTCACATAGCACAGGACACGATTGCTTAATAAACAGATGTTAAATATGCTCCTACTTACAATTAAAAGTATGTATGTGTGACATTGTCAAATAAAAATAAATCCAGACTTCAGTGTGGAGAGACTTTAATAGAAAAGACTATTGCAGTAGGGAAAGCACATCAACCTCAGTGTCTCCAAGAATCACAGAATCCAACAGTGATCGATGTTCTGTGCTAGAGAGGGAGCAGGGCTACAAGACTTTGGGGGTGGGCCCATGGTGGGGCCCACAGGATTGGGGTGCTCTCATGGGAAGCCTTTCTCTCTGTGGTCAGCATGAGGACACTGTGCTCAGTGAAACAGGAGGACATGCACTGCATGTTTCCTTCCACTCATAGGAGGCATATAGAATAGTTAAATCGAAGACTTGAGCAGTGGTGAGCAGGGACTGGGGAGAGGAAAAGGAGAGGTATTAATCAGCAGGCATAAAACTTCAATCAAACAAGATGAAGAGACTACAGAGATCTGTAGGAGAGGATGGTCTCTAGACTCCACAATACAGGATTGTATGCTTAAAATCTCTCAAGAGGCTGGATTTCATGAAGTGCTCTTACTACAGTTAAAAATGGTATAAAAAAGGAATTGGAGCTTAGGGGGCACATATCTCATGGTCCCTGTTATGGGCTGAATAGTTATTGACCCCCTAAAATTCATGTTGAATTCCTAACCCCCAGGGCCTCAAAATGTCCCTATTTAGAGATAGGGGCTGAAGGTATCTGGGACTGCCACCCCAAAATGTGTACTGACTATCTTAAGCTGGAGGCTCCTGAAGGGCACAGATTCAGGGGGGCTTCCCTTGAACCCCCTCATCTGCCAGAACAGGGAGCCTCCACAGGAACTTGGGGTCACAGGTCCCCTCCTGGGAGCTTCACCACCATGTCACAGGAGGGCTCTAGAAGGGGGCCCCACCTCCAGACAGACCCTGTAAGCAGCTGCCACCCTCCACCCATCCTCTAAGTTCCCTCACGTTCCCTGGAGACCCTGTGCTCTCCTCAGAGGGGCCCACAACCCCCATCCCTTCTCCTACTGAGACTGTGTACAAACTCTCAAATCTCACCACACTTTGGGGTATTTACTTGTTTTTCCCCATGACACTTGTGCACATGATATTAAACTGTGTACATTTGTGTGTCTTTTCTCCTTTCATCAGTTTGCTTTGTGGACCCAGTAGGGGAACCTAAGGGGGTAGAGAGAAAGTCCTCCCCTACAAGGCTTCAGAGAGATAATAAAATTAAAGTGAGGCCATTGGGTGAACCCCAATGTGATATGGTGGTGAAAGATGAACACGGATGTGCAGAGGGGAGACCACGTGAGAACTCCCTGGTGTCAAAGTGGTTGGATGAGTGATTTAGCAGAGCACAAGCCCCTCTGCCCCAGACCCCTGACCTCACACCTCTCGTCTATTAGGGGAAGATAGGCAAGGTGGCAACGGACTGGGGTCAAAATCACACGTGAGCTGAGAACTGGCAAGTGAATCCCATTAAAAATGACCAGAAAACTGTTAAAGGATGTTGAAAAAGATTTAGCAAATACAGCGGAAAACCATGGAAAAAAGGTTTTCACTGGAAAAATCATGTTAATGCCCTCCATGATTTGAGGCTGAAAAACCATAATAAGTAGCTATCTTAATATATCCAAAGAAAGCATAATGAAAGAGCACGATTATCAGACAGCTGCAGCATGTCCTTTAAGGCTGTCTCTCTCCACAGCCCCTTGTCTTAATCCTGGGAGAGCTCGGGACCATCAAGAGAAGCCCCTGGCATTCCCTAGTCTGAGCTCTCCGGGCGTAGTGAGATTTGGTTGGTTTAGTTTTTGTTTTGTTCTGTTTAATATATGCAGGATGTGGGCAGGATCACCCCGGTCTGTTCTCAGGCTCCTCTTATAGTGATCATGACTCAGAGCTTCTGGAGGGTGCCTGTGGTGGCCTGGGTTGGGTGGGGTGCCGACGTCTGTGCCAGGTAGCCCTCTGCTCCTCTCTTCTTTCTTCCTTGGTTTTCCTCGTGCCCGCCATTAATCTCCTGGCTTTCTTCCTCCTCAGAGGCCTCCCCTCCCAGCTCTGTGCACCCACTGATCCTCCTTGATTAGCCTTAACAGGATATTAAAGTTGCAGTTCGGAACTCTCTTCCCTGCTGTCTTCACATAGAGAGTTGACTCTAATAATCTTTCGGGTTGTGTTTTTTTTTTGTTGTTTTATCCTCTCTGCATAGTTAGTTAACAGCTTTTGTTCATTCCATTACTAGGTTTTGGAACTCAACTGATTTCTTGTCAAACTGGTCAGCGGTTCTTGAGAGAAGAAAGTCTCTGTTCTCCACCTTGACTATGTTGGCGCCTCCTTCAAAGGGCATAGTCATGTCTGCTAGGGACATCATAAGATGTTAATGATCTAGACGGCAGACACTGACCCTTCACCAACAAATATATATTAAAAGAATCAGATATTCTATGCTTTATACTTGCTGGGCTTTTTTTCTAACAGAAAAGAAACTTAGGATATAAGAGGGAAAAAACAGAAAATTTACATTATTCTCTTTCTCTTGAAGAATTTCCTAAGACCAACAGGCAGATAAACACTCATCCTTCTCTGTTCCCCTTTTTAGTTTTTATCTGGTTCTTTTTAGTTTTTATCTGGTGGAAAATAAAATAAAATAAATAGTGGAAAATAAAAAGTTTATTTTTAACCATGGTCTTCCTGCTAACAGTTTGGAATTTAGCTCTTCCCCTTCTGAACATAGGGCTTCCTTAGTGGCTCAGATGATAACAAAAAATAAAATCCATCTGCAGTGCAGGAGACATAAGTTCGATCCCTGGATCGGGAAGATCCCCTGGAGAAAGGAATGGCACCTCATTCCTGTATTCTTGCCTAGAGAATCCCATGGACAGAGGAACCTGGCAGGCTACAGTCCATGGGATCATAAAGATTCGGACATGACTGAATGACTGACACTTCACTCACTTCTGGACATAAATGTGTAATCTTGAACATGATAACTGATTTGTAGCAGAATTTATTGACAGTGGACAAAAGGGAACTCATGGTAAGGGATGTCTAATTATAGACATAGATGTCTAATAATCTGCTTCCCAGAGAGCAGCTGCTTTTGCCGTTCAGTTATCAGTCTTCCAGGACTTGAATACGAAATCACAGTCACCCAGCAGCAGGCGGTCCTGGAAGTCTGCTAATGGCTTCCAGGCTGCAACTTAACGGACACATCAAGGGTGAGAAACTCATCTCTCTGGGTGGAGAGTTTTCCCACTTAAGTCCTGTTTGGAATTTCTGCATTTACAGCAAGAAGGTGTCACTCTCCTTTTCTGTTTACTTCCGACCCTAACGTCAGCGGCCAAGACAAACTAAAAGAGCATTCTCAGAGTAATTTATTTTAAAAGGCCCCAAAGTGTCACCCTACCCACTGTTATTATTTTGATGCTCTCCTTTTTAAAGCCTTGAACCAACCACCCAGTTTGAAGCTCCTGCTGGAACTCAAACAAACCTCTCGTCTGCTCCCCTCCATCACCTCTCCTGTCCTTCAGGCTGGCTGGGGCAGACGCAGGGACCCCTGATGCACTAGGACTCTCTGACATGGGCTTTGCTGGACACCCAGGCCCACGACTCATAAGCTAAGGGAGATAGGACAGCGATGGTGTTCTGTGGCTGGACCTGCGGCCCCAGCTGAGCATGACTCCACAGACTCACCTCTGTGGGCCCAAGCGGGAGCGGCATGCATAAGAATCGGCTACTGGAACCTGCTTGGTTCTGTCTCCACAAGTGACCCAGGAACCAGTCTTGTCACAGGCACCTTTTCCCTCCCAGGCCCACCCTCTTGCATACTTGTCGCTCGATGGGTGCAGGTCTGGACGTCGTCAGCCCAAGGACAGTCTTCATGGCACAGAGGTGGCCGAGCTCCTCCCCAAGGCTGCCCTGGGGATGCTCCTGTGCACAGATCTCCATCCCTTGGCTGCTTGAACATTCTGTTACCAGAGAGGTTATCTGTGCCTTAACAAAGTCTCCTCACTGTTAAGGACAGTTCTCTGCGACTTGCTCTTACAGTGGGACTCACAGGAAAGAGAGTAATCTGCAGATTTCAGCATGATAACTGCCAATGGAAGTGTTTTTATTCCCAAAGCACAGGAGAACTAACGACAGATCTCAAGAGACAGGTGTTAATATCCCTCAGTGAGGCACAAAGAGGCTGAGCAACCTGCAGAGATTAAAGTCTCCCCCAGCAAACTACCCACTGCCAAACACCCAAGCGATAAGACGACCAGCTAACAACATCTTCAGATTCAAAAGGATTTTTAATGTTTCTCATTATGATTGTTTTTGTCTTTATTCTCTCAACTGGAAAATTATTCCCATTGAAAATTTTCAGTCATTACACATAAAAAGATGTTTAACAAGGTCTGTCCAGTACTCAGAAGCTGTGAAAATCTACTTTTGCTCTCAAAACCTCTGTAGCCCCCAGTGGAGTTTTGGCTCTATCTACTACACTTGCCTTCCAGTAAAAACATAGGGGAAAGGCAGTTTCCCATCGGCACTGTGGTGCAGAGCTATAATCGTGGGAAGAAATGAGTAAACACATTACTGAACAGCAGCATGAAAGAAGACGTACAATTGCCTGGTTGTTTTAATAAAAACATAGGGAATTGGTTGACTGTGTTCATGTAGATTTGGGTTGATACACCTGCTACACACACACACACACACACACACACACACACACTCATACTCTACACAGACAACAAAAGCTACATAGCTCCAGACTACACTGGCTCTAACCCCTCTGATCAGTGGATATAAACTAACCAAGTAAAAGTACACTTTAAACTTCATGATAGTAAATGCATGTACATACAGTCACTTCCTGTTAATTTGTCGGAGCTAGTGCAGCTAAAGAGAAGTTAGTATTTATTGAGCTTGTTATGAATCAGGCACAGAATTTACCTCTCAGTTTTTTAGTCAACACACACACAAATACTTTAAAGAATATAATTACCGTCTTCCCTTTTGTAGAGGAAAAATGTTAGGTTCAAAGAAGGGAGTAACTTGTCAGGGTTGTGTAGATTCATATAAATACAGATTTTAATTATACAGGCATAGCCCAATAGAGTATACATTGATGAATGAACAGATAAGCAGACTAAATTCACATGTTTTATATGGCAAAGGATTGACCACATTCTGCCTCGGTTCAGTGACTATCCCAGTTTCCATTTTTATAATTTATCCATCAGTACTTTAGATAGAAAACATCAATTGAATAAACCATATTTCATAGTCAATGTCATTTAAAATGCTACATTTTCTAAATGCTTTACTATAACTACATGTTAATTTTATAGTTTAAAAATATTTCAAAAACTCTTGTTGAGTAATGGGCATTAATAGGTCTATTAATTTTACATATATTATATAATAATGTATTTCAGCAGTTAACTCATTTTATGACTGTGTATTTGGAAAATCCTAACTTTACCATATGATGAAGGTGAAGCGAATATCTTGTCCTTGTTGAAGAATGAGTAACAAAGCATACTAAAAATGACCAATTCTAGGGTGCGATCAGGTGTATCAGATTACCTCTTCAATAATCTATCTAGACAAATGATTACTATTGATTTCATTGGTTGGTTTTATATGCAATGACCAAAGTCAGTTAATGCTTCAGAGCATTCCAATATAATGAAAAAACATGCTCAAGAATAAAGATGAATAAAATTAACATTTTGTCCTGCTTCATCAGGGACCTTCTTAAATGCAACTGGCTTGTCTTCCTTTCTCTGAGTGCAGGCCAGTGGAACATATGGGGATACCAACAGAGTCTCGTGCCACTGTCAAGATTTTGTTCACTGTTGCTTTTTTAAAATTATTTATTTATTTTTAATTGATTGATGATTGGTTTGATTTCTGTCATACATCAACATGAATTAACCATAGGTATACATACGTCCCCTCCCTCTCGAACGTCCCTCCCACCTTCTGCCTATTCCCACCCACCCCTCTAGGTTATTACAGAGCCCCAGTTTGAGTTCTTTGAATTTTAGTGAAAAGCTATGAAAATGCTGTGGCAGGTATTCAGTGTCTAGTTTTTTAATGAATAAATGAACCAATGAATATAAAATACTTGAGTTGCTATGAGGCATCAAGGTAAAAGTCTATTTATAAATGGCAAAAATACACAGTTAAATACTTGATGTACTTGGAAGTTGTTCTATCTAGTCCATTCTACCTTCTTTCAACTATGTTCATGAAATATATAGAATCAAAAGTACCATGTTTAGTGCTTTTTGCTTGCATTATATATGTTCCCTTCCCTCCTCCCACCATCCTACACCGGCCTGTGTGGGTTGAAGTATTTGTCCTACCTATTCCATGTCCTGTCTTGAGCACTGAATAAATTCAGAGCCACAAAGGAACTCTTGCAATATCATTCTGGACCCACTTATTAAATGCAAAATATAGTGTGATCTTAAACAATGGTGATGATAAAGAGCAAAGTTCAAATTGTAAGACTGGAGAAGAGGACTTATAAAAGATAAGGCATTTGAAATGTGGTTAAGAAATGACACCAGTAAAGTCAAGGAGACATAATCATGGAGAATGGTGAGCAGCGCCATGGGGTGTAGTTTTATGTGTGATTACGCACCTCAGTACTGTCTGTCAGGGGGAGGCAGACTGAGGAAACAAGGCAGAATATTTGGCATTTGATGTGGAAAATCATGGGGAAATGATAGTATGATCTTGGCGCTCCCTCGGGTGGTAGTGTGTATGATGGATTAGAGATATCTGACAGAGACAATCAAAGAAAATGGGTGAAGGCATGAGTAAATGGGAAAAAAAGGAATTCTAACTTAGGCAAAAAATTATTATTGTGGAACACTGAAAAAAAAATACTACTGTAATATCCTGTCACCAATATAATAACTAGGACTCATGGGGTACTGGACCTAGGGGGCTGCTGTATACATGTCTGGACACAGATCAGATGATTTCCTCTTCTATTGGGAAGTAGAACAAACAGAAGCAGCAGTTACTGGTCATGAAGAGCAGATTCTCCCAGGAGGCAAGTGGTCTGGAAATTCTGTATCTTCCCCAGCAAATTCCTCAGTTCATTCAATAGCAAGTGGAAGTGGATTCCATTCCTGCTCTAAACTCCTGCAAATAACAGCAGCAGTCATTTCACAAAGTGAGGCTTTCTCCTGGAGGATCTTGATTCAGGCTGGTTGTTAGCCTGGTGTGTTCTCACCCTGGATTGGGCCCTCCCCTGATTAGTATGGCACTTCACAGCGTGTCTTCAGCGTCTGATCACCGTCAGCTCCAGAATAATTGTAGCAGCTATTTTTAAAATGCTGTAATTAAAAATAGTCTTGCACTAGGACCAACCAATAGTCTTGCTGATTGTCCCAACACTTTTCCCTTTTAGACTGCCATGTAGATTACATACAGATTACATACAGAGTGTGTTCACGGTTGTGATGTTCAAAGCCTCGAATGTGTATTGCTTGGCAAGGATCGGACTCTGGACTGAAGACTTTAAAGCCATTGTATTATAAAATGCTGATATCCACATAAACCCTAGGAGATTACAGATGAGAAAAACTGTTATATGGAGGTCAGCTAACTTACTGAGGAAGTAACTCACCAAAGTAAATGATGGGGCTTGACCTCTGCCTAGTCCTGATCCCAGCAACCATGCCTGCTGCTCTCAAGAGGATGTTTCTGCTGTTTATAACAGGCCTATGTGCAGAATGTAGATGAAGCGTAACCCTCAAGATCACAGCACACACAATTCGATGTTATTTTAAATAAAGTTAGGTTGTTACATGTATTCATTGAATTAGATCAGTATTGTTCATAATAAAAAAAGAGGCTTTAGACTGTTCTTAAGTACCTACTTTGTCCCCGGCACTTTGAGAAGTGACTGTTGCCTCTTTCATCTCACTTAACAGGTGAACAGTAGAAGTTTCGTCAATATCTTATAAATAAGAAAATCTACGCTCAGCAGCGCACAGCACAGCCAAGGATATGAACTCAGATGGCATGACATTAAGGCTCTGTCATGAAATGATGTCAGTAGAAGACATTTTAGGAACTGATTATGTTCTCATAAAATTGCAGGGTGAGTGCATTCCACACCCTGTTTTGTTTAAACACAACCTTCCTTAATGGGCAGCTCCTGAATGGCCCGTTGATCCAGGGGTCTTGCTGTTCCTGTGACCAAATCATTGGGACATGATCTCACTTAGTCAGTTACACACTGCACACCTGTAATTCTATTCATGGCCAGCGCTACAAGAAGAGTGAAACCTGCTGAAGCCTGGAGGGTGGTGTGGGGATGATGACAGCTCATTCCAGCCCCAGGGCCCACCAGCATTTTCTGCTCCCTGTAACCTCCAGAGCCCTCTCCTCCAGCCTCTGCCAACACTTAGATTATCCCTGTGAACCTGTGGTATATATGTACAATGGAATCATACTCAGCTATAAGAAGAATGAAATTCCGCCCATTGCAGCAACATGGATGACCTAGAGAATATTACGCTTAATGAAATATGTCACACAAAGAAAGAGAAACACTTTATGGTATCACCTATATGTGGAATCTGAAGAATAATGCAAACAAATATGTAGCAAAACAAAAATGGACTCACAGATATAGAAAACAAACTAGTGGTTACCAGTGGGGAGAGGGGAGGGGGAGGGGAAAGACAAGGATAGGGGATTAACAGATACAAACTACTGCATATAAAGTAAGATACGAGATATATTGTTCAGCATAGGGAATTATAGCTATTGTTTCATAAATTTTAAAAGAGTGTCATCTGTAAAAATGTTGAATCACTATACTGTACACATGAAACAAATATAAAATGATGACTCAACTATACTTCAATTTAAAAAAAAATGAGCTGGCTGAGTTTTGTTCCTTTTCTACAGTGAATCTCCCCAAGGATAGGTTCCATGGCTCCTCCACTGGCTATGCACTGAGACTGTCTTCATCATCGTAAAACACACACCACGTAGGATCAGCTGCACACTTTTGGAGTAGAAGTCCTCATTCTCTAAAACAAAAAAACTTTATCAATGAAGAAGCCAACTAACTGGGAAGGTCTGAAGTCTTTTTGAAGCCAGGGCCCTGGAGCATAGTGGAGATTTTCCCCTGGTTAAAATGACGAACTGCTGCACTATGCACAGAACTTGGTCTCTCTTTCTTTTCTTGTGGGACACTTTCTTCTTTGAGAGAACATGGAATGGTTGAGGAACTGGACAAAATGCTGTTGTACAAAAGCTTCCGCCACGGCTCTAAATTTCCAAGAAAGTAGTCAGCAAAGATGAGGTGGTGACATCCACAAAGCCTTCCCCATGCCGCTCACAGTGTCATTCATCCTTTTGATGCTGTTTTTTATACCGTATAACATTTCTGCTGTTAGCAATGCCCTGAATTCCAAGTAGATTAGAGAAGTACATTATGTACAATTTTGCTTTATATACTTGATACATTATTTATACTTCTGTTTTCAGAACATAAATTATTTGCATTTTGTTATGCTCTTTCATCTGCACTAAAAATACTTACAGACTGAAGGTCCTCTCAGGAAGCAAGGGGCCTTCTTCAGGGTATAAGGAATGTTAAGAACCACTCTATTCCATCTGAGACATCTGCACAGAAATGTTCTTTTCCCTTAATGTCATGTCCAACTCTTTGTGACCCCATGGACTGTAGCCCGCCAGGCTCTTCTGTCGGCAGGATTCTCCAGACAAGAATACTGGAGTGGCTAGCCTATCCCTTCTCCAGGGGATATTTCTGAATCAGGGATTGAGTCTGGATCTCCTGCATCTTAGGCAGATTCTTTACCATTTGAGCCACCAGGGAAACCCTTTTTCGTATATTGATTAGAAAGAATGCACACTCTTTCAATATGTGCATCTTCAAGATTTTTTTAAATTGTGGTGTAGACAGAATGATTTCTGTTCATTTACAAGGCAAACCATTCAATATCACAGTAATCCAAGTCTATGCCCCAACTAGTAACACTGAAGAAGATGAAGTTGAATGGTTCTATGAAGACCTACAAGATCTTTTAGAACTAACACCCAAAAAAGATGTCCTTTTCATTATAGGGGACTGGAATGCAAAAGTAGGAAGTCAAGAAACACCTGGAGTAACAGGCAAATTTGGCCTTGGAGTACAGAATGAAGCAGGGCAAAGGTTAATAGAGTTTTGCCAAGAGAACGCACTGGTCATAGCAAACACCCTCTTCCAACAACACAAGAGAAGACTCTACACATGGACATCACCAGATGGTCAACACTGAAATCAGATTGATTATATTCTTTACAGCCAAAGATGGAGAAGCTCTATACAGTCAGCAAAAAACAAGACTGGGAGCTGACTGTGGGTCAGATCATGAACTCCTTATTGCCAAATTCAGACTTAAATTGAAGAAAGTGGGGGAAACCACTAGACCATTCGGGTATGACCTAAATCAAATCCCTTATGACTATACAGTGGAAGTGAGAAATAGATTTAAGGGACTAGATCTGATAGACAGAGTGCCTGATGAACTATGGACGGAAGTTCGTGTCATTGTACAGGAGCTAGGAATCAAGACCATCCCCAAGAAAAAGGAATGCAAAAAAGCAAAATGGCTATCTGAGGAGGCCTTAAAAATAGCTGTGAAAAGAAGAGAAGCAAAAAGCAAAGGAGAAAAGGAAAGATATACCCATTGAATGCAGAGTTCCAACGAATAGCAAGGAGAGATAAGAAAGCCTTCCTCAGTGGTCAATGCAAAGAAATAGAGGAAAACAATAGAATGGAAAAGACTAGAGATCTCTTCAAGAACATTAGAGATACCAAGGGAACATCTCATGCAAAGATGGGCTCAATAAAAGATAGAAATGGTATATACCTAACAGAAGCAGAAGATAATAAGAAGAGGTAACAAGAATACACAGAAGAACTGTAAAAAAAGATCTTCATGACCCAGGTAATCCAGATGGTGTGATCACTCAACTAGAGCCAGACATCTTGGAATGTGAAGTCAACTGGGCCTTAGAAAGCATCACTATGAACAAAGCTAGTGGAGATGATGGAATTCCAGTTGAGCTATTTCAAATCCTAAAAGATGATGCTGTGGAAGTGCTGCACTCAATATGTCAGCAAATTTGGAAAACTCAGCAGTGGCCACAGGACTGGAAAAGGTCAGTTTTCATTCCAGTCCCAAAGAAAGGCAATGCCAAAGAATGCTCACACTACTGCACAATTGCACTCATCTCACACGCCAGTAAAGTAATGCTCAAAATTCTCCAAGCCAGGCTTCAGCAATATGTGAACCGTGAACTTTCAGATGTTCAAGCTGGTTTTAGAAAAGGCAGAGGAACCAGAGATCAAATTGCCGACATCCGCTGGATCATCGAAAAAGCAAGAGAGTTCCAGAAAACATTTATTTCTGCTTTATTGACTATGCCAAAACCTTTGACTGTGTGGATCACAATAAACTGTGGAAAATTCTTCAAGAGATGGGAATACCAGACCACCTGACCTGCCTCTTGAGAAACCTGTGTGCAGGTCAGGAAGCAACAGTTAGAACTGGACACAGAACAACAGACTGGTTCCAAATAGGAAAAGGAGTACGTCAAGGCTGTATATTGTCACCCTGCTTATTTAACTTATATGCAGAGTACATCACGAAAAATGCTGGGCTGGAAAAAGCACAAGCTGGAATCAAGATTGCTGGGAGAAATATCAATAACCTCCGATATGCAGATGACACCACCCTTATGGCAGAAAGTGAAGAACTAAAGAGCCTCTTGTTGAAAGTGAAAGAGGAGAGTGAAAAAATTGGCTTAAAACTCAACATTCAGGAAACTAAAATCATGGCATCTGCTCCCATCACTTCATGACAAATGGATGGGGAAACAGTAGAAACAGTGGCTGACCTTGTTTTTTTGGGCTCCAAATCACAGCAGATGGTGATTGCTTACTCCTTGGAAGGAAAGTTATGTCCAACCTAGACAGTATGTTAAAAAGCAGAGACATTTCTTTGCCAACAAAGGTCCATTTAGTCAAGGCTATGGTTTTTCCAGTAGTCATGTGTGGATGTGAGAGTTGGACTGTGAAGAAAGCTGAGTGTTGAAGAATTGATGCTTTTGAACTGTGGTGTTGGAGAAGACTCTTAAGAGTCCCTTGGACTGCAAGGAGATCCAACCAGTCCGTCCTAAAGGAGATCAGTCCTGGGTGTTCATTGGAAGAACTGATGCTGAAGCTAAAACTCCAATACTTTGGCCACCTGATGTGAAGAGCTGACTCATTTGAAAAGACCCTGATGCTGGGAAAGATTGAGGGCAGGAGGAGAAGGGGACGACAGAGGATGAGATGGTTGGATGGCATCACTGACTCAATGGACATGAGTTTGAGTAAAGTCCAGGAGTTGTTGTTGGACAGGGAAGCCTGGCGTGCTGCGGCTCATGGGGTCCGAAGGAATCGGACACGACTGAGCGACTGAACTGAACTGAACTGAACCTGTGCTGTCTACAGCTCACCTTGAAGACCACACTGAAATGAATATTCCAGGGAACAGGAGAGTAGAAGTAAATTTTAGTTGTTTGTGTCTTCATTGCTTGCATACCTATTCTCTCAACATGTGGTCATAAAAATTAAATACAAGGACAGAGTCACCAGGAAACAGATCTGATTCTGATGTTCATGGAACATCTATTCTATCCGTGAAGTTGGTCTTTAACAACAATCCTAATACACATTATTCTTTTTAAATGAAAGAGGGTAAAAAGTTAGTCTCATGAATTGTCATTTGATGGAGTGGAATCCTGTTACCCATTGAATTGTGTCCTCCCAAATGGCACGTTGCAATCTCAGCTCACTATCCCTGGGAATGTGGCCTTACTGGGAAATAGAGGTCACAGAGGTGATCAAGTTGAGCTCACTAGGGTGGGCCCTAAAGCAATATGGCCTGTGCTCTTGTAAAAAGGGAGATACTACAGAAGACAGTGAGACATGGGGGACTTCCTGTGACTACAGACGCCAGGGCGGATGACCAGTGCTGGAGGTTAGGACATGGCAAGGAGGGGTCTACCTGAAGTCCCAGAGGAAGCACATCCCTACCAACACCTTGATGTTGGATTTTTAGTAACAGAATGTATTTCTGTTCTTTTAAAGTCACCCATTTGTGGTAATGTATTATACCAGCCCTAGGAAACAAATACAAACTCTGTCAATGTTACAGGGGCTTTTAGCTTCAGAGTCTTTACTTCAGAGAACTCAGAAAGGCATCATGAAAGCAAAAAGAAAAAAAGCATCACCCAGTAAAGTCTACTCCCCAAAATATCATATACAGGAAACTGCGCAACTTTATTCCTGAGACTCTGTAATCAGGCCAGGCTGAAGACCCGCCATCTGTGAATTTTCCCCCACCCTCCCCGCCCACGTCAGGGAAATCCTCAGGAAAAGAAGATATTTTAAATATGTGGAAAGTCTTACTTGACATCCTTTGGGAGCAGCATCTGGAGACGTCAGAATACAGATTGATTGAATTAAGACCAAGCCATCGATTTAACCCCAATGATTGTCCTGCTAAATAAAAATATCACCAGTTACAGGAGTTGTATCAGTTCAGTGATGCAGTCAGACATCTTTGAGAGAGTCAGTGCTATCTTAACAAGATTATAACTTGCACTTACAAAATAATAGCAAAGACACATTTTTATTTTAAAGAATAGGTGAAAGTTGGTCTTTGGGAGAATATCTTGTTTATCTTTAAAATCTTCACACTTAAAACTATTCACTAAACATAATGAGCTATTTAACAGCCAACTGTTTCTCTTGGACTGAAGGCCAGTATATGAATGAAAAAAATCATGAGAATTTTGTCTTCTGTCTCCAAAAGCATGTGCGTGCATGTGTGCTCAGTCATGTCCAACTCTTTGCAACCCCATTGACTGTAGCCTGCCAGGCTCCTTTGTCCATGGGATTTCCTAGGCATTCCTAGGTAAATTTCCCAGGTGGATTCTTTACCGCTGAGCCACCAGGGAAGCCAGTGTGTTTTGTTTTAGGTGTTAAATCATTCCATTTAAAATAAGCTAAATATAGCTATTCCTAAGTACAGAAAAGGCACTGGGCACATTTATTATTGAAATTGTCCCTAAACCAAATCACAGTTGCTGCTACTGCTATGTTTTAGATACCCAACCACCTGCCCAGTTCTTCCAGCATAAAAGCTTTTTCCAGGAGGGATGTACTGTCTCTTTAACACTTCTCCATTCTAGTATCTTCATTTATTATTTATTAAGTGTAAAATTTAGCAGGGCAACCTGAGCCAAAATGTGTGGTTCATTTGCATGAAAGTAGGCTCCTTTATATCTTTATTCCCTCTAAGAAAATTACAGGAAGCAGGAAAAAGAAAAAGAAAGAAAATCTCTTAGAAACGAAGTAGCTGACACATCACATTTATTAAGCTGTGAAGCCTTCAAAGTAGATGACTTACAATTTTTCATCCTCAACAGTGGTTTTTGCCAGAATGCTGCTAGACGTGGGAAGGATGATTAACAGAGCAGACGCTCACATTTAATGGCCGTGTGCTACTAATTCATCCCCAAATAAGTTAAGATTTGCTAGCAAGAGGAAAGAACTCACCAAAAATACATTCTTCAAGACATCTTTTTTCTAAAATCATCCATTTTCAATGTAAGTCCAAAAACTCAGAGAAAGACTAAATAATTCCCCAAAGGTCTCCAGGTATAAGGCTGACATATTGTAATAAAGATATAAACGATTTGCTATCAGCCTAAAACACTTTCTAATATAGGACTGCATCTTCATCCAAACTGATACAACAGATGAGCTAAAGCAAGTGAAAAATAGTTTAAAGTGTATAATTACTTGTTTTAATAGGTGGGCCATAATTTGTAGTTAAAAAGGAGAAAAGAGGATAATCATTTAAGCGTCAGCAATCATGGAGCTACTATTGGAGCTGGACAGCCGATAGTCTGCTCCAGAACACAGATATGGTAATAGGACAGATGTTCTAATGATCACGCTGAGAATAGCTCCATTGACCTTAGGGGAAAGCATTTAATCACAGTGTTTGGCAAGTGAGGAAACTGTAAGTTCAGCTCTAGATGAAGCAAGTCAGCAGCATGGTTGGGGGAATGTCCTAACATGTGAATACAGCTTGTTTTCAAACCATATAGCCTCACATCTTAGAACATTCAAGATGTCCAGCCGGCGAGAACAAATGTTTGCTTTAAAAACTCATATACAGAGGCAATATCATCAAAATGATAGGCTTTAGGCAGATGTGGAAGAGTCCTAGAGTAAAGTTAATTTTAAATTAGATCAATGGTTCCACTTTTGACAAAGATTGAGTAACAGGGATCAAATTTACCCTCCTTTATGAAACAACTGAAAAACTAACCAGAACATATGACCACCAGACATCAGGAATATTTTCAAATCATAAATCTGATAAGGGCTTAATAATCCAAAATACATGAAGTCCTAAAACTCAACAACCAAAAAACAACCCAATTGAAAAATCGGCAAAGGACTTGAATAGACATTTCTCCAAAGAAGATACATAAATGGCCAATAAGCATATGAATAAATACTCAGCATCACTAATTACTGGGGAAATTCAAATGAAAACCATGACAGAGTACCACCTCATATCTACTAGGATGGCTACTATCTAAACACACACACTCACACACACATACACACACACACATACACACACTACAAGTGTTGATGGGGATGTCAAAATTTGGAACTCTTCTGCACTGTTGGTGTGAATGTTAATTGGTGCAGCCCTTGTGGAAACAGTATGAAGCTCCCCCAAAATGCTACAGATAGAATTAACACATGGTCCAAAAATTTTACTTCTGAATATATCCTCCCAAACAACTGAAATCAGTGTCTTAAAGAGATATTTATACATCCATGTTCACACACCACTTTTCACAATAACTAAACCCTGGAAGAAATCCAAGTGTCCATCATCAATGAAAGGATAAACAAATGTGGTCTATCTGTACAATGGAATAATATTCAGCCTTAAAAGGAAGGAAATTCTCACGTCTGCTACAACGTGAATGAACTTTGAGGGCATCTCACTAAGTGAAATAAGCCAGTCACAGGAGAACAAATACTGTATGAAATCACTTATGTGAGGTACTTAGAGTTGTCACAATCATAGGGACAGAAGACAGGATGGAGGCTTCCGGAAGCTGTGGGGAGGGAGGAATGGGAGTCATTGGTTTTTAGTGGTAATTGAAGTTCAGTTTCACAAGATGAAAACAGCTGTAGAGATGGTGGAGGTGCTGGCTGTACAATGATGTGAATTCACTGATATTACTGAACTATGTACTCAGAAATGGATAAGGTGGCAAATTTTGGTATGCATGTCTAACCACAATAAAAAAAATGGAATGAATCAACTGTATTTGTGTATACTAGGAGGGAACCGCCAAAAATCAAAACTTAAAAACTGCACCACTACAGAAGAATAAAAAATATGAAACACTTAGAGATGCATCTAATAAAATATATACAAGTCTGGTACCCTGAAACAAATTAAAGAAGACCTAAATAAATGAGGAGATACACTGTGTTCACAGACTGGAAGATTCATTAGTGTTGAGATATCAGCCCTCCATGAATTCATCTGTAAATTCAATGCAACCTCAACCAAAATCCTTGCAGAGATTTTTTTTGAGAGACTTACAAGCTGATTCTAAAATTCATGTGAAATTGCAAAGACCTAGGCTGCTGTCTGTGGGGTCGCACAGAGTCGGACACGACTGAAGTGACTTAGCAGCAGCAGCAGCAGCAGAAGAGCCAAAACAACTTTGAAAAAGAAATATGAAGGACTTACATTACCAGACTTCAAAAATCACTCTACTGCTAAGTCACCTCAGTCGTGTCCGACTCTGTGAGACCCCATAGGTGGCAGCCTAGCAGGCTCCGCTGTCCCTGGGATTCTCCAGGCAAGAACACTGGAGTGGGTTGCCATTTCCTTCTCCAGTGCATGAAAGTGAAAAGTGAAAGTGAAGTCGCTCAGTCGTGTCCGACTCTTAGTGACCCCATGGACTGCAGCCTACCAGGCTCCTCCATCCATTGGATTTTCCAGGCAAGAGTACTGGAGTGGGGTGCCATCACTCTATGGCTATGTAATTACGACAGTGGTTTTGGCATCAAGATAGGCTAGTAGATCAATAAATCACAGTGCAGGATCCAAAAGAGATGCACACATTTACAGTCAATTGAATTCTGACAAATGGCAATTCAGCCTGGAAAAGATGATCTTTTTAATAAGAGGTGTTGTAGCAACTGGATATTCATACGGGAAAGAAAAGAAAGAAAAAAACTAGTCAAGGATTAATTCAAAATGCATCATAGATCTAAGCATGAACTTAAAACTATAAAATACCTACACTATAGGAAAGAGTTCATGTGTTTCCTTGGGTTAGGCAAAGATTTCTTAGATATGAGGTAAATGTTTGATCCAGATGGGCACAGTGGGGCAGTGGGGGAAGAGCCCTGGAGACACAGTGTTGCTAACCCAAAGCATTTTGCCACAGAGAAGAGGCCACTTTCTGTTGGAGCGAGTGGAGCCCGGAGAGGGTTTTGGCTGCTTTTATTTTAAGGCTGGAGATATAACAGTACTAGACACGCTTCCAAAAGAAATGGAAAACGGACGCAGAAACGAGGATTGACTTGAGTGGAGCAGTCATCATGAAGAGCTGAGAGAAGTATATCACAGGAGAGGAGGGCCTGCCGTCTGGTGGGATCGCTCTGGGTGGTCTTGCAGCAGAAGGGAGGGCAGAGTGCACAGAACCCTAGCAGGGGGTCCACGTGGTCAGAGCCTCCACATGTCCCACTGTGGAGGCTTCATTTTCTTCTGTCTTTTTGTTTTATGTTGTTTCTTTAACTAGGAAAAGTGACATTAAGTTGGAACAGGAAAGGAGGTGCTCTGTGTTTGTGTGGAGAGAAAAGGTACACAGTGGTTGTCTGTGAGAGTGGGGATTTCAACAGGCTCAGGAAACAGGAAGGTGCTGATGCCACCACAGGCACACTCATGCTTATGACCATGACTTTCAGGGGAGACATCAAGGCTGTAAAGTTTTCTCCAGCCATGTTCAGATGCAATGGTACCAGTTTGGAGTGACTGGAGGGCAGGGTTGGATCAGAGTGGTCTTCACCAAGTGGAGAAGCGCTGAGAGCTGGAGTTGTGTGAGGGAGCAATTCCAAGGACATGGCCAGGGAAGGAAGGAAGGATGGGGTGTGGGAGGAGGGGAGACCACAAAGCAGGAAGAGAAAGGGAGCGGGGTCTCTGGGGGCCGATGGGTTACTGTTGCCATGGAGATTCAAGAATAGATGAGCTAAAAAGAAGGAAGCTGCAGCAAAAACTGGGATGCTCAGAATAAAGGTTATCAAAGGGCTGTGGTCGTTGGTAATGACAAAGTCCATGATAGGAACTCAGAGGTGAGTGCTGGGCAGGCTGAATATAAGATCTCTGAGGAGTTTCAAAAATGAGAAGCCAACACTTTAAGCTTATTTCTATGTGTATGGATATTAGTAATAATTAGAATCATACTGAAGCTAGTGATCAGGAGCCAGAACCTACAAATATAGAGATTTGAGGAGGAATGGTCAACAAGCTGGTGGTGGGAGGTAGATGATCGCTCCACTCAGTGGTGTGTGCATAGCATCTGTCTTGTCTAAGGAAAACTGGGGCTAGCATAGAGAATATTACAGACAAAAAAGTCTCTTTATGAATTTGCATTCCAATCTGATTGAAAAGTTAGTACACAAGTAAGCGTTAAATAACCGTTTTCTTTTATGCATTAACAATTGTTTGCCTCATGGGTTTAAGACATGAGGTCAATATATAATCTGATAAAATAATTAATGGAAATAGAGGTTGTTGAAATGCCACAGAGGCAGCATGGACTCTGACATGATAATCCGTTTGGAGGGTTACAATATGCTGTGTTAATTCATGATCATAAAGCAGGGCCTGAGTCTAGTTTCATTGTACTAAACAACTCACATTTAGAAGAAAATTTCTTACCACCAAGAACTGGCTCAAACCTGATCTCCCCACAGAAACAAGGTCCACCAAGTTGAGAGCCAGAGGTGTGCACAGCCAGCAGGTAGGTAACTACAGAGACAGGGTCAGAGTGCTGTGCTTATTGGGAAAGACAAACATATGTCCAAATATACGTTTGCTCATGTTTTCATTCCTGCTTGGAGGGTCCTTCCTGCCTTCATAGAAGATCTATCTGTAAAGTCCAGCTTAAGTGCCCTCCTCTTTGAGAAATCCCCCTCTTGGATCTTTCACACTCTGCTTTCTATATGAATTCTTACGCTGTTTATTGTCTGTATTTTTTAACTTAATTGTTTCATAGCTCATATTATGGAAAGTGAAAGTGATAGTCGCTCAGTCCTGTCCAATTCTTTGTGACCCCATTGTCCCTGGAATTCTTCAGGCAAGAATACCGGACTTACTCTTGCCATGGGTTGCCATTCCCTTTCCCAGAGGATCTTCCCAACCCAGGGATTGAACCCGGTTTCCTGCATTGCAGGTGGATTCTTTAACATCTGAGCCACCAGGGAAACCCATATTATAGAAGCAGCTACTTAATAAACAGAATGCCAAATTTTGCCTTAAACACATTACAGTATTTTATTTATCTAATTAATTTTCACTATAACCTTGCTATTCTTCTTACTAGTACCATTACTTCTGATTTACAGAAGAGACAGCCTTTTTCTTTAAAGTTGGTTTAGCCAAGATTGCTCTTGGTGAGGTTTCTGATATGTAAGATTAATTTTTAAAGCCATGTAATGCAAAGAGGCTGCAAAGATATAGAACAACGGAAACTTCCACACGCTATTGAGAGGAACACAAATTGGCTCAGTGATTTTACAGAACAGTTGGACATTATCCAGAATTGTCAAAGGTTCCTTGTTGACCAGGCTATTGCACTCTCAGTATGTACTCTAGAATGACTCATGTCCTTGTGCAGTAGAAAATTGTAGAAGAATGTTTACCCTAGCATGGTTAAATAATAAACAAAGTGAAAAGACAACCCAATAGCATAAAGATTATGGAATATGCATGCAGTGGAACTGTACACAACAATGATGACTGAACAGGCAGCAACACGGTTGAATATTATAAACGTACTATTGAGAGAAAGAATCAAGATGTGAGAGAACATATACAATATGATTCCATTTATCCAAAGGTCAAAAATCAGGAATGTGTATGTATAAGCAGTAACACTAGACAGTAACCTGAGGTGAAGGAGAGTCAGGGTGAAGGATCTTTCTGGGGCTTCAGTCATCCGTTGTTTGCTTTACAGTTGTTCTAGTGTCCACATTATGTGCCTTGCTGTGGCATTGTGTTTCACAAAAAGATGTAACCTGGATTCAAGTTCAACATCTGAATATGGCACAAAGCTAAGCCCTTATTCAACCCCCAGTTGATTTAATTGAAGACCAATCACTGATGATTGGTGGTTAACCACGAAGACAAAGTTGATTGTGGAATATAAACAATTTTAGAATCCTCAATTTTTCCAGTTGAATTTTCTACCTTGTTACAAATTCTGTCTACCACATTCTCAACCAGACATCATACAACTTAGATGGGAAATGACAAACTAATTAGGTAGGTCAAGCTTCATTTTGGACCAAAGCTAATCTTTAGAAGATATCTTCCTTATGTTAAATTGATTACTTCCCTAAAATTTCTTCACACTGATTTGTACTCTTCTAAATGCACAGAGAAAAATATCTGTTGAGAAATAAATAAAATATTGTTTTACTTATACGTTATTTATTGTCCTGTCTCGAATTTACTCAGGGGGAGGGTTTAAAGCATGAAATATTGCGCTGCACATCACTGAAATCAAATTATGATTTTGTTCTTTTTAATATAGACAAATTTATATTTGTATTTATAGCTTAACACAGTGCTATGGACTGAATGTTTGTGCCCCTTCAATCCATATGTTGAATCCTACCCCCAATGTGATGGTGTCAGGAGCTGGGGATCTTTGGGAGGTAATGAGGTCATGAGGGTGGGACACTCACAAATGGGGTTAGTGCCCTTGTAAATGAGACCCAAGACAGATGGTCTCTCTCTCTCCTCCATGTGCAGCCTCAGCAAGGTCACTGCCCGTCAACCAGAGAGTCTCAGCAGAAACCTGGTATGCCTGCACCTTGACCTTGGACTTCCTGGCCCCCCAAAATTTGAAAAATTAATGTTTGTTGTTTAACCTGTCCCACCTATGTGCTAGTCACTCTGAATGGCACAAGGTTAGAGTGAACACACAACTGATGTCAGGGTTCAAGGTGATGACCGTGTGGTGGGCTGAATCTCTGGCACAGGAATATAAACCTGAAATTGCATCATCCCCAAACAGTTATCATTGCAACTCTATTATAATTTTGTACCAAATTTTCAAAGCTGTACTTTTTGTTCAAGAATGGTGATACCCCAGCCCTATCAGCTGCAGACTTGTTCCTGCTGATACACTTTGCAACACCAAAAAGAGGCACAGTTCCAACTAGTGTATGACTGATAGGAGCCTTTGGTGCACAACTGAATACAGTTAAGGGGAAAGATTTTCAGAAGGTTTGTTTTTTTTTTCTTAGAAGGAACTTTGTACTGCAGATTTACTGCTTGGACAACTATAAAATGTACTTTAACTACTGAAAAGGACTCAATGTCCAAATAGTTTAAAATTTATCTCATAAGCTACAAGGCATTCTCTTCTACAGTGATTATAAAAACTGTCTTTAGAAGATTGATTGGAAGAGTAAAATACATTCCTCTTTTCTGTACCATATTTGTCTTCATAATTTTTATAAGATATATTCTTATTCTTTTCACTGTCTTTTCCATATTAATTTTATCATGAATAGTATAACTTTATAGCTTTTCCTCATTAAGAAAATTTTATGTGGCACAGTTGATATGTTTTTATTTCATCCTTAGCTGTATAAAATGTGAGACCTTCCCTAAATGGGGCTTTTGTTTTGTCTTTTAGAGAAATTCACGTCTAAATAAGTCAAATTCAATACAATTCTTAAAGGTTATTTTGTTTTCCACTATAAATTTCAATACACTAAATACTTCTAAAGAGATTTGAATTATAGTTTAACCAAGTTTCTATTAACCTATTTTGTATTATTATTTTAATTGAAATATCTGATTTTAACATTATAAGTCAGAAAGTTATAATGATTTACTAAAGGAATGTTCCAAAGGATCATCCCTTAATATTTACATTATTTTCATCTGTTTTCTTACTTAATTACTTTATAAAGTTCTTAAAATTGAACCTGTACATGCAACTTATAGTTTTCACAAGCATTATTACAAGAACATGTTTTCATATGGCAATATTAAATACATGTTTTTACTTCAAGGGCTGAATGCAGTCTTTGTATTAATATAAAATCCACGTGGAAAATTTTGCCCTAGAGGTTACAGCTACATTTGACAGTTAATATTCAAATCATATTTTCAGATTTTAGGAGAATAAGCCATAACTTCATCATTCTGTTAGTTCTATAAACATAGTTTATTTATAATTGAATGTGAAATATATCTATTACATGCACCTACACTTACATATGCATAAAGCTAACATTTATGCAATGCTTGGGCATCTATTCAGCATTATCAGGACTAGTCATTTCAACTTTTTAACAGTCTCTGGTTTGATGGCCGTAATCTATTTCAACCAGTTGTTAAACATTTTAATATCATTTCATAGATGCATAAGGCTTCCCTGATGGCTCAGCAGGTAAAGAATACACCTGTAATGCAGGGGCTACTGGAGACGTGGGTTTGATCCCTGGGTTGGTAAGATCCCCTGAAGAAGGGAGTGGCTATCCACTCCAGTATTCTTGCCTGAAAAAATTCCCATGGACAGAGGAAGCCTGGTGGGCCACAGTCCAAAGGGTTGCAAAGAGTCGGACACAACTGAGCACACACATACACATAGATGAATACACATACACACACACATACAAAACTAAGTGATTTCTGGATTTTGTTTTGAAAATGGCAAACAAAGCTTTTCATTGGCAGCCATATACAGAGCGATTTGCAATAAAAAATGAAACAGATTTTTAGCTCTTGATTTAGAATTCATTGTGTAAAATAACTCAAAATTGGGCATCCCATTCTGTGATTCTGTGAATGCAAGTATTCATTGAAACTCGGAGAGATTAGAGCAAAGCAAGCAATCTGTCCAAAATGAAAGGGCCACCACCGGTCCATCTGGAGGCTGGATGTGCGGGGCATTCTGTGGGAGTTCACCATCCAAAATGTCCACAGTGTGCAGACACTCGATCACACAAGATGTAGCAAGTGAACAAGGGAAAGTCACCTTGTTTTGTTTTCATGCTTCTACTCCAGAAATGATGAGGTGAACTCTTTGTGTGGCTACTGCTGATAAGAACATGATAAATAGCCTGAAGTGTTTCAATAACCTGCCATAATCCAAAGGTTTATGCACAGACTTATGAATGAATCATTTGCACAACCACTTAACTCATGAAAACAGTGATAGTGCAGAATCAATGCCTCTTTGTTTGAGGACATAATGAACCAGGGAGCACCTTTCTCTGATGAACTGATCATTGAAATAATCCAGGGGCAAGCCATGGAGAGCTTGGAAATGCTTTGTTCGAGGGAGGCTTGAAATGTCAGAAAAAAATCTGCTGTAATTCACCAATTGTTATGCAGATGCATCTCCAGTGGAAGCAAGTTTTAGGTTTTCTTTTAGACTCTCTGTTTTCCTGGCTAGATTTTGTGAAGATAACTTTCCCAAACATTTTGAAAGAGAAGTCATATTTATAAAGTGGTGATAACATTTTAGTTTGGTAGTTTCCCTTCAGGAAAAAAAAAAAAAAGATCATGTAGGAAATTAATGTCTCCTAAAGGAGATCAAACCAGTCCATCCTAAAAGAAATCAACCATGGATATTCATTGGAATGGCTGATGCTGAAGCTGAAGTTCCAATATTTTGGTCCCTGATGAGAAGAGCCAACTCATTGGAAAAGACCTTGGTGCTGGGGAATATTGAGGGCAGGAGGTGAAGCGGGGGACAAAGGATGAGATGGTTGGATGGCATCACCGACTCAATGAACGTGAGTTGGAGGAAGCTCCAGGAGTTAGTAAAGGACAGGGAGGCCTGGCTGTAGTCCATAGGGTCACAAGGAGTCAGACACGATTGAGTGACTGAACAACAACACAGACAAGAGCAGTTAGTTGTACTTTCAGAAGTTAACTCTTTCACTTTTTGTTAGTATTTTGGCTTCCATAGTTAACTGTCTCCCTTTCCTTCATAGTCTCAGGTTGTATTCCTGAGAGAGAGAATTCAGTGTATCTTTATTCCCTAGAAGTTACATTCACACCAACCTTGGACAAGGTACACATCCATAATCCCAGAACCACATGTGAATGGGTCGTGTAGCAAATGTGACTGTCAGGCTTCACTTCCAGTAGAGTCAGGCAGGTTCCTAGAACAGGAAGAAACCATGTCCCCGTTTGTTGCAGAAAGATATTTACAAAGATTTACTCAACACCAAAATCTCAGGGGAAGAGTGCAGATTCTTGTTTATTGTATTGAAGCAACAGGTACATGCACGTGATCTGGAGACGTTTGATGTTGTCGGTCACCTGTGGCAGTGAGGGCTGGGCAGCCAAGCAAGGTCGCTGGAAACGCAGTCACTTGGTACACGTGCTAAGACCCAGGAATGGGGTCATCCCAGCCTTTCTCCACGTTAGACCCTGGTAAGAAAGACCATTTTTTCAACACACGTAGGAGGAAAAAGTGGAAAAAGGAAAGAAAGCATTTCAAAAGGCAGTATCTGCACTTTGCTTGTTAAATATGAATGTCATCTCACTAACTCTAAGCCCTGGCCCGTCGTTGGAGGATGCTTACACTTCATGGAGCTGGAGTATCGTGACCTACGGAGACCTGTTTCCCATGGGAGAGGGGTGGTGGCTGCAGTCCCCTCTGACGCGGGGATCCCACTCATCACATCAGGCGGGTCCCCTCTCCTGTCAGAGAGAGGAGTGGAGAGAACTCTTCCTACACATGCTTAGGCTAAGTGTGAAGCAGGAGGTGACTGAGAACAGCGGTCTGATCCGTGGTGGGAAAGCAGGGATCAGAGGCACATGTGGGTGTTCAGACTTCCTGGGAGAAGGCTGCATGGAGCAAGGGCCAATCTGGCCAGACTAGCCCTGAGAGATGGGAGGTGCGCCCAAACAACTCAGGGCAGCACCTCAGGATCCTGTGTGTTTCTTGATGGTGAAGCAGCCCTCACTGCAGACTCAGGAGGGGAGATCCGGGACTGCCTTCAGGCGGGCATGGAGGGTGGCCCCCCTCACATGTGGGGGCCCCTGTTTCCTTTTTCTTTCCTGCTCTTCACACTCCCACTCTCCCTGTGACGCTCGTGACCTCTTCGCACTACCCTGAGTGGATGCCGGGTGTAAGATCCACTGCCCCAACTGTTGAATTGAGTACTGAGGGTCGGGGAGGGATGAGAGGAAACCCTGCTCTGTGTTTACAAGGAAAGAACTCCAAGACTAGCCAAGGCATAAATAAAACCATTGTTGTTGTTGTTCAGTTTCTAAGTGGTGTCCGACTCTTTGAGACCCCGTGGACTGTAGTACACTAGGCTTCCCTGTCCTTCACGATCTCCCAGAGTTTGCTCAAACTCATGTCCATTGAGTTGGTGATAATACTTTATAATCCTGAAAAAAAATCTGTATCCTTTCCAATTCTAAGAGGTTTTGAGTCAGTTTACAAGTTATAATGCAATGCAAAATGGTTAAACGTGTAAATTGGAGAGTTTAAAGAGTTGAGGAATCCTCTGAAGTAGCTAAAGGATAAGAATCCTAAATCTAACAGTCACGCCTTCAATTTCATTTGAAGATTTTTGGTAGCTGAGAAAAAAGAGGACTATGTCCAGTCCACAAGTTTTCTAACAAGAGAAAATGCCATCATGATTTGCAGAGGGACTTGCCCTCTTCTGGAATTACACTTAAACAAGAAATTATGACATGGACCCAAGGACACTGTCACAGAAATCAGAGGTGACACCTGGGCCATCATACCCACAGCTCCATGCTCAGTAGAATCCCACACTTTCCTTGGACCAAAATAACCCACATAATTGGTGTGCGCACATCACCATCTCAAAGGCTTCATTTCTTTGTCATCATGAATGTAGCACTTGTGAGACAATAGTGTTTATTAACAGGTGTTCACAGTGAAATTTTCGTAATAGGTTAGTGGTAATGACACAAAGAGAACTGAGTTTCCATTCACACCTGTTTTGACGGGGAGACATTTGAATGGCTCCCTTAATACATATGAGGGAGCCCAGAGCAGGATCATTCCAGAAGAGGACAAAGGCTTCTGGCAGCTTTATCAGAGGAACTTGTACAACTTCACTTTTTTTTTTTTTTTACCATGTTAGTGGAAAATAGTTGCTCTGTGTTTAGTTATTCCCATTAAATCAATGGTAATGTTTTAGATGTCATATGTTTACTAGAAAGTTCATATTTACCTCCAAGAAGTGGGCTGAGGGAGAAGAAAATGTGCAAAATGTAATGGGAAAGGCTGATAGTGTTTTAGGTTCACTAATCCTGAATAGAAGGGGAAAACTGTGAAACAGAAAGACATCTCTAGGTTTTCAGAAAATTTATGTGTGTTCTGAGGCTGTAGTTTGAGAAGTTAAGCATATTCCGTTAGCCCTGGGGCCACTTGCGCATCTTGCCTGATGTCAGAGCACTGATGCTGGGAGAAGGGCTGCCTCACCTGTGTGCTTCGTGGACCTACAGCGGTAGGAGGACTTCTTAGCTTCTCTGTCTTAATGTGATGCTGCTGCTTCCTTGTGGAAAGTCTTTCCCTGGTGAAAACACCTTGGGGTGAGCATCAGTTTCCCTCCTAGACAGTACAGACCTAGAAGCCCCCAGCATCAGCCCAACACTGACTGGGACTCAGGGCCAGGGCCGCTGACCAGTCCAGGCAGCATGAATGGCCACGTTCAGTCCGCTGGGTCCAGGCCAGGAACAGAACCCAGTCATCAGAAACCCTTATTCCCTTGGTGCAGCAGGGTCAAGGGCAGAGGTCTCACAAGCTATTTATATCGTAGCAAGAATTCTCTGCTCTCAACATCACGGAGGTTTACATAAATGGTCATTAGGAAAAGCTGAGTGCGCTGGAGCAAAGTACATTCTGTACTTAGGAGTGTTTTGCTTGTCTTCCAAAAGGGTTGTGAGGAAGGCAGATGGGAGGGGGGAAATTCTCACATTTTTTGAAAATCTCACATGCATATGACTTGCATTAATGTTTTAAAATAACACATTGACTATAATTAATACTGCAAAGTTGTGCACATCTCACATACTGCACTGACCCAACTGTGAGAATCTGAAAACGTAAGTTTCACAGGAAGAAACTCCGCCTCTCTGGGGTCTTAAAGAAAGGATTCTTTCCACCATACTTCCTTTTGTCATGACCTTAGGGTTTTTTTTTTTCTATTTATGATCTTGCATGAAGTTTTAATAATACTTAAAGGCAGTAAAAGTCCATTCTGCAGTTCAAGGCCAAATTGTACTAATACTTTTAATGCTTTGGTTCAATCTAAGTTGACAGTGTGGGACAATCTACTACTAACATTTCATCTGCCCTTCAGACTTCTCAGAAGTGCTTTTCTGGAATTGTGTTCTGATACCAGTTGTACTCATATTGGAAGCTCATTATTGGGGATAATCTTTGGTTTTCTTTTTTTTAAGTTTTTTTTGTAATTAAACCCCCTTGGATAGCACTTTTAAAAAGTCTTATCCTTTACACTAAGTTCTACATATAACTTGAAATATTTGGTGCTTCCATGAGTTTTAATGAGTTTAATAATTTTAATATACTACTTAATAACTACTTACATCCCTTAGAAAGTAATGAAAAAATAAACATGCTCTCGAAAACTAAAAAGCATTGAAGAGAATCGCTGTGATATATGTTGAAATATCACTTTTAATTATTGCAGAAGTATGTGTGCTCTCCCAAGGGCCCAGGGGGCCAGATTGGAAGGCCCTGCACTTGAGGCTCAGGGCATGGCATTGCCTACTTGAAAGTCTTGTTTGTGTCTTTGAATTTGTACCCCCAAGTCCCTCCTGGCCCCCTCCCTGCCCTGGGTGCTCCCCAGCTTCTCCCTCCCTCCTCCTGTGCCCCCTGCCCACCTTGGGCAGAGGCCGGCAGGTGCCCCCTGCACGTGAGTTGTGGGCTGGGGTTGGGGTGGGGACAGGAGAATCTCAGGGCATGACTTAGTAGGAGCTTCAGCCACGTTGGGCGGAAACCAGGCAACAGAAGTCATAGCTCAACGAGTTCCATTCTGACGTGGCACGAGAGCCACTGACGATCTTAGGTAGTGGGAGATCCAGTTTGTGTTTAGAAATATCACTCTTGTTAGAATTCAGAGGATGGGCACATTGGGAGGCAGTGAGCTTGTCACTGGAGTAGCCCAGCTGAGAGTTGAAGTCCTGAACTAACTGGGGAAAGGGTGACTGGTGGACGACTGGCTCTGAGGGCAGTGCAATGGGGTTCAGAGCACCTGACATGTCTCAGAGAAGAGCCAACTAGTAGATGTTCAGGCTTTACGTGCACAGGGGTGGTTACAGGGTGAACTCCTGGGCACCATGACTGGCGCCATTGTACCTGGTTCTAATGAACCGCTCACCCTCCTGTCAGTCTTGGGTGTCCCATCTGTCTCTAACGATGGTCCTGATGTTTAGAAGTACTTCTTAGAGGAACTGCTTCTATGAGTCAGGAAAGCCAGAGTTCCTCATTAGTGCTTAAGTGCCATGTATGTTTATGGCAATGGCTATTCCTTTTGCATGGATATTATCCCATTACATCCAAATGCTTTATAGGCCTTTAACAGAAAGACATTACAGACTGAAAATTCTAATTATTATTATTGCCATTATTATCATTCTGATTTTTAGAGCATTTGCAGAATTGTCTCATTAAGGGACAGTTTATTACCAGCTTACTCTCTTGCATTTCTCTGTTTTGGTCTTCCTGATGCTCTTGATTTCTCTTATAATCCTTCAACTGTTCTCTCTAATGAAAAAAGAACCTATTAAAAGCCCTTATATTAATAGAATATGAAGACATATTTATTTTGAGTAAGCCCTTTTATAACAAACCTATCTCTTACAACAACTAAATAAGAACATATAGTTGATTTTTTTTATCAAAAATCTAAATCAACTAATATTTATTAAGTGTCCTCTTTGGTTATAAAATGGAGTATTCAAAGAAAGACAGGAAAGGAATCCGAGGTAATTGGTAGCAGGGATGTATCTTTGGCATATTGTTCGCACGTTTAAGCCACTTTCTATCAGCATATTCAGGTATGTAGCTATTAATTTTAGGCGAAACCAAATATTTTGAAAGATATGAATGCTTTTTTACATATTCTTGACATATGAAAAAGTCTATTCACAAAACTCCTAATATCCTCAACTCCAGTTTCAGAATGTTGATTGCTAACTGACCAACATTCATTTTGCTCCCTCTGGTAGTAAAATAAACCCAGGTTTCTTTAGGGAAACCTCCTTTTCTGTTTTGAGGGAAAAGACTCCAAACCCAACTCTGCTTGTGGGATCGGTTGGCTTAAATGCATCAGTATATCCCGTGTTCCTTGACCATGACCATCACTTCAGATCCTGGGTAGCCTTCAGACAGGTTACCCAGTGGGAATCACAGCAACAAGAGAAAACACAGGCTGAAATCTTTGTTAAAAATAAGCTTTCACTTTTCCTCTGGCCTCGCGGATGCCTGAGGCTGTCCTGTGAGGGGAGCCAGCTGGGAGGCAGTGGAGCCTCTGGATCTCAGTAACGCAGTTCTCATCCTGACTCAAGGCAAATCTAAAACAGCCCTACCTGTGGGTGCTTCTGTTACAGAAGCAGAGATTTCCCCTTTTCTTATGCTCACCTACAACACAGATAGTCTTGAACCATGTGCATTAGCATGGAGACACTGGCCTTAGTCTAAAGAGAGGCTTCCTTTTTTTTTTTTTTTTAAATTTGCAAGTATTTTCACTTCTGAGTGAGTCCTATTTGAATGTGGTGTTATTGGGAATTTTCAGTTTTTTATCTTTTAGTGATAACCAAAAAGTTAAGAAGAGGTTACAGCAAATCAAGTATACCCATAATTAACTTTTAAAAACATTAAATCCTGGAAAGTGCAGACATGAAACAAAGCAAAATCATAGACGTGTGATATTAGAAAAAATATTGACCATTTGATAATGTGCAACCAAGGAAGTGGAAACATTTGGGAGGAGTTTCCTGTAAGAACTAGAGGTGAACAGAATTCAGTTTAGGCTTTCAGGTATAATCATTTCTGTTTCCACTACACACATGTAGTTGAAATGGACAGTAAGAAAAAATTATAGGTAGAGTAGATTTCTGAGACCAATCCTGGATGGGAAAAGATGGTTGCTGAGATCTCACATGAATTTACCCTGGGGAGAGGACAGAGACCTGCTGCTTGCACACGTACACAGACCGCTTCAAGTGTGCAGTCTGGTGCCCACATCTGGAAGTACAAGGTTGGGAAAAAGAGCAGAGACTGGGATGCAGAGCCTGTGGGTTTGGAGCCCCAGCCACACGTCTTCTGAGCTGACAGTCACCTTCTGCAGCTTACATGGTCCTCTGAGCCACTGTCTCCATCCCTGTAGAGTGGAAATGACAATAGTGGGCTCTTCACAGGATGATTGGGTGATGAAATGAGAACGAATCTAAGTAATTCTGAGAACAATCCTTGGCCCATAAATTTGTTTTCTAAAAGCTGTCACTACAGGTACAGCCTCTGGTGACCTCACTACAAGGACTCACTCCCTGCGGGCTGTCCTGATCACTGGCTCACCTCTCACCACAGAGAGGACTGTTCTGCAGGGTAGGTGACAGTGTGTTACTTGCTCAGTCATGTCCAACTCTTGGCAACCCTGTGGACTGTAGCCTGCCAGGCTCCTCCGTCCGTTGTATTCTCCAGGCAAGAATACTTAGTGGGTTGCCATTTCTTTCCCCAGGGGATCTTCCTGTTCCAGGGACCCACACCTCCTGCATCTCATGTGTTGGCAGGTGGATTCTTTACAACTGAGCCAACAGGGAAACAGGGTACATGAGGATGACAGAAAGACAGGTATAGGTACCCATCTTTTTAAATATTTTAAAGAATATCTGCTTTGCATACATCAGTAACTCAGTAATTAACATTATAAACCCTCACTATTTTAGTACCATTTAATTTTCAGACAGTTGACTGAGGTAGAAGTCATGGGAGTGAATGTTTTCAATTCGCATAACCCAAGTCAGTTCAAAAGCAATTACCACAAGAACGCTGATATGATGTAGAAATGGTTAAAATGAAATTCTCTCAAATAGACAATTCTGATCATCTTTAGCAAATTCCCTCATTGTAAAGGGTTGGCATTTTTATTAGAAAATAGCCTAATGGATGCTCCTGAAAGACAAAAGAGGAAATGGTTAACTTGTTTTAAAAATTGCTTAAGATACACAATTTATGTCACACCTTTTAACCAGTTCCCTCTTTCTAAAACTTCACTTCCTTTATTGCAGAGTAAAAAGTCTGTCATATTCAAAGATGAGTCATTATTTCATTATTTGTATACTCAGCTCTACTTCTTCTTGGACATTTCAGAAGTGCCTGGTCTACATCCTGCATCATTTAGATATTATATGACTTTCATGTGAGAGCTCTCCAAAGAAAAAAAACCAACAGGATGTGTTGGATGGGAGATATATGTGTGTTTGTGTGTGTGTGTGTGTGTGTGTGTGTGTGTGTGTGTGTTTAGACTTACACCATCGGCACTGCTGGAGAAGGGAATGTCAACCCACTCCAGTATTCTTTCCTGGAGAATTCCATGGACAGAGAAACCTGGCGGTTGCAGTTCATGAGACTGCAAAGAGTTAGACATACCCGAGCAACTATCACTGACTCACTGATACATGCATATATGTATGTATAACCATGATTTATTATGAGGGATGGGCTTGTGCTGTTGTGTAAGCTGAAAAGCCCATAATCTGCCAGGAGAGCCAATGGTGTAAGTCCAAGGACCTGAGAAGCCCTAATGTCCCAGGCAGACATCAGGCAGAAAGAGCCAGTCCAACTCTCCTCCATCTTTTTGTCATGCTCAGGCCTTTGAGAGACTGTCTGAGGCCCCCACATTGGGAAAGTCAAGTGTTTTACTCAGTCCACCAGCTCAGTGCTAGTCTCATCAGGAGACACCCTCACAGACACAAGGTTTAACTACACACCTGGACATCCCGGAACCCAAGATAACACATGAAATTAGCCATTGCACCTGGGGAGAAGGTCTCTAGATGGTGGGCAGGTGCAGGTGTCACTGTGACAAGGTCCAGGGAATTCCTTTTCCGTCACCAGTTCACTACAGAGCACCCTCTCCTCACCAGAACTTCTCCTTTTCCAGGACACATAGTCTATAAAAAGCAGAAATGTCTTCAGAAGTAAATATTCTTGAAGAAACTTAATCTCCAGTTTCATAGCAACCAAGATGACTGTTAAATATGCAAACATTAGGTCTTTATGGTAATCCACAAAATACATTTCCAACAAGCTCCAAGCTCTAAACAAAAAGCAAAACTGACAAAATCATTTTTTCTCCTATGATTTCCTACACTAATTACCAAATATAATTGCTTCCTGTCCTCAAGTTAAACTTTAGCAGTTATAATATAGATGACACAATAAACAAAAAGATTAGTACATATATACAGAGACAGATTAGAAAGATAATTTAGGTAATAAAATGAAAATCAATATTGAATTGAAGCCTTGCCTGATGAAAGTGGTTCTCCATTTGAATAATTAAGTGGAACTGTTCTGGCACCTGTACTTGTCCATTTGGCTCAGAGCAAAATAGTAAGGATTGATGTGTTTTCAACTTGATATAAGTGAAAAATCTAGATTAAAAAGTCAATCACTGTTTCTTTTAAAATAACACAAATCCTTCCATCATCTTTCAAAATTATCCATTGACAATCTTTCTCAAGGAAGTTGAATTGATTTCATCTTTAATTAGTTATAATCTTTCAAAGGAGTATGCAGTTATGCTTTCATATAACTGCCCTTTATAAGTGCCAAAAATCATACTCCTGCTTTCTCATGAGAATATTTCTTAAGATAGGTCTCACATTTTGTAAGGACAAAGCCATCAGCACCTGTAGTTGAATTCGTGGTGCTGTCCCATCTACGTGACTGGTTGAATGATCCATGCAGAGTATAAATAAGAGAATAAAGAATATAGGGTCTTTTGCTCAAACTTACTTATACATTTTTTTCAAAAGATCTAAAATGATGAATTCTATAAACCAATGAAAATGAAATATGTTAATCCAATGCCCTGTACACATTTGCCAGATTAATATAAATATATATATATGCATATATAAATTCTTAAAAATTACTTCAGTGACCATAAAAACAAGAAAAAAGAATATATCTCATCTAAGAAAGATCAAATTTAAATATTAAAAGTCCAAAAATTTAAGTATTTGAGGAGAAGACTTTTATCAGGCTATCAGTCAAGAGGTGCCTAAAACACAGGCTATTAAACTGGGCTGTTACCTATGGCCTTAAATAACTAAGGCTTACCCCTGAGACCTACAAAGGTCAGGATGAATGGTGGGGGCATTTGGAACCTTGATTACCACTGGTTACAAGCATCAGTGGACACATGCTCATTCTCTGCTCATGACACTGAATTGGTGTGGTCTCCTGGACAGCAATAAACCTGAAGATGGGAATTGACTTTCACTAAGTAATTGCATTTGTAGATGTTGGAGTAAAGTCTCAAAGTTGCTTTAAAAAAAGAGAATACATAAGCAAACTATTAGAGAAAAACATCAAGTAACAGAAACTTAAAAGAAACAGAAGAAATGCTGTTTACAAAAAATATAAATATCCATAAAAACAGGATAAAATGTTGTCTTCTTGAAATAAGGACAGTGCAAGAAAAGATAAAAGGAACAATCAGATAAACAAGAAGTAGTTTCTTGATATGAAACACAAGAGCAGGCATTTTTTTTTAATGTGTTAGAAGATGACTAGGAAGGAAAAACCCAGAAAGCAGAACAAAGGAAACTGAGGTTAAACCAGCAAAGACGGACAGAACTTGTGGAAACAGGTAACAGAAAAGTGTTTCTGGTGATGGTGGAGTAAAGCTGGAGTCCAGATTGGGGCAGAGGGCAGAGGGGTGCAGGGGCCCCAGTCTGGTGCCACTCTCCCTTGTTGTGGAGGCTTTTTTTTTCCCCCTTTGGGAGTGTTTCATTCTTCACTAAATTCTAGCAGAACAGATTAAACTATCATCAACCAATCTAATACGCTGATTTTTTTTAAATCTTAATGAAGCATAAACTTATATGTTCATATACTTCTTGAAAAAAGATAACATTTTTTGAGATCTCGCAAAAATCTCACATGCACAAAACAGTGGTCTGTCTCCTCACCATTGACACCTAGAAGCTGCTGTGAGAATCTTACCACCTCAGCCACTTTCGTGGATCACTCAAGCAATGGAGAAATCAAGCCTGCTGACATCGGATCCTGGACTTCAGCCCCCTGAACTTTGCCAAAAGCAGACATTACTTGGCCAACAAAGGTCCGTCTAGTCAAAGCTATGGTTTTTCCAGTAGTCACGTATGGATGTGAGAATTGGACTATAAAGAAATCTGAGCACTGAAGAATTGATGCTTTTAAACTGTGGCATTGGAGAAGACTCTTGAGAATCCCGTGGACTCCAAGGAGATCCAACCAGTCCATCCTAAAGGAAATCAGTCCTGAATGTTCATTGGAAGGACAAATGCTGAAGCTGAAACTCCAATATTTTGGCCACCCATGTGGCCAAAACTGACCCACTGAAAAGACCCTGATGCTGGGAAAGATTGAAGGCAGGAGGTAAAGGGGACAACAGACAATGAGCTGGTTGGATGGCATCACTGACTCAATGGGCATGAGTTTGAACAAGCTCTGGGAGTTGGTGGTGGACAGAGAAGCCTGGCCTGCTGCAGTCCATGGGGTCGTAAAGAATCAGACATGACTGAGTGACTGAACTGAACTGAACTGAACTGTGAGAAATAAGTACCTGTTGCTTAAGTTGCCCTGTCTGTGATGTTTTGTTGCAGCAGCCAAACAGACTAAGGCACTCATCTTTCCCCAGAGGTTCTCAGGGCCCAGAAAGAATGTGCTCACACTGGATTATTTTACGTTATGGCTCCAGGAACCACTTTATGTCCTTTTACCGTGACAGTCAGTGAGGAGGGCTGGTGCAGGTCCCAGTGAATACGCCTGGGTCCAAATTACTAGGCTAAACTCACTAACTCAGCAAACATAAAATGAAAGGAACTTAAAGCAAAATTATGACATAGTCCCTGCCAATTTTCCAACCATTTTAAACAGTTTTGCAAAATATAGCTGAAACCAGGAACATCAGTGCTGCTCCCAAAGGTAAGGTTGTCGTTGTTCATTCACTAAGTTGTGTCCAACTCTTTGCAACCCCATGAACTACAACATGCCAAACTTCCCCGTCCTTCACCATCTCCTGGAGTTTGTTCAAACTCATGTCCATTGAGTCAGTGATGCCATCCAACTATCTCATCCTCTGTCACCCCCTTCTCCTCCTGCCCTCCATCTTTGCCAGCATCAAGAGTCTTTTCCAATGAGTTGGCTCTTCTCATCAGGTGGCCAAAGCATCGATGCTCCTGCATCAGTTTCCAATGAATATTCAGGGTTGATTTCCTTTAGGATTGACTGGTTTGATCTCCTTGCAGTCCAAGGGACTCTCAAGCATCTTTTCCAACACAATTTGAAAGCATCAATTCTTTGGCACTCAGCCTTCTTTATGGTCCAGCTCTCATATCTGTACATGACTACTGGAAAAACCATAGCTTTGACTATACAGACCTTTGTCAATAAAGTGATGTCTCTGCTTTTGAATATACTGTCTAGGTTTGTCATAGCTTGTCTTCCAAGGAGCAAGTGTGTTAAATTTATGGCTGCAGTCACCATTCACAGTGATTTTAGAGCCCAAGAAAAGTAGGATGGCCCACCACAAAATTCTCTCAAAGCTTAAGGAAGAAGAAATACATAATATCTACTTGTCTTGAATAATCTCAGAATGATAACAAATTGATTTGTTAAGAAAAGCAATAGATAATTTCATTCCAAAGAAAATCACACACTCATTATAATCAGGAATCATTAGCAATTGCGATCAGAGAGTCAAATCTGTGTTTGTGATTTTTAGATTATTTTGCTGCCTGAAAGAGAAAGATTGAACTAATGGGATTAAAAAAAAAATACTCTGTGTTCATGTTGCTTTTTGAGCCATCAACCTCATACTGATGGATACTAGCTTGCTGTGTGTGGCACTATGAGTAAGGTGTGAAGATCATGTGTGCATAGGTGGAAAATGGTGCGATTCTGATGTGGTCACATGAGGATATCAGGTCTGAGCCTGAGGCTGTCTTTAGCCTTATCTTTCAGTGATTCTCCACTCTCTTCACTGGGAGAAATCTTGGAGCCAAGACTTCTGATCAGTACATGTCCACAACATTCTTTGTAGAGTTTTCCCACTATAAAATGATACATATCTTTAAATCAAGAGTGAGGTAATTGATCATTCCTAAGATCTTCTATACCCATTTTTCAAGGATGACTTAGAATCTTTTTCTAAGGGGATCGACATTCTTTTCACCCACCAGTACCAGAGAAGATCTTCAGTCATCCATCTCTGAGCATCCTTGCACCACCTCCCAGAGCAGAAGCTTGACCTGCCACAGCCAGTCCCCATGCCCCCGCTTCCCTTACCTGAGCCCGTTGCTGACCCCAAGCCCCCCTGCCTTTCCCATCCCCTTCCTAGCTCCCGCTCTTGTTCAGTGCCCATGCCTTTGTGGGCTTGGGGCAAATGTAGGCAGGTAGAAATAAATAGTTTGGAGCTGGGGTGGACTGGAGGGGCAGATGCCATCAGGTCAGGTGGCCAGGCACTGTTGCGACAGCCATCGTGCTATTGTCACTCTGAAGACAAAATTCACCTTCTTAAAATGGGCCCTGAGGACCCACTCCCCCTTTCCTATCAGCCTGCACCCTGGGATGTGGCTGGGCTTCTCTGCCTCTGAGGTCTCTCTGAAATTCCAAAGGCCCTAAGCCATACCCTATCCTCCCACCACTTGGAAAACCAGTCTGCTTCTTTAGTGTCCACTTCCAGCTCCTCCTCCTACAGAGACAGCTCTGCAGTTTCAACAAAGGGGAACCGATGTCTCTGCCTGTTCTGATAACGATCTTCTCCAGTAAGACACTGGGATGTTCGATCCTGTGAATTTGGTCTCCACGGCATTTTCTGGCCCACACTTTGTGTTTTAGTTGGCTTCCTTTTTTTTTATTATTGCTGTGGTCCAATCAGACATTTAATTGTCTGGAGTCCCAGCTGATTGGTACTGCAACTGGCTCCAAGAGTGGAACTTCACTGGGAACATCTACTTTCATATCCCTCTTATTTGACACTGTTTTTCAGGAAAGGCCCATCATCTACCCCTCACGGTACTGGAAACTTCTTTGTTAATTCTTATTCTTCAGAGCAGTATCTCCTAGTGTCCTATGTGACTTCCTTAGATCCCTTGAAACAGCTCATGAACAGGTACCAGTTTTACTTGAGTGGCACAGAGAGCAGACTGTCTCATCCTCTGAGTGGCTGTCACAGGCAAACTCTATAAGAAAGGGGTCCTGGGAGAGGCTCCAAGCACCCTCTGACCACACAGGCAGCCCGATCCCCACGCAGCTCTCCTAAGATGCTCACAACCAACTGATCCTCCGGGCCTTTATAACATCACATCCACTACATCATTTAGTAAGAGATATCCTAGTCTGAGGGGCCCCAAGCCCTGAGCTGGGTGTTTCTCTGTGGCACAGGATTGAGAAATTTCAGAAAGGCTCTGAAACACGCATGCCACACCCAGGAGTGCATCCAGGTCTCTGCACAGCAGAGACCAATGGGAGGTCTCCCTTCCTGCCCACGGGCCCTCCCAGGACAGAGAGAGAGGCCCAAGAGTCCCCCCGAGACACGCGTATCCTAGGAAGACCAGCATGTGCTCTCTGAATGCAGCATTCATAGCTTAACTAAATGCATGACGGAACTCACCGATCCAACAGCAACGAAAAACAACAGGAATGCACAGCCTCATTTTTTACAAACACTGGGCAGCAATTATAGAAACCAATTAGTAAGCTCTTTCCACTCAGCACCAAGATCTGTCATCAACCTAATGGCTGTCCTCAGCACACTGTTACTAAATGGCCACATCTGCGGGATGTTGTGCCAGACGCTTACACCCCCCCCCCACACCCCCACACACACCCCCCCACCCACACACCACACACCCCCCCACAAACACCCCCCCCACCCACACCCACACACACACACCAACACACCCCCACCACACACACACACCCCCACACCCCCCACCACACCCCACACCACACCACCACACACCACCACCCACCACCCACACACACACCCCACCCACACAACACCCACACACAAACACCCACCCCCCACACCCCCCCCCACAACCCCCCCACCACCCCCACACACCCCCCACACCCCCCACCACACACACCCCCCCACACCACACCCCCCCCCCCACACACACCCCCCCCCCCCACACACACCACCACACCCCACCCCCCCCACACACACCACCCCCCCCCCCCCCCACACACACCCCCCCCCCCCCCCCCACCCCACAACCACCCCACCCACACACACCCCCCCACACACACACACCCCCCACACCCCCCCAACCCACACCCCCACCCCCCAACCCCCCCCACACCCCCCCCCACACCCCCCCCCCCCCCCCCCCCCCCCCCCCCCCCCCCCCCCCCCCACACACCCCCCCCACCCCCACCACCCCCAACCCCCCAACACACCCCCCCCCCCCCCCCCCCCCCACACCCACCAACCACCCACCCACCCCCACACCCCCCCCCCCCCCCCCCCCCCACACACCCCACCCCCCACCCCATTGCACACACATGCAGGAGGTCTAATTATTCATGTATGTTTTACAATGAATCGGGTACCCTCATTTAACAGAACTGAGAAAAGAACTTGATTATGTGCCATCTCATTGCACAATGTTTATGAATTAAAACCAAAAGATTTTCAGTGCAGATGGCAGAGAATGCAGGTCTGCCAATCTGGCTCCCTCTGCAGAGTAACAAATCGTATTTTAACTGCTCCAGAGAAAACCATTATACATAGTACTCTTACATAGAATCTTTTTGTTCTGTGATGAATAGCTTAATATATACGATTATCCCTAATTCATCTATACAGTCAGAATGACTTTTTCTCTATTTCTAGGTGAGGTGTTATTGCGAGGTGTCATCCCCTAATTCTCCTTTACTCTAGGCTCTGGAACCTCAGATTCTGATATTCCCCCAGGAGAATTTATAACTCCAAAAAGAGAAATTCTGATATTCGGCTGCCGTTTACTATTCTGCTACTGAGGTGAGACAGAACCCGAAGTCAGGACCCATCACCTACCTGTGTACACTGACGGCCTTTTACTCTGTTGGCTGCTGAGGGAAAGGCCAGGGCCCTGGCATCAGCCTGCAGTAGCGTCTCTGGAACTAAGGGAAGGTTCCTGCCTGTTCTTCCTCCAGCCGCACGGCAGCCTGGGCCGCTCCCCTCCTCTCCTCTCTGCCCAGGTGCTGGCAGGTTCCTCCCTCTCATCCCTAACCTGACAGGCACCACCACAGCCCGTCACCATCGCTCTCCTCATCTTGCTGTGCTTTGGAGTAATGTTTTGTCTTTCTCAGTTAACAAGAGTGTAAACTAAATGAGGACAGAAAAGTGTGCCTGTTCGGTTCACTTTCATAGCCCCATATCTAGACCGATGCCTAGCACATAGAAAGTGCCCTGTAAATATTTGTTGAATTAATAAATCATCTAGTGCAATGTGCCTCCAGATAACAGGCTTTAAAAGGTAAATGTGACTTCCATTCTTCTACACATTGTATCACAAAACCTTTGCCAAGTAATTATGAAAAGTTGAGAGGCAAGCCCTGAATTCACTTCTGCTGTCTGCCCCTCCCCCACCCACCTTCTCCTGGGGTATCTGGCAAGCAGGGAGCTACCTTGGTCACATGGCTCTTCCCCTGGCAGGTACCCCAATCCTTCCAGGCCTGTTGAGCGGGGCTTGCGTGCATGCCCGCACCAGTCCACCTGGGGACATACATCCCTGTGACTGGCAGACTGAGTGACACATGATTCTTCAGTGCTGGTTTATCCCTGGGCCCCTGGAAAGGCTTGTTTGTAGGCTTGTGTAATGTACAGGGTAACATATGGTACATTTCTTCACTGATTCATCCCCTCCTATATCTGTATAGTCTCCTTTATATTGTTTGGGAAACTAAAGGGAAGATGGTTTGCAAGGAGCAAAGGAGGTGAAAGTTGAGAAATATTACATATAGAGTCTTCAAAACACTTGAAGCCCTTTACTTTTTTATGATTCTGAATTTAATTACAAACCAAGACCAATATATGACACTTGAGATACTCTGGACCTCAATCTATCTTTCCCTTCTGCTTATCTATTTATCTATCTACCAATCTACACACACACACACAGAAACATGAATTTTATTCTGATAATTACTCAGAATCCCACCTTAGGCTAAGTCAGGTTTACATTTCAAACTACAAGAGACACAATGACCTTCTTTCTGAAATGTTCAGCATCTCAGACATACTGTCACAGAACACATAAATGACCTTTTACGAATGTTTCGGTTGAATATCTCTTAAACCTATCCAGGACATTATATAATAAGATGTGTGTGCTTTAAATGACATTTTCTTGAAAACATTTTAGAAAATAAGTCACTAAAGCTCTGTAAAAGATTAGGCTAAATTACATTACTAAAGCTGGTTGGATTCCATTATAGCTTAATATTTGAAAATAAATATGTAACAACTTAGGATCTGTGTCTTCTAAACAGAAAAGAAATGTGTATGTGAGTGTGTTTTCATGAAAATATGAACAGCCCTGGATTAACTGCTGCTGTTTCCTGCCTGCCACACAACTGGTCGTGTGTCTTTCTCTAGATCTGCTGTTACTCATTATCTGAGAAAGGTCAGAGGTTTCCAGGGCAGTCACTACTCAGTGGTCATTGATGACATGCTGAATTTCATGACTGCTTTGTTACATGTGTCCACTCCAAATAATATAAAACATCAAACAGTCACAGCCAAGCAGTATCTCATTGTCTTAATTAGTACTGAGTGATACACAAACGTTATTTTAAACATAACCAAACATGATAACTTTCTCCTGATCTTTGTCTAATAAAGTCTTCTCAACCAGCTTCTGTCTTGTCATTAATATTCCCTTCTTTAGTTTGAAACATATTTATGTATGTTAAAAACAGAGGCATTTGTACCTAGTTTTCTTAAGATTATAGTGAGGGGTTGATTTTCTTAAAGGATTAAAATGAGAACACATATTTCTCCCTCCCACAGTTTTCTTTTCTTAATTTAATCTATATTATTATTATTGGCTGCTCTGCATGACATGTGGGATCTAGTTCCCTGACCAGGGATCGAACCCAGGCCCTGGGCAGTGAGAACATGGAGTTGTAACCACTGGACCACTAGGGAATTCCCAGTTTTCAATAAGGTTGATCAAAGCTACATTTTCGCTTGTTTAAGCCTTTAACTCCAACTAAAATAAAGATTGTTATTGTTTAGTTGCTAAGGCATATCTGACTCTTTGCAGCCCTATGCACTGTAACTCACCAGACTCCCCCGTCCATGGAATTCTCTAGGCAAGAACACTGAAGTGGGTTACCATTCCCTTCTTCAGGGGATCTTCTCAACCTGGGATTGAACCCCTGGGTCCTGCCTTGACAGGAAGATTCTTTGCCATCTGAGCCACCAGGGAAGCCAGATAAAATAAAGACATTGAAGACAAAAAGAAATCGTACCAACAGCATCTTATAAAGCAGAACCCTTTGTTTTATTGTCGCAGTTATGTTGCTGCTTTATGCTATTCCTGATTTACAACCTTGTCCTGAGCTTGAAGCCTGTCTGTGGCATATGAAAATAGAACACAGGCAGATAAGCATTTAAATTTCACTGAGTGGTTCTTATCACTTGAATACTTATTATCCTGCTAGATCACTTCTGTACAGACAAAAATAAGTAACCTTCCCAAGATATGAGAATCTCAGCCCAAAATGAATCGGTGTAAGGACCTCAATCCTGTATTCCAGTCAGAGCAACCATTTCCATCCTCTTCACTCTTTCATTTGAAACCAACTTTTCCTTAAAGGTTTTTAAAATTGCAGTAGATTTAAATTTTCTGTTTTTAGTTTCTTAATTATCTCTTTTCTTCCTACATGGCTTACATCTTAAAATTCTAGTTTTGTCAAAAAATGTTCAGTTAAAACTTTTTAGGAGGCATACTTGTTACTGAAAAATTAATCAGCAAAAAAATCAGCGATCTAATTTTAATGATGATTACTATTTTAATGGGTGAATATTTTTAGCTCTATCTGGAATGCAAAGATGCTGTCTGACTTGGTGAGATTGAAAGTGAGTACAAACTGCGCTGTGCCACAACCAACAGGGCCTGATAGCACATTTTCCTAATTCAAATTAGAGAGCTATTTATAGACTCCCATGGAAACGCTGCAGTGCAGGTAGTGAGCACATGTTGCGGGAGGAGACCCAGTTCTGACAGGCTGGTGATGAGACAGCGCCTGCAAGGGCTGCGGCCAGTTAACCGTCCTGCTGAGACTTGCAAAGATTTCGTTCTACTCCATTTTTCTTGTTTTATGAGGAAAAAAAAATCTATATATATATACATCAATTTAGGTTAAAGCTGTAAACTACTGTATTATACCTGCTGGGGTATGTTTATGACCCTCATTCATCAAAAGTGAGTGCTGTGTGTCTAGTATTTAGCCCAAGTGCAGGATGGAATTTTCCATAGAACATCATGTTATGAATTGCTATGACTCATAATAGGTTCCCATAAATAAGCCCTCCATGAAAAGTGTATTGTAATAGTCGTCGTGAAATAGCCACGCCAATGGGTTTCGACCTCCATATCCGTGACGTGAACTACATCTTCTGTCATTTGTTTTCACAGTGGAAGCATTAGATGAAACCATAATATTTACAGCTGCACATTTGTTCTCTGTCGTGGTAATGTATTGGGAGGCAGTGTCCTGCTCTAACAGCCAGGGCCAAGCAGAGTGGAGAAAGGGAGAGAGTCAAGGTTCACACAGTGTGGTGGCAAAAAGGTACACGTGTGAGTCACTCCTTTCTAGAACATCCCTGGTGAAGAAACTGCTCCATTCAAAGATTTTTAAAAAAATAATGACGCTACTGCTTTAGAGAGGAGCTTCATGGAACTGGAAGTAATAATAATAATAGTAGTAACAACAATAAGAACAAGAGTGAGGGGGACTTCCCTGGTGGTCCAGTGGTTAAGAATCTGCCTTGCAATGCGGGAGACCTGGGTTCGATCCCTGGGTTGGGAAGCTCTCCTGGATAAGGGAAGTACCGACTCCAGTATTCTGGCCTGGAGAATTCCATGGACTGTATAGTCTATGGAGTTGCAAAGAGTCAGACACAGCTGAGTGGCTTTCACTTTGCAATGCAAGCAACATGGATTCAATCCCTGGTGGGGAAACTAAGATCCCACATTCTGTGGAGCAACTAAGCCAGCACACCACAGCAATGAGCCCAAGGGCCACAACTAGAGAATCCGTGCACCGCAACGAGAGATCCTCTGTGATGCAATGAAGATCCTGTGTGCCACAACTAAGACCCGACACAGCCAAATAAATAACTATCTGAAAAAACAAGAGTGAGGTGTCTGTGGCTTCTCTGTACCCAGGTACCCAGAGCAGCAACACCTCTGAAAGTGACCAAAGGCATCTCTCTACCCATCCCTTCCTTCCCCTCACCCAGCAGACTGTGGATAAATGAACAATCAGGGCTTTTGACTTCAGTAGCTACCAGCCTGCAACTAAAAAATGTCAACTTTGGCAAGTAGCATCCATCAAAGAGTAAAAAGGTGGATCCATTATCGACTCAGCCACACTCAGCCCTGAGACAGGCCCAGAAACGAGCCTCTTGTGGCAAAGGTGGAATAAAATTAAACGGAATCATCTTCCTTTCCCTGAGAGACATTTTTGTTAGCCATCTCTGCAGATGAAATTATTTACTTAACCTTTCATAGTAAATGAAATAGCTACCTTATTGGATAAATGCACACTTTCATTTTTCAGTGCTATGGCTTTAAATGTTTCAAAGCATCTCTTTACAGAAAATGTCTCATGGCCACTGCCCTCAGGGTTGCCCGCATGCCTCGGTGGCTATGGTCAGATGTGCTGGAGGTGCCTCCCACAAGTGTGGACTCACATATATAATATTTCAGGATATATTTCAGGGCTTGTGAAAATAGACAATGGAACTGAATGACTTCTCTCCCCTCTCACTTCCTATACAAAGACAACAGGAAAAAAGTTATTATACTACAAACGAAGGTACTGTGACTGTTCTTACTAAGCTGTTATATATTCAACTTTTCTTGAGTAGCTTTTAAATGCAAGGTTTGCTGAATATAATGGAACATAAATATTTATATGATAAAACATCCTCTTACCTTATAGAAGTCTATTGTGACAAACAGAGATAGACACCCAGCCCCACCCTGACGTCTTGGGTAATGGATCATTTAACTCTCGTCGTTCTATTGTTCTCTCACGAGATGTTCACTTCCAGAGCTCAGAATTTGCCCAAACCCACTTGGGATTGTAAACATCTTCCCCAAGAACTTTTCATTCTAGGCTATTGAATGCTGTTTATATAATCAGCTCATTGTCCTCAAGCCTCCACCCACCTCAACTCCTCACCCAGTCAACTGAGCACAGTAGAACACACAAACTGAGTCTCACCGTTGTGTCTAGGCTTTCATCTGTCTGATTCCCATGAGTCCCTGGTCACCTCTTCCTTTCTGTTGCCGCAAGTGTGTGTTCTGACATGCATTTCTTCCCTTTTACTTTCTTGGCACACTCCCATCTCAGACTGAGTTGTCCCAGAAAGAGACCAGTGTTTGGGGCAAGAATTTATTACAGAAATTCTTTCAGGAGACAGCAAGGGAGTGAGGGGACCAGTGAAAGCGAGGTTCAGGTGGAGTGTGACTCTGTGTTACCCTTGGAGCGACTTCTGTGCTCTGGGTCAGCTCAGTCCCAGAGGTGGGGCTGCAAAGGAGGGGCACGGGCTTCGGGTTCTTCCAGAGTGACCCCCTGTAGAGGGTCCCTGTGCTGCAGAGTACAAGGGGCGGGGGGACGCACAGACTGTGGGTGATGAGGGCCAGGGGTCTGGATGACAGGGCAGGGGCTGCCAGCTCTTTGGTGTTCAGGTCCTGCACTTGGCCAACACGTCCACTTTAGCTCCTGTTTTACAAATAAATTCCTTTGTGATGCTGCATTTCCCCTTATATAGCAGTTCAGTGTAAGAACACGGATTATCTCATACTTAACATGGACCATTCATCAGTCATGCTTCTATTTATAGAATTTTTCAAATGAAAATTTGCCTCCAGCAATGTGTAACGAAAAGTGGAAAAATGAAAGGAAGGCTGAAAAGTATTTCTGTGTATGTTACCCCAGCCCCCAACACCAATCTAATAAAATAGCGGTATAAATTACATTTAAGGTTTAGGATATGTATCTTCTTTGAAAAGCAGAGAAAAAAGGAAAATGAACAGAAATAGCGAGTCATGGGTTTTTATAATTGGATGTTTATAAGACATTTAAGAACTCTTAATAAGGAGATGGAAGAAAATGACATCTATTGAGAATCTCCTGAGTTAGTGCATGGAAGTGGCCTCATTTAATTGGCATACCTATCATTATGGTTGAATTGAACTCTTTATTTTCTTGATGAATGAACTAAGGTCTAAATTAAACTACTTGTCCACAGTCAACTTATAGAAAGAAAAGTGAGATTCAAATCTAGTTTTCCTCACTCAAAAATGGCAGCTGTGCTTTTTTACTTACAGTATTTGCATCATAAATAACTACCAGGAAAGAACACAGATATTGAGGGACAGAAAAACATTACTTAGGAGTCAAGTATCTGAATCTTGTTGCTTTACCTAAATTAAAATAATTAATAACTAGATGCCTAAAATTGCCTTCACTTCTATCAAATAGTTAAGTGATTTTAGAATATACACTTAAAATCACATGTTTTTACTATAAAATACAACAATCACTGGGCCATGGTTGGAATTATGTTATAGTTATATATTGCGTGAACTTTCACTCAACAAAGAATTATTTAGTATTTCCTATGTTCTTTGGGGAATGGGGATAAAAAGATGATTAAGCATAATCTCTATTATCAAACAAGCTTAGTATCTCAGAATTGGAATCAAATAAGTTAACTGAAATGCTGTAGGATTAGACAGAAGATGTGCTTTGTGTCCTCTGAGCACGAACAATAGGACGGTCAATTCTACATGGGAGGCTTAGAACAGGCTTCACAAAGAGGATTATTTTTAATAAAGTCTTTAAAATTAGTAGGTACTTATCAGCCAAGAGGGGGAAAGAAGAAATTCTGTCAGAAATGGGAACAGGAGAAGAATCCAAACACATGAATCAGCATGACTTGTAAGCAAAATTGCAAGTAGGAGCTCGCAGGACCTGGGTTATCTGTGGTACCTAGTCGAAGCGATAAATCTCATTCAGTGTATCAGTTCAGTTCAGTTCAGTTCAGTTGCTCAGTCATGTCCTACTCTTTGCGACCCCATGGACTGCAGCATGCCAGGCTTCTCTGTCCATCACCAACTCCTGGAGCTTGCTCAAACTTGTGTCCATTGACTCGGTGATACCATTCAATGTATGATATAAAGTAATTTGTTGAGAAACTGTGCAAAGGCAAGGCCACTAGATGCTCTTTTTTGTGTGTTTATCAAACTTTTATTGAAGGAAAAATACCTCAAGGAAAGTGAACAGGTTACGTGAACAGTGAACGTGAATTGTCACAAGGGGGACTATCCTGTCGAACTCCCACGCTCTGCTCTCCAGCACCCCAGCCCTATGTCCAGGGGCATATCATTACCTACCCCAGCCTCTCCCTCCTAAGGCCAGGTGGCCACGTGGTGAGTTTTGATCAAGGTCACCTGTGTCCAGGGAGGCCCTAGCTCTACAGCAGTAGCCTTGCCTTTCTGTGTGTCTTTACAAGTTTCATCATCAAGATACAGATGCCAGGGAGGGAAGACCCACAAGATGGACCCAAGTGGGCCCTGAGTCATCACAAGGCTTTCTGATAACCAAAAACACAAGTTGGAACTTCCTCCTGAGGAGGAAGGAACACTGACTGTGTTAAACCACCCAGATGTCTGTGTCCTTCTGTTACAGCAGCCAACACCACTCACATTCTAACCAGGAACTGAATCAACCCATGGGGCAGGAAATGGAGGTCCTGTAGGAAAGGAGATGCTTCAATCTGAGGAAATGTAACTTGCTTGTGTGACTGTAGAGTAGCCTGTTTGTAGGGAGCAAGGAGGAGGTGAGGGCTTGGGCTGAGGAGAGCAGCAGGCAGATGCATGGTGTCTTGTGTCTCTGCTGTTGCTGTCAAGTTTTCAAGTTTACTTTAGAGACAAGAGTGATCATAAAAGATCCCTGAATGGGAAAGAAATGTGATCACATCTTTGTTTCAAAATTCTAACCCTGTCTCCCCTACGACTACAGACGGAGGAGAGGAGGCTGGTTGGAACCCCTTGTCTGGAGACCATGCTCAGGCATCCACGGGCAGGAACACCCTGACCCCCTCAGCGTCCTGGCCTCTGGAGAGCAGGCCCAGTCCAGCCACAGAGCTGGCTGCCCACAGAGGCATTGCAGGGATGTCCTCCCCTGGGTTCCCACAGCTCAGACGAAGGAGGTCTGAGTCTCCATAGCACCTCTGGGCTGTACCAGCGGAGTGGGCCACTCCAGCACCACAGTCCCTGTCCGATTTCAGACAGAGTTCCTCTCTGTGACCATGGCTCTGAGCCCACAGCTGGGTGACACCAGCCACAGAAATGTGACTGGCAGCATGCACACACAGGTCAGCTCCTCTGAGTATGAGATCCCCCAAGGGGGTATCTCTGGGCATTACCTGGTGGATTCGCCAAGCTAAGAGTCATCATACTCAAGGTGTGACACCAACGGCCAGAGGGCCCACCCTTCCACTGAGTTGGGATCACTGGTCCCTGCTCCCTGGGTGCATGGCACTGTGTTGGGGAGGGTCTTTACTGCAAGGACACAGGGGGAAGGCAGGTTACCAAAGTCCTTCTGCTTGGTCAGGATGCAAGAAACTCCTAAGCACACAGTGGGGCTTCTCACCCTTTGGACTATTGATACTTCAGGGTCCAAGGATGCTTGGTGTTGGTTGTGGGGGGGGGGGGGCGGCTGGCCCAGGCACCTAGGATGCCCAGCAGTAGCCCTGACCCCCACCCACTATATGCTGGTAACACCCCACCCAGGTGTGAGAGTCAGAAAGCCTCCAGATGGGCGTGCCCTGGGCAGAACCACCCCCAGCCAAGAAAGATGGGCCAAGAGATGCTCCCAGTGATGGAGAGAGTTATTTTCGACAGGAGAACATTTCTACTTTGTAATCAGTTACTTCAGAAGCCAAGGAAAGCATCCGCCGGACTCTTAATTTTGAGAAATCTCCCTCCATTTGCAAAGTGCTTGAGGGCCGAGAGCTAACTCTTCATCTATTCAACATCCAGATGAGGTTGAGTTTTCAAGCCTGAAAGAGCTTCCCAGGTCCCTCAGTCCAGCTGAGGGGCCGGCTCTAACACATTTTACATCTGTGTGGGCAAAATTGCATCAGAATGGTTCAAGTAAAAAGTCCACCTTGCGTGATTGATTTCTGAAGAGCAGTTCAAAAAGTGAGTCCTATTTTAAAAATTCACATTTTTATTTTTATCCAGGACTCTGATAGTTCCACTAAAGACAAATGATCCCTTCTCAGAGGGGCAATAAGAAGCAGTTTAATCTTGGCCTTCTATTGCTTAAAAATATTCCACCTCTGGGAACTCATTTCATATTTTAAGCTCCCAAAAAAGAACAGAAGAATTTAGCAAACCCCCACGTGACCACATATTGCTAATAGAATGGCTTGTCATTCAAGAAATGTCTGCCTTTCTGAGAAGAAAGCTGGTATCATCTACTATAGGATGGACTGCAATGCAGGGCAGACCTGCAAGTTTTGATCTTGTTCAATATTTGTCATTCAATAGGCACTGATACTTTGTTCATATATTTAAAATATATTTATTGATAATTGTCTGGACATTATCTGAATAACTGGGAACTATTCTTTGGACAAAGGATGACACAGGTCCAAAGAAGACACCTTCCATCACCTGGGAGATGAAATCCCACATTGGGAGGTTGGGTGCTCCTGTGTGAAGGGTGCGTTACTGGGTTCAGGGCCTGGCAAGGCTCCTGTGGAAGCAGCATCAAAGCAGGAGAAGGTGGCAAGATGATCTTGGGGGGAGGGAGTGTCCTAAGCACCCCAAGTTGTCACCATGAAGGTGCCCCCACCACAAGGTTGCATACACAACCCTCAGAGTTTGGAGCTCAGCAACCAGCAGCCCAGGTGTACTAGGCTTGACATTTCCTCTCTCTGGGGAAACAGAGAAGGGAGATATGCTTCCAAGGGACCCCGTGCAGGTGGGTCCCCATCCTTGTGCACACTGACTCAAAACAGGAAACCTTGGAAACCTTCTGCTTCCGCCGATCCCTTCTCCAATCTTCTCTGACTTTCTAGAAGGTCCTAACTTAGTTAGGACTCAACAACCCTGTCAGTACTAAACAAATAGCCTCTTAATTAGTTATGTTTCCTGTGATTTTTGGCTTTCTCAACAAGAAAACAACAATGAATTCTTCCAAGTCAGGGAACGTGTCGATCGTATTTGCTCTGTACATTCCAGTGAGTCATACCCACATCTGCACACAAGCCGTGCGTAGATCTGTGAGGGAGGGACTCCGGTGAGTGTAAGATGAGGAGCAGAGACATGTGTGTGAGCGGGAAGGATGCCCTCCTGCATGAGATGCCTGCGGACGCAGTGGCTCTCACCACTCAGAGGGGTCTTTCTTCTCAGACAGTCCAGGGTGGGTGCACAGGCTCCGCTCCCAGGAGTCACATCCAGAGCCAAGCGATCCAGGCAGCTCGCCGTCCTGAACACACACCTCCCCCGTCCTCGCAGCTGACCTCCAGCCAGGAGGAAAGAGGTCTCTTATGGGCAAGTTAAACATATCCTCATATGTACAGATGTTACTGATGCCCATATTCTACAAGAGCTTGATGACAGTGCACCAGGCCATCTGGGAATGATGATCTAAAGGGACGGCTGTGCCCAGGAAGAATGAGGAACCCCTGTGAGGAGTCTCCTCCACTGATCACACCCTCTAATACTCTCAAGAGTATTTACTTGCTTCCATCCACTCATTGGAAGCCCTTTCTTTTGAATCTCTTCCACAGCTGGAAATACAGGAAGTATTTTAAGCAGAAAGTTGCTTCTGAAACAGCCTAAGGTGATTATCTGGGATTTGTGCACCTGGAATAGAAGAAAAGATGACTGCATCATCCCCTCCACCTCCACCACAGGCCACAGAAGAACGGCTGTTTAGCTTTTTGAGATGAAATGAAAGAATCAAGATTAAATAGCCACTTACACACATAACACTGTTTTCTGGGTATTCTTAAATACAAGACACTTATCAATAAGGTATCGGTAAGCTGCAAAAGTAATTTATCACCTGGAGTAGTCAGACTCACAGAGGAAAGAGTAGCATGATGGTTGCCGGGGGCTGAGAGGGAGGGAGGAAAGAGGAGGTGGTGTTTAGATAGAGTTTAGGTTTTACAAGGTGAAAATGTCTTGGAGGTTGATTGTGCAATACTGAAGATAGCACTTCTCAAGTGTACACTGGAAATGATTAAAGTGATACATTTTATGTTTTTTTTAATCACAATTACTTTTTAAAAAAATATAAGAGAAACCTACAGGAAGCAGAAATAATACTGGGACAATGGAATGGAGAAGTTTGGTTGAGCCAGTAAGATTTGTCTTTAGGTCATTTCATCATGTTTTGGCCACCAGGTCATTTTATTTACTATAGCAAACAGTTTGTATCTCATTTATGTATTCTTTCTAATATCATTCACTCAAGAAATGATTCATTGAACACCTGCACCAGGGCACCTCACTGTGCTGGAGAGATACTGATTAGCCGAAGCAGTCATGTTCCCAAAGCCAGTCAGCTTACCTCCACGTGGAGGGCAAAGACGTTACATGTAGGATCCCCAAGTGCAGTGGTTGTAGGCTACGGGTGCACAGTGGGGTGTTTGGGCCACTTTTGTGCCTTTGAGACTCCCTGATGTTCGGCTGACTGTTGCAAGCATGGGAGGGACTGGGTAGAGCCCAGGCTGGGGACAAAGCCCAGTCTCACATGACTCCTGGGCTTCCCAGGCAGTGCTAGAGGTAAAGAACCACCTGCCAGTGCAAGAGATGCAAGAGACTAGGGTTTGATCTCTGGGTCTGGAAGATCCCCTGGAGAAGGAAATGGCAACCCATTCCAGTATTCTTGCCTGGGACATCCCATGGAAAGCAAGCCAGGTGGGCTACAGTCTGTAGGGTCACACAGAGTCAGACACGACTGAAGCGAGCACGTGAGATGAGCCTGAGGAGGAGATCCACAATGGAAGAACATTCACATGAAACCAAGGGAAGCAAGGGCATCACAGAGTCAGGAGTGATTGGTGGTAACAATGCCCGTGAGTAGTCAAGTCACATACGTGAAAATCGTCCCAGGACTAGCCAACATGGGATCACTGACCTCACACAGGGTGTGTCAGTGAGGGAGGGAGAGGGGGAGTCAGACTGCAGGCAGCTAAGAAGTGGCATGCCAGGACGACATGGCCGAGTGGTTAAGGCAATGGACTGCTCTGGGTTCTAATCCCATCTTCGTCGGCTCGCGGCTTCTGCGCCCTGCCTTTCAGCTTGGGCTTCCCAAGTGGTGCCAGTGGTTTTTAAGGAAAAAAAAAAAAAAACCTCTCATGCCAATGCAGGAGATGCACGTTCCATCAGGAAGGTCCCCTGGAGGAGGGTATGGCAACCTACTCTAGTATTCTGGGTTTCTCTGATAGCTCAGATGGCAAAGAATCTGCCTGCAATGCAGGAGACCAGGGTTCAATCTCTGGGTCAGGAAGATACCCTGAAGAAGAGAATGGCAACCCACTCCAGGATTCTTGCTTGGAGAAGCCCGTGGACAGAGGAGCCTGATGGGCTACAGTCCATGGGGTCACAAAGAGTTGGACATGACTGAGCCAAGCCAGGCTTCAGCAATACGTGAACCATGAACTTCCAGATGTTCAAGCTGGTTTTAGAAAACGCAGAGGAACTAGAGATCAAATTGCCAACATCCGCTGGATCATCGAAAAAGCAACAGAGTTCCAGAAAAACATCTATTTCTGCTTTATTGACTATGCCAAAGCCTTTGACTGTGTGGATCACAATAAACTGTGGAAAATTCTGAAAGAGATGGGAATACCAGACCACCTGACCTGTCTCTTGAGAAACCTGTATGCAGGTCAGGAAGCAACAGTTAAAACTGGACATGAAACTATAGACTAGTTCCAAATAGGAAATGGAGTACCTCAAGGCTGTATATTGTCACCCTGCTTATTTAACTTATATGCAGAGTACATGATGAGAAACGCTGGGCTGGAAGAAACACAAGCTGGAATCAAGATTGCCGGGAGAAATATCAATAACCTCAGATATGCAGATGACACCACCCTTATGGTAGAAAGTGAAGAAGAACTAAAGAGCCTCTTGATGAAAGTGAAAGAGGAGAGTGAAAAAGTTGGCTTAAAGCTCAACATTCAGAAAACTAAGATCATGGAATCTGGTCCCATCACTTCATGGGAAATAGATGGGGAAACAGTGGAAACAGTGTCAGACTTTATTTTTTTGGGCTCCAGAATCACTGCTGATGGTGATTGCAGCCATGAAATTAAAAGACGCATACTCCTTGGAAGGAAAGTTATGGCCAACCTAGATAGCATATTGAAAAGCAGAGACATTGCTTTGCCAACAACGGTCCGTCTAGTCAAGGCTATGGCTTTTCCAGTGGTCATGAATGGATGTGAGAGTTGGACGGTGAAGAAAGCTGAGTGCCGAAAAATTGATGCTTTTGAACTGTGGTGTTGGAGAAAACTCTTGAGAGTCCCTTGGACTGCAAGGAGATCCAACCAGTCCATCCTAAAGGAGATCAGTCCTGGGTGTTCTTTGGAAGGACTGATGTTGAAGCTGAAACTCCAATACTTTGGCCACCTCATGCGAAGAGTTGACTCATTGGAAAAGACCCTAATGCTGGGAAGGATTGGGGGCAGGAGGAGAAGGGGACGACTAAGGATGAGATGGTTGGATGGCATCACTGACTCGATGGACATGAGTTTGGGTAGACTCCGGGAGTTGGTGATGGACAGGGAGGCCTGGCATGCTGCGATTCATAAGATCGCAAAGAGTCGGACACAACTGAGTGACTGAACTGAACTGAGCGACTGACACTAAGAAGGAGGAAGGGGAGGTGGATGGGAAACCAAGTAGGTGGCTGACATTTCTGAGGACATGGCCTGGGACAGGGGGATAGTCAGGAAGTGAGGGTCTGGGTGACTTTCTCAAAGGACATAGAGACATATTTTGAGCATGAAGTGAAGTGAAGTGAAAGTCGCTTAGTTGTGTCTGACTCTTTGCAACTCCATGGTCCATACAGTCCATGGAATTCTCCAGGCGAGAATACTGGAGTGGGTAGCTTTTCCTTTCTCCTGGGGATCTTCCCCACCCAGGGATCAAACTTGGGGTCTTCTCCATTACAGGCAGATTCTTTACTAGCGCAAGCTAATCTAATGTTTTCCCACTTACTCTGACAAAGGATGTTCACAGGCCTCTGTTCAATGCTTGCAACCTTAGGGAAGGATGACGGCAGATGATCTGAAGCATTGGGAGTTGGCGGAGGGGGGATGGTGGTGTCTGCTGTTTTGGGAGGAAGATTGAAGGAGGGTGGCCCAGAGACCTGTGTCCTCCAGCCCGTAGACTGGAAGCACTTTGAGGCGAAGCTGGAAGCAAGGTGCTCCTGCTTAGTTGTCTCTTCATGTCCCAAGTTTCTGCTCGGCCACTGCAGGGTTATGTCACACAGAGCACAAGTGAGGGGGCCACTTGGCCGGGTGAGGAGGCTGGGGGCCCTTTCCTGAGATGTCCCAGCATCCTCTGCGGTGAGGTAGCCACGCAGCTGGCCTGTAGATCTTGAGGCAAAATGGCCAAGGTCCACAGGGAGGGTTGTGTGGACCACGTGGGAGAAAGATCTGGACTTCCGGGTGCACCTGGTGACCAGGAGGGCCACGTTGGGACTAACAGCATCCAGGCAAACCACCGAGTCAGGGGCATGGACCACATTCACCAGTCAGTCGGAGAACCAGAAGCAGATTCTAGAGGGACACCAGGTCCTGGGAGGATGGGGAGCTGGGGGCCCAGTGAGGAGCTGAGCCCAGAGGCCCCAGGTTCTCCTTGTCCAACAGGACCCCAAGGAAGCCTGAGAAACAGGTCTGGTGAATGTGACCATGTTCCCTAATCAGTGCACTCATCCAACCTCCGATCACCTGCCAGGGGAGGTTTGGATCAGCTTTCAGTTAATACACGAGTATCTTTTCTTCACGTACCTGAATGTGACACACTCAGATACGTGTCACATTGTGCCCCCTAGAAGCAGGCAGACCTGTGCACATTTAGATGTTAGTGATCCAAATGGGGAAGCTGGGACAGAAGTGTCACAAGGACAGAAGTGTCAACCACCTGCTATGAAGAGGCTGGAACCCAAAAGTTTAAATGTTCAATCCAGTCCTCCCCGACCCCCAACCCCAAATCATTTTCTGAGCAATAAGTTGGAAACTTTCTGTCTGAGTCATTTTTCCATTTCGATAGCCTCTCTTTCGCTTTTCCTGATAAACACTCCAGCATTGTCTGCTCCGGAAGAACGTGCCCTGTTTTGCATCCCAGTTGCTGGCAAAGATGCTGTCTGGTGAGAGGATGCTCCCTAACCTGTGCGAAGTCAGGTCTCCCTGGAGCAGATTTTAAACACCATCCCTCATCAGAGCTCTGGAAGTGGGAAGTGATGGAGTCTGGCCATCTTTCCTCTGCAAGTTAGCAGCTCTGCATATTTTGCTGTCACAACCTAGATGGTTGGTCCATGATTGTTCACAGTCCTTCAGCTTTTGTGTTCAACCTCAGAGCAGGAGTGGCACCAAGGAAGCCCAGAGCACGCCCACCCATCTGTCTTGGCTGGGCTTCCCTCTTTTCTGGGGGTCCTTCCCTCCCAGGCCCCCGGGCTGTGACCTGAGAGGACCCAGCTGCATCGTCTTGCCCTCAGTTCTGTTATTGCAAGGCTTTCCCAGCCACAGGCCAGGGGGGACTCACCACCCAGTTCACTACTGCATCCAGTGATTCAGCCATCATCTGACATTACTCATCTCTTGGGCGAGTGCCCTTGGAGTCCTGGCAGGAGGCAGGCAGGGACACCCAATCTGACCCGGAAGTCTTTCTCATCGTTGAAGGCCAGCTGAGATTGTCACCTGTGGAGTTCCCCCATAGCCCTCACATGACTGGTGTCATGCACCTATTATTGTGCTGTTGGTGACGGTGGTGACAGGATGAAGAAACGTTCTGAAAAATCTTTGTGGAAGACCCAGTGAGATGCAATAACCAAGCGCTGGTTTTTAAGAGTGCTTCTAGACAGATGACTTTGAAAATAGCCAGGAGGCGGTCTTGCTGAAGCAACTGGAAAACCTTAGGAGAAAGTCCACAGACATTCTGTGAGCAGTCCACATAGAATCCCCCGCATCATCCAAGGGCAGAGGTGACAAGAGCTGGCCCGGGTTTCAGGCTGTCTTTGGGGTCATTGTATTTCCTCCACTCCCCACCCGCCTTCCTTCCTCTCCCTGGGCTGGGGGCTCTGGTATCAGAAGCGGAGACCACAGCCTCACAGAGGCCAGAGTAACCAGCTCCCACAGCTCAAAGGCCAGACACCCAAACACAAATGTGGACTTGCTCTGTCTCTCTGATTTAAACCTGAAAAGGAATTTGGTGTTGGGAGGATTGGGAAATGGACAGCGTCTTAAGGATGAGCACTCTTACTTCTGGGTTTTCTGGAATTGGTCTTCTCATCTGATCAAAGACATGAAGGACTCCATTTCCAGCAGCAAAGGACTGTTGAGCACGTGGTGTGAAACAGTCACTCAGACCAGACGGTCACCTTCACACGCTTGCAGTCATCACATGCCTGTTGAGGATGAGGTTCTGGATGGCCAGGTATTTACAGAGTCTGAACGTTTTGGTGGAAAATACACATAAGATCGGGTTGGTTGGTTACTTCTAACTATGCTAGACAACTCAGGAAAAGAAAATGATGTGCTCAGGGCTTTAAATTCCCAGGTTAAGATCTACAAAAGGAACCAGAAAATGTCTAGATTGGCCTTGTAAGAAATCTTCTCCCCTGTAGCCAAAGGGCCTAGACTACTGAAAATTAAGCCTGAAGTCTCATTCTGGGGGTGGTGAGTTACAGCCCAAATTGAATTCCCAAGTTCACAGCATCTGTTTTATTAAATTTAGAATGTTTATTACAAAGGTGTGGATGTGTATGAGAAAGTTCCTATGATGCTAGGAATCTGAGCCCCTGTTGCTGGGGACTTCCTTTCCTTCTTCACTCCTGCTGGAGATGTCAACCCCCTTCTCATGATACAGCTCTGATGCCCTACCCAGGAACTCGCCCAGGAGTATAGGCAATATCAGCTCTACTCCTATATTTCTGAATTGAGAAACCTGAAGCTCACTTAAAATGATTCATATTTTATGTTGATAAAAATAGTACATGTATCTTTGTAGCCATCACTCCAGATAGCTAATCAATCAAGATCATAAGTGATCCCTAGTCCATTTTATTCGATCCTAAGCAGTGCATATAGCCACATCTAACGATAAATATTAAGTAAGATCAGTTCAAGTTACAAACTTAAAGCACTCTAAGCAAGTAAGGTTACAGCAAACCACATTAAAACTGTATCTGTGGTAAAAACACATCAGAGCCTGCATCACAGGGAGCAAGTGAGATCTGTGGGAGTCAACTTGCCCTTTTCTTCCATTAAAGGGCAGAGATTTGGGGGGAAAAAAAAAAACTGGTTCCATTTCCTCCCTGCAAGCTTCCTTTTTAAAATTACAGAACACAACACACATTTCAACATGACTCCACATGACTCAGAGGCCCTTCTTAAAATAAGACCAGACCACATTCCTGGAGACGGAATCACCTCTAACCTTCCAAGCTTGGTCGGCATCACTAACCAGGATGTGTTTTCATTCCTCAGATAGCATGGGAAAGTTCTGATTTCGACAGTTAACCTAGCTGTCAGCCAATTATTTGTTCACTGCAGCTCTAAACAAATTTTGTTTTCTTTTCTCATCGCCTTGCCGAGAATGAAAGACAACCCATATAAAACCGAATGTTTTCCAGTGTAAATAAAGACTGCCATCTCCAGAAAATAAACGATTCCTGAGATGATTTTTTTTGAACACAGTAGCTTATGAAAGTATGAGTCGTTCATGCCATTTAGGACCTCCCTGAAGCGCTTCAGCCCCGAGAGTCACAGATCTATTCTGAGTTAATTGTGCCAGAAGACTGTTCCTTCTGCAGGACCAGGAAAACTTTTTGGTGAATGTCAAGCCCAACTCAGCATTTTTCTTCTGATTGAAAAATTGAGAAAAGTGAAGGTGCACACCACCAGCATGTTTACACCAGTCTACACCACTTTGGCATCATACAACAGCGGCTGGTTCACATTGACAGGTTTGTGCACAAAAGCCTAAAGAGCTGTGCATCTAGCAGAACATTTCTTGGGGAGCAGGACAATGCGGCTTGAACTTGAACCTAGAAGACCTGGATTGGAATCTGCTTTCCTACCAGATTATAGCTCTCAATTTCTTTATTTGAGAAAAGAGGATGAATAACATCGACTTCGAATGTGAATAAAGCAGGCTCATACACGTGGGACTCTTTTCAGGTCCTGAGGACTGTCCACTTGGTGGACAGGATTGCTATTAATAACAGCAGATCCAGAGCTGTCATGACTAACCGGCCTGAAGTCCAAAGGGACGGCTGTCTTTCATGCACTGAATCAGAGTTTCCTTAGCGACGGGGCCCCAGGAGATAAAGAACTGTAATCACTTCCTGTGAGTGATGTCTCTCCCTCAATCGTACAATGAGTAACATTTATACCACTCGTTTATAAGCACTAGGCTACTTGAGAACCCCACTCCCCCCAGGCATTTGGTTAAATCAAACTCAGAATAGTGGCTTTGGCTGCTTGGCGCCTGCGCTTCAAGACTGCCCAGCCCCTGGTCCGCGCCCCCAGCCGCACTTAGAGACATTCAGGCTTTGAAGTAGATCTCTCCAACCCCCTTCCAGACACCCGACAGATGAAGTCATGGACCAGAGCAGCAATCGCTGCCTGAAAGAGTCGTCCTCCAGATGTGCCCTTGCTCAGGGTCGGCCCCAAGTGTCACTTCCTGGCGGGAAGAGACTGCTTGTGTTTTGTTTGCATTCAAGACCCTGTTGACAAAGCCCTGCTGCAGGTGTCCCCCTGAAATTGTCACACAGTGACCTTCCTTAGTCAGAAGCGCTGTCAATATCATCTCAGGTCTCCTCTCCTGTGCACATCTGTTCGAGAGAGGTCAGTACCCCGTTTCACTGAGATTTTTAAAAGTCATCCCTGAAGTCAGATTTGAACAAGGGCAGTAATAACAGCACCCGCCCTGTCTGATGCCAGCCTCCCTCTAGCCTGTCTGCTGACTTGATCCTTTAATAGAAAGGCACCCTATCTGATGACCCGAGGTGTTGATTCATTTCCACTCCTTTCTCTTCTCCCCGCCCTCATTTCCCACCTCCTGCCCCCTCCCCTATTTAAGCAGTTGAAGGAATCAGTGGGCCCTTGAACTCCCTTTTCCTGGAGCAAACTTTTTTCACAATCTTAACTTACTCCAAGGAAGATAAAACAAAAAATGCTGAAGCACACCGCACAAATACAAAGTAAATAAGTAGATGCACAAAGGCCACTGTGGTTGTTGGCGCGGATGCTGGGGAGCAGCTGGGGGCTGAGACCAAGATCAGACTGAGCCCAGGGGCCGCAGCTGGGGCCCGAGTGTGTGAATGGAGCTGAGCTGGCCTCCCACACAACAGGAATTCCTCCAAAACTATGCACTCGGTATGGGAGCGCAGGAAAAATGTGTTTAGAATATCACTAAGGAAACCCAGATACATTATCTTTGCCAGAGCACAAAAGACAGTTCAGTTAGTGCCCAGCTCAAAATGACTAAAACAGAGAACATGCGTTGAATGATGCGGGGGAAGCAGAGAAGTAGAAAAAGAGGGTGGCTGGGTTCTTGATGCCCAAACAAGAGAAAGACGTGCCCTTTCCCGCACCAGGGGGCTTGCTGCAGCTCTTGTTCACAGCCCTGGCTCTCTGCAGGCGAAGTAGAATTAAAAGGAAAGCATTTGGATCTTCCCACTCAAAAAGGTTTGGTTGTCATAGATTTCTCTTCCAAATATCAAGATGTCTGTTCCTGCCATCACACCTGTAAACACATTTTATTTAATGTGGAGGGGAGGACATAGTCTTAAGAGTGTGCTTTGACTCCAGAATTTTGAGAGTATGTTTTGACCTCCACTCTTATTCCAACAAAGCACATTGTGTGTGCACCGATGTGTGTGTGTGTGTGTGTGTGTGTGTGTGTGTGTGTGTGTGTGTGTGTGTGTGTACAGAGCTCTCAATTCCACAGAGCAGTTTACTTCCATTTTAATGCAGGTTAATTTTTAGCATTATAACAGCACAGCCAATTCCTCTCTAAAAATAGGCTGTAATATGTTTACATTTGTGAAGTTACGCAGTGACAGCTCCATCTGCAGTATCCTTGAACAGATCACCAGCTGTAAAAAGATGGCGGGAGCAGTGGTTTCCTGCAGCACAATGACCCTCCCACTGTTCTCCTCCGGCCTGGGCCAGCCCAAGAGCAGATGGGCTCCCCTCAACCTCTTCACGCTCCCCTGCGTTATTTCCTCTTCTGCTGTTGCATTTTGGTAGCAAAGTTAAAGATTCAGGCTTTTAAAATATAAAGTTATTAATTCTTTTAAAAATAGCCTGAACGAGTTCATGGTAGGCTTCTTAATCGCCAGCAAAATGACTGAGCTGGACAGAATGAGGACCCCACACTCTGGGGAAGGAAGTATTTGTTACAAGTGACAGGGGATCTTTCTGTGCCTTTTAAAGCTCGTTGCTTGAAAAATGTGGCCCTTTTAACACATACTTGTACATGGATGTATCTTCACAGATCACACTCATACTTTTTTCTTGGACTGGTTTTGTTTTCTGGCTGATAGCTTGAAGCAGATGTGGTTCTAGAAAACCAGTGAATTATCCCTGGGACTAAGTGATGGCCCAGACCTCAAAGCCACAGTAGAAACATTCGGCCCTTGTAACTGAGCACCTGGAGATCAGTCTACATTGCCGGCATGAATCACCCACTGACTGGGGATAAAAGAAACCAGTACCCCAAAGTTTGCAAGCACAGGCATAAAATGAATTCAAGTTATTTTAATGTGAACACTAAAGACTGAGCTAATAATTTTTTTTATATAAATTTATTTATTTATCTATTTTTTAACTTTACAATATTGTATTGGTTTAGCCATACATTGACATGAATCCGCCATGGGTGTACATGTGTGAGCTAATAATTTTTAAGAAAGTAAATAAATGAACCATGACAATAAGACAAACTCTGAAGATGGTAACAATTGCAAATGAGAGATTTCAAGATGTTTAAAACCCTTGAACCAAAGACACTATCTCTGTTTTCATTAATCCACTTATTTTAAGCTATTTATGAAGCATCTACACAGTAACAGCTACATTACTACCTGATACTCAAATACATATTGTTTAGTCATAGGAATTGCAGTAGATAATTCTGATACCTTTATTAAAATCTAAGTTCAATCTAGATAGAAGATAAATTCCAAAAATTAAAAAAAAGACACATTTCATTTGTAATCGTAATCCATGAATTGTAAAGGTGGTTGTCACATTACCTAAAGAGAGACATACCATGTATAACTAGATAGACAAGAGGAATAGTCTGACTTGGAGAAAAGCTGAACTCATAGCTAAGAGAAGCACTTTTTAATGGGCCTTCACAGTACTCAGTAGTCACTGTCGAAATACATTTGAAATAAACTCCAAATAATGCATTTCATGTTATAGACAGCCTTATTACCTTGCATTTAATGTTATATAATTGCAAAATTAAGCATTTATACCAAAGCATTTAAAAATACCACTGGTTAAAACTGTATTTTCTATGCAAATACAAGGCACAGAGTCTTAAGCAAAGATTCACTCAAGATTCTTTAGCTCTGACTCTGACAGTATCTTTTCCTGGATTAGAACACAAAGTATTCAGACATAGGCACCAAAATAAATAAACATAATTAAATAAATAGGTAACACTGCTTAAAAACCATAAATTGATTCCATTATTGTACTTAAGGCAAAATCAAGGTTTCAAGATAAACTAGTGCTGCAGACAAATCTGAGCATTAAACAGGCTGGACCTGCCTGTGTCACTGAGCTGTATCTGCCCAATCACCCTAGTGCCTGTAGCACCGGCGCTGGTCCCAGCTCTGCCCTTCTGCCTCTTGGCCGTGCCGTGCCTCCCCCCACCCCAGGACCCCTTTCAGGCTCTCCCTTCCTGATCTTCTCAGGAGAGGCCCCTGTCATTAGCCACACCCTCCGCCACGGGCTCTCCATGGTCTGCCCACTTTAGACTGGTCTTCTGAGCTTCAGACTCAGACACCTCACCCAAGCACCTCAGTGTTGTTTAGTGCCTCAGTCGTGTCCAACTCTTTGTGACCCCATGGACTATAGCCCACCAGACTCCTTTGTCCATGGGATTTCCCAGGCAAGAATACTGGAGTGGGTTGCCATGCCCTCCACTGGGGGATCTTCCTTACCCAGGGATCGAACCTGGGTCTCCTGCATTGCAGATATATTCTTTACCAACTGAGCCATGAGGGAAGTTGTCTCAGGGCCCCTTCAAACTCAGGCTCCCCAGACGTAATCGTATTCAGGGGGTTCTGCAGTTCTCCCAACGCTTGGGCTTGGTCCTCCCCACACCGCCCCTCCCTCCACTTGCCCTCCCCAGCTTCCCTGCCCCTGGGCCAGGCTCCATCACATTCTCTCACGCTCCACCAGGGCCACCTCTGCTGTCAGACAGTCTTGACTTTGCTCCATGTGTTTAGCCCAGCTCTCAGACTTGACTATGACTCTGAAAAAACAGGGAAGGTGTTTGTTTTGTTCACCAATATATACACATAAATTGCATACTGGTTAACAGTTTTAGAGATGTAGATTACATATTTTTTTTTCCACAACCCAATGCCTCTACTGTTCTTGCCAGTTATAAAGTAATAATATATACTTGGTGTGAAAAACAAAAGTCTAACAAACACACAAACAGAAGTGTAAATTTAAACAGAGACTCTACCTGTCACCCCAAAACATGCTACCTCCCAGAAAGAGTGATTGCAGATTATTTAAATTTTATTCTCCCAGACCTACACCCAGATTTGAGTGATGTGCTGATATTTATTAATATAAATATTATAAAAATGGGATCATATTTCTCATGATACTGTCTTGAAACCTATTTTGTTCTCCCCTGGATTGTGGTGATAATAACACAAGTGGATGTATATATAAACTTACCAAATTCTATGCAATAATTATGTGCATTTTTGTTTAAGTTATCACCTCAGTAAAACTGGGGCGAAAAATGGAAAACAAACAACAATATATGCAATCATTACAATTCAGATGCACTGCAGATAGATCTAATTCATGCTGTAGGTCTACATACTGTTCCATTATCCAGCTGTAATGTAATTGATTTTTACCAAGTACCTGTAGATGGGCTTGTAGATGGTGTATTATTTATTACCTATAGAATGAAAAGAACCTCTGAGTAACGTTCTAGTGTTGCATTCATTTTTTGTGGATCTGAGATCACCAAGCTAGTCCGTACTTTTCTTAAATGAATTTCCCATGTCTGGATTTCTCCATCAGTGCAAATACGCATCTATTTTTACTTTGCAACATGTTGGAAATGAAGATGCAAGTTGCAGTAGGTGGCAACTTAGATTCAATGAAATGTGGTACTCATCTACCCTAAGCCATCAGTAAACAGCTTTATTTGTCAGTATGAAGATCTCCTGGAGAGACCTAAATATACATTTGCTCTTGGGAAACTAGGGCAACCTGGTGGCCCAGGCATTCTCTCATCTTTTCCCAGGGGACTAGATACCTGTGCACCATTCCACATCAGAACTCATTGGTCACCTGGGCAAAGAGATGTGTGTAGATGGAAGGAAGTCAAGGACTCTTATGAAGGAAGAGTGTTTCAGGACTGCAGGTGTGAACCAGGTTTGCACTGAGCTCTTTAGAGCATGATGGGGCTCCAGTTTCTCCTGCCATTGGCTCTTTGCTTTGGTTTTATTATATTTGGCACAGTAATCTGTTAGGTGGAGTGTCAGGCCACCAAATGTCAACCCACTCCTCCTTCTTGGGTTTGATTTGCATTTCAGGCTATCATGATCAGTCAGGTTTCCAGAAGAGAATTATCAGGCTACGAGGTCCTCTGAGATAATATTTATCAAACCATCACCCCAAATCCAAGCTGGAGGTCAGGATCCAAAAGGAATTGTGGAATCAAAGTCTTTTAAAAAAAGAAAAAAAAAACTATATAAGGCAAAATAGCAAATAGTGTTCATTTGCAGAATAAGTTGAACTCTAATTAGTGAAATTATAGTTTGGTGTCTTATTGGATGGTACAGCGCTGCAGAGTTAAAAGCTGTTTCATACTAAAGGCTCTAGTCCACAGAGCATGCTGCCTGCCCCAGGCTAGCTTTGCCTCTCCTGATCCTCTGCCGTGTCCAGCCTCTGTGCCCAGCTGGCTGAGGGCACCCAATTCCCTTTCCCCGCCCCTTCAGTTGGGATGGAAGGGAAACAGGAGGACAACTGCCCGCTGTATCTCTTGCTCATTCCTCCTTTTCTTGCATATTTCAAGATAGCTCTTTTATTTCATTTATAGAGGTAGGTGAGCCAAAGCCGTGGGTGCTAGAGGACTGCTGGTGATTAAAAGAAAATCCCTTTTCCACACTCGCAAATCTAACTCGTTTTTCCCAAGTTTTTACCACAATGGTTCTTAAACCTGTGTGAAGTGTCCTTTCAGATTCAAACGAAAAGTGCAAAGCCCAGAAAATACCACACACACACAAAGACATACAGTTTGAAGCTCTTTGAAGCTGGATCAACTGTACATTCATCTATTGGACTCATGAGAATCCAAGGCTACACACATCAGACTATTAAACTAACCACGCATCACATATGAGACAGAGTCAGAGGGTAATATGTTAAGACAATAGATACGCTCCAAGGGTACCACTTTTCTTATCTGCTCATTCTGAACTCCAGTGTTTTACCTGTAATGTTCAAATTGAATTACACCTGATCCAGCACAGTGCGAAAGTTAAGTTCTTAAATTTGGGGTCTTAGAGGAATTACTGAAGTTTCTTGAGCTCATGCTACTAAATAGCTTTGTGCCTGCTAAGACGCTTCAGTTGTGTCTGACTCTCTGTGACCGCACGGACTGTCGCCCGCTAGGTTCCTCTGTCCATGGGATTTCCCAGGCAAGAATACTGGAGTGGGTTGCCCTGCCTTCCTCCAGAGAATACTTTCTGCAAAATGAGATTGCTATGAAAAGGAACAGGCCCAACCGCTTGGAGCCACCCTCAATATTGCCCTGTTCCTCAGGCCCCCATGCGGCCTGAAGTGCCCTGCACACCTTTTCCTTCTCGTGGTCTCTCTTCCCCAGCTGTCAGGTCATCAGGCCTCTCACTGGCCACTGTCAGCCCAGCCTAGGGGCCCCTGTGTGGCTCTTGCGGGTACCTTGCCCAGACACCCCTACTGGTGGAGTGATGATTATCTTTCAGAACCCAGTTCAGGTTGGCTCCCATTTATGTGTGCTTGGTGCCCCTCAGTTTATGAGGTTATGGATGAGAGCCTTGCCCACAGCCCCCAAGCTCCAGGAACTGGCCGAGCTCGCCCTCGCCAGGGCTGCTCCCAATGTTTCCCCTCCCCCTTTCCACACTGAGTCACACCCAGGGCGATGGCCCTTTCCCATCGTGGGGCTTCTGTCTGGGGAATGCTCCCATTGGCCTGGCTTCATTCCATCCATCTGGACTCTTTCATTCTTCAGGCTTCAGTTCAAATGTCACGTGTTCAGAGAGGCTGGGTGCTATGTTTCTCCATCGTGATGATCTCTTGCCATTTTTCTTTATTTCAATAATCAGATTTCCAATTGCATATTTATTTTGTTGTTTGTTTTAGGTCAGTGCTTTCTTAAATACATTATAATACATAACTCACCAAAATTCTACCTCCATGCAGGAGGATTAATGTAATTTACGTACCATTAGATACCTGGAAAAGAGCACAGCAAATGTCAGTCTAGGGTTTCATACCCATTTGATACATGAGTTTTATAAATTCTGTCCTTGACCCTGAAAACTCAGTGTTCTCAGGTTGTCATTGAAATTGAGGCTCAGCAATAGATAGTCATTTATTGCTTTTAAATCATTTAAATAACACCAAAAGCCATTTGAGGTTTACCTCTGATTGTTCAGACGTTTCACTTTATATGATGTCAAAAGATGTGAGTCTTGCTGGTTTCTTCAGATGTAAAACTGTAGGATACATCTAATCAGGCGGTCTTCCCAAGGAAGATGCAGAGTCTCATCTGTCCATCTGAAGAGGGACCTTGCTCTAAACTCATCTCCTGGGGTCCGGTCTCGAGTCCTCATGGCCCCCTCTCCTTGGGATTAGCTCCAGAATAGAGTGGCAGTGGGGGCAGCGAACACGGCGGGGACCAGCCCTGCACCTGGGCATTGTGTACTGTCTCTCCACTTTGCTGTCTCCTTTAGTCAGTGTGACCAACCAGACAGCTCCGGGGGGTTATATTAACAGATGGACAGTTCTTGGCCCCTGGTAGGAAACATAAGGCCCCTCGCCCAATAGAATCTAGTTCATTTCATCACCACTTCAGAAGTTTGCCACAAGGTAAATATGCACTTATATGCATTTGCATATCAAGCATATGTATTAAGAAATAACACCATGCATTTTTGGATTTCTCTGGTGGCTCAGTCGGTAAAGAATCTGCCTGTAATGTAGGTGACCTGGGTTCAGTCTCTGGGTTGGGAAGATTCCCTGGAGAAGGAAATGGCAACCCACTCCAGTTTTCCTGCCTGGGGAATCCCATGGACAGAGAAGACTGGGGACTGCAGTCCAGGGGATCGCAAAGAGTCAGACAAGACTAAGCACAGCACAGGACATTGATAGTTTTAAAGTAAACTTTATAAATAATAACAGCCAAGGATCAAACTATATGCTGTCAGAAATCTTTAGAGTTTTAAGTTGATTTTCTTAAATTCTAGAAACAAAAAATATCCTAAAATACTGAAATTAAAGAGGTAAGTTTTTATGTTCTATGGACAATAATTGTTTCTTAGTAAAAACCTTAAGGATTTTTCTTAATGGACAGATAAAAATGCTTCATAATTAAAGGCATTGTATTAAATGCTTCCTTGAAAATGATTTTTTAAATCAGTTTTTTCTTAAATGATATTAAAGGTTTTCTCTCGGTTCTGTTTTCTTTGTTACACAAGTATTTTCTACATATAGCAAAATATGTAAATATATTTCAATTTGAACTTAATATTTTTCCTGCTAAGAACATATCAAGCTACATGAAAACTCTTTATTAAGTACAATATGCTTTTCTATAGGATGAAACTGTAGCCTGAATGGGGTTAGAGCAATTGCTGATGATTTTACAATAGAAACATAGGTTTAATTTTATTGTTAAATTTTGAGTTTGAAGCCACCATGGCATAACTTTGTGTATTTTCTAGTTTTATTTTTCGAGGTTCTAGTGAGTATATCTCTATGTGCAGATGTATATATAGAGAGATCATCTCAGAACACAAGAAATTCTCAGCAGATACTGATGTGTACTTCAGTTTCAGAGTCAACTAGAAATACTTAAGCACTGGGAATCTATGTAACCACCCTCCCTGGGAATGAATTCTGTCAAAATGAGTAAAACTCACAGAGACTTCTTGAAAGCTCACTGATGCTGTAAAACCTTCCATAATCTTCCAGTCACTTATTTGATCTCTACAAACTTTGACAATCTGTATCACTTCTTTTCCCCTCAAGAAGGCAATCATTTACAATTGTCATTTTTTCAATAGGCTTTATGGAGGTAAATGTCTTTATTTTAAAATAAAGTGCTAAGTTAAAACTACTATCTTAAACCACATGCTTGGCTTGAAGATGGACATGATCTCTTAATTTGTTAGGACTGCTTAGGATATTAGATAACTGCCCTCCTAGAGGGTGAAATCACCTTGGATCTTTCCGCAGCTTCCAGCCAGTGATGCAAAATGAAGAGATTACATGCATGCTGTTTATTGTTACTGTTATTATTATTATTATTATGGGTATCTTTATCCCTGATTAGTGATGGCTCCTGACAGCGTCTGATGTGCCGGGCTGTAAAGAAAGGGGAACACAGGTGCTCTAGGGACGTGTTGCCTACTCACTGAGGCAAACTGGGAGAGGAAGGCCCATCAAGAGCGATCAGACTAACACTCCCGTCTCTATTCACTGCGAGCAGAGGCATTCAGCAGGCGGGGTGGAGACTGCTGGGGACACTGCTCCTGCAGGAGACGGTGGTGGGATTGGCCACGCACACGCCAGCCTTCCTGATCACAAGGTGGGGTGGTAGACTTCTCCCTGAGGAAAGATCCTGAGGTTAGGCTCCATCCAGGTGGCTTCTGTTCATGCAAAACCAGAGCCCTGCCAGCTACACACCCTCTAACGAAACCCAGAGATGCTTTCTGAACCACAGAACCTGGTTCACAGGCCTGTAAAGACGACTCATGAGCAGTTGTTTCTTTGACTGGAGCATCCCTGCTCATAAAGACCAGCCTTGTGTGGCCCCCAGCCTGATGTGAAACCACCCTGAGGTCAAGAGAGAGGTTGACTGGCAAACAGCCCTGTTTTGAAGAACCCAGAGCCACCGGCCATAGGCTGCAAACTGATCAGGAGCACGTGGACATAGGAGGGTGCAGCTAGGATGCCTGTTACTTGGAGAGGATGGTTTCCCCCCCAACCCCCATCCAGCTTGCATCCTGCCCTCAACTCTTCTCTGCTGGTTCCCTGGGGTGGGGTCCACAGGAAACTCAGTCTGCGGGTAGACGGAACAGGGTTTCTGACATGATATTAAATGTATACAGCTGTACACCTACCGCAGGGAGTAATAACAAGATTATTTTGAAGTGTATTACATTTTAAAGCAGTCTTTAAAGAAAGTTCCCTCAAAAACATACAATTCTGTTTGCCACTTGCTAATACAATTCTAACCCATAATTTGCTCAGTGATAAATGTAAGCTATGTTACACCAAGGGCTTTCTATTTGCAATAATTCGCATATTATTTATAATTTATGCTAGATAGGCTCTTCCTGTAAAACTTAAATGCCTCGTTTTTAGCTGAGGAACATAAAATTGCTTATTGATAGCTTACATTTACCCCCTCTTCCAAAAATAGATGATACATTTTTCTTGTGGTGCAGTTTCCCATGCGCATAAAAGGTTTAGCTAGCAACAGTGAATTAGAAAATGAAATATTTGGGATGGGAGCAAGAATATCAGTCTCCTTATTACCCATGTTTGCAGTCATCTGGTCTACATGCTGTTCACCAAGACACAGGGCACTCTTTGGAGGGGTGGGGACACTGGCCTCCCTTCACAATTCACGGAGAAAGCTGGGGCAGGACCAGGGCACCTCTGTCACCCACAGTGCCTGGATCGCCCCCTTTCCCGGAAAATATGGGGGGGTCAGGATTTGTCCTGTACCCAGCAGATCAGCACAAGGCTGAATTCAGCCATGCAAAAAAGTCCAATGTTGAATAGTCCAATATTGAAATAGTTTCTTTTTTTTTGGCTTTGGGATTCATGTTACAAAGACAAGAAACAAAACAAAACAAACAAAAACACCTTGGTATGGACCAAGAAACTAACACACACCAACCGGTTGCTGAGTATAGGGCTACAGGATCTGCTCACACTTTTTACTTTGTGAGCAAAAAGAGGAAGGGCAGTGCTTGAATGTTTCCATTTCTTTCCATACCACATGTGCATCTCATTTTGTAAGAAAATTCATGCTAACAAGTAGCTTAATATTTTAAGAAAACAACACCTTTGACCTATATTCTAATGCTTTTCCCCCTTTTTTTGGTGAATTTTTTAAAAAGGCTAAAAGTCCTTAGCTTCCTGAATTTCAAATATTTTTTTCTCTAGTTTTCTTATTAAATTAAGTTGAAGGAGCACACTATATAAAGGAAAATCCTTCTCTTCATTAAAAAAAAATACTTTTGTGCAGTCACATTTTAAGTTTTATTTTAAATGCGTGAAGCTTTTAGTGAAATACCTCTTAAATATGTCATAAAAATTTTTTAATCATGATGATCAAAGGACAGGAACCATTGCTTTATACCTTTAGCTTTTTCAAAGTGCATTCAGAATCACAAACCCTGTAGATGGACTATCATCTCTGAAGAGATAGAAAAATCAGATTGTAAAAAGAAAGCATAGAAGCTTTCTCATAAAAAAAGGAGGATGGTCCTTGCAAGGCCCAATCTCTAGAAAATCAGCGTGTTCGATTCTGAAAGGCAAGCACATTTTATCAGGGGTGTTCTGCACCCCAGCAGCTGGAAGGGAGCAGTGTTTATACAGTAGACGTGCAATGAAAAGTAACACTCATCTGTAACCGCAAAAAAAATATATTAAAAAAGGGGAAAAATTAATTCAAAGTTAATGCTTCATTCTAAAACAAGAAAATGTTGCTGTGATTCTAAGGGAAGCTTTGGAGGTAATGCAATATGGACAGTTTCTCAAATGCAACAATACAGCAGCTAATTGTATAATTAGTCTTTGTTCATTATACATGTGTGATATAATCGGATTTAGGGATCATATGAAACCATGAAGCTGCAGGTCTTGTCACATTAAATTGATGAGAAAAATTATTGTGTAAAGAGACCTTATGACATGTTAATAAATGGGGATAGTCTGTAAGGAATATTAACAAAACCTGTCTGAACGCGATTATAAATCTTCAATGAGTTTTCAAATTACTCATGCCTCCAGGACACAGAAACACAAACTACTGGATTGCAGCCATGTCAGATTTGCAGCTACAAGGCTTAAAAAAATAGCAAGATAAAAGGCAGAGCTTAATTAAATGTGTCTACAGATAAATTCCAGGTTAGGCTAATTTAATTGTGTCTATGTAATGCGTGCACCTCTGGACACTTCAGAATGGCGTTGGCTGGGTCCTGAAGCATCATGAAGGCCCAGGTATGCTCTCAAAGAGTAGTCTCCAAGAACAAATACCTCTAGTATTTACTTAATATCTTATTGGACAATTTTTTTGCAGGAAGGGAAAGCTTACACCGATGATTTATAATTTAGGTTAGGAACTATTTTCTCAAGAACTTTGTTGATCCTTCCTTCAAACACCAATCACAGTGAACATATCAATAATTTGAGCAGGACTTCCCTGGTGGTCCAGTGGTAAAGAATCTGTCTGCCAATGGGGACATGGGTTTGATCCCTGGTCTGGGAAGATCCCACATGCCACAAAGCAACTAAGCCTGAGAGTTGCAAGTACTGAAGCCCACACACCCTACAGCCTGTGCTCTGCAGCAAGAGAAGCCCACGCAAGGAGAAGACCGCACACCACAGCTAGAGAGTAGTCCCTGCTCGCCACAACTAGGGAAAAACCCGCAAGCAGTAACAAAGGCCCACTGTAACCAAAACTAAATAAAATAATTTAAAAAACAGTTGGGGAAAATGCAAGATGTTCCACATGCCTTGGGTTTATTAAATCAGTTTGTCTTCACAAATGAAGAAGCTCAAGTCCAAAGAGATCTAACCCCGTGGATCAAGTTACTTATGTTGCAAATGCTTTTTAGACCACAGATCTGAACCCAGTCGGGAAACTGGCTCTAACTCAGTTTTACCAGTGTAACCATGCTGATATCCACAGCCTCCCAACAGTTTCTAAGAAAATCAGCTCCGTTAAACAGGAAGTGACTTAAAGAAACATAAGGTTAGCAATGAGAATGTCAACACATCTTCTCTATGTTTTGAGTCTTTCACAGTATCATTTTCCTTGGCTCTGCTGAGAAACAGTAAGTCTAGAGTCACATGTATGAATGAGACTCTTAAGAAAACGTACTGTTCTTCTAGATTTCCATCACCTAAGAGTGATGCTAGGGAGACAGGCAGTTGGCAAACATGTGGAGAGCAAAGATAACAGCTGTTTCAAGTGGTATTTCCAGAAAGTTCTGCCAAGGCCCATGAACCCACTCCTCCTCGGAGGGCAGTGCTGCTTTGGCTTTCGCCGGTGTTCTCATTATGGTGTCATTTCAGGGTTATTGAGTGACTGTGGATGGTGTTCCATCACCATGGTTGTCAAGGAACCATGGTTGCAATCCAGCTCCCACTTCCTGGGAGGAGGTCTTGGGTACCCATCGGTGGAAACTGGGTTCCCACCTCTATGCGTAGCAGAGGGATGAAGACCAGCCTGCTGACCTCTGACACAAAACGCCTTGAAATAAAGTTCAAAGACATCATTGGAAAAAACTCCAAATTTCTTTCATCTCCATTTGTTTAATGTACCAGAAAAGAGAGCCACATTTCTGTTCTTTTGTTCATTCATTCATCTCAAGTTTTCAATATTTGAAAAAAGATTTCCTGTGCTTCTTCCAAAATGTGCATGAGATTGGAGGTATTGTAGTTTAGCTGCATTTTCTTAGAATGGGTATTCAGGTCCCAGAATCTCCATCTAGGCTCCCATTTCCATTTTAACTGATATTTTATCTAATGATGCTGCTTGTAAGAAGCTAGGACAGGACCCCTTGGCTTAAATGAAAGTGTTTGCTTTGGGGTTTTAAACAACTGACCCAGATCCTTCCAACCCCAAATCCAGGTTTAAGCATGACAATACCAAATTGGTAAAAGTAAGCATACAGTTGCCAATATGAGTAAAAGTGTTAGGATAAAATATTTTTCAGAGAAATGTATTACCATGAAAATTATTTAAAATTGTTCATTTTGTTATTTCCCTCAGAGATCTATTGTATTTATTTTGTTATGTCTAATTACTCCTGCTCTGTTTATGTTTTTAATTAAGAAAATAATGGTCAAAATTGAAGCAATTGAAATTGTTTAAAGTCACTAATAAGTTTTATTATGAAAAGAAAAACTGCTAATCTCTTTCTCCAGGAGCTATGGGGAAAGAGAATTGGTGAGGGAGTTGAATACTGCTGTGTATAGAACTGGAGATGCTTGAAAATAGCAAGAGGAAAGAATTGGTTCCTGCTTCAAAAATAATTAAACTAGGAAGAAACGTCTAGCACTAATCAGTTTCAAACTGGGTAGAAGTACTTATCTCCCTGGTTCAATAAATATTTATAGTGCTATCCATCATATTATTTTGAGCTCCTTACTCAATTTAACTCTACTCTCTTCCATCCTATTCTGCTTCCTCAATTTAAATATTTTCTTCATGTACCAGCTGAGTAGTTTTAGAGCATCATCCAGCCAAGAGTAAGAAAATAGGAGTAAATTGTTTAGATGGTTTACCGAGACTAATAAATTCAGTTATTTACTCTCAAGCCATCCCATTGCAAACATATTCTTTAAGTACTTCAATTATCTATGTTATTGTTCAGTCACTCAGTCACATTTGACTCTCTGTGACCCCGTGGGCTGCAGCACGCCAGGCTTCCCTGTCCTTCACTATCTCCCAGAGTTTGCTCAAACTCATGTCCATTGAGTCAGTGATGCCATCCAACCATCTCATCCTATGTCGTCCCCTTCTCTTCCTAACTTCAATCTTTCCCAGCATCAGGGTCTTTTCCAATGACTTGGCTCTTCACTTCAGGTGGCCGAAGTATTGGAGTTTCAGCATCAGTCCTTCCAATGAATATTTAGGACTGATTTTCCTTTAGGATTGACTGGTTTGATCTCCTTGATCTCAACTACCTATTCCAGTGCTCTTTTTTTTTTTTTCCTGTTGTTGAGACGTAATTGACATATGACATTATACTAACTTCAAGTGTATCCGTTCAGTTCAGTTCCTCAGCCATGTCCGACTCTTTGTGACCTAATGAACCGCAGGACGCCAGGCCTCCCTGTCCATCACCAACTCCCTGAGTCCACCCAAACCCATGTCCATTGAGTCAGTGAGGCCATCCAGTCCTCTCATCCTCTGTCGTCCCTTTCTCCTCCTGCCCTCAGTCTTTCCCAGCATCAGGGTCTTTTCCAATGAGTCAGCTCTTCCCATCAGGTGGCCAAAGTATTGGAGTTTCAGCTTCAACATCATCCTTTCCAATGAACACCCAGGACTGATCTCCTCTATGATGGACTGGTTGGATCTCCTTGCAGTCCAAGGGACTCTCAAGAGTCTTCTCCAGCACCACAGTTCAGAAGCATCGATTCTTCGGTGCTCAGCTTTCTTTATAGTCTAACTCTCACATCCATACATGACCACTGGAAAAACCATAGCCTTGACTAGATGGACCTTTGTTGGCAAAGTAATATCTCTGCTTTTTAATATGCTGTCTAGGTTGGTCATAACTTTCCTTCCAAGGAGTAAGCGTCTTTTAATTTCATGGATGTAGTCACCATCTGCAGTGATTTTGGAGCCCAGAAAAATAAAGTCAGCTACTGTTTCCACTGTTTCCCCATCTATCTGCCATGAAGTGATCGGACCGGATGCCATGATCTTAGTTTTCTGACTGTTGAGCTTTAAGCCAACATTTAAGCTGAAGTTGAATGGTTCTATGAAGACCTATAACAGTTCATGTATTGCTGAAGCCTGGCTTGGAGAATTTTGAGCATTACTTTACTAGCGTGTGAGAAGAGTGCAATTGTGCAGTAGTTTGAGCATTCTTTGGCATTGCCTTTCTTTGGGATTGGAATGAAAACCGACCTTTCCAGTCCTATGGCCACTGCTGAGTGTTCCATATTTGCTGGCATATTGAGTGCAGCACTTTCACAGTGTCATCTTTCAGGATTTGAAATAGCTCAACTGGAATTCCATCATCTCCACTAGCTTTGTCCGTACTGATGCTTCCTAAGGCCCACTTGACTTCACATTTCAGGATGTCTGGTTCTAGGTGAGTGATCACACCATCATGGTTGTCTGGGTTGTGAAGAACTTTTTTGTACAATTCTGTGTATTCTTGCCACCTCTTCTTAATATCTTCTGCTTCTGTTGGGTCCCTACCATTTCTGTCCTTTATTGAGCCCATCTTTGCATGAAATGTTCCCTTGGTATCTCTAATTTGCATGAAAAGATCTCTAGTCTTTCCCATTCTATTGTTTTCCTCTATTTCTTTGCATTGATCACTGAGGAAGGCTTTCTTATCTCTCCTTGCTATTCTTTGGAACTCTGCATTCAAACGGGTATGTCTTTCCTTTTCTCCTTTGCTTTTTACTTCCTGTCTTTTCACAGCTATTCATAAGGCCTCCTCAGACAGCCATTTTTCTTTTTTGCATTTCTTGGGGACAGTCTGGATTCCTGTTTCTTATACAATGTCATGAACCTGCATCCATAGTTCATCAGGCATTCTGTCTATCAGATCTAGTCCTTTAAATCTATTCCTCATTTCTACTGTATAGTCATAAGGGATTTGATTTAGGTCATATCTGAACGGTCAAGTGGTTTTCTCCACTTTTTTCAATTTCAGTCTGAATTTGGCAATAAGGAGTTCATGATCTGATCCACAGTCAGCTCCCGGTCTTGTTTTTGATGACTGTATAGAGCTTCTCCATCTTTGGCTGCAAAGAATATAATCAATCTGATTTTGGTTTTGGCCATTTGATGATGTCCATGTGTAGAGTCTTCTCTTGTGTTGTTGGAAGAGGGTGTTTGCTATGACCAGTGCGTTCTCTTGGCAAAACTCTATTAGCCTTTGCCCTGCTTCATTCTGTACTCCGAGGCCAAATTTGCCTGTTACTCCAGGTGTTTCTTGACTTCCTACTTTTGCATTCCAGTCCCCTATAATGAAAAGGACATCTTTTTTGGGTGTTAGTTCTAGAAGGCTTTGTAGGTCTTCATAGAACTGTTCAACTTCAGCTTCTTCAGTGTTTCTGGTTGGGGCATAGACTTGAATTACCGTGATATTGAATGGTTTGCCTTGGAAACAAACAGAGATCATTCTGTCATTTTTGAGATTGCATCTGAGTACTGCATTTCGGACTCTTTTGCTGACTATGATGGCTACTCCATTCCTTCTAAGGGATTCCTGCCCACAGTAGTAGATATAATGGTCATCTGAGTTAAATTCACCCATTCCAGTCCATCTTAGTTCGCTGATTCCTAGAATGTCGATGTTCACTCTTGCCATCTCCTGTTTGAGCACTTCCAATTTGCCCTGATTCATGGACCTAACATTCCAGGTTCCTATGCTATATTGCTCTTACAGCATCGAATCTTGCTTCTATCACCAGTCCCATTCACAACTGGGTGTTGTTTTTGCTTTGGCTCCATCCCTTCATTCTTTCTGGAGTTATTTCTCCACTGATCTCCAGTAGCATATTGAGCACCTACTGACCTGGGGAGTTCATCTTTCATTGTCCTATCTTTTTGCCTTTTCATACTGTTCATGGGGTTCTCAAGGCAAGAGTACTGAAGTGGTTTGCCATGCCCTTCTCCAGTGGACCACATTCTGTCAGACCTCTTCACCATGACCTGTCCATCTTGGGTGGCCCCATAAGGCATGGCTTAGTTTCATTGAATTAGACAAGGCTGTGGTCCATGTGATCATATTGGCTAGTTGTCTGTGACTATAGTTTCAGCCTGTCTGCCCCCTGATCCCTTCTCTCAGTGCCCACCATCTTACCTGGGTTTCTCTTACCTTGGACGTGGAGTCTCTCTTCACGGCTGCTCCGACAAAGCGCAGCCGCCACCCCTTACCTCAGAAGCGTGGTAGTATAGCATAATGATTAAGTATTTGTGCACACTGTGAGATGATCACGAGTCTGGTTAACACCCTTCACTATGCATAGTTGCAGGTTTTTTCTTGTGATGAGAACTTTTGTTTTAAACTTATTTGGCTGCATTGGCTCTTAGTTGTGGCATTTGGGATCTTTAGCTGTGGCATGTGGGGCTTAGTTAACTGACCAGGGATAAAATCTGGACTCCCTGCACTGGGAGCTTGGAATGTTAACCACTGGACCACCAGGGAAGTCCTAATGAGAACTTCTAAGAGCTATAAAATCAACATTCTATTCTTAACAGAGAAATCTACATATTTTGTCTAAATATTCCTGCCGTTTACATAACATTGACATTCCTTTTCCTTGTGCTGAGAAGTTACAGGATAAGGTTTCCCCATATTACAACACTGGGTTCTCTGCACCTTAGTTGTGACATTTCTAAGCAAGGTAGTGAGGGATTTACCACCTAATCAAGACTAGATTTCCAGGCCTAAGAAGCATGTTAATCTGAACCATTGCCCCTTATCTTTTACACCCAAAACAGGTAAATGTGCACTTATGGGCACATCAGCTTACTTCCTACCTTTCTTCATTTGAAGGAAAACCCTTAGACAGCATAGACTCTGTTGCTTCCCTCACGAGCACATTCCCTGAATGTAGAACACCTGGAGCACCGTAGCTGCCAAAAGAGGGTGTATGGCGTATGATAACCCTTTTCAAACCTCATGCCATAATTGATGAAGAATTTTCTTTAAAACTAAATAGAAGGAGCAGTCCCAGATGTTACTGAGAACAAATAACCAGGAGTTAGGAATAAGAAGAATGTCAGTGTAGTTAAATCCGGCTTCAGTTCAACCATTTTTTCTTCCTTATGATGGGGCTAGAGCATGCGCTTTTTTGGTTATCGTATGCTTTTCACTCTCAAATTTCTAGCACCAAGAAAAGATCTTGACTCAACAAGCTTCTCAGTCAATTACACGGCCTGTGCCAAAGTCACACGTATCTCTCAGCTCTGCTTCAGCTTATGTCTAAGTGCATAATGGAAAACCTTGTTCAGCCACTCCTTAACTTTTTACAGTAATAATTTCAGGTGCTGAAAACCCATCTTAGGAAGTTGGGCTTGATAATGGCACGGAGGGCCCAGTATTTAGGGTGCTTCCAGTGGTGCTGCTGGGCCATTTAATGAATGACGATATGTTTTGCCTTAGTGTGTCCTCTGCAGGCTAGTTGAAATATGAATAAGGAAAACTTGCCCATCATTGGAAATGTTGGACACAGACATGCACTCAGACAGAAAGCTCAGAATCCATTAGTAGATCATGATAATATTTGTTCATTCATTTTTAGTTTATTGTTTCAAAAGTGTTTATTGAGCATCTACTACATACTAGGCACTGAGAACAGATCAGTGAGGTTTCTTATTCTCATGGAATTTTGAATTGTGTGTGTGTGTGTGTGTGTTGACACTACAATAATTGCATATCCTAAGCAAATTGTTACCAGGTGAGTTTTTTTCTGCATACCTGATTTTACTTAGGAAATAAATAATAAAATGGAGCAAAGTGAGTATTTTTTATTCATTTCAAGGAGAAATTAGTTTACTTCCTCAGATGAACATTTGATCAATTGGTATTTGATCCACACATGAATGCATAAAATATTCTTAATGCTTTCTGAAAGTTGAATAAAAACAAAGATCAAAAGCATTAAAAATGCAGACAGTCTCAATGTATTTAGAATAAATAAGTAAATCTATCTGCTCTACAAAGGCACATTTGTAGAAACAGACCAACTTATTTTCTGAGATTAAAAAAAAAGTCTTTTCTGAGGACAGTTGATAAAATATTTCAGTGCTTTTGAGTTTCCCAATCATGTTTCATCCCTTTTGAAGTCTATTTGAAACTTACAATTGAATTTTCAGTTTTATAGAGAAGTAATACCTAACAAATATATTTGCATAAAAGTGCATATTTTTTACTAGATTTGACAGAAAATATATTTGAACCAAAAAAAAAAAAAACCCAACTTACCTGCTATTTCTGTTTTAAATATGATATTCTTCATATGGGAAGCAGTGGAACCACCATCTCCAGAGCTTGAATATCTCTCTTCATTAGTCATGTTCAATGGACACCTGTCTCTTCTTATCAGTTGAGTCCAAAGAATTTATAGGATATTTCTGGCAAAAGGAGTCTGTGGTTAAGGAGTGTATCGTAGCTTGCTATACAAGGAAGCTGTCAAAAATCATCATATTTACACCTTTGGTAGGAGCTTTTAAACCCTGTTAATCAGCCAAAGTTAGTTTTAGTTATGTACTTAAAACAATTCGCTGAATTTTCTGCACATGGAGGTAGACAACTTGTAGTCAGATGTGCCCTGGTCATTCCCATTTACATGTGACACCAACACCGTGTCCCCATTGAGCCTTCACTCCTGGTGCTTGAAAGCACCTTCTCCCTATGGCCCAGCATCTGGTGACCCTTTGCCTTCAGTTGTGTCTCTGTGCCTTTCCCACTGGGCAAGTGTTTGCTCACACATTACTTCAGCTACCATGTGACTAAAACCTCTGATCCCAATCACCCACCCACACCTGAGTGTCGATATTTTAGTGTCAGTTTGGTGTATCTGTAAAAGTGAAAAATAGATAAATAAACTAATTAAAAAAAAAAAAAAAGAAAGTCTCCCTTTCATGTACAGCATCTTCTTAACGAAGCCAGAGACACTTCCTACTTCCTTTTTTGGCACAAACTTCACAGTGGCCCCTGGAAAGCTGCCTTCCTCCATTCCTTCCTCCCTCTCCTCTTCCTCCCACCTTCCTTTCTATCCTGCCCTCCTTTCTTCCTTCCTTCCTCCCTTCCTGTCAACTCCTCTGTCAACTTGCCATGGTATGTAATTCATTATGTCATTCAATAACAAACAGTCCTATATTATTTTAACGTCTACATTTGTCTCAATGACCAGTGGGTAGATTCCTTAATTTTAGAGAAGAATTCTTCTTCTTCCTGGGAAGAAACTCTCCCAGAAAGCATAAAGCTTCCTGAGCTTCTCTATTCTCCAGAAAGCCTAGAAAGTTACAATATTTCATGATATTGCTTATATGTGGAATCTAAAAAGGTAAAAATGAACCTGTTTACAAAACAGAAATAGAGGCATAGATGTACAGGACAGACTTAAGGTTACCAAGGGGAAAGGGGGGGAGGGATAACCTGGGAAATTAGAATTGAAATATACACACTACTATATATAAAATAGATGATGATCTAATGTACAGCACAGGGAACTCTACTCAATACTCAGTAATGACCTAAATGGGACTAGCATGTAAAGAAGGGTGGATATATGTATATGTATACATACATATACAAACTGATTCACTTTGCTAAACAGCAGAAACTAACATAGCATTGTAAATCAACTATATTCCAATAAGAATTAATTAAAAATAAATAAAATAAAATACTGGAAAAGAAAGAAAGTTACCTCTTGGGAGAGAGATGGAATTTGAGTTAGTTTTCAATACTTGCAACAAACAACCATGAAATACTGTGTCTCCCACTGGGATTACAACAAAACTGCCTACAGATCCAGGTATGTGTGTCTCCAGTAGACACCTGTAAAGTATCAATTGAAAACATATCAAAGATAATTATGCATAATAATTGAGTATGAATTAATAATTTATCAAATGAATAATTTATCTTTGAAGATCTTTACAAATAACTGAAACTTCTTACAACATCAGCCCTGTGATTAAATATCAGTCACTTTTGTATTAGGTTTCAGGGAAGAATGGATCAATAGAAGAAATAATATGCTTACAGAGAGAAAATAGGGTCTTTGAGAACAATTTAAAATGGAAAATCTAAGTAAAGGTGAACTTGAAGGCTTAAAGATATTAACTCATTGCTGCCAGTCCCTTCGGGGGTTATCAAGACTGAAACAAAGCTGGTTTCCTTTAGCATCTGATAAAATTCGACTTCAGTCTCCACACGGCATGCAGAGCAGTAAGAGTCCTTTTAGACACAGCCAAGTGGACAATGGCCATGGACTGAAGGGCAGCGACTGGAAGGGCACATCACTGCCACAGGACCAGTGAGGCCAACCTGAGTGGCTAGTGGCCCTGCCCGGGGACCCTGGCAAGGCTGGAGCAGTGAGGGCAGGACTGTCCCACCCTGAGACATGAGTGCAGGAAGGAGTAAGAAAGAGAGGCAGAGAACCAACTAACAGTCCTTCTCCGCTACTTGTTTTAAGGTAGAAATCATGTGAATACATATATTTTTTGTTTCATTGAGATATAATTGACAAACATCATTGTTAAGTCTATAATTTACAGCATAATAACTATTTGCATATATTGTGGAATGATTACTACAGGAAGTTTAATTAACGTCCATCAGCTCATATAGTTATTAAAAACAGAAAGAAAAATTTAAAAAGTCTATTTCTCTTCATGATAAGAACATTTAGCACTGCTTTAATCTCATTTCTGACACTGATGGTCTCCATGGGGAGTTTCAAGGGCCTCCCCATTTCTTGCTGACAGAACCCAACCCCCACAGAAGGAAGCACAAGTGAGCTCCCTCATGTGAGAGGTCCTGGTTTACTTTGAACTCCAGCATGGGCATCGGAGCCAGGGCAGTACCAGCTGCAGACCTCTGCCTCTGATTCACACATGGATTCAACACAAACCCAAGGAAGCATCCAGCTCAAGGCCTCAACTGCACAAAAACATCAGACTTAAATCACATTCTTAAAAATCCAAAGGTTAACCAGGAAACAGTCATGGCTCTCGACCCCAAGGACAATCTAAATAAATCACCTGATATTGGTAACAAAGTTCCTCTCCATCATTGACCACAAAGACTCATGAGTCAAGGGTCAGAAAATAATTACCCAGGACAACTTGTAATGATGGCGCACAGTTGAAAAGGGACTGGCCTCTGATGGGCAAGGAGCTTCCAAGTCAATGAGATGTGTTTGACCCAGACAAGCTAATGACTTAGAGAATGTCAGCTGGCAGCACTGAACAGAGAAGCTTCGACTGCCTGCAAACTAGAGCCTGGTTTTGTGCACAAAGGCCTCTGAGCATGATGGGAAAGTGCACCATGGAAACTGTGGCTGTCTGTGGATCAGAAACACATGCACTTAGGCAGAGATTCCACCAGAAGACATTTTCCATAAATGTTTGAGGAGATGTCGTGGATTTATTGTTGGTTTCTGCATGATATTAGCAAGTTGACCTCCGCTACGACTCTTTCCATGCATGAAGCCCAGAGAACTCCCTGTCAAACTCAGGCATCCCAAACTCCTGACGTCAGAGTGAAATCTTAGGAAATTACAAGTAAATCTTAACACAGCTTCTAAAATCTGGCAACTTCAAACACTGCATTTTTTTGTACCTTTGCTATCACCCATGTTTGGAAGATGGTTATTTAGATCGTGAAAAGTGTAACATGTCATGTTTAAAACACAGAATGAAAACATATCTTATGCCTATTTGGTTCTCCTTCTTTTAGGGATTACAAAATACAAAACCACAGATTCATTAAGGGAGAAAAATGAGTGATTTTTTTTTTCTTTTGCTGATACTGTCCATTTATCAACATGAAAGAAAACAAAATGCATATTTAAAGATCGGACAAAACCATAAAGTTGATTAAGAGCAGATCTAACTCTTTTTTTTTAAACAATGCCTTATGTTTTTTAAGCTTTTTATTTTGTATTGGAGCATAGCCGATTAACAAACAGTGTTGTGATAATTTCAATTGAAGAGTGAAAGGACTCAGACACACATACACATGTATCCACTCTCCCCCTAACTCCCTTTTTTTTTTTCCCTTCCTTCTTCCAGGTCCATTGCCAACAAGCATCAGTTATCCAGGAAGGAGGTGTCGAGTGTTTGGAACAGCTGACCTCACCATGCACGATGTTGGTTTTGTCCTTTCTGTGTGAGCTGACTTAGGCTGGAGGAAGCATGAGGGGTAAAATGTTTCCTTCATTTCTCACTGTGGTGAGCACCAACTTGAGAGGGTTTTCATGACACTTTATAATGGAGTGGACCGTTCAGTTGGCTATCAAGATGTGTGTCTTCCACTCTGTCTTGGAGGAAGTCATCTAACCCATGTATCTGCATATTTGAAATAGCATTCATTTTAAAAATGTATGTTAATGAGTAACATCATTAATACGAAATTTCACTTTCCAGTGAATGCTGTTTCGAGGTCTACCAGTAGGCAAAGGACAGACACAGGTTACATCCTATTCAAGGAAAGAGCATTAGATGATTAAATCTGACCATCCACAGCTGCCTGTAACTTTAGGGGATAACATTAGAGTAACTGTTTAATGAGATTATTAGTTAAAGTTATGCAATTAGATTCTGTTTTGTATCCAGTGAACCACTCTTAAATATTTCAATATTTTTATTACTAAATACACTATTATGATAATACTTTAAAATGATTCTCATTCACATCTATATGAAGTTCCCATTTTGTGAGTCACTGCAATTAGATCAGTAATTGGAAAAAGATGGTTGCTCCCATCGGAAAGAGATTATACATTAGAATAAATCAACTGCCTCTTATGAGCTTCTGAGAAGTATCTGATCCACTTTGCTCCCTGGCTCCACTCGGTGCAAGCAATGAAGACATTTGTGAGTCTGGCAAATTCTGTTGAGTAATTGAATTGTATGTAATCCGATAAGAAGTGATTGAGAAAGAAATGGCAGGAGGAATAAGGAAATGACCTGGGTGAATATATGATATGGATGCATGGGTGGGGCAGGGGTGGGATAAAAGCCAAAATTATAACCAACTAAACATGGTGCCGTGGCAGTGCTGTCTTTTCAGTGCAGGACCACATATGTGAAACCTCTTCACAGGTCCTCAGAGCTGTGACTCTGGCTGGAAAAAGCATCTCAGCGAGTGGAAGGCAGGTTTGCTTAAGTCCATCGTCTCCACTTCTGCCTCCGTTTTGAGAGTCATGGAGGAGAGAAACCGTGGAAGGTATAAAGCGTCCATCTCCCCTCGGAGCCTGTAAAGATGAAGGGCTTGATCAGCACAGCAAATGCTCACACTGAGATCTAAGTCAGAAGCTTTCCTGCAATCCCTTTCATGCTGATCTCCAGAATGTCTTTGCCTGCCTCTAAATAACTCTGTAATTTGTCTCTGGCCTCTAACAGAGATGGAGTGGGTGGCTCTCTCACAACACTGCCTAAAAATAGAATTTCCCTTTTTAGAGAACATCCAAAGGAATGCAGGCTACAGGTACCCCGATTTATATGCAAAACAAAGACTGCTTGCTTCCTCAGACAAGCTTTGCATCAGTTCAGAGTGGTAAGATGCTCTGAAAATGCAGTAAAATAAAAGGAGGTCACAGAAAAGGGGGAAAGTGAATATCACTCTGGGACTGGCAGAAATTCCATTACTCCTTGACCCTGTGGACCAACTGGGTTACTGAATGATACTCAGAACAATGTTCAAAAAAACCCAAAAAACTCACGAGGAGTCAGCAGGCCCTTTCTTCTCAGTGGGAATTATAGACACAGCAGGAGAATTTATCCCAAACATCAGAGAACAGCTTCTCTTGCATGACTTTAAAGATATTCCCTAGTGTTTCTTACTGTTTCATTTTTCCTCTATGTTTACCCCAAGTTGGCATAAATGAATTAGTAAAACAGCAAATTTGTGCATCTGTTAATTATGTCTAAGCCCCAGAAATAGAATATATGAGATTGGCCAGACTCTTACATTTTAAGATATTCTAGAAAGAAACAAAGAAAGAATGGAGACAGGGGAAAGACAAAGAGGAAGTGACCACAGCCCTTTCACTGAGACATGTTCATTTCTATAACATATCTCAAATCATACACAAGCCCACAATAGGAATCCATATTCAAATTTAATAACCCAAGTATTTACTATGGGGTACAGTGTGCATGTGTGTGTGTTCAGTCATTCAGTCATGTCCAACTCTTTGCGGCCCCATGGACTGCAGCATGCCAGGCCTCCCTGTCCATCACCAGCTCCCGGAGCTTACTCAAACTCACGTCCATTGAGTGGGTGATGCCATCCAACCATCTCATCCTCTGTTGCCTCCTTCTCTTGCTTTCGATCTTTGGGAACATAAAAATAGTATTAAATGAGCCCAATGTTATGATAAGTTCAAAATCTTCAAACAGCCTTGGTTTATTTTCTCTAACTTTAATGGAAAGGATTAGAAATTTAGCTGGGATAAACCTTTTCTAACTCTTGGCCGATTTTTGAGAATCCTAATCCCTAGACCAACAGTCTTGGAAGAGAGTAGCACCAAGTGTATAGTTTACCCAGACTGGTGGACCATCTCTGCCACTTCATTATCTGTTAAATGGAGAAGCTGCAGGACTTCTCCGTGCCTCAGTCTCCACACCTGCAGACTGGGAGCAATTTTAGAATTTATCTCATAAGCTTTAATATGTGTTGGAATCAAGATTGCCGGAAGAAATACCAATAACCTCAGATACGCAGATGATACCACCCTTATGGCAGAAAGCAAAGAATTAAAGAGCCTCTTGATGAAAGTGAAAGAGGAGAGTGAAAAAGTTGGCTTAAAGCTCAACATTCAGAAAACTAAGATCATGTCATCTGGTCCCATCACTTCAGGGCAAATAGATGGGGAAACAGTAGAAACAGTGGCAGAATTTACTTTTGGGGGCTCCAAAATCACTGCAGATGGTGACTGCAGCCATGACATTAAAAGATGCCTGCCCCTTGGAAGAAAAGCTATGACCAACCTAGACAGCATATTAAAAAACAGAGACATTACTTTGCCAACAAAGGTCTGTCTAGTCAAAGCTATGCTTTTTCCAGTAGTCATGTATGAATGTGAGAGCTGGATTATTAAGAAAACTGAGTGCTGAAGAACTGATGCTTTGGAACTATGGTGTTGGAGAAGATTTTGAGAGTCCCTTGGACCTAAAGGAGATCCAACCAGTCCATCCTAAAGGAGATCAGTCCTGAATATTCATTGGAAGGAATGATGCTGAAGCTGAAACTCCAATACTTTGGCTACCTGATGCGAAGAGCTGACTCATTTGAAAAGACCCTAATGCTGGGAAAGATTGAAGGTGGGAGGAGAAGGGGATGACAGAGGATGAGATGGTTGGATGGCATCACCAATTTGATGGACATGAGTTTGAGCAAGTCCTGGGGGTTGGTGAAGGACAGGGAAGCCTGATGTGCAGCATGGGGTCACAAAGAGTCGGACACGACTGAGCGACTGAACTGAACTGACCCCAGATGTATATGTCAAAGTCCTCAGAATGTTGCTTTATTTGGAGACGGGGTCTTTGAAGATGTCATCACGCTAAACTGAGGTCAGCAGAGTGGCCCCTGATCCAGTATGACCAGTGTCATTATAAAACGGGGAAATTCGGAAGCAGACAGGAAAAACCTCACATGAAGATGGAGGCAAAGACTGGAGTGATGTGTCTGTAGGCCCAGATCACCCACCCTGCTGATGCTGTGATCTTAGACTACAGGCCTTGGAACCCTGAAATGCTAAGTCTCTGCTTAGTCATTGAGTCTGCCATACTTTGTTAGGGCAGCCCTAAAAAGCTAATGGGCTTCCCAGGTGGTCCTAGTGGTAAAGTTCCCGCCTCCCAATGCAGGATATGTAAGAGACATGGTTCAGTCCCTGGGTTGGGAAGATCCCCTGGAGGAGGGCACAGCAACCCACTCCAGTATTCTTGCCTGGAGAATCCCAAGGACAGAAGAACCTGGCGGGCTACAATCTATGGGGCACAAAGAGTCGAACACAACTGAAGCAACTTAGCATGTACACACACACAAAAAAACTAATATCGGGTTATTGAGAGGTCGATGGACTGATAAATGTGAAAAGTTTGTAAGCACACCAGGAGAAAGATAAAACCTCAGTAAAAGTGAGCTAGGATTATTGTTATTGTTATTGCTACAGCTTGGGCCATTTTAGACTCTAATGAAATATATTCAGTGATTTCCTCTAAATAACATAACTATGTGGAGTCAGTGACCTCAGGTGGCCCCTTACCAGGTTACTTGCCTGACAGTTGAATACAATGGCCAGCGGGTTTGGTGAGAAGCTGTTTGGAGGATGTTCACAGTTGGCCTGACTCTGTTCTGTGCCTTCCAGTGGCTGGGTCCAGGCTGTCCCCCCCACCCACCGTGTACAGGGGGGCAGCCCCAGGCTGTTCTGTACACAGGTGGAAACACGAGCATGCCCAGCTCTCAGGTGAAGGCTGTGTGCTCTCCTCCTTCTCAAGGAAAGACGATTGCTTGGGGAGATGACACGGAGCAGAGCAGGAAAGCAGTTCCCGACCCCTCACTCCCCGAGCGCTGAGCAGCTCAGGTTAACCACAGATGGCCCAGCCCAGTAGTTTTCCCTCTCAACTGCAGAGCATAGTGGGAAGCTTATTTCTAGACTTGCCCAAGAATGGAGAGTGCTTTGGAAAGACGGTTCTGTGGGCCGTGGCTCCAGCAGCATTCTCATCGGTGCCAAGTCTTGGCATCCTCTGCAGCTTCCTGCCTCCGTCCGGGGTTCGACCTTTCCTGGGGGGCTTGACTGTTATCTCTGAGTCACCCCCTGACACTCACACTCAGCTGTGCAGACCTTACAGACCAAATACTTGTCTCAAAATTTGGGCCAAGTTGCTCTGTCTCGGGAATTCTCTCTTTTCACCTCTCCCAAGCTTTAACTTGAAGATGAGCCCTCAGGAGCTTGCAGCTGACACATGACAGGTGCCTTCTCTAGGAGCGAATGGAGCCGACGTGTCAGGCAGACCCAGGAGGAATTCTGCACAGCCAGGAGGTGCCAGCTCCCCACCCCTCATGTCCCTGTGTGAAAGGATGTAGGCACCCGGGCTGTCGGGCACCCCTCTCCCTGCAGGCCCATCTACTGGGCTGGGAAGGAGGGTCTGATTGCCCAGATCCTTTAATACTGTGTCTTGTTTAGAACTTTCCCAAGGAGTTTTCTTCTTGAAACATACCTTTGGGCAAAATGCTGTCTGACCATCACTCACACGCTTTAACATAGATAGCCAAATAAACCGTTCATTAGCTTTTGAGGAATTTCAGCCTGACATACAGGTGGCATGAGAGCAAGTTCTCTGTTCACTTTTGCTACTAGATACTTGAAATATGCAGCTAGTGTGATAAGTCTCATAGAATCCCCTCGATAAACCTCTATTATCAAACGACATGGAAGGCTATTACATTTGCATGTTTTAGAGAGTTATATATATATATATATATATATATATATATATATATATATATATATATCGGGTTTGTCTTAGGTCAAACTGAGTTCTCAGATCTTCAAGTGATCTTTAGGTTTCCACGGTACATATCAAGCACGTGGGACACTCACTTTATGCTAGGCTTTTTAAAGATTAAAAAGTGAATAAAATAACCTTTGCTTTTCAGTCTATCTAAAAACATATAAACTGCAGCACCATATAATGACTGTTTAATGAGTGGTTACCTAATGAATTTAAAACAAGTTACACAGACACAGGCACAGATGTGAGGTCTTCCAAGAACATCCCCATGTAACATGTAGAGCAAGTTGTGTGGTTAATGCTGGTACCCTAGTAATGAGTGTGTGCAAAATGATCAAAGACGGCATGAACCATACCTATTAAATCGTTAACCTAATGTTATGCTTCATTCAGTACATCTCCTAAAGATATGAAATTTAATTTATAATTGTAAGTGAATATGTAATGTATGCTCATTGCCTTGATAGAAATATTTGCAGAGTATTAAGGAGTGGGAAAAAGATACATAATTTTGCTTGCAGGTGAAGAGAAAGACTTGTCTTGAACAGGGTCTTGAGGAACAAAGAGGTTGTAAAATGTGAAGTTTAAGGACCTGGTGTTAGGGCAGGGTGATCTGGGAAAAGGAAGGATGGGGATCTGGCACAGAATTATAAATATACACACAGGACACGTGTGAAGAGAGGTGGGAATTGTCACACAGAGGATGGGAGTGCGGGCAGGGCTCTGGTGTCCTTCTAGTTCTGCCGGGTAAATGTCTCTCCTTATGCTCTACCTATCTGCCCACTTACCTTCCTGTCCATCTATGCCTGTCTGTCTGTCTATCTATCTACCATCTATCTAACTACTAATCTATTCAATCCACTCATCCAACCATCCATCCATCCTCTGTATGTGTCTACATGTCCATCCTATCTGTTTATCATCTATCTATTTTCTATCTATCTATCTATCTATCTATCTACCTACTTATCTATCATCTAGCTATCAATCATCTATCTTCATCTATCTACCTACTTACCTATTCAATCCATTTGTCCAACCATTCATTCATCCTCCATATGTATTTATTTAGCTGTCCATCCTATCTATTTATCATCTATCTATCTATCTGTCTATCCATCTGAACATGGTTCCTGAAAGCTGTTTCGTCTCAATTCAAGGGTGTGGCTACACACACAAACAGACCTCATCCCCAAATTAAGTGTTTCACGGAATTCTAAAGTTCAGTTGCTCAGTCATGTCCAACTCTTTGCGACTCCTATGGACTGTAGCACGCCAGGCTTCCCTGTCCATCACCAACTCCCTGAGCTTGCCCAAATTCATGCCCATCAAGTCGATGATGCCATCCAACCATCTCATCCTCTATCGTCACCCTCTCCTCCTGCCTTCAATCTGTCCCAACATCAGTCTTTTCTAAAGGTTGGAGTCAACTGAGCAACAGGGATTCTAAAGGTTGGAGTCTGTTGAGAAGTTAGACTTGCTTCTTTCCAGCGGTAACATTTCAGATGGAGGCTGCTTACTGAGCTTCACTTTCCAAAGCTTGTTTTTGCTTGTGGAAGTTTGGTTTATGCTGGTGGGGGTTGTGTAGGTGATGGGATCCTCAGTCACATGAAGTCAGAAGAGTGCAGGGCAGGGAATGGGCACCCACCTGCAGTGAGGCCCAGGCTCATTGTGGGGGTAGCCTTCTCCGTGTGGGATCCTCTCAGTGATGCCTTCAGCATGCTGGGGTGTGTGGTCGCAGCATAGGGTCACCGCTCAAAGGCCATTTCCTCTTATAGTCCAACCATGTACAGTCTCTCTCTCTCTCTCTTTAGAGCAACAGAGCTTCCTTCAGCCATATAAGGATGCCTGACTGTCCTGTGGTGGTCAGGCCTTACTAAACACACCACTGAGTTTTATGTGTTACAGCTGATGGCACTGCAGCCTATAATAGGCACCCATGCACTGAAGGGGGATCTACAGTCTTGCCTGGCAGGAGGAATGAATAATCGACAGTTCCCTTTCCTGTGGCAAGTTCCAGCATGCTTAGTCATCACGGGTGCTGTGCCTAATGACTCAGTTGTGTCCGACTCTTTGTGACCCCATGGACTGCAGTCCACTAGGTTCATCTGTCCTTGGGATTTCTCCAGGCAAGAATACTGGAATGGGTTGCCATGCCCTCTTCCAGGGATCTTCCCTACCCAGGGATCGAACCCAGGTCTCCTGCATTGCAGGAGGATTCTTTACCAGTCGAGCCACGAGGGAAGCCTTGTCATCGAGGGAAGATGAACACAACCGCATTTCTGAGGTTTTGCAGTTTCCCCCAATTTATGCCCTTATGTGGAGGACATTTACTTTAAAAAATCATAAATTAATTCCAAGGTTTTAAGTATATGGCAGCTATATGCATGCATGCTCAATTGCTAAGTCATGTCCAACTCTGTGACCCCATGGACTGTAGCCCGCCAGGCTTCTCTGTCCATGGGATTTCCCAGGAAAGGCTACTGGAGTGGGTTGCCATTTTCTTCTCCAGATAATCTTCCTGACCCAGGGATTGAATCCATGTCTCCTGCATTGCCAGGCGGATTCTTTACCACAGAGCCATAGGGGAAGCCCATACGGCTGCTATCAGTCAGTCACTTCAGTCTCTCAGTCGTGTCTGACTCTTTGTGACCCCATGGACTGCAGCACACCAGGATTCCTATACTCCTCTTTTATTTCCCTGAAAAGAGTTTCACTGTGTTTTTAATTTTGAGTGTGTTAGAGGAGGCATGGGTTAACAGTCTGTTTGAATCATTTAGTGTTGCATAACCCGGTCCTGCCTTATAGTAGCTTGGTTTAATAATAAATGAACTTTGTTAATCTAATCCTGGGTAATTCAGGAAACAGAATGTCCTCCTCCTAATGTCTTTTTCTGATAATGATGGAGATTTACTTTGATAGAATCGCTTCCACGGAAGATGAAGCACTCCCAATGGCTACTCTCAATCACAGATGGCAACGGCAGGCATGGGGTCCTTGGGTGGACAAAGCAGGCGGGCTCCTCAAGGGCACAGGACCAGGCTACATCCACTGGTGGCTTCTCACAGCAGGAGCCCTGGGGACACAGTCAGATGCTAGGGGGCTGGCCCACAGGGAAATGGGAGAGAGCTGGACTCTCTTAGGCCCTTCCATTCAACCAGTAGTTGATAAATGTTCACTAAATGTTGACTTGTCTTCCTGGGCAGTGGGGATAATGCAATGCAAAGCACCCAGACATCCTTGCCTTTCTAGGGTTTCCATCTTGGTTCATGAAGTTAGAAATGATGTCGCTGAGTGGAATGTGTTGGATGAAAGTTGCCACAGGGAAGAACAGGAGGAGAAGGAGGAGAGAGACTGCTGCCGGCTCCTGCCGGCTGGGGGTCGGGGTGGGGCATTTTCAACAACCGTGAGGAGGAGAAGGACCCAAGGAGGAAATAACTTTTCACAAAGTTCAGAACAGAGTGAATCTCAGGGGGAAACCTTCCAGGTGGACAGACAGACGAGCAAGTGCAAAGGGTGGGAGGCTGGGAGATGCTGGTGGAGATGCTGTCTCGGGACAGCAGGGGACCTGCAGCCGGGATGTGGGGGGGGGGGGGCATTTCCAGTGGAGAGCTGGTGTGATCTGACCTCACTGCTTAGACGATGGGGGCGCAGGGGTATGACTAGAGCCCAGCTGGGTGACTGTGCAGTCATCCTGATGAGACACAGAGGTGGCCCGGACCGGAGCAGTGGCGGCAGAAACGGGAGAAGTGGGCAGACCGTGGACGTGTTCTGGAAGTTCGATGGAACAGCTGTGGGCACGTGGCATGGAGGAGCAGTGAGGGCTACAGAGGCTATCCCAGCAAATGGAAGGAGGGCGAGGGGGCTGCAGGACGTCAGACTGAGCCAGACCCTGAGCTGCTCCCTGTTGCAGAAGTCCTGCTGGGGCAGGGGTGCCGAAACTGTCTCTCTTCTCCCCTCAGAGATGGTGTGCAATGCCAGGAACAGGCTCAGTGGTGTGTGTGCCCCCTGGGGCAGAGCTGAGGACCAGGGTCATTTGGAGGGGAGGACTTCCTTCTAGGTCCTTGGATGGGGCTTCCTAACAAAACACACATGAACAACAGAAAGACCTTCACATTTATTTAATATTATTTAGTATGTGTTATGTGATACAGGGGCTTCACGAGGAAGTGAAGACCCAAAGACGCAATCAGAGCTGAACGCTTGTAGACCAGGCAGGACACAGGGCAGGGCATTGTGAACACCCAACAAGGCCACTGAGTTTGGGCCAGGGCAGTGGATGCTGGGTGGCTTCGTCACTAAGAAGCTGGGCTTACTTTTCCAAGCTTGGCTGTCTCTCTGTGGTGCTCCCCTCGTGTACAGGGAGGACCCGCTCACATGGCAGCTTCAGCTCCTACTTTTAGGAAGAAGGAGGACAGTCAGAGGGCTCTGCTTACACCCGCTGTTTTTCAAGAACCTTTAACTCAAAGCAATCAATGTGTCAGATCAGCGTGTTTGCAGGGTTGGTGTGTGCCGGATGTTCCACACATGGTGCGGCTGGCTCAGGGCCACGGCCAGCACAGAACACACACACACACATACACACACACACACACACACACACACACACACACACACACACACACACAGTGTGTGCCCCTTAGAGACAGACGGGGAAGTACTAGTGTTGATGGTGACTGCAGGTCATGGCTGTTTTCCCACGTGGGGTGGGAGCCTCACTCCCTAAAAGTGTGCTCGCAGAAGCTTCCCTTGGGCATCAGTTCTATGGGCAGAGCAGGGCTGAACCCACACTGACCCCTGGGCAGTGCACCTGGGTCCCAGCAACTGGTAGCAGGACATTCTTGGTGGGTACCCACAGAACTGCATGAGGCAAGTGGACACGGGACTTCTCAGGACAAGATGTTGACTTGAGAAGAGGCCCTATGGAAGCTACCTGGTTCCCAGATCTTTTTGTCTTCCTTCAAAGATGGTCTCAGTACGAAGCTCCAGCATTATGGACTTATTCCTTTGCAGGTCTGAAAAGATCTATGGTTTGGGGAAAAGTTGTTATGAGAATTCATATAATTTTGGGAGGAGTAACTCATTAAACATTTCTTAAGTAGCCTTTCCAGAGGAGCCAATTTCCAAGGTCAGTCTGAGATAAAGTCAGATTTGGGCAGAGACTGTGCATATCCTGATCACGGTATTCAGTCCCATCACTTCATGACAAATAGATGGGAAACACTGGAAACAATGACAGACTTTTTGGGCTCCAAAATCACTGCAGGTGGTGACTGTAGCCATGAAATTAAAAGACACTTTCTCCTTGGAAGAAAAGCTATGACCAACCTAGACAGCATATTAAAAAGCAGAGACATTAATTTTCTAACAAAGGTCAGTCTAGTCAAAGCTATGGTTTTTTCAGTAGTCATGTATGGATATGAGAGTTGAACTATAAAGAAAGCTGAGCGCCAAAGAATTGATGCTTTTGAACTGTGGTGTTGGAGAAGACTCTTGAAAGTCCCTTGGACTGCAAGGAGATCCAACCAGTCCACCCTAAAGGAAATCAGTCCTGAATGTTCATTTGAAGGACTGATGCTGAAGCTGAAACTCCAATACTTTGCCCACCTGATGTGAAGAACTGACTCAACTGGAAAAAACTCTGATGCTGGGGAAGATTGAGGGCAGGAGGAGAAGGGGATGACAGAGAATGAGATGGTTGGATGGCATCACCGACTTGATGGACATGAATTTTTGCAAGCTCCGGGAATTGGTGATGGACAGGGAGGCCTGGCATGCTGCAGTCCATGGGGTCGCACAAGAGTTGAACACAACTGAGCGACTGAGCATGCACGCAAGAGGAGGAAAAGCCCTGTGTGGAGAGCTGAAGGGGCAGCCCCAGGACACACAGCAGCAATCCTTCAGCCAGGCACACATCTTCAGCTGTGCTTACAGCAGTTCAACCCTGGAAGCAAAACATTTCTCTTATGGAACTTGAAGCTCTCCTCATCTGTGCTCCGTAAGACACCCTACAGTTAAGTTCAGTTCAGTCACTCAGTCGTGTCCAACTCTTTGTGACCCCATGAACATGCCAGGCCTCCCTATCCATCACCAACTGCCAGAGTCTACCCAAACCATGTCCACTGAGTTGGTGATGCCATCCAACCATCTCATCCTTTGTTGTCCCTTTCTCCTCCTGCCCTCAATCTTTCCCAGCATCGGGGTCTTTTCAAATGAGTCAGCTCTTCGAATCAGGTGGCCAAAGTATTGGAGCTTCAGCTTCAACATCAGTCCTTCCAATGAACACCCAGGACTGATCTCCTTTAGGATGGACTGGTTGGATCTCCTTGCAGTCCAAGGGACTCTCAAGAGTCTTTTCCAACACCAAAGTTCAAAAGCATCAATTATTTGGCACCCAACTTTCTTTATAGTTCAACTCTCACATCCATACATAACTACTGGAAAAACCATAGCCTTGACTAGACGGACCTTTGCTGACAAAGACACCCCTGGCTACCTATTAACACCCGGGGCCAATTAGAGGTGTTGATTTCATCTTAACATCCTCATCCAAAACTGTCTCTCTGAATATCTGGGAGTTCTCCTCTCCCCAGTTGCTCTCTACCACTCCTCACATTTCACTGAAAGTCCTTGAAACACTGTTTTTCTCTAAATATGTCAGTATAGCATTTTACTTCGCATTGGGTTCTGATTTTTTTCTTGGTGAACTTGGGATGGTTATTTCCACCCTTAGGCTACCGTGACCTCGTGCCTGGCAGTGCCGAGCGCTTCCAGTGGCATCAGAAGGCCAGATGGTGCCCTCCAGGTAGGGCCTGTCGGATGTTCAGCTGAGAGACCCGGAGACCAAGGGGCACCGTTTTATCTCACGGCATCAATGGTGGCCTCCAGGGACTTTGCTAATGGAGAAAGGCTTTTCACTTTTTCTTTTTTTAATAGACGCTCAGAAATCTGTAAGAGTAACTGATGGAAACCAAACTGAACTGAAATGTATTTTTAATGAATTTTGTGCTGTCTTCTTGTGGTGGCGAGAGCATGGGAGTAAAAATCTCCCTTCAAGCCGGGTGGCTGTGTGACCAGAGCAATCCCAGGAGCCTTTCTGACTTGTTTCCTCCCCTGGAAAGTGTGAGTTTGGGGCAAAGTGAGTTGTTTCCACATGAATCTGTGCTGCAGACCCATTTCCACGTGCCTCAGGGTTCTGCGTTCCTAGTTCGAAAACCTTGGAACTTGGGTGATGTCTGGGACCCACCGTTTCCCCAAACCCCAGTTTCCAGAATCCTGTCGATAACCCCACATCCCCCAGGAACCAGAGCACACAGTGCTGGCACCTGCCCTCTGGAACCACTCTCTTCATTTGCTGGGTGACCCTGAGCACCTTGGGTCAGATTTCATAGCCTCCATTTTCTCTTCTGTAAAATGGGACTCTTCCAAAATGGTTGGCAGGATTGATGAGGTTTAGTGTGTACCACTCAGCACATGGACGGGGAGAGACCAAAAGTCCCTTGCTGCCTTCTCCAGCCTGGCTTATCCAGGGCCCTGAGGTTGCATACAATCTGCTTTAAAAACCCTTTCAGAGCACTGAGCTGAGCCCCCTGTACTGTCCGGCAGCTGCCCACGAGCTATCTGTTGTCGCACGGTAGTGTGTACATGTCAATGCTGCTGTCTCCCTTTGTCTCACCCTTTCCTTCCCCTGCTGTGTCCACAAGTCCATTCTCTATGCCTGAGTCTCTATTCCTGTCCTCCTTCTAGGTTCATCAGTGCCGTTTTCCTAGATTCCACGTAGCTTATTCACGTTGTTGTACAGCAGAAACTAACACAACATTGTAAAGCAATTTTACTTCAATTAAACAGCAACAGCAAAGAATTCCTTTCAGAAAACTTGCTTTAGTCACCAAAAGATTTAAACCACAGGGAGTTTTCTTCTGACATTTTGGGGGTTATCAGTGCCTTGTCTGCATTAGGCATATTTAAAAACTATTATTTTTAAATGCAACTGTTTTGGAATTTTCTCACTTGGAAGCAATTTTCAGCTGCAAGTCAAAGGATTAAAGGAAAACAAAAACAAAAACAAGTTATTCCACAGAAGGATACATTGAATATGCTGCTTTCTGAAAAATAAAATTTTTAAGAAAGCAGGAGAATGTACTCTAAGGGCAGAACTTAAATTCAAAGCATTCATTCAGCAGCTGTCTTCAGAAGGAAAGGAGACTGGATTGTGTTCAAATCAAGCATCAGGTTTCCAGGGAGAGCAGATGAGAAATTAGAAAGCGTGCAGGAAAGAGCAGAGATGGTGGTTAAAAGGTTATAGCCTTTTAAAATTGGCTAAGAATTTTGCTCAGATAACAGACCCAAGAGCCTGAGGTCTTAATTCCTTAACAAGGACGGGGGAGGAAGAGGGAGGCTCACAGGAAAGATGAATCTACTCAGATTGTCCGAAATCTACTCTAGGTAAAAGATTAGAAGTCGGGGGGAAAAAATGTGTCTGTAAAGCAGTTGGGGGTCACCCGGAGAGTTCCTTGGGTGGAGAGCCCCTTGGCCCCGTATGAATATCAGGGACTCAAGTTCAGGGGATCTTGCTGCAGCCTGGGACCTCCAGGTAAGGTTTTCTTCCCAGATTCAGGCCTGACACAGACACCCTCCTTGACCAAAGGAGAGGGGAGTCAGGGTCACTGGGTCTCTTCTCAGCTAGGCCTCAACTTGGCCCCATCCTTGCTGGGCCTGTACTGTCCAGTTTAAGCAAGAATTCTGCTAAGTCACTTTGTCAAGAATCCCTCCGCCCCTGACATCTGGTCACCTTCTGTATCTGATTAAATTCCTCATCCTCCACCCTGGATGCCTAGTCCCTCTGGCCTGCTTTCAGGAAGATTCCTGCTGAGCTGGTTTAACAAAAATCCCCCACCTGTCTCCTCTTCTTCAGTCATCCACTGGCCCCCTCACTCTGGGCTTGTCTGCAAACCCCAGCATCCTCTTTCTCGTGAAGAGTTGGTATCCTGTGCCACAGTGACCCCAGCTAAGACAGCATCCTGTAGCCCATGGTCCCAACCTCCACACATCTGAGCATGCCTGACCATTCAGTCTTCAGGTTTCTATTGTCCTTGTTTGTTTGTTTGCTTGTTTCTATTGCAGCCTGTTAGATTCTGGCCTCTATCATCAGATGACAAAACACAGACTGTGAGCAGGAATATTCCTCCCTCGGAACCATGAGCTCATCTGACCTGCGCTACATTCTGCAAACATCTGTGGCTCTCTCAAGACACTGTTACATCATCTTTTGACCAAAAAATCAAAACTAATGTGACTTTGGGGAGTACTCTCTCGTTACCTAGTGTGACATCCATCATGGAGTCAGTCTCCTTCTGCCAATTCAAGGCAAATGAATTTCATGCTTTTTAAAACTGTCTGATGTGCAGTAGTTAATAAAACCTATTCAGGTCTTTATTCTGTTGGATCTTTATGGGATCTTTACAGGGTCATATCACTGCTTCTTAAACCTCCCAGCTATCAGCATGATCTCTTGAAGAGCAGTTCAGCTACCCTGGACTCTCCTCCCGTGAGCCCTGGAGGGCAGTCCTTGTTCCCCAAACAGGCCAAGGCTGCTGAGCTATGTCCTTCACTGTCCCTGAGCTTCGAGCAGGTATAAATTGACAGTGTGTGTAAATCCCCCCAAATAATGTAGAATTGGCAGATTGAGTATTTTGCTTTGAAGGCATTTGCGACTCAGCAGATGCAGGAAGGGTTCTCTGACTCCCACTTTCTACCGAAAAGCAATTCATGAAATGTCCCTGGAGAAGGGTGTCCTCCCTGGACCAGGAAGAGCCGAACCTTCTTGTGCTGCCAGAATGGATCTGGCAACCTACTAAAATAACCTCAACCTCCACTCATCACCCCCCCTCAACGTCTCCCAGTCCCTGTCCCACAATTTACTGCACCTCAACCAAGTCCCTTCAGCTCGTCATGTCCCCAGGATTTATCATTGTCTGTGTAAAAGGCACAGAAGGCTTGGAGTCTGCTGCTTCCTGCTCTTATGCCCTCACCCAGGCTGCCCGCTCTCCTCTGGACCAGCCGCCTCCCCTCCCTACCCCTTGATCACCTGGCAAACCCACCCTATTGCTTCAAGTCACATCCAGAGACCTCCCCTTATGGAAATACCCTCCCGGCCCGCCCCGTACTCTCTGAAGATGTATTGCTTCTGTGTTCTAAGCAAAAATTTGAAGAGACCTCTTTAATATTCCTAACAGAAAAATCCATAGGTGCCTTGTATCGAGGAGTCCTCCCATTCAGAATGAGAGCCTCTGATTATAATGATACCTTGCTGCATTGTTTCAGTAATAGTCACATCTAAGGTAAGTCATATTTTCTCAATGCAGTATAAACCAATCCTAAATTAGGACCCAAACCTCATAACTTTGTATCAAGATAATGTAAAGCTCTCAAGGTCTAAATTGTGGGCATTTAAAGTACAAGGAGTGAAGCAAATTCGAGGAAAGCGTGCTTATGCTGTCTTTTGGGAATCTGCTTTACTTCTCTGTGTCATAATTTTTTGCACAGTCAGACAGCCGGGTAATATTCAGCAATTTGTAGCATAATTTAGTCTCTTCATGTTTCAATTGTATTCATCCCGAAGGCTCATTTCCTTGAGTGTCCTCCAGCTGAAATCCAGAATTTTAAATGAAAGTTGGGCAAGGCGACTCAAGAGGTACTGAAGAAATAAGTCAATTTTCTCTTTTTTTTTTTAATGAATGGAGGGCTTCTAGGCAAATTCACAGAATCCAGTTACACAGATATTAGTTGTTACTGATGGTTTGACACTTGGTTGGCCGTGTGTCATCTATCACACACAGGCTTTGACTCATGGGCTATGCGGTGCCTAACACATTGTGCACTGAGCAGTCTCTTAAAGGATGAAAACACGGACATCTGGTGAATGAGAAAGAACTTTATATTTCACCAAGGATGTCTCCACAGTGATTCATTGCTGGTTAAGTGCATCATTTTCATAATAGTGACGTTAGAACTCTGAGCTGCACGCATGCTCAGTCACTCTGTTGTGTCCACCTCTTTGCGACCCCATGGACTGTAGCCTATCAGGCTCCTCTGTCCATGGAATTCTCCAGGCAAGGGTACTGGAGTGGGTTACTATGCCCTCCTCCAGGGGAGCTTCCCAACCCAGGGATTGAACCCACATCACCTGCCGCTCCTGAATTGGTAGGCAGATTATTTTCCACTGCGCCACTGGGAAAGACAAAGCTCCATGCTACCCTGTATGAAATGTTCTTTTATCTATGCCACCTACAAAGTATTTCATACCCTGAACTTATATTAAAATAAATAATTATTTGCTGTTTATTTATTTCACAACATGCAACAAATGTTGTGAAAACATGCCTGTGAGCATTTTTGCGTAGCAAAACCAGCCCCATCCATGGTAGCTCTTACTTTGGAAATGGCTGTAACTGACTTGTTCCATTCTTGGGACAGGAGGGCTTGGAAGCCAATGTGTCATGATGAGTGTGCTCTTAGTTCACCACAAAAGATAAGAGGCTGAAATATAAAGTAGGTCCCACCAGGCTTAAATTGATTCTAGGATGACAGGTCTATTACACCAGCGCAGTTAGACAAACTATATAGAACATCGAACAGGAGGGAGAGTGTCCCCAGAAGCATAGGCTAAGGCTCCCATATTTGGTTAGCTCTTCTCAGTTACTGGAGGAGGATGCACTGGTGTTTCCACTCATCTGACTTAAGGTGAATGAGGATGAGTTGGGAAAGAGGAAAAGTATGATCATGATTGACATTTTGAAATAGTAAAGTGCTAGACATACAGGCAGAGTTTTAAACAAACCAGAATGTCAAAGCTGCAAGTGAAATTAGAAATAATCTTATTTCACTTTCTATTTCAGAATTGAAGGAATTACAGTCAGACGAGTCAAATTGCTTCTTTACTGTCCTGCAGTTAGCTAAATTCAGAAATGGCACAAATACTTTCTTGCAATAGTGCAGTGCTTTTTTCATGGCAGCAAGGCTCCACCAGCAAATATCAATGGGAGTAGAAACAGCCTGGAGAAAAAGGAACAGGAAAACAGTCCCTAGCTACCCAATTCCTGTGAAGTAGGAGGCATTTAACAATGAGTCCACCAGAGAGGTCAGTAGCTGTGACTAACAGAAGTCATCATGCATAGCTAATCTGACATATTTCTAGAGCAGAAAGTTTTTAGGAAACCACTGTGTGACTTTGTTTTGTACTCACTTACTCAACCCAGGTAAGCTGAATTTGTTCTATAAAACATGGGTACACACAAAGATGAATCATTTCATGATGGGTCAAACCCTTGGCGCCTTTCATGGACCACAGATTTCCCCACCCCCTATTGCATGAGGCATGTCACAACATTCTACATCATCCACCATCATCCATCCATAGAGGCATCAGAGGAAGATGACTGTACATATATGAGTGCTCAAAGCACCCTGGCTTCTATAAAGTCATTCAGTTAACACTTGGCTCTGACTTCCAAGAAAGCCATGTTGTCCCCTCTGCCTCTGTCATCTGCTGTCCCACTGCTGTGTTTGGATGCCTGGGCTGGAAGCCTCAAGGAGTACCAACGCTGTCAGCAGGTTCCAAAGTGCCCCAGGGTGATGTCAAGAGCATCCATGGAAAGCCTCCAGCCAGCCCTGCACCTGCCCAGACAAGCTGCTCAAGCTGCTCTGGATGCCCCCTCCTGCCTGGCACACAGCACGTCTGTGCAGCTCTGTCCGTCTGTCCTTGTCACAGCCATGTCCACAGTGCTGGTTGTGGAAGCCGGGCTTAGGGATTTTGATACAAATAAAAGCTGTGTCTTGGGATGTTCGGGCTGCAGTAACAAAGTACCATCCACTGGTACTTCAAACAACAGACACAGGTTCCTCCCAGTTCTGGAGGCTGGAAGTTCAAGATCAGGCAGATCCCATGGCTGGTGAGAGCTGTGTTCTCGCTGTGTTCCCAAGGACAGGAAAGCTCCCAACAACTGGAAGAAGTTCGCTTTCCGTGTATGTATCTGAGCTCAGATGTGACCCCATGAGTCTTAGTAAGGATCATTAAGTTAATTGACCATCACAGGGGAACACAAAAGGCAGCTCTCTGGGGACCAGGCACACACCGAATCCTTAACCAAGGATGGGAGGAGATGGAGATGATGCTGGAGGTAGACATGGTGATGGGAGATCTTTGTTTCGCTCACAGCTTCCTTTTGTGGCAATGTCTAACTTCAAGTCCCTGTGACCTCTCGCCCTTTGATTCCAGCATCTTTCCAGTGTGTTTGCACTCAGCACCCTCACTTCTCACATAGCAAATTCTTAGTACTAGGAACAAAACCAGACACTTGAAAATATGGGGAAATATCAGCCAATGCAAAGGAAAAAAAATACTCCGAACTCCAGAGGTGGGAGTAAGCTTGATGTCCTCTCAAAATATGAGAGCAGAAAAAGAGGAGAAATCAGAGAGGCACGTGGGAGCCTGATCCTGTTGGGCTCCTTGGGCCGTGAGAAGGAGTTTGGATTTTATTCTTCGTGCTTGTGAAACTGTAAGGGAAGTGTACTTGGGAAGGGGCCTACTCTGGCTCAGGTTTTAAAAGAACTCTCTGGTGATCTCATGGAGGACATGGCCAGGGGAAATCTACAGTCCCAACAAGAGGTCAGATTTCACCTGCCCCACGTCAGGGAAAAGCCACAGATTTACTGTAGTCGCTGTGCATCCTCAACAAATTAGCCTGTGGAAAACCGCTCACGTTTGATACATTTCCTAGCTTCTTCAGGCATCACTGATGCCTTGTTTGAGAGCCAGGTTGCCCTGGATGTTGTTTGAGAGCCCTGTTGCCCTGGATGCCTTGTGTTCCAACTGCACAATTCAACATGTGGAGGGAATGTTAGAAACAAGATCCTGGACAGCAGGGCTAGGGTTCAAGTGCAGCGGCAGAGCTGGAGACAGGGCCTGGGGTCTGGACAGGGGTGGTGGGAGGCCATGTGGCTCCCCTGATCTCTTCTAAGCTCCCAGGCTGTTGCCTTTCCTGCATTCACTCTCTCTACCACAAGCAGCTTAACATCCCAGCTTCCAGTGAAGGGCCTGGCTCAGTGGCTTCTTGATTGCTGACCTAGCTGTTCCCAGTACGGTGCATGCCTTCCTTCAGAACCCTGATCATCACGAGCAGAGTGGAGTTTGCTGCCAGTTAAAGTCTCAACCAAGTTATGTCCAGGCATTAAACTCATTTTGTTTTTAAAATGTGTGTGCAAATGCTGCTCTCCTCTCTCTCTCATTTGATTTTGATGAACATTTTTGTTGCATTCTGAGGCTCTGTTAAGCCTGTCCTGTGAAATTCTCAGAATCATTTCCACCTCCTCACTCAGTCTAGCAGGTGTGGTCCACCCACACCTGTTAAGGGCCTGAATGATGACTTCTGACCTAGCTATTATCCAAGGCGTCTACAGGACCCGCGGGAACCCTGGGTTTCCTGAATGTTGTCATTTAGTCACGTTGTCATGTCAGGCTCTTTATGACTCTAAGGGCTACAGGTCACCAGGCTTCCCTGTCCTCCACTATCTACCAGAGTTTGCTCAAACTCATGTCCATTGAGTTGACGATGCCATCCAACCATCTCATCCTCTGTCACCCCCTTCTCCTCCTGCCTTCAATCTTTTCCAGAATCAGGGTCTTTTCCAATGAGTCAGCTCTTCACATCAGGTGGCCAAAGTATTGGAGCTTCAGCTTCAGCATCAGTCCTTCCGATGAATATTCAGGACTGATTTCCTTTAGAATGGACTCGTTGGATCTCCTTGCAGTCCAAGGGACTCTCAAGAGTCTTCTCCAGCACCACAGTTTGAAAGCCTCAATTCTTGGGTGCTCATCCTTCGTTAGGTCCAACTCTCCCATCTGTACATGACTACTCGAAATACCATAGCTCTGACTACACACATCTTTGTCAGCAAAGTGATGTCTCTGCTTTTTAAAATGTTGTCTAGGTTTGTCATAGCTTTCATGAATGTTCACATCCCCAAAAGTTCATGGTGAAATCTAACCCCCAATGTGATGGTGTCAGGTGGGGAGCCTTTGGAGGGGGCGGTGATGAGGTGGAGCCCCCAGCATGGGATTAGCATCCTTGTAAAGGAGGCCCCAGAGAGCTCCAGCCCCTTCCTCCAGGTGAGGACACAGAGAGAAGATGCTGTCTATGAACCAAGAAGCAGATCCTCAGCAGACACTGAGTCTACTGGACCCTTGATCTGAGAACTAAACATCTATCGTTGGCCTGAAGGAGCAAGGACAAAACTGAAACATGTTTTCTGCCCAAGGAGGCAGAGTTTGGGCCCAGAGTACTGTGCCCTTCTCCCCCAGGCCCGGGAGCAGCAGCATCTTTGGAGATGGGGCTGCACCAGCGTAGAGGGTGGGATGTTCAGGGCAGGACAGGTGAGGCAGAACCCTTATGACTGCCTCAACATGACAGCCCCTCTCCAGCCATCTTGGTGAAAAGGAGGGAGGAGGGGTATCCACTCAGGTGGTCTTGTTGGACCCTCTTGTTTAGAAACTCAGCAATGACATGGCTAGCACAACAGCAGGAGATTTCAGATCCTGAAACCTGAGGCTTTCGAGCTCCCATTCTTGCCAAGGACAGGAAGGTGACTGGCCCCTTACACCCTCTTGCAATGGCCTGGGGTTGTGGAACACAGAACGGGTATGGGTGGTCTTTCCAGTGGCCCTTGAAGATCCCTCTTCTATTTTCTTCCTAACACACTGCCTCATTTCAATCTCCTTCTGTCCTTCATGGTCTCATATAACACCCTGCTTTCTCTGGGTTATGAGGTTGGCAAATGCCAATAGAGATCTGCCACCCTTTTCTGTCTCACAAATCCATCGATAAAGACTGCTCACCCTCGCTACCCTCAGTGCCCTTAACAGATTGCCCACGAGCCCTGGATGCTGTCAAGGAGACCCACCTGAGTCTGAAATCCTTAGCAAGAGGGCTGCCTTCTTGCTTCAGGACGTAAACTTCCATGTGTATAAACAATCACACTCTGTCCATTCTCTGGAGGAAGGTTACTATATTTCACAAGCTGTTAAAAACCCCGGGTGTCAAAGGCACGCTTTATAGCATCAGCCAAGGCAAAAAGATCACTGTCAGGCTTACTGCAATAACCCCTCTTTATGAGTGATGTATTTTATTTCCAAGTTTATGACAAATATCTGAAACCTCAGGTATCACGTTGTAATCACATTTTATGGACTTTGGTCTTCTCCCATTCTCCAGAGGGTCACGCGCACCTATGCCTGAGATTTAGAGAGGCTGAGACTCAGACCAGGATGCCCTGGGCAGCCTTGGGCATGTCGCTCAAGGTCTCTGCTTTGCATCTCTATGAAACCTCCCTTGTGCGGATGCAATGAGAATTAATTGAGCATTAGTGCTAATGTTCTTTGAAGACGTGGAACTGCTCGATGTGGCCGTCATGTCAGCAGCTTTGTGAGTTTGGGTTGTTTTTACTGGTTTTCACTGATTGCTCCTTTACTTTATTTAATTAATTCTTGAAGATTAACCCCAACACGAGACTGTTCCTGTTACACTTCCTGGTTTGTAGTATGGTGTCTGTTTGGAAGCTCATGGAACAGGGTGCCAACGTTGCACTAGTGGGCCGCACCGCCTCTCTTCGTTCTCTGCTCCTAGAAGATGAGAGCTCTGTCTGCACCCAGCTGTTTGGAACAGACCCCACAAAAGGGCGGGTCTCAGAAGTGCCGATCGATGCATGTTCCCCGGGTGGTTATGCTTGAGCACAACCTGGGTTGTTGAGGAGTCGGTCCGTCTCCATCAGGATGTGTTGAAGGACAGTCCAAACGGCTGTGAAATCAATCACACTGCATCTCTGAGTGGGGAGATGTCCACCCTGGGGACGGTCTGTCTGGTGGGAGGGCTCAGGGGCCAGAGCACAGTTCAGTGCCCTGTGGCTTCTCCTCCACTCTCCTTCTGGAAGGGCAGACAGTGCTGAGCCCACCAGACAGTCACAGATGCCCCTAGGATGCTCCACATTGAGCCTCAGAGGATGGGAGACCTCGGTTCTCTGTGTCCACACCAACACAGGGATGAGTCAGGCACAAGAGCAAGTTCATCAGGTTTCTAGAAAATGTGTCAATGGCCCTGGAATCCAGTTGCACCCATGCACCTGTTTGCCGTCTTGAGTAAATTCTACAAATCACCTTACCTCCCTGTCCTCATCGGTGGAACAGAGAAAAACAACCTCTCCTGACTTTGACGACTTTGAGGTGAGGATGGAATGCACTCACATTCTTAATCAAGTGTTGTTAAGTAGAGGCTGGTGAAAAGTTAATTGTTTCAAAGCTGAACCATCTAACGTGATAAAGGGTATTTAAAAGGCACAGACATCACCCAAAGGCAAGTAAATTATTAAACTAGATTTTCACGTGTCTCCAAAAACAATGTCTCAGGAAAATGCCAGCGCAGCTATTCGCTGCAACCACCTCTTCACTCAGCGCACTGACTCCCTCAGCTCACAGCTTCCTGAATCCATTCCAGAAAAAAGCACGCCCCCACCTCGCTGACAGCACCCTGCATTCCACACCGTTTGCTTCTGAATTTGATATCTACAGTGTACCTTTAAGTGGGGCAATATGACAACCAAGAGAAGCCATGATGACAAATCGCTGCTCCTACATCTCTCACACATTCAAAGGTAAACCTCATTTGGTTGAACGCATTCCAATAGCAAAACTCAAATGAATTTTCAGTGTTTAATCTGGAACCCACAGCCATTGTAAAACCTGTCATCATCGCTAAAATTAAAAGTGTTACATACTCAGACATGAGGTAATAAAGGCCTCAGGATACGGATAAAATGTCTACGAAAAATGAAAACTCACCTCAGCTATTTAATTCCCTTTACATTTTGGCCGTGTGGTAGGAATGGAATTTTTAAAAGCCTAAAACATTTTCATTCTATTTGCCTCGAGCTCTTCTCCTTGTGGATGTTATAGCAACTGTGCTATATTATTTATTTGCTAAGTTTCTGCTCTCTATATGGATTCTACTAACTGGAATACACACATTGTCACTGTGGGTCAATTAATTGCTTAAGCCCTGTTATTTGTGTCCAACATGTGAACTAAAAAGATTTAAAATGTGATTCTAGCTTACTAGGAGCTCAACAGTATATTCAGGGAATGAAACAAGTCCATGATTAATAATAAACGGACAGCAATATGCTTACTGGCAATTTAGGTTCACAAATAAAATAAAGTGCTGATGGTGCCGTCCAGACTACTGTCAACTGGAAATTCATTTAACAAAATCCAAAGGGTGATACATTAAGAATGAAATGAGCTGAGTTCAATCACAGTAAGCTTGCACTGCTGGGGCTGATGCTCCTGGTCAAGGAGGGAAGGGCCGGAGTGAAGCCCGAGGCGATGATATGAACTCAAAGCAGGACAGTCATAAGCCCGCCGCCCTCTGCATGTCATCCCACTAGGAACCCCTGACCCCGGCTCCCTGACTCCTGGAATATAACTGTGAGATCATGGAAAATAGTTACTGGTCTCTGCCTCTTCCCCCACCCTCGCCAGTTCCTGACACAGGACTCGTGAAACCCTTGGAATCCCTGGGTGATTGGGTGTCTTTTCTTCTAATGAGGTGACTCTGGGTGGGCTTCTGGATGAAGGCTGGTCCCCAGGAAGACCGAACTGTGATTAGAAGCTTGGAAGTTTCAGCTCTACCTTCATTCTCTCAAGAAAGGACAAGGGTTAAAAAATGGAGTTAAAGGGAGATCATGCCTACATGACGAAACGTCCATAAAATCCTGTAAGTACAAGTTTCGAGAGTGTCTGGGGTGGGTGAGCACGTGGAGGTGCTGGGAGGGTGGCGCCCCCAAAAGCATGGGAGCTTGGCCCTGTCCTGCACCCTCCCCATGCACTTCTTTCATCTGGGTGTTCATCTGAATCTTCATCCACGTTCTTTCATGAACTAGTGAACACGGGTATTTCCCTGAGTCCCCTGAGCCGCTCCTGCAGATTAATCACATCTGGGGAGGCTGTCGTTGGCACCTCCGATCTATAGCCAGCTGGTCAGAAGGACAACTTGGCCTTGCGACTAACATCTGAAGAATGCGTGTGTGTGTGTGTGTGTGTGTGTGGTGGGGATGGGTTTCCTGTGGGGCTGAGCCCTAACCTGGAGACCTGACACTATCTCCAGATCAACAGTATCGGACTGAGTAGGTTGTGGGACACCCAGCTTGTGTGGAGGGAGGCCTTCACACACACCTTTGATGACCAGAAACATCAGAAGTGAAGTGTTGTGAGTTTTTGTATAAAGAATAAAGGAGCTTCACGGGAAAGAAAGACATGTAGGAAGAGCCTAATTTTCCCTCCATGGGAAGGAAAAAGCTGCTGGGCAACTTAGCCTTGGCTTCCTGATGCTAACTTCATAAAATATCCTTTCGCCCAAGCTTACTGAAGAAGAGAATTCACCATTAGGAAGAAACTGGTGTTGAATTGCAGAAAACCAAAGAAAACAAGCTCCATCTCAGTCTCTCTTTTGAGATTCACAGAAGGCTCCGGGGCCTGGGATGGCTTCACACCCAAGTCTAGGAAACTTACTCTATGGACACTAACGTGGATCTTTTCTCCTGTCTTTTTGCCTCTGTGTACATGTCACTTTCTGCCCCAAGACTTCTCCATCCACCATCCTGCACATGAGCAATCCCCACCTGAGTCCCATTTCCCCCAACAATGTCAGCCTAGACATCACACTCTCATGCTGTCTTCTCTGGGCCCTTCAGCCCTCATGAGGGCTCCTGCTGACAAGCTGTGGGACCTGGTTCCTGCGATTGTGGTCTGGGAGCTTGTTAGAGCCCTATCCCAGACTGTCTGAGTCAGAATCCGCATTCCAACCAGAACCCACGGGGACCTCTGTGCACAGCAAGGGTTGAGAGGCAGTGGTTTCGAACCCTGGACCCCTTCCTCACATCATCTGTGGTTATCACCCGCCAAGGCCTGTCTGCCTCTCCCTGGCACTTTCAGAGCAGTGGTTGCCTCCCTGGTGGCATCTCACTTCCCCTTGGACAGCGAGTTCTATGCAGGAAGGAACCTATTTGCCCTTGGTGCCTTTGCAGAAAGCGCCTGATGCCTGGCTGAGCGTGCTGTGCAGTAGACAAATGAATGAATGAATGAGTGAATGAATGAGTGAAAAGCACTGGGGAAACACCCTATCCCTCTACTGCTGGAGCTGTGGCCCCCTGCGAGTGTGAGCATGACATCGCAGGCAAAACAAGAAGTAGCTAAAGCAAAACCCACCAGATGGACAGACGACCACAGGAGCTGGAGAAATGCAGCAGTCTGCCATGTCCTCAGTCAAAGGAAGGGACTGACAGTCTTAGGACCGCAAGCACCCAGGTCCTTGGTGATTTCCCAACCAAATAAAAGTTATGCCTCAAAATACTTCTCAAATTAGATTGAAGTCAGTTGTCTCTCTGCTTATCCCTGGAGCTCACCTCCAGGCAACTTTTTTTCATTTCATCAAAATACTAATGCTAGGGGTGCCCTTTCAGTAAGAGAAAGCTTTCTCTTCCCTGCTTGAGGAATTCAGAGGCTATTTATACTTAATGCCTTGGACCATCCAAATAGAAGCAAAGTTTATTTGATCAAGTAGTTCACACTGATGTTGCAAGAGACAACAGGATAATCAATAAGGATGCAATCTCTTAACAGAAATCAATGTTTGTGCCATTGGCTTGTTAATGAATGCTTCATCTCAAAGGCAAAATCAGGAGAAGAAAGGCAAAGTCCTGGTTGGAAAATACACTTGGGAGCACCAGGATGAATGAAATAAGAAAGTAAATAAAGGTACCTTCTTGGGCTATGCATGTGTGCATGCTCAGTTGCTAAGTCATGTCCAGGTCTTTTGCAACCCCATGGACTGTAGCCCACTAGGCTCCTCTGTCCATGGGATTTCCCAGGCCAGAATACTGGAGTGGGTCGCCATTTCCTTCTCCAGAGGATCTTCTTAACTCAGGAATCAAACCAGTGTCTCCTGTATTGGCAGGTGGATTATTTACCACTGAGCCATCTGGGAAGCCCACCTTCTTGGGCTGTAGCTAAACCAAAACATTGTTTTCAAAAAAAGACCAATTATTGTGTGGCTGAAACAACATGGGGGATGTGGTCTGAAACTTAAAACTATTACTGATTAAGCATGATCTTTTTTTTTTTTTACATCTTAGAGGTGTTAACTGTGAAAAAAAAATCTATTATAATCTAGTTTTAAACTGGAAATTGAATCCACAGTTTGCTAAATAAATTCCCTACCACTTGGGGATTTTTCACTGTCTGGATAGCTAACAGTTGAGAATCTTCTGAGAGCTGCTCAGAAGTCCCCTCTCTTTGCCTCTGAAATCTATGAGGAAATCTCACAGTCTACTCTTTCCATCTTTGTTTGGTCCTCTCAGCATCATGATAGCTCTTGAGGGCATGGCCAGATCACATCTGCTCGTGGGTGTTTGGTTAAATGAAATCATAATCTTCTAAAAAGCAAATACTGAAAACTTACCATTGAAATCAGACCTTTTTGGTTTCCTCTGACTTAGCAGAGATGAGTTTTCATCCCTAATTACACGCTGAGCCTCTGACACTAAGGGTGCACATGGCATGGAGGGCTGGGGTGGGGGTGCAGTGGAGACGGGGACCTGCATGTGGTCACGACAGAAAAGCTTTAAAATTTATTTTTGCAGCTTTCTAGAGTTAGAGTCCTATGGTGCCATCATGAAAGAGGAAATTCTATTCTTTCCATTACATTAAAAAAAATTATAAAAGTACTAAACTATAGCTCTATTTTTAAAGTAAATATGGACAGCAGTCAGACAAGTGTACATTGAGATGGATTGCAACCAAGAAAGATCACCAGGGGGAAATTTTTGTAAAGAGACATGCCATGAACACATGCCCTTTTGTTCGGTGAGATACCCAGATGCCAGAAGCTAACACAGTTTTAGAGCTTTTTCTTTGCTCAAAATCCTATCAGAAATTTGGCAAGAAAAACTAGCAAAGAATTCAATCCTGTTTTTCTCAAGATTCACATATGCCATCAATTTGGGCCCAAAGTCATGCTCACCCCTGGGTTGTCCCCTCAAAGTAGCGTTTTATTAAAAGGACACAGTTGTACACACTTGCATACATGCTCAGTCACTGAGTCCTGTCCAACTCTTTGTGACACTATGGACTGTAGCCTGCAAGGCTCCTCTGTCCTTGGGATTTTTCAGGCAAGAATGTTGGAGTGTGTTGCCATTTCCTCTTCCAGGGGATCTTCCTAACCCAGGGATTGAACCCACATCTGCATCCACAGGCAGATCCTTTACCACTGAGCCACCTGAGAAGCAGATACACGCAAACATGTTAGACCAAAAAGGCAGCCATGAAGAATCCATCTTCCATCTCTGGGGAGAAGAGAGTCTGCTAATAAGGGGCTCTGATGGTAGAATTATGACTTCTTTTCAGAAGTATTGGGCTGAGAAATAAAGATCTATTAGGAAAGAAATCAGTGAGTCTTATTAGGTATTACTCTGTATGGTAGTTGGTCTCACTAGCATTTTAGTCTGTTTGTAAACAGTATAATGTGGTGTAGCTTTTTTTGCCAAAGGATGCGGTCCTAAAGTAATAAAACACACTTTTTCTTTGCTAAGCTGAGGCAAACACCCTATTTCACTTTTTTTTTTTTTTAAGGAGGTCAGTATGAGTGTCATCTATCGATTGTGGCTTAAGGCAGCAGTTTGAAAGTTCTAGCCTGTTCATGAAATGGTGAGATGAGACAACTTGAAATGTCTATGTCCCGTCGACTTCCTAAATTATCCAGAGACTTCAGTTTGTGCTCATAAAGCGATTACTTGGTACATGAGCATGGGTGTTTGCATGTAAACCTTCAAGATTGTGCCATTAGGAGGCAAAGTCTCACCTCTGAAAGAACAAAGGGTTCAGAGTTGGAGCTCACTTTCTTCATTCCTGGGTCACCCACTTGGGAGAGGCCAAACCAAGGATCACCGTGAAGAGTTGACCAGCATCTTCTTTGTGCCTGTGGGATATGATTATACCATTTCCCTCCGGGAAGCAGAGCATCACCATTCTATAGCCCCAGTCCTTAAAAATCACAAAAAGACTTTCTAGTCTGAGTGACTAAACTGATAACTTCATTCACTCAATGAATTCACTCAATATCTTCATTCACTGTAGATATTGACTACAGTACATATAGCATAAACATATAGCATATATACTCAGATAATGTATGAGAGAAATGATTTTATTTGCAAAATTCCAAGCTCCCAACCCAGGTTCAGCTTGTGGCCATGGTTAATATTGTCACAAGCTTACAGTGGAATTTGGTTTGGAAATTCTTACGGTATAATCAGGAATTTACAACCATTCTGCAAACCCCTAGCCATGTGAACTTGTGTGACTGGTGAGGAGATGGCAGTATAGTGTCTTGGATGCTATGTAATTCTCTTTAATTCCCATCAACATACAGAGGTGATATATCATAATTCATTTATTTAGTGGGTAAAAGAGAGCAACAACAAGAAAAAAGTAAAAACAAAGACACATTAATTAAAAAACTAGTTTATTTTTATATGTACACTAGTTTATTTGTATATATAAAATATATCATTAATATATTAATTACTTAGGAAAAAGATAAATCTATATATGCATAGGAATGAAGACCATCATTGTGAAGAATGTCAATACTGTATTATAAGTTGCTTCCTTTTAAACCAAAAGTGTATAGTAAAATATTTGAATCATTAAGATGTTATTGAAGTGGAATCAGAAAAGAATATTGGATTTTAAGCATTGACTGAAATCTCAGAAACAAGATACAAATGACTCAAATGGCAAAAATTCTTTAAATGTAATTATTATAGAAATGTTCATATTTTCATTAACCAATAACTTGAAAAAGTTATTTAGCTTGGTAAAGCTTCTTACATCTTTCTTGAGAAATGATTTACTCAACAAGTCCAGAAGATAACACTGGAGGTTTTTAGAAAGTCAGGAAAATTCAACATGAATTCAAAGAAAAAAAAAAGAAGAAGCTACTGAATGTCTTTAGGTAGTAATACTTAAAACCAGTTGTGAGTTCTTCAGAAAAACATTCTTGAAGATCGTGGATTTTCTGCACAAGATTAGAATCGGACAATGCAGTCCACTCTGAGCACCGAAATGGTCTCCTCTTGGGCACGCCCGTGATCTGGGACTGTTTTCTCAGAATAACAGGAAAGGGAGGAGAGTTGAGCCGAAAAACCCATCTGGTTCTAATACAACACTCCCAGTAGACTCTTATGCACCAGATCCAAAGAACGAAAGCCAAATTAAAATGGTACTAATTTGAGGGAACCAGTGGAATGGACCCCACTTCCTGTCGTAACGAATGTCCTGTGGTGAAGGGTCTGGCTAGGGTGCCAGTCCAAGGGAGGAGAGACTGTCTTTTGACTGTTTCAGTTTGCCTGAGAATTAAAACACATCACTCATGACATCTTGTCAAACTTAGATCTAAGCTGGAGTAAATAAAATCCTTACTGGATGCAGTCATGGGTCTGCCATGCTCATAGCCAGATGCTCTCCCATCCAGGCCTGAGAACCCACAAGGCTGCCCCTGCGCCTGAACCGTGTCCTCACTTTACTGTGGCTCGGGGTAAACAAGACTAACCCATAAACATATCAGAAGGTTAAGATTTCTGGTTATGAAGGCTTTTCTCCCTCCACTCAGATGCTGGTTTAGGCAGCACTCCACAGGGCCACCTGGTGAGGGAAGACATGCAGCTCTATAGGACAGCTTCTAAGCTTTTGAGCCTAACATAATCTGCTAAGTGTCTTGGCAGATGTACAGGATTTCAAAAGACACATGTTCCCACCTGACATATAGAGTGTGCCTCTGTATTTATGTGTCATGAGGATCATGTACACTTATTCTCTACTGAATCTTCGTGGATTTGTACAGAAACAGACAGGACAGTCATGATTTAAGTAAGCAAGAAAGGAAGCTTGACATATTGGGGTGGGGGGAACAAAACTTGAGTTACATTAGCACAAAAGAGTATTGAATTTCTTTAGTTTCTGCCATTTAAAGGGCAAAGTAAAGGTACTGGACCTGGAGTTCTTCAGTGAACTGTGGAGTAAATTATGCTTTATCACTGGCAAATGAATGTTTAGACTATATGTTTGAAGAGCAAAACATATATGGGAGAGCAAAGACAACCATGAACAGAACCAACTACAGACTGGCCCTCTTGGGGTCAATTCATTTGATGCCACTTCCTACACAACCATACTGGGAAATCTCAGTTCTGACATGGGCCATTGTTAAAGAAGTTGAAATGCTGCCGTCCAGGACACAGGATCCCAAACAGAACTACATCCATGAGGCCCTGACACAGCAAGGCACAATTAAAGCCCAACTTCCCCATTACTGTTTAAGTTTTACTGTCACTTATAGATAATATTCTAATATTATTCTGATTGTAAGAAGAAGTGATTTACTACAGAAAAATGTGAAAAGAAAGAAAATGGTACAAAAATGAAAAAACTTACGCATAATTTTTTTCTACTAGAACTTGTTCATGTTTAGATATAGTTCTTTAAATTTTTATATGTATTTCCACAAATATATAGATATATACATGGATATATTTTTTAAAAAATTCTATCTGTATGAAATCACAGTTTGGTTTTCTACTTTTTTTTACTTAATGGTATATCGCCAATTTCCCTGTTAATTTGGTTTAAAACAATGGCTATATAATATACCATTGTTTGATCACTATTGCACTCTAAATTCCTCAGTAAACCCACTGTTTTAAAAATTATACACTGTTTAATTTTTGTCACTATAAATTATCCTACAATGAATATCTCTTTAAATATGGATGTAGGTATAAAAAATATATAGAAGTATATAGATAGATATGGGTATAGCTAAAGATATAGACATAGATATGTAGATATATAATCCATGGTAAACGTCAGAAAGAAAACTTGGTAGAAATGAGCTACGGAAAGTTGTAACAGTTTGGTATTTGAATGACATGCACATGTGCAGTGAGAGTTTGATTAGAAATGATGAATAGTGTAAGAGAAATAGTTGCAAGAACACTCAGAGAAAATACAATCCTCTGCCTGACTTTGCTGAAACCCTGCTCTGGAGTTATTTGACTCTATTTGTTTCCAAGAAGGGAACATTAACACAAGGATAGCTGCCTGTACAAATACTTTTTAACAACAAAGTGAAACATCAGTGATCAAGTTTCAGAAATTAATCCAGGGATTAGAAGTATTTCCACGTGCATTTAAAAAGTCAGTAAGAATGCAAAAATATCAATACAATGAGTTCACTTTTCCTTCTTAGTCAACATATTGAGTTGGTGCCACTTTTGTATTTATAAAATATAATATATACATATTCCAATTTCCTTCAAAAAAAATTGTACACAAATTCCCCAGTGTATAAAATCTTATTTTTATTGTCAAATGACACTATAATTTTACATTGTCCTGTTTTTAATTTGTGTCAAATGAAATTATTTTTTGCTTTTCTTTCTTATTCTTAAATTTGCACAAAGGATTAAATGGTTCTAAATTAAGATATACTCTGTTCCCACTTCAAATTTTATAATGTAGGATGCTTTGTGTACATTTAGCATAAAACATGAGTAAACTACAGAATTCTATCTTCTGTGTGTACAAAAATGTTTTTATAACACAAGGAATGTCATCTGAAGTAGCATCCTTAGTATAAAAAAGTGTTATAAAGATTTCTTGCATTTACATAATATTTGCATGAGATAGTGCTACATACCATATTTCATTTTTTTCTTTCTAAAATTCATATAACAAATAATCCCATTTCCCAAAAAAGCTGCATATTTCTTTCACCAGTAAAGCAGTACTCATCTTTTAAAGAATTGAACTTTTAGTTAATAGAACCATCAAATTACTCTTACTTTAATAAAAGTTTAAAAAATATAAGAAAAACCATACCTTTTTCTTTTTGAAATTATGAAAATATGATAACACATTTATAGGAGACTTGGAAAATACAGAACAGAGTTACCTATAGTTCCACTATGTATTTCAATTATTTTTTAAGTAGATAAATTAAAAATTTAGTTGGAGCTTCAATATCAAACTCTCAAAAATTAATAGAATGAATATACAGAGACATAGAAGGACATAGTAAACCTGAAAAGCACTATGAACCCATTCAACATAATTAGGACTTATGCAATTTTCACACAACAGTAGGATACAAATGCTATTCAAGTTCCCATAGACTATAAACTAGAAGACCCTGGAACATATCCAGGGACATAAGACCAGGTGTAAAAATTTTATGGTCTAAAAGTATTGAAATCGTACAGAGTCTGTTCTTTTATCACTGTGGAATTATGTTAGAGATCAATATCAAAAGATATTTGAAAATAACCCACATATAGAAAAATAATCACTTGCATTCCAAAGTAGGCAGTGCAGAGAGATTTTCTAATTTTCTTTTTTTTAAATCAGATACATATTTGAAAGCAATTCATCAACCCCAACTTTTTTTTTTTTGGAAAGCTCTCTTATCATTGTGTAAGACAATGTTCTCTATGTCGGTAATAAATGGCAGTCATGGAGTTTTGGCAGCAGGCGCTTCACTGTCCACATGAAATGGATGGCCAGTCCCCACGTAGATTAGCTCAAGTTATACAATGTCACTGCAGAGAACGAGCACAGAATTCCTCCTGTGGGCCCGTCCTGTGTAAATATTATAAAGTTAAGTGTGGGAGTGAGACTAGACAAGGACTTGAAATGCATGGCTTCAGGAATGGGGTCTTCAGAGAGAAGCATCGTGGGGACTGTGATCTTCTTGTCAAGATTCCCTCATTGCAAACCCAACTCTGCTGACATCTCAGGACAGCTGTTTTCACTGTAGGACCTGGAGATGCTTGGTTTCAGATGTCAGAGCGTAGAATAATTTGCCATAGATCCGGGGCAAACCCTCGTTAAACAAGAGAACAGTGTACTTACAGAGACATGCATAGCTGCACAATTCACTTGCAATGATGCTGAGGGTTTTTACAGAATGGGGTTAATTGTACTCGGCCAGTGATGCCAACATGTGCCTCTAACCACAGGGTGTGGGGCGAGCTCGTGCCCCAGCCTGTCCCCCTCTCCTTGTAGGAGTGCAGTCCACCCGCCCTGCTCTGTCCACTCTGCCGGGGGCCACCTGCACACAGGGTATGCGGCTCCAGGGAGATGACATTCCAGTGTACACATGTATACACGTTCACACACACACACACAGACACACACTCAAGTGTACACATGTATACACACATAAAGGCACATCCAGAGAGTCCAAGGCAAGGCCTTTTTATTCCACCTACTTCCAGATCATCAAGAACACAGTTCTTTTTTATCACCCCATTTGGCTTTCTTATCAAAATATTTTTTAATGGAAAAGTCAAGATGTATCCTTTTTTTAAGTCTGCTTTTTCAGAAGTCCAGCTCCCGGTTGACTTTAATCCGGGGGTCCTTCAGAAATGAACAGGGCATCCTCGGCACCTCTTGCCAGCAGGTCCTGGAGGCCCGTGTCTAGGCAGAGCAACAGCACTCTCTCCTTTGAGAAGGAGAATTCTCTGTGCCCCCGGCATCTGTGTGGGAAGAAGAGCAGTGAAAGGCACCCATACGCCCTCCAGCAGGCTTTTCACATCAGGTGTCCAAAGTACTGGAGCTTCAGCTTCAGCACCAGTCCCTCCAGTGAATATTCAGGACTGATTTCCTGTAAGATGGACTGGTTTGATCTCCTTGCAGTCTGAGGGACCCGAAAGAGTTTTCTCCAGTTCCATAGTTCAAAAGGATCAACTCTTCAGAGCTCAGCCTTCTTTATGAACTAACTCTCACATTGGTACATGACTACTACAAAACCCATTGTTTTGACTATATGGACAATTGGACAATCGTTGGCAAAGTGATGAGACAAGTGAGAAGCTTTAAAAAATCAAAAATGAGATAAAATCCAGAATGAGGAAGAATGGGTAGGGGGACATATTTAAAGCACCAGGGTCTATAAACAGAGTGTCCACTACATTTACTTTAGCCACAGGGTAACATGGACCTAAGAGAACATTTTAGGAAACAGTCTGTTTTTTAGAAGAACAAAAACAGACTTATTTTTGCTGATGCTACATTTGTGGCAAGACAACTTTGGGAAAGATGCGTGAGGTGACAAAGAAAAAGCCAAAGTATTCATGTTCTAGGTTTCCAGTCTTCTCCCCAGAGAACAATGTCCACATAGGACAGAGTCAGCTGTTAGGTTGGGGGAATCAGGGCTCATGTTTCTTATACGTGAGCAGCATGGTGTCCTGACGACCAGCTGCCAACGGTAACATCCTCCAGGTCCGAAGGGAAGCCCTGTGAATGGCAGGCATTGTTTCAGGCTGACTGCTGTCCTGACTTTCCAGGAGAAGTTGTAATGTTGGTCCCTGATACATCGCTACAGCAGTTTATTAGGGCACATAAAACTATTTACTGGAGTTTGTAAAAAAAAAAAAAAGGCAGGTTTTGCTAAAAATACATGCCAAGCTATCATTGGTTTCTGACAGCAATGCCAAAAACAACAGTAATCTCCCAAGAATATGGTTTTTAGATTTGGTGCTGATGCTCAGTTCGGGGCCAGTGACTGTGGGGTGTGGCTGCTGGTTCCACTCCAGCGAGGGTATCAGAATGCTTTCCAGCTGAAAATCACCACCAGACCAAGGTGGGGACTGAGGGCAGGAGCGGAGGAAGAGATGGTTCTGTTATAGTGACGTGGATGTCAAAATCTGAGGGGCTCCAGGCTGGATGCTGCCTCACACAAGAGTACCTGGGTTTGGTGAGCGGGACAGGTAGCCACGGTGACTAGGGTGGTGATGACCAGACAGTTGTTGCCAAGTGATCTCTAGAGGAACGTGTTTCAACGAGAAGGGAGCGGCTACGCTCTAGCAGCTGGTGAAAGGAGAGATGCCCACTTGATGTGGCAAATATGGGAACTCGGTGAATTTGGGAAGAGCTGATTCGGGGTGAGTGACAGGAGCCTCCAGAGGATGGGAAAGGATACAGACTTCTGCCTCATTTCCCAACAGAAACAAATTAAACAGCTGTAAAGGGATTTTATTAGGCACAAAGGAAAAGAAAAAAACCCTAAAAAAACCTTGGGTTATTAAACCCAAGATTACAAGGATAACGTAACTTACAGGTGGTAGCTTTAAAAGAAGAAAGAAGTGGCCTCATACATACAAAGAATAGATTGATGGTCCAGTACTGGAGAAAGATGACGGGGCCGCTGAGTGGGATGCTCTAGCGAGATTCCAGAACTGGGGCTGTGTCCAAGAGCAGAGGCCCTGAGACAGACCTAACAGGTGAAGATGCTGTGCGGAGAACTTAGGGAACGAAACATCACAGGACCAGATATAATCACAGAACAATCACAGGCCCCGGGGCAAAAGGAGAGAGTGAGCAAATGGAAGGAATGGATGTGGACAAAACTTCAAGGAGGTTTTCTTAGAAGGGAGTGGAGGAAGGGGGCGGGGCCTGGGCGAGACGGGGTTGTTGGCTTTGGTTTTATTTGAAAAACGCTAAGTTGTGGTTCCCAGCTGTGAGAAGGATCTGCTGGTGGCTGAGGCTGGCATTTCAGGGGAGAAGAGTCCTTGGAGCCACGGATCCTTGAGAGAACAGGGTAGGGGAGGGTAAGGTCTGAGGGGGGGGGTGCCCCGTAAGCATCGTCCCAGGAGAGCAGGGCGGGGGGCAGGGTGGAAGATGAGCTTGATTTAAAGTCAGAGGAGGGAAGACGCAGGTAGGCAGCAAGAGGATGCCATCAGTTCTTTTATTCTCACACTTAATTTTACAGGACCCTGAGACTCGTGGAAGCGATGGAACCTTCCTGAAGTCAACAGCAGCGGGGGGAAGAGGAGCAGAGAAAGGTCAGGGCCTGTCTGACCCTGACAGCCTCACTCCTGGGGACCCTCCAGTCACTTCTCTCCTCGACAGAGCTTCCCCCCAAGGATCTCGGGGCCCGTGGGGGAAAGGGACATGACTCTGCTTTATGAGAGCACAGGCAGAGAACCCACAGGACAGGGTTGAGTCTTACTGTTCTCTCTACCTCCAGAGCCAGGACGGCCATGAAAGGAAACCAGCTCTATTTTTAGTAGAATGAGATTTCTAACAGACCTCCAGATCCTTGAAGTCCCTTGGAAACGTTTCTGCTTCTCTGTACACCCATCAGAGTTCTCTGGTCAAATTCTCATCCCATCAGAATTCTCTGGTCAAAACTTGGCAACAGGACGTGACAAAACCCAGGACACCTATCACAACACATTTGGCTGTATCTGCACAGCAGACCCCGCGTGACCATGGCTTCCTTAGAAATAACAGCACAGACACTAAGATGTGTGACTAATTTTACAGATGAGGCATATTCAGAAAAAAAAAAAAGAAAGTCATAAATATTTCAGCTTCTGAAAAAGCCTTGGCCCTCATAGAGCTATTTCCAGGGAGGGCAAGGCAGGTTCGTGCTCCCTGAGACATTCCTAAATAAGGAATACTCTAAACGGGATTTCTGCAGAACTGGGGTGAATGAGGTGAGTCTGAAGTGAAGGCTGAGAACTCCAAGAGACAGATGATCACAGCTCATTATTTTTGAATCTTTGGAGTAAGATAACAGAGAGCAATTCCTAAGAACCAGGTTTCCAGCTAGTGTGCATTCCAAATGGAAGAAGAAGCCTATTCTATCTTTCACCAATAATAACAATAAATGAGTGAGATTAATAGACATGAAAGCCCCCTAGAATCATCTAGAACAGAAAGACCTGAGTCTAGATAAATTCAAGTCCTAGGCACATAACAGAAGAGAGAGAAAGGCTGGCTTCCACCCTGGTTCTGCTTTGCCCTCGTGTCTCTGCTTCCTGATAATCAGTGATGGAAACACAATGTCACCACTGAGCTCAGTGGCTTTTTAAAATATTTGTTTCTTTATTTATGTTGGCATGCTGGGTCTTTGTTGCTGCACACGGGCTTTCTCTAATTGCAGCGAGCAAAGCCTACTCTCTAACTGCAGTGTGTGGGCTTCTCAGTGCAGTGGCTTCTCTTGTTCTGGAGCACAAGCTCTAAGGCTCACGGGCTTCAGTAGTTTAGGCACAGGGGCTCAGCAGCTGTGGCTCAGTAGAGTACAGATGCAGTAGTTGTGGTGCACAAGCTTAGTTGCTCCAAGGCATGTGGGATCTTCCCAGATCAGGGATTGAACCTATGTCTCCCTGCATGGGCAGGCAGACTCTTTTACCTCCAGACCACCAGGCACGTCCTTCAGTAGCTTTCACAATCTAAGAAATAGGCTGCTTTAAATTGTTCTGTAAAGACAAGCTCATTTCAAATGACACCTCTGACTTCCGTCTCTCCACAGCCATGCCTCTTTGACATGCTCTCTGACTTCTAACTCATCTACTTAACCTGAGACTAGTTGGGTCACTGTCACACCTTACCACTCTTCTAGCTTCAGGAGGGAAAAAAAAAGTTTTCGTTAAAAACTTGGACTTTATTTTAGCTACAAGTCCTAGCCCCACTCTCTTTATTAACTTGAAACACTGAAATCTGGTTTCTGGGTAAAGTCAAACATTTCCTCGCCAGGGACACTTGGTAAACTGCCCTCCGTGAGGTCATGTGTCACTTTGCTCAGTCCCCTCATCCCTGCAGGCCGTTTCCTACTATTTTTCTCAGCACACCCAGAGAGCCCGCAGTCTCACCCTGTGCAGAGCCAGACACGATATGGTTCAGAAGCACACAGAGAGCTGGAGCTGCCTGCTCCACCTGCTCAGCCTCCCGAATGAGACGAGCAGGCAGATTAAATCAAGCTAGGCTGGAAGATCACCTTGGGATCAAAAAAAAGATTGTTTGTGAACTCATTCTATTTTCACTGCCTAAAGAAAACTTAGAGATTTCTTTAGTCAGAATCTCCTAGCGCCGGTGGCAAATTACAGACAAGATAATTAATCTGTTCCTTGCTGTCAGTGGCCTTCCCCCTCAGTTCAGTTCAGTCGCTCAGTCGTGTCTGACTCTTTGCAACCCCGTGGACTGCAGCACGCCAGGTCTGCCTGTCCATCACCAACTCCCAGAGCTTGCTCAAACTCATGTCCATTGAGTCCGTGATGCCATCCAACCATCTCATCCTCTGTCATCCCCTTCTCCTCCTGCCTTCAGTCTTTCCCAGCATCAGGGTCTTTTCCAATGAGTCAGTTCTTTGCATCAGATAGCCTTCCCTCTAGAGGGACTCAGAGACATGACACCTCCAAACATGGGAGAAGTTCTCAGGGTCATGTGAGCAGCCCTTTGGAGCATCGCCTACTCAGGACACCCCCACCTGAGGGTCCCAAGGGCTGTATCCAATCCCACCTCCCCACCATCCCGGGGTCTCACATCTACCCATTTCACCTGCTGCCAAATCACTGTAGCCAATGTCACTCACACATCCCAGGCCTGTGTGGTCACACCCATCGTTTCATCTTTACAACACTTTCCTGATTGCTGTGTCCCTGGGAGTCCCCTGAAGATAATTCACTAAACTATCTGAGGTCCACCAGCAGGAGCAAGACAGGAGAGGCCCAGAGCTGCTGGAGGCCACCTCTCATTGTCAGATTTTCAGGACAGTCTACCCCGATGCTCGCGTTCACTCCGTACTTGAGGATGCCAACAAGGAAGGGAGGCAAAGAATTCCAGATGAAGAACTGACGCACAAAGCTACCAGGCTCATGGATGAGTCTTTACAGTGCTGCTTCTTCATGAAATGTGGTTCTGTGTCAGTTTGGTAGATAAAAGACCAGAGTCGTGAGACAGCATGCTGTGTCCTGATGGCAGAGATCACTCTGTGCTGTGGAATGAACCCTGACATGCAGAGGCTTGACAATCTGGGCTGAACCCCAAAGTGGAGAGGCTTGACAGTCTAGGCTTCTCTCCTGTCCACCTCAGATGGATAGTACCATGACTTGAGAAACAGGTCTGATGGAAGCTCCCATGTTCTGCGGCTCCACCTCCTGGACCACAAGTCCCCGAAAGCAGCGTGGCCTGGCTGGCTAAGAAAATGCATGACCAGAGCAAAGCCACCCTTCTGGACTGCAGGCTATAGGTAACTTCATTCCCAGCACATTGGCCAGAGGTGGCCGCCTCTCCCCACTGAGAGGCAAGCATTCTGAGAAGAACCAGGAAGCACAAGGACAGAAAGAGGCAGTAAAGAGACATTCAAGGACATCACAGTTCAATGGAGGAGATGCAAGACAAGAAGTGCTAAAGCAAAAAGAGGAGCCTCCTTCCAGGGAACTAGCGGATGGACTGATTTATGATTCTTAGGAACCAAGAAAAGGTTATGTCATGGGGCTGAGTACTGGTGCATGACCAGGGCTCTTAAGTGAAAGGAAACCATCTGAGGAACACTTCCTCATGTCTTTGCTGTTGGCTGTTCAGGCGTGGGGAGGAGGGGGAAGAGGATAGGAAACACCGGAAGGGGGCTGTGAGATAGTCCTCTGAGCTGGTGGTCCCGGGACCCCTGCTTTCTTGTTAGGAGGAGAGCACATTTCAAATTCCAGCCCCTCCCTGGAACATCCATTACCGCCCTTTCTCCCTTGCTCTGTGAATTCTTTACTGATGCAGATGAGACAGTTCATAAAAATGCATCATGGACCCATTTAAACTATATGATTAACTGCTAATATGTGATATTAACTTGGAGGATTTTATGGAGATTAGCATGTATAATTATATCTAATGGTATATGATAATTACCTGTTTGGTTGCATTTTAAAGTATGATGACTTGAGAACATTCATCAATCCATATATGGCTCCAAGACTGATAAAAATTGCAACTCATCTTAATTGTTTTTAAAGTAATCAAACTTACCTCTTTGCAGCCTAAAGGAGACTGATTTCATGAAGACCATGTTAATCATATGGGCTTCCCTGGTGGCTCAGACAGTAAAGAATCTGCTCCTAATGCAGGAGACCTGGGTTTCAATCCCTAGGTTGGGAAGATCCCCTGGAGAGGGGCATGGCTATCCACTCCAGCATTCTTGCCTGGAGAATTCCATGGACAGAGGAGCCTGGCAGGCTACAGTCCATGGGGTCGCAAAGAGTTGGATGCCACTGAGCGACTACCACTGTCATGTTAATAATACAGTGATTGGAAAACTAATTGAAAACCCTTCCATTTTTTTTTAATGGGACATTCTGATCAATATCTTTCAAATGGTCAGTGAAGTGCGAAAGGACTGTTTCTACATTTCAGATTCAACATGCAAAAATTCAGCCGGGGTCCTGATTTGTGTAGATGGTTGGTGTACGGTGGTCTCCCTGAGGAAGCTCCTGAAATGAGGAGGGTAGATGTTTGCCCAGAACTTGTCTTCCTAACCGGGCAGAGAGTGGAGGCTTCCCATGTCAGGACGGAAATGCTCACAGCTTCCCTGGCGCCCTTGCCTCCCTCTGCTTTTCCTTGGACTCTTCCCGGCCCTCCAGATGCCCTTCTGTCTCCTCCTGCTCAGAGGAATGGATCCAGTTACAAACATGTGATTCTCCTGTCACATGACAAAAGCTCTATTTGCCGCTCTACCCAGGCATAGTGCTAGTTGATCTTTAGGTTCACCTTGGGTCTATTTTCTCTTGTAAAATATTTATTTGTTTGTCTGTGCTGGGTCTTAGTTGCAGCATGTGGAATCTAGTTCCCTAATCAGGGATCGAACCCAGTCCCCCTGCATTGGGATCAGAGTCTTAGCCATTAAGTCATCAGGGAAGTCCCCCTTGGGCCTGTTTTTACATCCCCTTACTCCTGTGTTTTTGCTGTGTCCTCCAAATGACCCACCTGGATATGAATCCTAAGTGATATACATGGTGACCTGCAGCTCACCATACAGTTCAAGTCCCCTTCAGCTCTGAGTTATGCAGATCTACATGTTGGACCATGCAAATTGGGCAAGACCAAACTCTGTGATGTATTACGCATAGAATCCTAGGTCCTGGGTACCCCAGCCCCTGTCACTTTCCCTGTGCTATTCTAGCAGAGAGGACGAGAATATAGAAGTCAGGAGCCCCCCGGCCCTTTGCCTTGAGAACTCAGGCTGAGAGCCAGAGGAAGCGTGGGCTCCTGAAGGTCGACCCTGTCCCTGCACTCACTTGGGAGATGTGGCCACTTGGATTTGGGGCTGGCAAGTAGGGGGCAGGCCAGGTAGCGTGTGGAGGACAGACACACAGCTGATGTGCAGAGCACCTACAACAGGAAACACACTTCCCATATCCTTCACTGGGTCTCTTGAATTCTGGTGACGTCATGTATATTTCATATAAGCTGACAGGAAAGCTCAAACAGGAAATGTTCAATGTTTTTAGAGTGCTCCCTCATCTTATTCTGAAGCTGTCAATAAAATTATGATTTCAGTGTCTTTACAAAAACTCCACATTTTTTTTTGCATCATAAGTCAGGCCTCAACCAAATACATCATTTCCTATTCGCATGAACACTGGTTTACTAAAATGAAGTGAAATATAATAGTATGAAAGACATCTCTGTTGAAAAAAAGTCCATGCTCAACTTTCTAATTATTAACATGATTACTTTTTCCTGCTGCAATTTAAAGATACTAATAAATTATTAAATTTAACTTCAGTTGACTAAAGTGCTTAATTAAGAGGGTATGTAGATTTTATGTACATAATCGAAGTTTCAAGTTGAAGACAAATTTTCTAGTTAAGTGAAAGTGTTAGTCACTCAGTCGTGTCTGACTTTGCAGCCCCATGGACTGTAGCCCACTAGGCTCCTCTGTCCACGGGGTTTTCCAGGCAAGAATACTGGAGTGGGTAGCCATTCCCTTCCTCAAGAGATCTTCCTAACCCAGGGATTGAACCTGGGTCTCTTGCAGTGGAAGGCAGATTCTTTACTGTCTGAGCCACCAGGGAAGCCCAATTTTTTAGTTGACTCCATCTGAAAATGAAGACACTTTATTTTTTATAGTCACTGAACGTTCATGAAGCGAGAATCTGGGTGGCAATCTCCAAAAGCGAGATACAAATCAAAGACGAATGGGGTGTAACTGCTCTGTTGTGAGCCCTCAGGAAAACATGCTGGCTCCTCATGAGACAAAAGGGAAAAGAAGATGTAATCTCAAGTCAAAGGCAGGACCATTTAATACTAGAGATGTGTTCAATGGATACAGAAGATAACTGCTATATATCAAACTGAGGATGCTGCCAAGAATATATAGATAAACCAGGCTACGATGCCTGTCCTCAGGCAGGTTGCAGTCTGGTGAGGAAACTGGATAAGAGTTCCGTGCTCTGAAGCCATGGTGTCACCGTGAGAGGATCGCAGAGCTGTGGATACAATAGGGCTCCCAGCTGGGAGGGAGGGCCCCATGGAGTGAGGACAGCTCTTGAGCAGGCCGAGAATTGGGGCGCCTTTTACAGTTTTGCTGGAGGAGGAGGGGCAGGCTGCCTGATGCACAGTCAGTTGGGTTGAGTGGAATGGAGATCAGACTGGCAACATGGCGAACAAAGTGCAGAAGTGGTAATCCATACAAAGCGCCAAAGAGAACAAAGACACTAGTGTTCGTGTCACAGGTAATAAGAAGACAAGCTGAGATGCGAGGATGCTGCCTTGTCGTTGAGATTCTTAGATTTTTACTTTAAATAGTGAGAGATTTTTACCTTATCCATAGCTGGTAAAGTAGGTAAGTGAAGACAGATGGGGTTCCTAACCCTACTGTAAAATATGAATAATATTAGGAATACTGCTGAAAGTGAAAGCCACTCAGTCATGTCTGACTCTTTGTGACCCCATAGACTATACAATCCATGGAATTCTCCAGGCCAGAATACTGGAGTGGGTAGCCTTTCCCTTCTCCAGGGGATCTTCCCAATCCAGGGATCAAACCCAGGTCTCCCGCATTGCAGGTGGATCCTTTACCAGCTGAGCCACAAGGTAAACCCAAGAATACTGGAGTAGATAGCCTATCCCTTCTTCAGAGGATCTTCCCAACCCAGGAATCGAACTGGGGTCTCCTGCATAGTAGGTGGATTCTTTACCAACTGAGCTATCAGGGATATAAGGTATTTAAAACTTCTTTTAAGTTAGTTAAAAAAACATAGCAAGTCAGGAAGATGCAAGAGGTCAGACAGGTGAGTGTGAGCAGAGTTTCAGGATGAGAAGCTCATGATCAGCACCACCCTGAGGTCACACCAAGTCCAGTGAATCTGACGTCAGGTCCCCACAGGGCTGGTGATCACATTTTACCCCACACCTTGAAGAGGAGAACCTACAAAGACAACCATTCACCTAAAATTAGGGTGCTTGGAATAAGAGCCATATGATGGTAAATTTCCCCAGAGCCCAGAAGGTGTGAGGAACTTGGAGAGTGTTCTGAGAGGAAGAAAAGCAATGTCTCCTGAGAAACGAGAGCCCTAGAAGTCTCTCGTGTTTTCGTAAGCATGCCTTGTGCAAAACAGGAGAACGCAAACCATCCAGACAGTGAGCTAGCAGGCTTCATGTCTGCAGGCTGGACACGTGAGAGTCTTCACCTGCTTTTTTCTTTTTCATCTTCTGACCTGCTGTTAATAGTGCAGCTTCTCATCTTCAAGATCTTGTTCCTGCCAGGGCTGAGTTCACTTACGATTTATCTCCACTATTTCATTTCAGTCTCACCCACTTCAAAGTCTGCTACTGATCTGCAAGTCCTTTAAAAATGGATCATTTCTTTGCTTTCAATCAACTCCTCAGAAGCTGTCCCAGCAGATGATTCTAAGCCATGTTTCAGATGGTCTCCATAGAATGTCTCCTCTGCCATATTTTGTTAAAAGATTGAGCTCCTCCTTCTCAGATAATAACTGCGTAATCCGCCTCTCTCGGGGGTTTGCTTCTTAGGAAAAGTCCCAGAAACAGTGGCTCAGCACCTGGGAAGCTCTAAAATCATCCCAGACTGATTGCTTTCACTTAATTCTTCCTGCCCGCTCTGCTTGGAAGATAGAGACACAAACCCATTGACTCGGGTGTAGTCTGAGCCAACCAGCATACACAGAACATATGCTATTGCCTTAATTTTTTTAAAGTTTATTTCATTGAAGTATAGTTGATTACAATATTATGCTTATTTCCTCTGTACAACAAGGTAATTCGGTTATACATACATACATACATATATATATATATATATATATATATGTGTGTGTGTGTGTATATATATATATTTTTTTTCATGTTTTTCCATTGTAGTTTATCATAGGATATTGAATACAATTCCCTGTGCACTACTGTAGGACTTGTTGTGTATCTGCATCTGCTAATTCCAAACTCCCAATCCATCCTTCCCCCTTGGCAACGACAAGTCTGTTTCCTATGTCTGTGAGTCTCTTTCTCTTTCGTATGTTTGTGTCATATGTAGATTCCACATGTAAGTGATGTACTAAGTTGCTTTAGTCGTGTCTGACTCTTTGTGCTCCCATGGACAGTAGCCTGCCAGGCTCCTCTGTCCATGGGATTCTCTAGGAGAGAACACTGGAGTGGGTTGTCCTTTCCTTTTCCAGGGGATCTTCCCAACCCAGGAATTGAATCCATGTCTCTCAAGTCTCCTGTGTTGGCAAGCAGATTTGTTACCACTGTGCCACCTGGGAAGCCCCCATGCAAAAGTGACATCACATGGTATTTGTCTTTCTCTTTCTGACTTACTTCATTTAGCATGACAGTCTCTAGGCCCATCCATTGTTTCTGCAAATGGCATTATTTCACTCTTTTTTATAAAAGATGTTTCAAAATTGTAGAGTTGGAATCACAGGCAGTAGAGGCAAATAATCCTGAAGAAGACTGAGAGAAAAACAGGAGTTCTAGAAGGAAAAGAAGATATTAATGGACTTTGAAAATTTCCCAGACATGCCTCAGATAAGGAAAATAATGAGTTGTAAGAAATAAACAGAAATAAATGAGAAGACATTAAAGCATCCTAAACCTGTTGATCAAAGGGATTCTAGATGATACTAGAATAACATCTTTAGATAATATATGAGAAATGTCCACCATCATTCAAAACCATATTCAAAACGTGAATATGTGGTTATTTGGAAAATATACCCCAGCCTCACACTCCATATGAAAGAATTCTTGGGGAAATACTGACACCAAATAGCAAATGCATTATAATAGCGAGCTCTGGGTGGGCAATAAACAGATATTCTACAAATGGAAACAAAAATGAAAGTTAGAATGACAATCTAGGAAAATGTTAACTTGAGAATTAAAAGCACAAAGAAATAAAGAGGGACTTTCTTTTTTCATATGTACCAAACCATACGAACCTAAGCAAATAAAGAAAAAATTAAACTGTTAATATTATAATTTGAGTGAGATATTTTAAACTGCTTCTTTGAGATTTGGACAGATTTAAAAGACAAAAATAATTCCATGAAATAACTAAATAATAGTAAAATAAGTATGTATGGTTTAGTTGGTGTATATGAAATCTCATATTCCTTGAAAAGATTTTTTTAATGCCCATGTTCATGGAACATTTATAAAATAAATTACTTTCTTAGCTCAAAAGAATGCTCAAGTATATAAAAAAAAAACTTTATTGAGTTCATTCTGTGAACATGAACTAATAAGATCAGAAATAATTAATAATATAAAAGGACCAATAATCAGAATCCCTGGGAGACTAAGGAGAACACTCCTAGACAGATAACTCTTGGACAAAGAGAAAATCAAAAGGAAAATTATAAGGATGTAAAAAGTTATGAAGAGGAACTATCTTCACAGCTAAACCTGTGGGACAGAATGAAAGCAGTTTTCAGAATAAGAAAAAAATTGACATGAAATATAGTCATTATTTACAAAGAAAGTTAAAAAATAGAGTTGTATTGAAAAAGACAGATGGAGTCCCAGTTGAGTTTTATGTAACATGAATTTATATAACCTTCAAGAGAGAGGCTTCTCAAAGTTAAATTATCTCAGGCCTCGGAACAGAGATGAAAGGCCTCCCAATTCACTTCCCAAAGGCACCATAACTCTTTCAAAATTCTGATAAAGATAGAACAATACAGGAAAGTCATAAATGGGTCTGATTTATGAAGACAGGGGGAAAAAAACTTATTGAAGTATTAGAAATGTATTCCTGCATTATTTTCCTAATTTATGAATGTTTTTTTAGATGAGCATCTAATCTGTCTCATGACAACAAATAAAATGAATAGATGATATATACCTATGATGTCAGATGGTGGTAAGTGAAAATGGAGGAGAATTAAACAGAGGATGTAGACAGAGAGGTCTATGTAGATTTGTCAGAGAAGGAAACTCGCCAGTTGCTAATCAAGACCAGACCAGGTGTTTGTGGCTGAGGAGATGGGTGGGGAGCCTGACTCAGACAGAGGGTGAAGCCAGGGTAAAGCCTCAGGGGCGACACGGAGACATGGACCTGGATAAAAACAACCCCTGGGGAGGGTATGAAGAAGATGTGGTCAGAAAGGTAACCGGGCATTGGGGCAATGATGAGTGTGTCTTTTAAGAAGCTCCTGGAGGGACTTCCCTGTCTGGAAATGGCAGTTTTGTAGTCTTGAGCTACCCTCATAACCTAAAGCTGTGACATTGGAGGAGATTTCCAAGATGGTCTAAATAGGTAAGGGGGAATCCAAGATAAGAGTTGTCTTAGTGGAGCCTTGGAGGTCAGAGACCTGCTCAGAGGGAGATGTGAAATGGAGAAAGGCAGTTTAGACAACTCAGGGGAGCTTTACTCTAAGGAATGGAGAAAATGAGGCAATACTGAGACAGGAAAATAGAGATTTTTATCTGTTTATGATCAGGTAACAGCATGTTTACATATAGATGGGGAAGATTAATCAATGAGAAGAAAGAGGAAGCATTCCTAGAGCAAGTCCCTGGACCAACTGGGGCGAGGGGTCTAAGACGTGTGCTGGAGAGGAGGCAGCTTGGCTGATCTGGACGGGAGGACATGGAGATGCTTGTAGGTGGTCCACGTGAGGGGTGGACACCCTCTTCAGATGGTATTCCACTCCTGAGAGAGACCCAGAGGGATATGATCCACCAGGGTGAAAATGGAGGAAGAGAATGGGAGTTTGAGGAGGGGAAAAGAGAGGGAGGGAGAGAGTGAGAGGACCCCGGGAATTCAGGATGGCGGTGGTGTGTGTGCATGTGCTCAGCAGTGTCCCACTCCATGGACTGTAGCCCCCAAGCTCCTCTGTCCATTGGATTTCCCAGGCAAGAACACTGGAGTGGGTTGCCATTTCCTTCTCCAAGGGAGTTTCCCCACCCAGGGATCGAACCCACATCTCCTGCATTGGCAGACAGATTCTTTACCACTGAGCCACCTGGAAAGGTAAAGGGGAATTCATCTCAGGTGCATTTATTCTTCTCCAGCCACATTCAGCCGGGCAAGTGTGGGCATGGAGCCAACACAAATATGAATCTGCTCGATCATGTGGGTTCCATCATGCAGACATAAAAGATAAAACTTATATAGTGTTAAAACATATTAAATAACATTTCTCTTTAACCATTCCTCTTTGACTTTGTTTAAAAAAAAAAGTATATGTGAACTGTTTAAGTACAATAATAACTATTTACACAAGACAGTTGGAATTATTATTTTAAAGGGTAAAATGCAGAATCTATTTTAATTAAAGTTAGACATTAGAGATGTATCCTTACTATTACAATTATAATTAAATATTGTCTTCAAGGATCTAGTCACTGTAATTAAAGTGTTTAATAAATGGTGTGGCGTTTTCAAAAGATAAAAATACCTCCTTTTATATGAGATGATTCTGTAACTAGAAAATCCAAAAAGCTCTTTCTAAACAATTGGAATTAGTAGAAGAATTCAGTAAGGTGAATGAATATAAGGTAAAATATAAAAGCGGTTAGGGTTTTTTTAGTTTAATAGTGAGAACTTAGAGGAAATCAGCAAACTAACTTCACAAGCAGTGTAATCTACTACCAGACAGTGTGAGAGCCCAGAGAGGCTCATGCCTGCTCAGAAACGCCGGTAAACCTGGATGCTGACAGTGCAGCTGGACCACAGAAAGCTCCGTCCACTGTTCCACCGTCAGCTCACAGGAATTCTGGAGGAATTCAGAGGTAGTGGTCAGAAAGGACCAGAACAACACCTGGACCAACACAGCCCAGCTCCTGGGGCTGAGGGTAACTCAGCCTCCCATCTCAACAGCTCAGCAGAAGGGGCACACCAGGTCTCAGTCCGACCTTCCACACCTCATAGCAAGCATTCAGTTAAAAGTAATGGGGAAAAGGCAAGGAAAAAAGACACACACCATCTTCATGAGACCACAGGGCCAGCGAATCAGACTCCAGTGGCCCCGCAGTTGTCACCCTCAGACAGTATCTTTAAATAACGGAGACTCATGAGTTACAGGCTCTGGTGGAAAAGGCAGACCATGGACGTGAAGAGATGGTGGATTTCAGCAGAGATGGAAATTGTAAGAAAGGGTCAAATACCATGCTAACCCAAAAATGTGAGTTCCAGGATACCACAGGTGAAAATGCACTTAACAGACTTGTCGGTGGACTCATTGCCCCCAAGGAAAGGATCCTTGGACCTGAAGCAACATGGCGATGGACATTAGCCGAACCGAATATACAGATGCAGAGAATAATAGTGAAAATCCAGTCGGTAACATTTAATAATTGTTCTTTAACAATCCACCTGCAAGGTTGTCCATGTCCAACAGTGTCTCACTGGACACTCCTTGCCTTTCCACTTATGCCCGAGCATAGCTGCAGAAAACAAGAACTGATGCCCTTGAGCAGGAACACTTGAAGGATCAGCTTTAACCTAAAACAGTTAGAAGTCACTCAATATAGAGCCTGCCTACTCGTATCTGCCAAGGCAGGAAACAATGCATACAATTTCCTGCCCCCCCCCAAAGCAAGGGCATTTATATGAGTATATTAAGTTTTATTCTCATCACTCACATTCTCACCACACGCAGATCTCACTTTCCTCACCAGCACGCAGACCAGGTCCAGCTCCAGCCTTTGGTGACGTAAGCCTCCATTTTGTTGACTGTAAGAAGGAAATGACAATAAATATAAGACAGTGTAAGTAGAGAACCCCTTCTAGCTCCCTAGAAGCTCAGGACCGCATAGGCTCCTGATAAATGGATGCTCTTGCTCTAGCTTGGACTGAAGTTATTTTTACTAAGATGGGGAAACAGTGGAAACAGTGTCAGACTTTATTTTTTTGGGCTCCAAAATCACTGCTGATGGTGATTGCAGCCATGAAATTAAAAGACGCTTACTCCTTGGAAGGAAGGTCATGGCCAACCTAGAGAGCATATTTAAAAGCAGAGACATTACTTTGCCAACAAAAGTCTGTCTAGTCAAGGCTATGGTTTTTCCAGTGGTCAGGTATGGATGTGAGAGTTGGACGGTGAAGAAAGCTGAGCGCCGAAGAATTGATGCTTTTGAACTGTGGTGTTGGAGAGACTCTTGAGAGTCCCTTGGACTGCAAGGAGATCCAATCAACCCAACCTAAAGGAGATCAATCCTGGGTGTTCATTGGAGGGACTGATGTTGAAGCTGAAACTCCAATACTTTGGCCACCTCATGCGAAGAGTTGACTCATTGGAAAAGACCCTAATGCTGAGTAGGATTGGGGGCGGGAGGAGAAGGGGATGACAGAGGATGAGATGGTTGGATGGCATCACCGACTCGATGGACATGGGTTTGGGTAGACTCCGGGAGTTGGTGATGGACAGAGAGGCCTGGCGTGCTGCAATTCATGGGGTCGCAAAGAGTCAGACACAACTGAGCAACTGAACTGAACTGAACTCAAATGATAAAGGTGCCCCAGCATCACAGATTGTTCCCAAGTTACAGAGCCTCGTTCCTTGGAGAGCAAGATGAACACCCACCTGTCTGACCTGGTACAGGTGAGTCATCCCCCCATCAGGAAGTCACAACAGGTCCTGTGAGATTGGCTGTCAGCTCTCCAGGCCCTGGATTTTCCTACTGAATACGTGCGACCTTCTAAAAGCCTCCTCGTATTCACTTCCATAAGAGAGCTTGTAAGAGGAAATGGAAATTTCCAAATATATTTTTCATAAGTAAATCATGCTAGCACTTACAGATAAATAGGTGGAAAGTATATACCAGTCCACTTAATTATAGTGATGATACTATCCCATTAAGCTTCTGTGAAGTCAGAATACGTAAAAATTCTAATAACATCACCAAATATGAAAGTTCTGATCTGATTCCCTCTTGTTCTTTGTCCTCATTGAACATTAAATATGCAATATTGTGTTTAAAAATGATTCGGGGCAAAAGGCAGAGTGTTAATGATCGGACATATCAGAAAGAGTCATGTAAATATAAAAGTAATAATTAATTTCAACCACAGAAGAGCAGATTAATCACTTGTGCAAACTTAAAATTGCACGTAATTTGTCAATGTTTATGTCAGGAAAGCTCTAGAGTAGCTTCGGATCCACACACCTGCATTAAAATTACTTAATGATATTTCAAATGATATTAATCAAATATGATGAATAGAGAAGAGAATAGAATTGTGGTCCATACAGCAGTTTTCATAACTGAGATGGCTCCAAGCACTTGGAAAATGAATGACCAAGGTGAGCAGTGGCTGGTAAACACTGTGAGGTCACAGGCCGCAGTAGCCCACAGTCACCCTTGCATCCCAGAGCTCATCTTCCTACTTCAATGCAGCCTCTTAATGTCAACATCTTTAACAGGCATGGAAGAAGCAGAGGAAGTCTTATAAACACATTGTTATGAAAAGGAGCTATGTTGGGGCAAAAAAACTCAGTCTGGTCCATCTAACCAGCATGGAATCCCCACTCCATCTCTCCAGAGTGATGAGGAATGTGTGACCTCACCAAGCTCTTACTCTTCTTTCTTGTTCATCTCATCCAAATCAGTAGGTTTCTCATGGCATTGCCATTTCTTTATTTAGAACGGGGTCCCCAACCTCCAGGATCTAATGCCTGATGATCTGAGGTGGAGCTGATGCAATAATAGTAGAAATAAAGTGCACAATAAATGTAACACACTTGAATCATCCTGAAACCATGCCTCTGCTCCCGTCTGTGGAAAAACTGTCTTCCATGAAAAGGTTGGGGACTGCTGATTTAGAAAACAATTTTAGAATTTTAATTGCCATTGAGCACAAGCAAATAATTTTAGTGAAATTTGCTATAGTATAGCTCCCATACTAAAAAGTGGACAAGTCACAAAAATGTGCACAACTGACATACACGAAGTGAAAAATTCTCCCGAAGCAAATGCATCCATGTCACCCCCATGCAGATCAGGAAATAGAACACCACTGTCAGCCCCAGGTCCCTGCCCTCCCCCAAAGGCTTCGGCTATCTGGACTTTAACATGTGAGATGAGTCTCTGTATTTCAAAATTGTTAGGAAGTTTCCCAGTGTTTGAATAGACCACAATCCTTTTATCCCTCCTACTTTTTACATGTGTTGGTTGGTTGGCCCTTGGAGTTGGCATGAAGAGTTCCAATGTGAAGATTCTTGGATGTATCTCTGGGTGAACATGTGTTCTCATTTTGGTGGGATACGTTCCTAGGAGCAGAATTGCTGGTGACACCCTCTGTTTATGTCCTGTTTCAGAATGCAACCACAGAGCAGTTTCACCTGTGGGTATTTCCTTCCACCAGCAGTGGCTGAGAGCCCAAGCCGTTTTGCCTGCTGGCCAACCTGCATTTCAGCCACTTCTCGCTGGCTGTAAGTTGCATTTCTTTGTGATTAATGAGGTGGACACTTTTTCATATATTTATTGGCTGTTTATAGAACCTCTTTTGTGAAGTGACTGTTCAGTTCTCTGGAGTGTATTTCCATGGGATTGTCTGTCTTTTTTATTGATTTGTAGAACTTCTTTATATATTCTGGACATAAATCCTTGGTGCCATTTGAATTGCAAATGTCTTCTCCCAGTCTGTGGCTTGCTCTTTCACTCTGCTAATGGCATCTTTTGATGAAAGTTCTTAATCATACGAGGGCCAGTTTACAAATTTTCCCTTTATATTCAGATCTTCTTTTTAAGAACTCTTTACTCACTCCCAAGGGCATGAAGATATCCTCACATTTTCTTTTAGGGTTTTTTGTTTTCCTTTCACATTTGTGTCTATAACCCATCTGGAATTCATTTTTGTGAATGATATGAAATAGAGTCAATATAATTTTTATTTCATGGAAACAATGGTGAATAAACCACAGTGACTGACTTCAGAGACCTTGTTGTCTAATGAGGGAAGAGGACAATTGGACAATTACTTACAATATAGTAGGTATTTCTAAATAATACTGTAATGAGAAAAGGAAATGTTTGTCTTCAAACTGAATTTTGAGATTGCACGCATGGGCCTGAGGAAAACAACTTCTTTGGTCTGTCTGGTAACGAGCGGCAGGTTTCCTGGCTTAGGCACTGTGGACATTTTGGAGAAGGGAGAGCAATGTCATTCAGCACAGACATTGATGCGGCAGTCCTGCCTTCTTCCGAGGGTGAATCCAGGCATGGATGTCCTGGGACAATAGAAGGAGGTGTTTCAGTAGAGATGATGCTGGAGCAACATGGCATTGCAAATGCCTCCTATTTCCTTAACAAAGAAAGAATCATTATGTCTTCCACGGGGTTATCAAATCCATCCAGGCTCAGAATCAATCATATCTGATATTTTGAAACTTTTCTAAAAGGTGCCCACATGCCAAATTTAAAACATTTAAACTACCGAATAGCTTTGTGAGAAAACATCTTTGCCATCGTTGTGTAGTTTCTGAATTTTTCAGCAGTGAGTTATTTCTCCTGACCATCTGATGATTTAGTCCTTGCTTTTTCACACTGTTTTCATCTTAGGGTTGAAAAAAAAGTACATGTCTTTTCAGTCCAATTAATAATTAAACTCCTTGAAGGAGGGACATCTTTGTGTTCTTCCATTCTTAGACGCTATAATAGACAGTTAATGAATATCTGTGCCTTAATTATTATTTGAAAACACTGAACTCATTCCTGCCCACCAGGCCCCCAAATGTAGCATATTGTGTAACTGATATCCAGCTAAGGCTGGTCCACAGACGAGCTGTGATCACTGTGGTTGGTGTCCAAACTCGTTCTCTGGAAAACCTCCTTGTATGTGGCCCTAAAGGAGCCTGCGTAGTTACGTGCCATGTGCCATCATCGATATACGACACTCACAGGCCAATGATGTGATGTGTCAGGCAAAAGAAGAAAGGTCTAAATTGTGGGGAAATACCTGAGCGTGACAGGATCCTTGCCTGGAAGGAAAAGAGAGGGCAGAGCAGGCAGTTTCATTAAGGCCAAAATGAAAAGGTGCTAGAGTCTTAAAAGCATGGCAATTTTTTCCTTTCACTTTTGAACATAAAATGGGCTAATGTGTTGAAGAAAGTACCCGGTTATCAGTGTTACCATGAAATGGAAGTGGAGGGGCATTCATCATCATAGTGTATGTGTGGGTCTGTTTCTGTGTGCCTATGTGTATATATATGTCTGTGTTACTGTTTGTGCACATGTGTGTGCTTGTTTCTGTCTGTGCATATGTGTCTATTTGTTGCTGTGTTGTCTCTCTGTGTCTGTTTCTGTGTTGCGTGTTTGTGTGTGTCTGCATGTTGCTATGTTTATGCCCGTCTACGTGTGTCTATGTCTCTCTGTGTTGCTGTGTTTGTGCTTGTGAGTGTGTCTGTTTCTGTGTTGCTGTGTTTGTGTGTGTGTCTGTCTATATGTGTCTATATGTGTCTATGTTTGTGTGTCTTAGTTCAGTGAAAATCTTTTTATCTTGTTAAGGCACAAATACTTCTTCACTTTTCCTTTCACAATATCTGCACATTTTAACTGATGTCTAATTTCACTGTTGAAGGTGAAACTGCTCTACTACTATCTGATACTTGGTGTTAGTTACTGTCATTCTTGGAATTATTTAAAATTCCACTGAAGGTACAAACATGAACTGAGATTTTTTTGAGGAACTCAAGCACACAGAATTGAGATCTGAAATCTGCTAGTCTGTGCAGATACACCCCGAGACAGGAAGTGAGGGTTTGGGTTGCTTTAGTGGAAGGGAAATGACTCATATCTTGCTGGTATGTATTTAGTGTCCTAAATTAGTTTCCTGTTGGTTTAAAGCCTAATATTGATATGGTTATATGAAACTTTATTATACTAAACTGCAATTTGCCTGTTCCCTTTTCCTACCTGTCATTCAATCACTGCACTTTAAGTACCTGTTAAGACATACTTAGTACATAAATTAAAGTCTTATAAAATCTGAGCTGACTTCATAGAACATGCTCATGTGGAAAATGTTGCACCGTCAGCTAAGTAAGAACAAAGGTCTCAAAACCATCGGGTTTGGAGACAAAGCACAAAGAGCTTTGGGATGACATTGCAAATGAGCCCATTTGACCCTCCTGGAAAATGAATATATATTTACACCAAAAAGTATTTCAGAAGTAAAATTATTTTTATGCTCTGCATCTCTACTTATTGTCATATACTTATATGTCATATGTCAAAATCATAAGGCAACTTAATATTGCCTAAAAATAAATCTCAGAGTGAAGGCTATAGTTAAGTATTCTTACTAGAAACTGAGGAAAAAAACCGAAAGTTTCCACATATGTATATACATAGAGAACATTTTAAAATTCTTGACTGATTTGCACTAAATGTCCATGAAATCTTCCTGACATTTCTCCTGAGGTCCCTTCACAAGAGAGCATCTAAGAAACAAAGATGAAGAAAATAACAGGCCCTGCCTATCTGGCTGCTCTGCTGCTGGGCGAGGTGGCTTTGATGACCCAAAGTTGACCATAGGAAAGCGCCCCATGGATGGAGGGTGTGGGCCAGCATTTGATGTGCAAGTGGGCTCTGGCTTTCAGGCACCTTCGTGATGGTAGCGGCTTTACAAAATGCAACGGCCAGCAATTTTCACCTGAAAGTGAACAATTGCAAACCTAGTTTAAGAAGCAAAATTATCCCTTGCAAAATTGGAAAACATTATTTCTGGGTGTGTCTGTGAGGGTGTTTTGGGGAGATATTAGCGTTTGAATCCGTAGACTTAAGGGAGGAAGAGGACACTCCCCAATGTGCTAGGTGTGACCCAAACACGGAGCAATAAGGCCGAGGCTGGCCAGCTTGCTGTCTGCTGGGACTGGACATCCATCTTTTCCTGCGTGGACCGCCAAGGTCCAGTTTTCCAGGCCGTGGGCCTCAGGCTGGAAGTTGCACCACCACCTTTCAGGTCTGTAGAACTTCTGACTTGGACTGAATTACATTCCTGGCTTTCCTGGGCCTGCAGCTTACAGATGGCGGACAGTGGAAATTCCAAAGTGACGTGAGCTAGCTCCCATAATAAATATCCTCTTTTGTCTCTCTGTCCTACTGGTTCTGTTTCTCTAGGGAACCCTGATCATATATTCAGACTGTTGGAAGAATTCCTTTCTTCCCTGCTGTATATCCCTGGCTTCTAACTCCCTACCAGGTAGAGGCTGCCCTCAAGTCCTAGAGGGACAACCCCTGGTCCCCAGCCGTGTGGTAGCACTCTTCTCCAAGGTGGTCTCTGGTCCAAGACCAAGTCCTGAAGAACAAGACACCCCACCATCTTGGCCACACGCAGTAACCTAATCGAGAAAGTGACATTCGTCATCTGTGCCATTCTCTCCTGCTTACAGACACGTTACAGGTCCCACCCACACACAGACAAGGGGACAGAACTCCACACTGCATGATTCACTGGGGTCACCTAACAGTTTGTTACTCAGTATTCAAGAACACCAGATAAACTACAGGGGGTTGTGAGCCCCACACTGCAGAGCTGCAGTTGAATTCTGCCTTTAGATCATTTTGAAGTCAAAGCACCAAAATACATGTTTTAAGTTTTCCATTCAGATCCTATAGTATTTGTTTTCTGAATCATAATCCAACTGCTTCCTTACTGGATTACTATCATCTCATTAAAACCCACACGTTTGACAACGCGACCCCCTTGTACTTCTTTCCTTCATGAAGAAAGCTGCTCCAAAAATAACAATAAACACAGGGAGCTCACCAAAGTGGTGGTAGCATGTTGGGTTACTAATTTGTTTCCCCTTACTATGCATAGGGAGAGTTTTATTTCTGTAATGGACAGCTTTAGAGAAGGTGTCTCCATCGTGGAAACAAACTCACCTTTGATGATCTTCATTCAGTGGCACATGGCTATGGATTTATCTTTGAGCAGAACTTTATGATCCAAGGCTTCCCTGGTGGCTCAGACAGTAAAGAATCCTCCTGCAATGCGGGAGACCTGGGTTCGATCCTGGTAGGGAAGATCTACTGGAAAAGGAAATGGCTACCCATCCAGCATTCTTGCTTAGAGAATTCCATGGACGGAGGAGCCTGGTGGGCAACAGTCCATGGGGTCAGAAAGAGTTGGACATCACTGAGCGACTACACACTTTATGATCCAAAGCAATAAATCTACACTTGGGTTCCTCAAGGTAAAAGTGCTACATCTTGGATAAAGGGGTTTAGAGATGGGGGATGGGAAGTGTATCCAAATCAAAAAGAATTGTGAAAAGCTGAATTTTAGGAAAACTCCAACAAAACACTACATACCTGTCAGAAGGGCCAAAATCTGGTCCCCACCTCCTTGCTGGCATCAGCTGGTGGCAGTTCTCAACTCTGGAGCCCCCAAATCCCAGCCTGGGTGCTCCTCTCCATCTTCACATGGAGCCTCGGGGAAATCCCTTCACAGTCTCTCTCCTGCCACAAACGTTTATTCAGAGAAGCCCAGTTCTTTCCAAGGGTTCACTTGTTTAGGTGAGGTTCACCCGGGATAATCCCCTGTCTTAAAATCAAGGTGCATAGAACCTAACACAATCACGGGAGAGCTAGCCCATCATTTTCACAATCCTGGTGATTCTATGAGGCTTGGATCAGCAGAGGGGAGGCTTGGGGCATCTTAGAATTCTGCCTACCACAGTAGTCCAGGAAATACGGTCTTCATTCTGGGTGACTTAAAGGGGACTCAGAGTGTTTTGAAGAGCCAGCAGGCTCTGCCAGAGAGATTATTCCTGTGCCTGGCTTCATTCATCATTAGGGTTTGAAAGGAATGATGGCTGTCTCTGCTGCTCTCAGTGAAACATTTGATTAAAACAGAGAAGAGGCCAAGAAACACTGTCTTCCGCTAATCACTGAGTTGTCTTTCCCAGAACCAGTGAGGGTTCAGATGGCTCTTTGACAGGCCCACAACTGTGCAGCCATCTTATCATTTGAAATATTCTCTTCTAAACATTCTGCTCCTGAGACATGTCACTCCCTCTGTTCTCTCACGTTGGGTTTTAACTTAAGAGAGCATCTTCTATACCATACCAGCTGTACTTTAAAGGAAACTTAGGGTTCTAATGCATGTTAGACCAGGAAATGGCTTGATTCTTCCTGAGACAACAGAGTCATGTTTCCCATAGAACATTGTTAACTGTATTTTTCCAAAGACGGCCACAGCAGCATCTCCTGTCCTCCCGTGTTTTGTGACTTCAACTCCCCTCCCATTCAGAGGCGAAGCTTATTTCTCCAGCATTGAGTCTAGAGGGACCTGAGTCACTGAGTCTGTATAGTAGCTTCGAAAGCAGAAAAGGCCTGTGCCTTTGGGGACCTGCCTTCCGGGATCCTGGTCACACATGTGATGTCCCACTGTATGAGGCTACCATGTTGTGAGGAAGCCCAGCTGTTCACTGGGAGGCTCTGAGGCTGCAGGGAGACAGGTTGCTAGACTGCGCCCTGCCCCTCCTCCCTGTGGTCCAGCACCCACTGCCCTGGGGCTGCAAATATGTGAGGACACAGGCCAGACACGCCCTTCCCAGACCGCTGCAGGCCCCTCCATTGTGGAGGGGGTGGGGTGTTACCAAGAGGAGCTAACCAGAACATTCCACCAGTCAGAACTGACAAACTGATTTCTCTAGACATAACATAGAGAAGCTTGTCTGCTGTAAGGATTTTCAGGACAAAATACAGAATGCATTTGCTATTTTAGTCAAAGACACACTGGGGATCTGAACATGGTCTGCAGACTCCCACAGCTCAAAAGAAGACACAAAAAATCTAACCATCATTTCACATTCACATTTAACAGTATCAGCTCTGAGTCACAACAGGAAGCGAGATCACTGCTGCAATGTTATGTAAATGTATAAATGGACATTTGTGTATATGAAAATTATTTGTGATTTTGAGTTGTAAGTATAAAAACTTGTAAAAGGCAGGATAATGATCATCTAAAATTTTAATAAGTAATAAATAAAATTATAGTAGATCAGGAATTTTTGAGACAAACTTATATTCATTTATTTTTTCTAGTTTATTTGTCCTTCAGGAGTTTTGGAGTCAAAAGCAATTCACATTTGCAGAGTAATGAGCTTGGCCTCTTATTCCTTGATAAATGTTATCTTTTAAACATCTTTAATAAGGTGAAATTGTTGCTATTAATACCCTCCAAGTGGTAATCAGAGACAATGGAGTTTTCCTAAGTATTGATACCTGAAACTAACCTAAGTGTTAATGTGAACAAACCAAAGCGCCTTTGTATGTGTGGATAGACTTTCTCAGGAAAGTCTGATGAGGTTGGAATTTCAGTCTTAGATAAGAATGTCAGAGGGTCCTCTCCACACAGTGAATGGGATTTTGTCTAAAATGAGTTATTAACAAGATGAAAGATATTGTTCTTAACATCTATTTTTAGCAGCCTTTGTCTGAAAAGACCTTAAGCCTATGACTCATGACAAAGTTTAATCCCTTTTCAAATATCGCAAGTGCCGGCTTCATGCATCTTAAACCCAGGACACTTGGAGCCTGGAGCCTCTCTGCCAGGAAGTGGAGCCTCAGCTGGATCCCGCGAGTACTTCTTTTACAAAGTTCCCATACTAATGCAAATATTTACTTCCTTTTGATTCATCACCACTAAGGTTATGGGAAATAGAGTTCAGCAGCCACATTAAATGCAGATGGAAGAAAGAGGGTGGGAGAAAGGAGTGAACTGAAGTCCATCTCTGCAAGAAAGGACGTCCTGGTTACCATTCCAGGCAGTGCTGGATGGTAATTTGATACCATTTTTCACATTAATCCTTTGCTTCTGTAACTCTGCCAGAATGGATGTAAATACTCCAATCCTTGCAGCTGTACTTCTCAATAATTTTTATTCCTATCTCAACATAGGGAAAAATCATTCTCTTAGACTAATAGAGTGACTAGGAAAAAAAAAAAAAAAATTGATTAAATAAAATTTCTGGAATTGAGTGTTTTTAAAACATTTTTTGTTATTTCCAATGTATGAAGATATAAAAACAGTCAATAATTTTGGGGGGAAATTCCCTTATGGAGCATTATATTGATGTATGTAATATAAATTACTGTAATCTGTTTAATTATTAATTAATATAAGTGAAGCCTTTAAAGTACTGGAAACATGATTTGAAATTCCTGGGTATATATCCAAAAAAAACAAAAACACTAATTCATAAAGACACATGCAGTTCAATGTTCATAGCAGCACTGTTCAACTGTTTACAATTGATTCCTTCAGGTTGGTCCAGAAGGAGTATGAATCAGAAGTTGCCCACCCATCTGTTTGTTAGATTTAGTCGCATGGTGCTTCCTTGGGTGCACCTACCCCTGGGCAGAGCCTATACATCCTCCAGTTTCCTCCAGGACCCAACGATTCTTACCATCTTGTATATGACCGGGATCGTTGTTTTATATTATTGCTATTGATATTTCCGTTTACAATCCCAGATGAAATGCAATAGTTCTTACTTTCTCAACTGATGGACATTGTGATGACAGAATTCTGTATTCCAGTGACGAACCCCCAGAACTTTGACGCAAGTTTCCACCAACTTTGCTGTTGCTGTTAAGAAACCAGCCCCCAGTGCCAGTATGTTTTTCTTTCCAAGTAATGCAAATTTGTCCTCCCTCTCTCTGGAGCCTTTAAATATGACCTTTATCCTCTGCATGCTAAAAATTCAGAAAGCTGTGTCTACATGTCAATTCTTTTTCATGGTCTCGTCAGCACAATTTAGTCTAGATGCCCTCCTTTCTTCAGTTCCAGCAAATTCTACTCTGTTTTGTTAACTCACCACTTCCCGGATTCTCTCCTTTTTTGGAGTAGATTCCTACTGACTCATTGATTGACCTTTTAGTTTCATTTCTTCTTTCTTTATCTCTTTGTCCAAAATCTGACAGATTTGTCTAGTTCTTTAATCTCTTCAATGGAATTTTATTTTCCTATTTCTGAAGTACATGCTACTAAAAATTCCAAAAATGTGAACAAAAATGGTTTCTGGCTCATTGATGTCTTCAGTCCCACCCATAAAACAAGAAAAGAAGCTAAACAAACTGAAAATCAACCACTCTTCTTAAATCCATCAGAGAGCTGAGTCACAGGACAAACCATTGGCTCCCCCAAAATGAATGTACAGAAGGTAGTTAGGGAGAATCACTCTCAGATCACCATGAGCAGAAACTTCTTCAAGAACCAGTAACAACTATCGCTTTTAAATTAAAAAAAAAAAAAAATCCAAGAATTCTTTTGGGATTTTTAAATCCCTGCTAATCATAGTCTTTTCTTATTTCACAGAACCATTATCTTGTTGAATCTTTCTAAAGATATTACTAAGAGGAGATGATTTTTAAAATCTTTTCTGTGTCCTTGGTTTTTTATGTGACATACACAATTGGTAACAGTATTTATTCATCCCAGAAAATTTTTGACGGGCACTCCACATGTTCCTCTGGTGACCCTTGGTTGTCTGCCTACACTTGGGAATTGAAGGACTAGTTCATGATAGAATGGGAGGCTGCTCAGAGTTTCTTCTGTAGCCTTTTACATCTATCTCTACATAGTCCCCCCTCACGTGGGCAGATTGACTGTGATGCCTGCTCACCTGGGGAAGCTGTGGTGACTGGAGGGTTCAGCATAGAATGGCCACTTGGGAAGCAGGCAGTACATCTGGGCCAACTCCTCTCCATCCTTAAGAGAAGGAGAAAGGCTTGACCCTAGGGTGTCAACACCAGCAACGGCAGCCCTCACCCTTCCCAAGTTCAGTGAGCATGCATCTCATTTGGCCCCGAAGAAAGTGCCACCCAGGAAGGCAGTGTGTGTCTGTGTGTCTGTGTGTGTCTGCAGTGGCTTATAGAGCTCTTCCACTGACAGTTTTGCGATTCCTGACGTTGGTCTCTGCCCCACTTCCCACTCTCAGTTCCCACATATTTAAGCAACAACAGGAGGGTCTCAGGGACCCTTCAGAAGGGAGCACCTTGCCCCTCCCCTCTTGCTGTTTCCCTTGTGTAGTGCCGCCTGGGGTTAGCTCTGCTTTTCTTTATGCATGGGTCTGAATACTTGCCACATTCTACATGTTTATCAATATTACTGATTGGCTGTTGGCTCACCTTTCCTCCTCTCAGACATTTTAGGAATATTCTTCTTTGGGCTTCTTTATTGTTACTCTAAAGGGTTTTCAGGAAGGAGAGGGAATAATTCCATGTTCCCCTCCTGCTAACTGGAACACAGAGAAATCCATGCAGATCCTGCACCGCATTCTGTGTTCAGTCTCTTTCAGGACTCTTAATGACAGCATACTATTTCATTGAGAACCTGACCATAATTTACTCATTTTCTGATTTTTTATATGTACCCACTTCTCACTTTTTATACTTAGAAAACGTGCTACAGTGAATATGATCTGTTCATGTAGCTTTTGCCTTCATTTCAATTGTTTTCTTTGGATCAGTTCCCAGAAGTAAGATTACTGAGTCAAAGGAGATATTTATTTTCATGACTCAAATGGTTTTCCAAAAGAATGATGTCAATTTACAATGACACCGAAAGTACATGAAAATGATAGTTCTACCTTTTTCACCTCTGGTCACTAAAACTCTTTTAAATATTTGCTTTCTTGTGTCTTCTATATGTTTTAAAGTTTTTGATTAGTTTGTTAAGTCTCTATTACTTTTGCCTGGCTCATTAGCAAAACAAATGGCTTTTAAAAAGTAACCCCTTTAATTTCTTTTTAAAGTGAAGGCATAGACTTTATTCAGATTCTTTTGATTTTAATGTGCTGTACATGTGTGCTAAGTCACAGTAGCCCACCAAGCTACACTGTCCATGGGATTATCCTGGTAAGAATACTGGAATGGGTTGCCATGCCCTCCACTAGGGGATCGTCCCAACCCAGGGGTTGGCAGGCAGATTCTTTACCACTAGTGCCACCTGGGAAGCCCCTTAATGTGCTAACTTTTAGCCAATAAATTCAGTAAAATTAAGTGCTGCACTTTACTCAATAATTTCTACTTTCTCTACCCCTAAAAAAATATCCAATGAAAGTCACTCAGAAAGATCTGCTATCCACTTTAGTGTTCCATTTTCACTAGAAATATATTACTTTTTCTGGTAGTAATAAGCTTTCCTCTCATCTGTGTAATTACAAAACAACAGATGCAAAGGATGAACAAGCCAATTGGCTTTAAAAGCTAATAAATTTCTTTAAAAAAATTTTATGGTATTGACAAACATTATTTGGGACCAAGAAATAATTGGTTAAACAAAATGTTTCTTCTGGCATTATGTGTGAATACTACATATTGTTTTCAAGACAATATAAGACAGATTCTATTGTCTATTACCTAGATTTCACTTAATACCAGATTAGAAACAGCAAACTAGAAAAGCCACTTGAGACTAAAGCAATCATGTTATAAGGACGCTTAGAACGGAAGGGTCAGAAAGAGAGAAAAAAAAAATAATTTCAAATCCTATTGTATAGATAACAACAACAAAACCCTGGCTTTTAAGTAATAATCAACTGAGTCATCCAAAAGCTTAAAATCTGTCCAAATCTCACTTAGAGAAAATTATTTTTAACATATTTAAGAAAATTACTTTTATTTTATAATTCTTGAAGTGAAAAAGTGGTCAACATGAAAATTATTTGTATGGAACATATGTAACATGGATATAAATGAGAAACTTCTTAAGAAATAAGTTCTGTTTAAAAATGTCATTTTATAGAGTTAAAATTTTGGAAATCTTCTTACTGTTTGCCACCAGATGAGTGTATTGGGACTCAATGCTGAGTGGGATTCTTTTTTTCAAATTAATTTATGTATTTATTTACTTTTGCTTGCACTGGATCTTTGTTGCTATACGAAGTCTTTCTCTAGTTGCAGTGAACAGGAGCCACTCTTCAGTGATGGCCTGCGTGCTTCTCATTGCAGGGGCTTCTCTTGTGCAGCATGGGCTTTAGGGGCACAGACTTCGGTAGTTGTGGTGCACAGGCTTAGTTGCCCTGCAGCAGGTGGGATCTTCCTGCACCAGGGATTGAACCTGTGTCCCCTACATTGACAGGAAGATTTTTATCCACTGGACCACTGGGGAAGTTCTTATTCTTTTTTTATTGAAATATAGCTGATTTATAATTTTGTGTTAGTACAGCAAAGTGATTTGGTTATACATATATATATCTATTCTTTTACATGTTCTTTTCCATGATAGTTTATCACAGGATACTGGAGTTTTATTTTATTTTATTTTTTTAGACTTGACAACATATATTTAGTCTATATGCTGACTGGAATTCTACCCAGATGTGTTGATGATAAATTTGGATGGAATAATTAGTAAATAATATATTGTAAATTAATAAATGCTGGATTTGTCCTCAGAGGAATATGTACTTTTTATACATGATGATAGAAAATATAAATAAAAAGGATGTCAAGAGCTGTTATGGGCTGAATATCTGTGTCTGCCCAAAATCCAGATGTTGGAATCCCAGGACCCAGAACGGTGTCAGGAGGCGGTGATTTTGGGAGGTGATGAGTTCATGAGGGTGGAGCCCTTGCAATGGGATTGGCATTCTTACAAGAAGAGACACGGGAAAGCTTGCTTCCACCTCTGCCTGGGCAACCAGGTAGCAGGTCCTCACCAGACACCAGGTTTGCAGGCGCCTTGATCTTGGACCTCCAGCCTCCAGAGCTGAGAGAAATACATTCCTATTGTTTAAGCCCCCATGTCCACAATATTCTGCTATAGCAACCCAAACTAAGACAAAAGCTGAGAGGCAAACATTGACTCAGACAAACAGGAAACTGTCCAGAGAGTGTGTTAGCATCTTCAGATCCCTGCCTTGCCAGGCATCTTAGTGCATTTTATTTCCGAAAACCAGATTTTAAAAAGAAAGACTACGTTATAATTCAGTAGATTGGAAAATGCTAACCAGATGATTTCAGCTTATAGTAGAGGAATGATATGTGAAAATAATTCAGTGTGCACCCTGTCCAAGAAATACACATTTTTGTTGTTGGTGGTGGTGGTCAACATCTTTAAAATTTCTGTTTTTCCACAAATATGCTGCTCACTATGTCCCCAAGCACATCAACACTAATATAAAGATCATATCCATCATCTATGAAAATTATACAAATGAAAATTAAGTTCCATCTGTGGCTGAACTTAAAATTCTTGTCATTGTAAGGATGTTGAAACAGAATACTTACACGCTGATGAAAACAGGAACAAGAGGACAAAATTAGACCTCAGACCGATGTATTTACCCATAACCTATATCAAATAGAAGTGAAGAAAAATTCTGTGATGAAACCCCAACTCAGCAAAGGCTCTCATAAAATCAAGGGAGATACCAAGATGGTCAAATTCCATCACCATGGTTCAAGGTGCACGCTGACATGTAGATAATGTCAGGGTGTTCGCAGAGTCCAGGATGGTCCCCAAGGCTGCCTGCACCTCCCCTGATGACGACAGCTGCCCTCAAGAGTTAGGAACAATAACAGACATGCTTCCCTTATTTTATGGAAAAAGGGTGAGAAAGGAAAGGAAAGCGCTCTCCATCGTGCTCAAGAAGAAACACAGCTGCATCCTCTTCTGACGTCGCTGGAGACCAACAATCGGTTAAACAAAGCCTTCTTCTGGTCTATACCTGATTTCCAAGACAGTCTTATGAGGCAGGGACAGCTACTGACCCATTTTTCAGATGAGGAAAATGAGAGCCAAATCATTTAAGAGATTTGTTCAAAGATGCAATTTGTCCTGACAAATGACAGAGACAATTCAAAACACAGCAAGATTGTCAAAGCCGAAGTTCTTAACTATTATGCTGCATTGCTGCCCCAACGTGTTTGACAGCGTCTGCGTTAGGCAGTCAACTCCTGTTAACAACTAAATAATTGATAAAAGTGAATGAAGATCAGGCATGAATGAATATTTTTTAAACTCTCCAAGGACAAAAGAGATTTCATGCCAGAGGAGACACGGCCTTCCTTCGCATGTTTTTTGAGCAGTGCTTAAAGAGAGCTTCCTGGATGCAGTCCTTGTCGGGGGCAGATGCTAAGATTCTAACAGGGTGGTTTTCTCACTTTCATCAAACATAGATACTGTACATTTAAGAATTATGTGAAAATCTGCAATTATTCTTCTGGCTCGACATCTCCTCTGCCCCCAGACAGAGCAGTGAAACCCTGCCAGAATACAGAATTTTAAAGAAAAATAAGACATTGTCTCTTCCTGCCAGAACTTTGTTGTCCAGCTCACAGCTGTTCTTAGCGAAGCAGTTTCTCAACCCTGAGGATACACCACCTGATGAGAACAGTTGTGCATCACACGGGTCCCCAGCATGTCCCAGATGAGGGAAATTGTCATCACGTAGAAGCTACAAATTGAAATCTCATAAAATAATCAACCTGGGTGCTGTGTCAGCCACTCTCCTGAATCACGGCCACATCCACATATTTCAAAATCCTAGCAGTTTCCCTCAACTAGAAAAAAACAATATCTCAAGGTATTCTTCAATGCTATCTTTGAAGTTTATGAAAATGAACATATATTTTACTGCTTATTTTCTCACTGGTGAAGTCTTTAATCACCCATTGTCTGAAAATTATCCGAATGAACAGGTTCTGAAAGGAAATTTTCATGGTAAGCCAGCTCTGCTCCTTTAACAATTGAATGAATAAAGACATTCACTTAGACCTTGATGAGTCAACCCTTTCGCAGACAATGTATAACTGAAGTATTTCTAACTGCTCCCTCATATCCGGTCAGCCGCAGCCACGTCCACTTCCGTCTGAAGTCTGCTGGGGCAGCAGATCCGTAGCGACCTCTGTTTCTTTTCTCTTGAGATCCAGATGTTCCTCACAGCACCCAGGAGTGTTTCGGACGCCGTTCTCATGTATTCAAATCAACTTTAAGAATTTTTTCCCCTAAAAGAAAATAGCCATGCATTCCTGTTTCATCTATTAACAGCAAGGATAGGGTGTGATACAAGCATATTTACTGGTGAAAATGGAAGTACATTCTTTACTTGAAAGTACTAACTGCTGCATACTACAGTATCTCCAGTTCATATCTGGGGGCCTGGTTTATACTAAGACAGAGAGGGGAGAGCTGCCGTGTAGACCTAATTGTCCCTTAATGTGGGTGTTTAAGAAACTGGACTTTGTGAGCCAGAAAATCCCCCTGCAGATTTATTCTAACACTGGCTTTCTGATTATATCCTCTTTTTGGAACTCATTGTGGGGGTAAGGAGAAAGGAAGGCATCTCTGAATATGTATCAACACATTAACTGTAGGCTAAGAAGGCATTTCATACTTCTACAACAGTTGATAGTTTTTCACTTTTTCGATTCCTGCCCCAACTCTGACATCTTGTGTAAATCCATGTGCCCGTCAGAGTCCAGACTGTCCTTTGTGTAATATATTGAATAGGTTGGTCCCAATCTGAAACACATGTCATAGTCACTATCCTCTTAGCACTAATATTCTTACGCTTCCTCTGCCTTTTTCAATAAATATTCTGAAGACTACTAACTTATGTCTTGCTCTCCAAACTAAAAAAAGGTATTTCACAAACACACAAAGTCAGGTAATTGATTCCAAAAGGAACTCAAAGGTTAGAGTTGCAATTTCCTCTCAAGGAAACACCCACGTTTGGAATCTTTAGTAGCTGTCTTTACATTATTAACAGCCCTACTTATATCTGACAGACAAGTAATAATGTGGCCATCTATCTCCAAGACAGCAGAGCTGAATATATTTCTAACTTAATAAATGAATTTTAAAAGCCCTACAGACACATTGCATTAAAGTAAAGAATGGAAATTTGGTAAATGGAGTCTTAGGGTTTTATTGATGAATAAATCTTTACTTTTCTACAACAGCTAATAAGGGTCTTGAAGGTTAAATAAATAAAATAAACATTCCCTGTGTATTTGAGACAGTGCTCTTTGGGCCAGCGTGGTGTGGAATGCTTTTAGTATGATGGCCCTTAACACATCTTCAAAGCTGGACCAAGGCATCCCATAATGTTCTGTAGGAAGAGCAGCAGTCCTGAGAAAGTCCTGGTCTTCCACAAATGAAACCCGAGATGGATTCTCCATGATCCAACAGAGGTCCTTCTTGCTACTAAGGATGTCCAAGGTAAGCAGAATAATATACTTCAGAATCCCATCTCAACCAGATTAAGTTCAATAGTGTACCTCTGGTGGTTTAGTGAGCTAGAATAACCAGTTTTGATGAAAAACAATTCTTTTCTAATATGGTACAGAAATTATCCTTTTTAAAGAAGGAATTCTTTTTCTCCCAAGAAACAGCTTTTACTATTTTTTTTACCCTAAGTTGAGAGCATCCAAGCATTTTTGGACGTTTGCATGGAGAACATTCCCAAAATTTGCTCAACAAATGAATAAAGTGAATAAATAAATAGTAAGTGATGTCTCAACACTTAAGCGAATCTGTGAATTTTAGTAAAAACATGTGGTCCTACTAAGGATGTGTAGCTTAGCAGTGTCCTGAAAAGTGCTTATTTTTTGGCAATTGTCAGTTACCTGGTGAGATTTATCAAAACTTCTGAAGTGTATGTGTGAGGCAAGAAGTAGATAGAAATTAACCCTGGTAGAATTTCTGGCATTGAAACCAACTTAGAAAAGACTACATTGTCTGGCACACCCACTTCCACAAGCATAGAGATCTATAATAAATCAATGAACTACCCGGTGAATATAAACAGTAGACACGTTCCCAAGAGTCAAGCTCTTAACTTGCTGGAAACTACTCCTCAAGAAATGACTGCCTTCTGAAGGCAAGACAATTTCTGACAAAGCAACTGATGATGGATATTCTGACCTCAGGAAAGTTATGATACATCAGAAGGATGAATATTAACCTCAATTCCTCTGAAGTCATTCATTCACTCATAGTTTATGTCATAACATGTGCTAAGTCCCTGGGGTTCTGGAACCTTGAGACACAAGGATGGAGAAAATCCCGGTCCTCCTATCTGAAGCTCAGTTTTTTTGTTTGTTCGTTTTTTTTGTTTGTTTTTGGTGCATGGCATATGGGATCTTAGTTCCCTGGCCAGGGATTGAACCCATGCTCCCTGCGATCTCAACCACTGGACTTTGAGGGAAGTTCCTGAAACTCAGACTTATGAAATACACACACTGAAATATCGATTCATCAATTTTCTTTCCCTCTTCAACATCTTTATAGATTAACAGGAATACAGAAGATTTTTTCTGACATCTGTACATCACTCTGTTTAGTCAATAAACAATGAACAGCTTGTACGTGCTAAGCACGCTGGCTTTACGAATGTGAATGCTTGAGCAATAAAAAATATGCACCCTGACCACCAAGAAATCATCATCTAATTAGGATTAAAAAAAAAAAAAGTGTGCCTTATGGAAAAAAAATGGAGGAAAGGCAGAAGCAAATTAACTAGTGATAAATCAATTCTACTATGAAGCAATAAACTGAACAGGAAAGCTGACTGTTGGTAAAAGATTTGGGCAACCAGTCAAACTGGGCAAAATGTTAACTCAGGTTCACTGGAGGCACTGCAGTAGGCTAGGAATCTGAATTTCAGTCAAGAATGCAAGTAAAACTCCCCCCTTGGCCAATACTTTCCTCGCCTGATATTTCTGAGCCCCGAATGTGTCTGGAAATGTACTGAGTGCATGTTCCAGGTCTTATAAGAATGAGTGGAACGAGACTGTGCTTGGCCACCTAGTACTGCCCTGTGAACCATGTGCGATGGACACTGCTTCACAGATTAAGAAAGCGATCCTCAGACAGGGCATGTCACTTGTTCAAAACCCCTCAGGGAATAGATGGGTGAACTCGAGTAAAACCCAGGCCTGTGTGTCAGACTTTCTGAAGCACCCTGTTGTCTACCCCTCTTGCTGTGCTGACTGTACTCCAGACACATGGAGAAATAAACTAGAAAATGAAATAAGTCCCCAGGTCAAAAGGTGGAAATGAGGAAACGTCAAGAAAGAGACTGCAGAATAGGCCGCAGCACGTTGCTGCGTGTTGTGGCAGAAAGTCACACCCGAGCGTGGAAACCCACGGTGCCCAGCCTTGCCATGATCTGTGGCCCCACCATGCCCTGCAGGACAGGTCGTCTGGATGACTCAGAGCCTGGGGACAGGCTGGCACAGATCTCCAGATGGGGTTACTAAAAAGACAGGGATCCCTGGAAATCACTGTTGTTAAGAAGGGTTTCCTGGTAGTTGCTTATTTTCCTCCTTGTCTGTGAAAGGTGCAGAGAATTTGGGTAAGAAATGAGCGGAGAAGTGAATTCACAGCAAAAGGCACAAATGACTCAGGGATCAGAGAACATGACAGGAAAGTGAGAGACACAGCAAAATCTCTCTCTTCCTGTTGAGGGTTGAGCAATGGCCGGGTCATCTCTACCAACTTCTCACCATAAGAAGATACCATAAAAAAAAAAAAAAAAAAAAGCCTATTCTTCCATTTTTCAACCAGTTAGGAAACTCTTGTTAGCATCCTGCATCTTTGATTATTTAATTCTATGTAATATATCGGAATGTTATTTTAAAATGACTTCAAATAGCAACCCCATACTATTTATTTAAAGTCCATTTTCAAAATTCCTTTGAAGGTAATTACAGGAAATTATCAGCCTTTGTATCTTGCTGGCTGACACATCATATAAATCATCCAATGTGTCACTTCTGATGAAGCCCACGTAATCAAGTTACATGACAGGAACCGACGGTCATAAATAGACATGATAACCTAATTTGGAATGCTCAGACAAATGCAATTCCTTTAAACTTTAGTTCAAAAACCCTGGTGAAACTCCACAGAGGATTGGCATATCGATGTAGCTTTGAAGAATATTTGTAGCATTTTCTTCTTTCAAACCTGGAATCTATCTCAGTTTCATACTTTAGATGTAAGCTCATAAAAGTGTGTAATATAAAATATTTATAGCAAACGTTAAAAATAAAGAAATGATGTGATTATCTGACTCAATCGATTTTTACCTGGTTGACTCAGTAATGAGTCTTTTTGAGGTGCAGGGTATAAACATGAGTCTCTTCGCTTGGCAGAGAGTAAATGCTTGCCAATGACTCTATATTGAGAAAAACCAAAGGCATTTAATGGAGAGAAGAAAGATATGCTCAGGGACTTCCCTGGTGGTCCAGTGGTTAAGAATCCGCCTTCCAATGCGGGTTCAATCGCTGGTCAGGGAACTAAGCTCCACATACTGCGACTAAAAGAAAGTCTGCACATCGCTAGTAAAAGCAGGCACAGTCATAAGAAAAAAAAGAAAGATACATTCAAAATTGTGCCTAACTAAGTGTATTACCAAACTTTGACTTTCACAAGCAAAATGAATACCACAGAAGCAAGCAGCTGAATCTCTTGGACCACCTAGCATCTTGTTAGGAGAACTTGACTTGCTGAAGGCAGGATGGGAGTGGGCGTTCTCAGCTCTTAACGCTGAAGTTTGGCACTTTCAAGGTACATGTTAGAAGCTGTAAATGTGATAAAGATGGGAGCCTTGGGCAAGGGTTGGGCCCACCCAGCTCTGCTCATTTGGGTTGCATTGGGCAGATTACTCGAGGAAGCTAGATGTCATAGCAGAGCCCAGAATGACTCAGATGTGTGGGTCCCTGCTCCTATCTTTCACTTGTTGTAGGGAACCGACCCAGCAGAATGATGCAATTGTGTGCCTGTCTTATTTCTGCTCTCACTTGCTTGTGGTCCCATCTGTTTCATCTCTGAGTATGAAAGTGATGAGGTTTCACACACAATGAAGGACACACCCATTCTACAGGTTAATTTATCTGGATATACACACAAGAATGCACTGACTGTGATATCATACTGTGTTGTGGTAGAAGAAATGTTATAATCATGTTTTTAAGAACATCACATCTTTTTGTGTGTGAATCTGACACCGAAGGACTTCCTTCTATTTTTCCTTCTACACATCTTAAAAAACAAAATATAGCTCAGCTCAGTGGGCTTCCCAAATAGTCAAGAATCCACCTGCAATGCAGGAGATGCAGGAGAAGCAGGCTTGATCCCTGGGTCAGGAAGATTCCCTGGAGGAGGGCACAGCAACCCACTCCAGTATTCTTGCCTGGAGAACCCTGTTGACAGAGGAGCCTGGAGGATATGGTCCATGGGATCGAAAAGAGTCAGACATGACTGAAGCCACTGAGCATGCTCACACGCAGCTCAGCTCAGTACCTCCCAAGAATAATTCAGAAGGAGGATGGGGTGAGGCATTTAAGTAGAATGTTTGTTACCCACAAGACTTCCTGTGTTCCTCCCAATTAGTGCAATTTTTATCCAAAAAAGGGAGATTATGAGTGATGATAATGCTTTTCTTAGGAATACTGGCAGGAAGTTTTCTTCCAATAGTTCATTTAATCCAAATAATCCCTTCCCCTAACACACACAGAAAGAATGAGATTAGTTATTTCTAAAATTTAGCCCCAAGTTATTTTCTTACAAGTCTGAAACAGGATGATTTAGCTTTGAAAAAAATCTAATAAAATTTATCTGTTAAAGGATCACAAAACTGACAATCTAATGATTTATATTCATGTGCCTGGTGAAATCTTCCATTAATAATAATTAAAAAAAAAAAAAAAGAATAGCCATTATGTGGACTAGACAAGAAGGAACCAGGAAACAAAACTAGTGTGGTATTTGACTAGCTGTGTCAGAGAGTAAGATAATAAATCTAGCTGACCTTAATCCTCCTGAAAGTAACAAGGGTGTTCTGTTGTAAAGCAGATGTAGTGAATGTCTATTCATGGCCTGGAGAAAGTACCTCTCAAGAACACCCATTTCCTGTCATCATTTAATGTTACTTTGGACTTGTAGTAAATGCAACAAGACAAGAAAAATTAAATGTAAATAAAAGAAAGGAGATATTATAAATACATTTCGATGTCCATCTTTCCAACATTTCTTTTGTAAGACATTTGACCCACTTATACTCCCACTGCTCAGCCTGCTCATGACACACAACAATGAATGATGGAGAGGAGATTCAGCATTCGTGCTCCCGAGTCTGTGTTTTTAACCATCTGCAGAGCCACTGCTTTCTTACTGATATTGTGACAATCTGTCTACAGAAATGAAGAGAGTAAAAAAGAAAACTTTTACAACTGCTGTCACTTCTTGATTCTAAAATGTAATCATTTGGACTATTTAAAATCACTTTAGTTATAGCAATTTACCTGAAAAATAAAACACTGAAATAATTTTATACTTTTTTCTAGGAGGCAGTAAGACAAGTTTTATTCATACAATTACATACTGTCTCCTTTTGTAAGATTTAATCTGTATTTAAGCTTAGTGATCTTCATTTCCTAGTTTAGATTTTCTTCTGAATGATGTTTGGCCATTATGTTTGTCTTCATGTAGACTCATTGGTTTTGATGACCTGCCCTCATAATTTTTAGGTTTGATGCTATAATTTCAAGGATTGTAGAGAAGATTGAATTTTTTCGGTACTTTCAGTTTGGTCAAAACTGTGGTTTTATTTATTTTTTTCATAACTGACTTGCATAGAGTCAATGAACTTCTTCTTGGAAGACATATGGAAACTTTAGACAGGTATTTAGTACCTAGTGATAATCTCTCACACATGATGCATGAATCTGTTAGAACTACATCTCTAAATTTAAAAATTGTATTATCTGTTGGAAACATTTAAAAATTAGTACCACATTAAAATGGTCCATGGAAGCACTGTCTATACACGCAATGCGTTTTGTCTCAATACTCGGTTAAGTGTAATCAATTCTCAGGCAACTGACAATTCTTGACCCAAATTTAAATTTCAGCTGCATCCAGTGCTGTTGATGCAAATAGCCTATGTGATAGCCAAATAGACTGATGTTGTCTAAGCCCAGATGAGAGCAAGCTGCCAGCAAGGACAGCACTCTCCCCTCCAGTGACAGCTGTAGAGACCACACTGTGGTTGACATGGATTATAAACCAGAGATGCTAAACCATGATGAAATCATGCACTTGAAAACAGTAGAAATGGTGATGAGAGAGCTCAATAACAAGATCTCTCAGCTGCAAAACAGATGCAGAAAAATCAATATTTTTCTTATATGTTGGTAATAAAAAGTCATTTTGTTTTTCCTTTGTGGCCTTTGGGAAATGTGTTGGAAATAATTAGACTGTTATAATTTTATGATATTACAATGATAGCCTCAAGATCACAAAAAATACCTTACAATAAAATTATCACAACTTTCTGAAGTGGTAAATAAGGACCATGCTCCAAAGACCCTACCTACTGCCAGGAATCATGGTAAATGCCCCATGTACGCCATCTTGTTTAATCCCAACTAGAACCCATGTAGTAGATACATCATTTATGAGAAAAATGCAAAAACTGAGGCTTAGAAGTTAATAAATCTCAAAAAAATCATATTAACAGGCAAAACTAAGATATTTTATATGTTGCCATACTCACTGGGTCTTGAACCTTAAATCTACATCTCTCTAATTCTCAAGTTCCAACAAATTCCCCATAATTATGTTGTTTCAAGAAAAGTATTTTATCTCAGAGAAATTACCCAGAGTAATTTGTTTTCAAAAGTTAACAAAGGGCTCTATTACTTGCTGGAATTTTTTTTTTCATTTGATTAGACACTTGAACCATGATAGGAAGAAAAATAAAAATATATGGAATTTTATTTCAGTATTTTTCAAATATTCCAATGAAAAACATTCAAACCACTAGAACTTTCTGACACTGTAAGCCAGAAACAAAATCTCTGAGGAACTTTCACATTTTTCTGTCTGCAGCCTTAAAAAGGATCCAAGTTGGTCCACCCATCTCAGATCTCTGTGGCAACATATAACCAAGACACCAAGCAACACCATATGGCAGGAATCCAGAGAAAATGAAGTCTTCAACTCAAGAAAATGCATACTTTTGAAACAGAAAACCAACAAGGTGATGAGCAAAAAATCCTCGTAAATTGGAGAGGTTCTAGGGACTGTCTGCCCTTCTCTCTATCTTTAGTACGCCGTCATCCTTCTCACCTGAAGGATGTTCCCTTTACTCCACTCACTTCATCTGTGCAGATGATCCTACCGGGTCCAGTCTAGAGAGCTTCTGAATGTCTGTCCATCACTTTGAGAACAAAACTCTTTCTCGGAATGCAATAGCTTAAGTCGCTCGGCCTGCTTCCACAGCCCACCGCCTGGCTTCCCCTCTCATCTCCCTTCCCTTCTCCAGTCTGGGAACATATCTGCTGTGTCAGATCTCTGGGCTTTACAGATGCTTTTTCTTCAAACAGAATATTCCTGTTTCTCCCTGGAGGCTGAGGAGGTTCTTTATCTCATTCTTTATGGCAGTTAAAATGTCTTGATTCTTTCCAAGACTCTTTTGAAATTATGTTCTTTCCAGCTCATCATCCCTTATACTTGCTTACAAGCTGCACTGCTGTGTATTATAACGATTTTTAAAGGTTTACTTCCTTTCCTAGGATGTGTGCTTATTGGAAGCAGGAACTGTGTCTTATCTGTATTTATATCTTAGCATCTAACGCAGTACCTGGTACATAAGAGATAATTCTCGAATGTTTATTTAAAGAATGAGTGAGTGAGTAACAGAAGCAGAGACCCCTCGCTTCTGGTTTTTCCCCAAAGCCTATCTTCCTTTCAACCAGACTAAGGGGATTTGGGGGAGATAAAGCCCTCCTCACCTGGAGACTCAGTGTGCCAGCCTACTTTGACTGGACCTGTGGGGGCATCATCTCCAACTTCAAACCAACCACCTGTCTGAAACTCTGCCCCTTCCCCTTCACACACACTGAAGCCACTTAGAAGAGATGTCCCCCCGGCCCCCGTGGATTCAGGAGCAGAATTCCATGCCCAGGCTCCACCCTCCTTGACATGACTATGAAGTGGAGAGACTTCTTTGGTGAGACACTGTGTGTGAGGCTTCCTCATTATCACAGGGAGTCCATTTCCCACTGGACACGGGAGGGGGCTCTGTAACACTCTTGACAAGTTTGTACTAAATTTTTGATGTTCCCCACCTCACAGAGTAGCCTCCCTATTGCTGGAAACTCTGAATACCAGAAAACGTTCATTTATGGTAAAATTACGCTTCCTTATCATTTCCACCCATTGGTTCTGTTCCGCTGTCTAGAGCTTCATGAATGATTTTCATTGTAGGAAGAACGCTGTCCTCTTCCTAAGAGTCTCCACTCTTCTAGACACTATGATCCTGGTCCTTTGGGCTGCTTCTCCAGTGGCAGTTATCCCAGAGCACTTTTACATGGTTCACCAGGATATTTTTCAAGATATGCAGTTTGGTAACAGCTATCATTAAAGGCTGCTTTCTGGAAATAATATAAATATGGCTTGAGTTGGGCACAGGAACAGATAGTACCTTGCACATATATAATCCTTTACATTTCTTCGTTCGTTCAAGAAGAATTTATGGTGTGCTGATTAAGTGCTTGGCATTCCTCTGGATACTAGCGATGAGTAAGACCATCTATGCCTTCTAAAAGCTCACAATCACACAGAGAGCAATTTTCCTCCCAAACCACCAGAACTGACAGTTTCGTCTCTGGTCTGGAAGTTCAACAGGGCAGTTTTCCCTTTGTCAAACATTTTTCCTTCATAAACTGAACAAATTGTGTAAAAACAAATTCATGTCCTGGTTTTCCATAAAGCCTGACTGTTGTTCCAGCCTGTCTCAGGACTTCAGGCAGTAGAGACACAACTTGGCTTGTCCAGAAGAAGAAGCAGGCATTCCAAGGTCAGGACCCAGAGTCCCAGAGCCAAGATGCTTCCTCTGTGCAGCCAACTGCCAGGAGCATGGGGCACTTCCTCTCCGCTCCTCTCCCACCCTACTCCATCCTCCTCTCTCAGCATGTACTGTCTTTATAATGAGTCATTATAATTATTCATTATAACTTCATTATAATTTCCACAAGAGCTTGCTTCTCTTCTCTTTACTAACCCTTCCCTTTTCCCCACCAGATGTTTAAAATATTTCAGATTTTCTTAGAGCAAAATTGGCTTAATTTTTCTCTCTCTCTGTTATATTAGATCTATAATAGATACATAGATATGCAGATATATAGACAGATGAATCCAGCTATACAGGGAGATCTATATATTTTTTCATCAATAGAGATGTATGTGCATGTATGTGTGTGCTCAGTTGTGTCCGACTCTTGTCTGTAGCTCTCCAGGCTCCTCTGTCCATGGGATTCTCCAGGCAAGAATATTGGAGTGGGTTGCCATTCCTTTCTCCAGGGGATCTTCCTGACCCAGGGGTCAAACCTGCATCTTCTACACTGCAGGCAGATTCTCTACCACTGACCCATCTGTGGAAGTCTCTTGGTAGAGATACACCTGTATAGATACTGGATATCTATCTATTACATATCCATTAAAAAGAGAGACCTATATCTAAGGATATTTTGTAGATAAATATTATATGTGATATACCTGTCTATATCTATCTATATCTGTCTCTACCTAGAGAGAGAGAGAGAAAGGAGCTGATGCATTTAATCATAAGATTCCTAAAAGAGCCACAGACTGACAGGTTTAGATGGTATTAAAAAAGCAGAGAAATGGCCATGTCATGTCTAAATGATCTAGAAAGTCTTGGTTGAGAACAGAGCACGTTGAGAAACATGATAACAATAGAAGAAAAAGGAAAGGCAGTACAGGTAAGCAAAGCAACCTCAGGATATTTGAGGCTCCAACAAGGAGTAAAAGGATGAGATGAGGCAGGTAAGGAAAGGGAAACAATTAGAGAAAGATGATTAGGGAGGAAAAGGAGGTTATTTGGGGACAGAAAACAGATGGTTTTGAAACAGAAAGTAGGGAATCATGGAAGGAAAAATAGAAGTTCATGGGAACCTGACGACTGGGGCCAAGGTTGTGCAGCAGAGGGAACGAGGAAGCTTGGACCACGAGACCACATCAGGCTGAGCAAAAAGGAGAAGGTAGACCTGCAGAAGGAAGTGGGAGGAAGCCCAGGCGTCTCATGGACCTGGAGAGCACCTGCCACAGACAGGAAGTGCCCAAGTGGTCCAGCCATACCAGAGTCAGGAGGAGGGCTGGATCTCCAAACCCATGAAGAGTTTCGCTTAGGGCTTGGCTGCATGGTGAGAAACACCCAGTGTGCGAAGTTCACAGGGAAGGAGGTGGGAGCAGGAGAAAGGAGCAGATACATCCATGCTCCGTTATTCTCCGGTCACCTGTGCAGAGTGTCCACTGACAGCCAGCAGTCAGCCCCCATCCTCCCAGCCCCCTCACCTCCATGCATCTCCCCACTATCCATGCCCGTAGCGTGGAGGGACGCCTCCTTTCCTGGCACGTAATCATACACTGCTCAACGTTGTGAAACACTATGCATTCATCCTGACCCACCAATTAGTTAGGAGTGCCAGTGACATTCTTGCCTTCTTTATGAACATGGCTCAATGTCTAGAATGTGACCAAACCCCAATGCACAAAAATATTTGTCAAATCATCTGAATTGTCTGGTTCCAGGTGTTATGTGACTTATAAACATTGTTAAGTCTCAGGCTGACGTGCGTGGATGCATTTTTCATTTCCACGTATTTTTATTTCATCATTAAACCTAATGAAGGGAGGGATATTGTTAAAGGCCTTGATAATAGGAAGAAGACGAGGGACCAGAGCTCTCCAAGGAGTATTTCAAAGACAACGATTTCTGTAGATCAAGTTTCATTCATTTAATTGCTGCTGTTTAGTCACTAAGTCATGTCCAACTCTTTTGAAACCTCACGGACTGTAGCTGCCAGGCTCCTCTGTCCGTGGGATTTCCCAGGCTAGTATACTGGCCTGGGTTGACACTTCCTTCTCTATGGGATCTTCCTGACTCAGGGAATGAAAATGAACCCACGTCTTCTGCATTGACAGGAGGATTCTTTACCACTGAGCCACCAGGGAAGCCCTCATGCGTTTTACTGCATGAAATTTAAAGCTACAAGTAAGACTTCACCTGCACCGTCATCTTAAATGAAGATCATGCTTAAATGAAGATCAGCCTTGGACCCTGCTCAGAAGGCAAAGTTCAAGAAACACAGAAGTGAGGGCTTTGTGGTAACAGAGATCAGGAGACAAACCCCAGCTACATCCCTCCCTGCATGAGGACGGGGTAGTTACTAATTCCCTCTAATACTAATTACTAACTCGGTTTCAGTGTTTGTCAGGTTGAAAAAGGACTAAATGGCATCAAACTTGTGACATTATTGCAACTCACTTAACCGGTTTTCTGATAACCATGTAAGAGATCTGTTAAAAAATGGATAATGAAACTTTGAATTCCTACCAAATGCTTAAAATTAACTATACATTACTCTTAAAACACCATTTTTCTCATCTTATTTCTTTGTATTTTATTTTTTAAGCAAGAATCCATGGCAAGTGTTCCCACAGCACCTGGCATATATAAAATGCTTAATAAGTGTATTATGGTGATCTCTTCCTCTATAGGTAGTGGAGAAAACTGGATTATTTCTGAAAGCATATTTAAAATTTGTATTTCCTTCAGGGATATCTGGCCAATAAGACACTTTTAATTTTAATATAATTTCTTCTTGAAGCCAATGAATTTTTCTGTCCTTTCTTTTCTTCATGATATGGTGCTAATAGAATGACAAAGAAACATGAGAAAAGGATTTTTAGCTTTGAAAAACATAAGCCCTAAATCCACTAACTTACACAAATCTCTACCTCTTACTTCATTAATGATTCAACAAATGAGCCAGATGCTAGCAAATTAATTAGAAGAAGTAAACCAACAAATATGAAAGCTAAAGAAATTTAAGAAATTCAAACAAATTTTGAATTGCTTTGTTGTTTAAAAAGTTTTCAAGCAACCAAATATTCAGTGATGATAAAGTGCAAAGGTGGCACACTATAACTAATATCTCACAATTGCAGTTAGATAACGGCAAAATGTCAGCCTGGCCCACATCTGTGAAATGATCAGTGCAGTGTCCAGGAAAAAGCTGAAAGAGAGTAAAAGATGACCATTGCACGTGCCTGCACTGGCCAGAGTACCCATGTTTATCTAAGCTGGTGGCTTCCATGGTACCAATGATACCAAATACACCAAGAGCTATGAAGAACTGAGAGGGCGCCAGGCAAGTCAGCGATCTCAGACTCCCCCAGCCAGAGCTGAGCTCACCTCAGCCCACAACCACAAACCTCCTGACACCGGACACCTCTCCATGCTCAGCCCTGAGAATTCCCCACAGCAGAGCATGGGGGTACCTTCAGTGTGCCAGGAGCATGCACTTAGCATCACACAGCCCATCCTGTTCCCACTCTTCTGTCAAGGCTCTGTGCTTATCTCTTGGCCCTCTGCCTGGAGAATGTTGTGAATTCCCATAAAGATGTATCAACACCAGATATCAGCATTTGCTGTTCCAAAGGCGCCTGCAATCTGTCAGCTGTCATTCCATGCCACTTTCTCATCTAGACCTCAGTGGCAAATGACTGTGACAGCTTCGAAAACCAAGAGCCAGGGTTGGTGACAAAACCTGTACCAGCAAAAGCTCATTCTACTTTGACTCACATACATGGATGGGCACCACCTTGGTTTGCTTGCCCCATCACTACTGTTGATAGTAATAATAACAGTGATATTCCTAAATAGCACTAACCATGATGTCCTTGTCACTACTGTTCCTTAACATCTTTTTCCCTGTCTGTAGTGGCTTTGATTCCCATCTCACAGAGGCCATCAAACATGCTCAGAAAAGTCCAGGAGGGATTTGGAGAGACATGCTTGTCTAGACCATAGAAGGTCCTTCTACATGCTCCCTTCTCAGCCAGGCCTTTGATCCACTGATGAGAAGGTTGATTCTAAAAGGTCCATTATCATCGTACTCTCCCACATGTAGACTAATGGTAAATAATCAAGGTGTTTAAAAAGTAGGTGAGGAGGCATTTTAACTTTGGAAAATAATTGTTCTGAACCCAAGCCCGTGTGACCCAAGGTCTGGGATGGGAAAGTTCAAGTGAAAGATGCACAGAAAACAAAGCTAAACGATGAAGCAGAGTAACTGGACTGTGTCCCTCAGCACGGACCACAGATGTCAAAACGCGCTTAGCTTTCATCTCTGAGTGCTGAAAGCTGGGAATCGGGGGTGGGGTGGGGGTGGCGCGGGACAGTTTGTCAAGTTCTGTACATTTTTCTCTGTTTTCTAAATTTCTTATAATAAATAAGCACTGGGAAATTATTTTGAAAAAAATTTTTTAAACTAAAGATTGATGAAGAGACTCCATCTAAACTAAAGCTTTAATGGGAACATAAAATCTGATATGAAAACTAGAATAATTGATCCATAACTACTTACTTTTACCATTTTCTAGAAACAGCATAAAATATCTATTAAAAAAATGGATAATGAAGCTTCTAATTCATAGCCGAGTGTTTAGAATTAACCAAATACTACTCTTAAAAATAAAAAAAAAATCAACTTTCTAGTCTTAGGTTTTTGTCTGTATTTTTAAAACAAGATTTCTGGGGTTTTTTTTTTTCTATTGTCTACTTAAGTGGAAATAAAATGTTGCTAAGCATGATGAAAATACAAGCACATTAGATCTTAAAGACAGAAGTCGCATCACACAACTTCCTTAATGAGGAAATTAGGTCGCAGGGGACCAGAGAACTGCCTGATTCTCAAGACGGAGCCCTGGTTCCCTCCATAGCTCTTGATCTAAGTCAAGCGACAATTCTGGCTCCATATAGTGAGGCTTCTTTCTGTGTATGCAGTGTGCTGTGCTTAGTCACTCAGTCACGTCTGACTCTTTGTGACCTCCTCTGTCCATGGGGATTCTCCAGGCAAAAATACTTGAGTGGGTTGTCATGCCCTCCTCCAGGGGATCTTTCCAGTCCAGGGATCAGACCCAGGTCTCCCAAATTGTAGGTGGATTCTTTACATACTGAGCCACCAGGGAAGCCTTTCTATGCAGTTGTCATCAATGAAGATCCTAAAGGCTTACACAGCCACAAATGCACACCCACAACACACATAAAGACGAAGCACCTCATGTGCTAAGAAATCATTATTAAGACTACATGTTATTTGGAAAGTGGAAATAAATGCAGATTTTCCAGAGATGTAATTCTAACTAGAGGGAAATCCAACCCTGAAAATGCAGGGAGCATGGAAATGTCCCTTGAAAGATGGGATGTTTTTCTAAAGCAGATAAAAGGCTCCCCTGGGACCACTCCTGAGACTGACTCTGCCACCCCCTGCCCAGTCAGATGCTGAATACACATCCATCCTGGTGGTCTGTCTTGGGGAGAAACCAGACAAAGCCTGGCTCCATCCACAGAGTCGTGTCCTCCTGGACATGTCATCTGTCTAAACTTAAATTTCTGAAGAATGAAGTCAATATTATGTATCTTACTGTTTTATTGTAAAAATGATACATAAGGGACAAAAATAACTTATGGTCTGAAGTGTTAGTCATTCAGTTGTGTCCTACTCTTTGCGATCTCTTGAACTGTAGCCCACCAGTCTCATCTGTCCATGGGATTCTCCAGGCAAGAATACTGGAGTGGGTTGCATTTCCTACTCCAGAGGATCTTGCAGACCTAGGGATCAAACCCAGGTCTCCTGCGTTGCAAGTAGATTCTCTACTGTCTGAGACACCAGGGAAGCCCATGGGCTGAATATGTCCCCTAAAATTCCTATGTGGATGCTCTAACCCCCCAGTACCTCAGACGTGATAATGTTTGGAGAAGGGGTGGAAGTTGCTCAGTCGTTTCTGACTCTTTGCAACCCCATGGACAGTAACCCGCCAGGCTCCTATGTCCATGGGATTCTCCAGGCAAGCATTCTGGGATGGGTTGCCATGCCCTTCTCCAGGGGATTTTCTGGATCCAGGGATCGAATCCGCATCGCCATCATTGCAGGGACTCTTTGCTGTCTGAGCCACCAGGGAAGCCCCTTTAAAACTACAATTAAGTTAAAATGAGGTCATGTGGGTGGGGCTGTGATCCTATCTGACTGGTGCCCTTATATGAAGAGATCAGGATACAGAGAAGACACAGGAAAAGGTGGCGTCTACACATCCAGGAGAGGGGCCTCAGGAGAAGCCAGACCTGCCCACACTGAGATCTCAGACTCCACCCTCCAGAACTTTGAGAAATAAACATCTGCTGCTGGAGCCCCCATCTGTGGTGTGCATTACATTAGCCCAGGCAGGCTAACTAACTATCACATAGCCTGAAACAGAGTAAGTGCTCAGCATTTACAGACATCACCTGCATATTTACCGTGACCACCTCTGCACCAGTGCACAAGGGCATTGGCCCTGAAATGGATGTTGAATGAGCAGAGCAGAAAGACCTCTGCCACATGCACCATAACTTATCCACTTCCTGTTTATTCTATCACTGCGAAGGGTGTTATATTTGAAGTTTCCTGTTTTTACAGAAATTTTATTATTATTATTATCTACAAAGGTATTTTTCTTCAACTTTATTTTTCTCTTTCATCGAGGGAGGAAGTAAACTTGAACAAGGAAGACAAGTATCAATCATAAATTATGCAAGAATCTGAGCCAACAGATAAGCCAGTCATTTACATCATAAAAGCATAAACTCAGCACGTGAGCTGTTGAGGACTAACTCAGAGCTATCAGGCTCACTGTCCCAAGACCTGAGTAAATCATTTCCCTGTGGTGAACTTTGGCTCCCTCACTTCTAAATCCCTTCAGTCACTGATTCATGACTCATTGTTTAGAACCCCACTTAAAACAGCAAAATTACAGTATCAACCAGTATTTCTGATCCCCCAGTGGAGAGGACACCCGGTGAGGCCCGGCTGCATCCACTGTCTGGAGAGGAAACTCAGAGACCCGATCGAGTTAACCACGAAGATGGGCTGTCGGCCAGTCTTCTAGCTTATGGTGCTCAAGTAAAGTATGTTAATTCATGATCAATTTCCAAAATGAAAAGCACATGTCTCTATAGATGTTCTGAGACCTTTATCGAGGTTTATTGTAGGACTTAGCTCACCATCAGAGTTTCATACAGAAAGATGACTTCTCACTTAGAAAATGTTCTTCCTGAACAACAGATTCTCCCAGTTAGACAGATATAAAATGCATGGAAATGTATACAGCTGTACCTGTATATATACATACACCTCTACACATAAACACATGTACAGGTCTATGCACACAGCTGGTATGTAATATACAAAGACTGGTGTGTCACAAACAGCTAGACATCAGCAGCAGCATGAGATAAATTGCATATAAATAAATATATTAAAATAACATATGGTAAATATACAGATGAATGAATCTGGGTTAAAATACAGACTCCCCTACTTAATATGTATATGCAAATAGACAATTTTCTTACATTTATACTTATCTGTAAGAAGATAATCAATACTGCCGAACTCACAAAGTTTTGTAAAAAAAATAATTCTATTTGTACAACCATAGTGTTTTTCTTAATAAGCCTATAAAAGCTATTAATACTAGAAAGTAAGGAATCTATTCTCTTCCTCTTTGTTCCACAAAATTGGCTCACAATCAAATATCTCAGAATCATTCTTTTCCTTTCTCTTTCTCCAACATCTTCCTCATCCCCACCTCTACCTCCCTTTTGGCAATAGAGTGGTTTTATATACTGTCAGCATCTAATACGATTGCCACTAGTCAGGCGCGGCTACTTAAACTTTAATTCATTAAAATTAAATAAAATGTTGAAATTCAGTTTTTCAATCATGCTGTGTGGCTCATGGCTGCCACGTGGGAAATGTGCAGATGTGAGACATTTTCACGAGTGTAGAAAGCTCTGCCTCACAGCTCTCTTCTAGGTTGTTCTGGATCTGGGGTAGGAATGACTGAATATTAAATAAGTATTTTACCATGCACGAAAAACTGAATTACTCCCTAAACTGTGAGACATGCTTCTTAGATTCTGGCTGGTGTCACGTTGGTAGTTGTAACTGCGAATCTGGGTCTGAGTCCTATTAGTACTAAAACACTTCAAATTCAATTCAGGTCAACCCTGGGATGTGTGTTCCAGGATGTATACTCCAGTCTGGAGTCTATGAATGGAAGTGCAGAAGCCAGGACATGGGAGGTTGTGCTACTGCTCCACCAATCAGGAGGCACCACGTTCATTCCTGAGCAGCACAGTCCGACCTGGAGCCTGACTCTGAAACATGTCCAGGAGAAACAGGACAAGGAGGGGATGGAAACAGGCCACCAGGGATGGCTAGAGAAAATCTGAGCTTTTGATCTAGGAAAGAGAAGATTTAGAGGGACGTAACCTGTGCCTTCAGGGAACAGATGGGTCATCACGGCCACTATGAGACAGGCTTGATCTGCGGCCACAAACTGGGGGTCATGGCTCAGGTTGTAAAAAAGAGATTTTCTGGCCAATACAGGAAAGTACCTCCTGTCATGGGTAGAGTTATCGGAAATTGAAGTTAACTCCTCCAGAAAGCCCCGGTTCTTGTGAAGAACACTTCAGTTAGGATGGACCGTCAGCTGTTAGGCAAGAGCTATAAGAGATCTGAGCCTCAGATTCATTCACGTGAAGACTAAGAACTCCATACCACTTCCAGGCCTCCAGGAGTCTATATCCTCTGGGAAAACACTCACTATGTCTAAACACTAAACCTCTTCACATTGCTGAAACCTTCTGTTTTCTCCAATGCAGCCCCAAACCTAAAAGAATAAGTAATTATCTTTCTAACACACAAAGCTGCCAAGGGCCTAGGCTTGTCCCAAGAGCACAGCCAGGGCTCAGGAAGGAATTATCCAAGAAGGGCCATTGTCTCAGGGAAATTCGTATTAGTGACAGCAGTTCCTTCTTTGTGCTCAGTCGTACATTTTCACCCGCCTCCTGCTACCCGGCCCTTCATGACCTGGCCCGGTTGCCTCTCCAGCCCCCTCTCTCCTTGCCCATGAAGCACTAACCGTTTCAGTTTCTGCTCTATGGGCCTAGACCTATCTGGTCTCCTGACCTGGAGCATATCAGTACCTCTGCCATAAACTCACTCCCCGACTTGCTCTCACCCACGGCGTCCACATGCTTTAGGTTGGAGCTTAAGCTGTTCTTACCAAAAGAAATAGTTTGCAATTTCCCCACCCACTGGAAGACAGGGCTCAGGACCTGGTGAGTGGATGGTGATGGCACTGGACAGTCTGTAGATGAGGCTGGACAGGATAAAAGCTCATGTGTCAAAGCCCCAAACCAAAACACCCCCAGGAGCCATCCAGCTTGTTACTAGAGTGGTGACCTGGTGTACAACTCTCTATGGAAACCCAGCTACTTACACATGCAACCACCTGGTTGGATCTCAAGTACATCTTTAAAAAGAAAGGAGCTGGACAAAAATATCCATACTGCAGGATTCTGTTTATATGAAATTCGAATGCAGGAGAAACTAAGGTGATAAAATCAGATTTTGAGGGGGTGTGGTGGAGGTGTTTGGAAGGGACGCAGGAGAAAGCTTTCTGGGAAGATGAAACTTTTGTCTTATTTCAGGCTTTGAATTATGCAATTGTCAAAACTCATCTAATAAGACACTTAGAAAGAAATTAATATTGATTTTTACAGTACTTGTGTTTCTCTATGCTTCCCCACCCATCCCAGCCTCATGATGCATTTGCTCTACATGGCGGCTTCTGGAATCTTCTGTAGCTGTGGCTTTTGTGAGTGGCTCTTCCTGGCAATGTGTCCTCTAAAGCTGAGTGTCCTCTCCATTGGCTTCTAGTGCAGCTCCCAAGCTGACCACGCCCACCGGGGCTCAAAACTGATCTGCTTGGCTGTGGATTGAATGTTCATGCTCCCCCCACCAAATCCAAGTGTTCAAAGCTAACCCTAAGGTGATGGTGTTAGGAGGTGGGATCTTTGGAAGGTGATGAAGCCACGAGGGTGGAGCCCCCATGATAGGATTAGTGGCCTTATAAAGGAGACCCCACAGAGCCCCCTCACCCCTTCCTCCAGGTGAAGATGCAGTGAGAAGATGCTGGCCTTTATTCTTCCCATAATTACAAAGTCCAGTGTCCCCAGTAATTCCACAGTAGCCACAGGTCTGGCCTTGAAGGACCCCTAGGGTCCATCCATCAACTCTTCCAGGAGTGAGAGACTGAGGACCAGAAAACAGATTGCTTGCTCATGGTCACATGATAAAGTGGCCTCTTAGAAGCCATGTGACTGCAGGGAAGCCTCTTGCTCTGATTCTCCCCGCTCGTCTGCAGGATGGTTTGAGATGAGCATTTGGTTATGAGGTATGCATGACACACACACACACCAGGCCCTGAAGACCCACTAGTTCCCTTTTATGGCTGTTTCATCCTTGCTGTCAGTGAGAGTTTCAGGAAGAAAGGAAGAAAATTGAACGGATATCTGTCTGTCAAGGCCAGGACACTCCTGTAGTAAGAAATAGTTTAGAATGGTTTTAGCATAATTCTTCATACAGCTAACATTTTTATGTTCCTACTCTATGCCACTTAATGTTCTAAATACTTTACAAATATTAATGCACATAAGTCTCACAGAAATACTCTAAGGCAGGTATTCTCACTACCTCCCTTATGCACCTGAGGAAACCGAAGCCCAGAGAAGTAAAGTAACTAGCCCAAGGTCACATAGTAGGAGCTGTGCTGAATTCAAATTCAGGTAGTCAGGAGCCTAAAGCCCTCAACACATTTTCTTTTTTTTTTTTTTCCATAACACATTTTCATGCTGTCTTGAGACAAACCACATAATTTATTTCAAGTTGTTTTTATCTTTTTAAAAAAGTCATGACTGCATGAAAATTGCTTCTGGTGCTTTATAAGTTATTATTCAGTGACCGTAGGTATCTACTTTCCTTGTGAGGCATTTGTATTTCTTTGTCATTGATGAAGCTCTCCTGATTATAAATACTGTTAATGGGTCTAGTGAAGGAGGTGAATTTGATCCGCCCCCGGGACACAAAGGTTCTGTAGACCCTCCATATTTTTACGTGTCTTTTGTGATGGGAACAAATGAGTCTGGGGACTGCAGTGATACGATTATCACAGGAAAGTTCATCGAGGGAGTCAGGGGTAAGACAAAAGCAAATGAAATCATCTGTCATTGATGGAATAGCACTGAATTACCCACTGTCCTCGGCTGCCACTGGCCCACAGTCTAGAAGAGAAGTTAGAGAAGTGACCACACTGCGGGGTGTTAGTCACAGCTCAGAACATGACTCAAGGACGCAGAGGCCACGAGCGGATCACACCCACAGCCTGGAGTGAGCATCCCCAGGATGAGGAGCACGGCATTGGGAATTTCAGTGGCTCCATCATTCCTGGAGGAGGGAGTAGGGCTCGGGGGTGCAGGAGGCTGAGACGCGGCTCCCACGTGATCTCAGGAGCAGGCCACTGGACCCCTCTATACCCTCTGCTGTTTCAGGAAACACGCGCATCACGTAACAGTACACACAAGGCTGCACAGCACACAAGCATGTGCACCCACACAGATTTCGTGGTAACGTGTGTGTGTGATTGGTGCAGTGGTGTGTTCTCAGGCTCCCACTCCCAGAGCCCTGTGGAGCAGTCTTGCCCGGGAACTGTGGTCACTCTGGACATTTTCTGAGAATCCCCCTCAGCTGCACAGAGCCCCCCTGCCCTAGAATGTGCCCCCTACTTGGGGCAACTCGGGTCCAGTGATCGACCAACGCCAGGGCACAGGGGCCTCGGGTGAGAGCAGCTGTGAAGGGCGTCCAGCCTGAGTCCCTGCGGGACTGGCAGGGATGTCACTGTGACAGACCCCAGGTCCGCTTCTCCCTATGTGGGGTCCCACCCGCGTCCCACCTTCTTGCTTCCTGCACCCCCCAGGCTCAGTTCTCAAAACATTCTGGCAGGAAGGGAAACTGCTTGCAGACCTCCGTCTCTCAAGGTCTGTTTCCCAGGGAACCAGATATAAATAAACACTTGTCTCCTCCTGACAGGGCGAGGTGGGGGGAGCACGTCTGACCCTGACAGGAGATGGGGGTGCTCCCTGCTCTCCTCCTGTCGTGGACACTCAGAAGGCTGCTCATGGACCAGGGAGCTACCAAAGCTAACTGGAAGTCCAAACTCCAGTCTGTCCCCAGTAGAAAGTGGACAGTCGAAATCTCAGTTATCGTGGCTAAAATTTAGAAAAACCTGTGGGAAAGCTATTGCTACATAAACTTAAGAACACAGAGCAAGGAATATTCTAGATTCTCTTTGAATGAAAATTAAACCATCTCTGCTAATAGTCATGTTATTTTCTATCTTGACATAAGATACCTTCACAAAAACATGCTCTCAACTATTATCTGCAGACTTTTTAGGTGGAAATTACAGAACTAAAAAGGCAACTTAATTAGGACTCCATCGCTTTTTTTTTTTTTTTTAATAGGAAGAACCCTCTAAATTTTAGAATGGGTATGAGTGACAGTAAATGAATAAGTAATCAGTCAGATAAACAGGACACAGAGTAACACACATCAGGCCTTTATACCAGATGTCCTTTTGAAGGAGAGGAGAGAGGAGGAAGGTGAGAGAAGTCAAACCTGAATAAATTTGATGATGATTCTTTTCTGATATGGAGGCATGAACGGATAGAAATGGTATATGGGGCGTATGTCTGTGGATTTCTTTTTTAAGATTTTTTTTTAATGTGGACCATTTTTTTCTTTAAGTCTTTGGTAAATTTGTTACAATATTGCTTCTGCTTATTGGTTTGGTTTTTTGGCCATGAAGCCTGTGGGATCTTAGTTTCCTGACCAGGAATTGAACCCACACCCCCTGCATTGGAAGGTGAAGTCTGAACCACTGGACCCTCAGGGAAATACCTGCCTGTGATTTTAGAAAGTATGACATTATGCTGTGTCATTTCTGATCTTTTTTCAGTCACAGGCATCTGTGATCTATTCAGGCTGGTTTGCACACCTGTGTTCCTGTGACTTCTGAGTCTCTTGGTTGGTCATTGTGGAGGATGGGATTGTCGGGGAGAAAACTCGTTTTAGATATGATGAACGGTTGCAAACCTTGATGACAGCGTTTCAAAATACAACACATAGAAGAACTCCAAAAGGAGTGTCTTTTCAGCCAAGTTTCTATTTCCAGCTCTACACAAGCTAAGGATTTGTATGGTAGAATTTTAAATATCATGAAGAGACTGCTAAGGAGCTAAGTGGCATGTCCCACAAAGGAGAATATGCTGAAAGACCACACATGGGCTTCTAGAACTTGGTCATTGTGATGACAAACTTCCACAGGGATGGGAAGTACCCCTACTTGTCACTCTACTGTTCTTTAAAGAGCAGGGCACACAGTGGGAATGAGTGTGTGTGCTGTTCTTTCCACTGAAGCACTTCATCAGGACATGGAAAATAAAGTCATTCGAAGCAGCTCAAACTCCCCTTGCCCTACAGTAACTACACACACACACACACACACACACACACACACACACACACACACACACACACACAGCAAACACAGGGAGAATCTCTAGAGAGAATGTAGAAAAGAAATTCACATCTCTGGAATTTCTCAACAGTCTGTTCTGTACTGTGAGGTTTCTACTAAGACCTTATGAATTCCAAAGATGAAATTAGAATACCCTCCTGTACTGCTTTCCATACAGAACAAAAGCTAAAAATACATCTGTGGGTGTTTTATATAATCCTTCCAATCGTATTTAGTCTTTTGACAGTTTGATAAAGGGAATGTAGAATATTTGATCATTTAACTTCCTGCCGGTCAATAAAGCACATGACAGAGATGGGAACGTGGTTGTCAGGGGGTCTGGTCACTCCCACCGTCCACATGGGACCCCAGGTGGAGGGCTTTCATCACGTGACCAGGACACAGCTTCAAGGCTTGCTTGGAGGGTCACTGGTTGCCCTGGAGATGTGATAAGTGCTTAGTGGAGGCATCTTGTTTACTCTGATTAAAGCCCATGTCAACACTTAAGAGATTCATTACCCTGGCCTTTGAAAGCCATGGAAGTTCAGATCAGAACTGAGGGGGGCAGATGAAAGGGGCACCCGGGCTGCCTGCAGCGACATCAGGGCCCAAGACCCCTCGGGGTCCCTAGGGACACTGCCGAGCTCTGGAAAACAATGTATTCTCCAAGGAGGGCCTTCTTCCTGGGGATGCTTTCCTGTCTGAAATGTCAGAGCACTTCCACTACTTACTCCCCACTTAGTAGTATTCAATTTGTATTTGTGATTTTATTTGTCTTTCTAATTTGTATTGAAATACAGATGATTTACAATGTCATGTTAGTTTCAAGTGTACAGCAAAGTGGTTCAGTTACACATGTATTTTTTTCTTTTCCCTTATAGGTTATTATAAGATACTGAATATATTAATAGTTTCCCATGCTATACAGAAGGTCCTTGTTCGTTATCTATTTTACAGATAGTCGTGTGTGTATTTTAATCCCAAACTCCTAATTTATCCCTCCCTCTCCCCTTTGGTGACCCTAAGTTTGTTTTCTATGTTTGGAATTCCATTTCTGTTTTGTAAGTAAGGCCATTTGTATCATTTATTTTTTCCAGATTCCACATGTGAGTGATATCATATGATGCTTGTCTCTCTCTGACTTATTCACTTAGTATGATTTTGAATTGCTCCACTCTCTAAATATATATTCTATCACAAGTTTTTATCCACAAATTCTTTATGTTAGTACAAACATTGAGATGGGCCTCTATGGAATTAATGAGACATTTTTAGTCACAGGAGAGAAAAACTCAATGGATGCTTTCCCACATTCACTACTTAGGGCCTTGGGTGAGGTCCAGGGTTTGAAATTTGAAACTTGGAAGTTGAAAGGGGGAATTCTCTAAGGCAATTTCTTTTTGAAAATTTATACAAACTCCCAAGTTTCAAATCCTGGCCGTGTGCTCACTTTGTCCAATGACGGACACAGTCCAGAATCCTTATTCAAATATCTGTGTTTGGAATTGATACCCACACCTTTGAAACATGGCTGGAGGCAACTGTCAGTGGAAGTTAAAGATGTGCCAAGAAATGAAGAGATGAGGTAGTCATCACACTAAAAATAATAAAAGCAGTTAGAGTCAGGGAAGACTGAAATGCCCATCTGTGCCCAATGCCAACAACGGTCAGGGGTTGGGGGAAGTGATGGAGAGCTGGTGGCTGGACTGGGGACTCAGGTGAAAGCTGACCTCAGCAAGAGCTGTCAGGAAAAGCCTGCTGTGGGGGCTTTCAAGTACCCAGAGAGGAATGGCAGGTGGCAAGTGCTGCCTACAGGACAGTGAGGAACAAAAACAAACAATGGTTAATGAAAGCAATTAGTCTGAAAAACAGAAAGATGAGCTGAAGTGTTTTAAGAACTGATCTCTTAGATTTGGTGCTTATAACCGGACTCATGTTCTGTAAGCCAGTTGTTTTATTAGAAATGGACAGCTCGATCTCTTTCTAGAAGTTTCGCATCTGTAGGAAGACTGGGAGGTATGTAGGCATTGATCTCTCAAAGACCATGGCTCTGTATATGATCACATACTTGTTTTTTCATGATTTTAATAGCTCTGAAAACAGAGTGCATCTTATAATTGATGGCAGTTTTCAGTGTTTATTGGCAGCATGTTTTCATTCTCTGTGGCTCATAACATAATGGTACATTTTATGATCAATATTGCTTAGACTCCATAAAATACGGGTGTATGATGAGTGACTCAGCTAAGGAGAGGGAGCTGTGAGTGGATAAAAGATGCAGGTGAAGGAAGCGGAGGAGATGACTCTGAATAGCCGTGTCATTCGGTAAATATTTGCTGAGTGCATGAGTGCACCCTGATGGGGAAGTGAAGGTGAAGTTTAATTATACTCTGTGTCCAGCACTGGAAGGAGAGAGGCAAGATGTGTGGGGTGTGGAGACGAGGACCAGCTGATCAAAACCCTGGGTGGAGTGGCCGCCGAGCTCGGAGACACCATGGAGGACAAGCATCTCGTTAGAAAGGGGCCTTCCTGGGGATAGCACCCCAGTGTGGTGTGTGCTTGATTGGTGTCAAGAAGTGAGACAGAGGTTAAGGCCGTGGGTGTCCTGAACAATCCATCAACCCTGATGTGGGTGTTGAGAGGGCAATCCATGGGTGGAACAGGGCAGGAACCACTGGAGGAAAACCCAGTTGGGCTCAGAGTCCTGGGGGGTCCCAGAGCAGGTTCCCTGAAGAGAGCCCCAGCCTCACTTCCTCCTGGGAGCTGGGCTGTAGCCGCAGAAGACACTGGTTTGATCCCTGGATGGAAAAGATCCCCTGAATGAGGGCATGCAACCTACTCCAGTATTTTTGCCTGGAGAATCCCATGGACAGAGGAGCCTAGAGGGCTATAGTCTGTGGGGTTGCAAAGAATTGGACATGACTGAAGTGAATATTTGAATATTTAAAAAATTTTTAAGGATAAGGAGTCACTTTTTCCTAATCCAGAAGGAAAGATTGCCCATCTAGATGATAATGTGATAAAAGAGTTCACAGTCTGCAGTCTGCCTTCCAATTTCAGCCAGATCCCCAGAGGACAAAGAAAATAGATAAAAACAGCTGATGGTGGGTAGAGGCAGAAACACCACCACCACGCCCCCCCCCCCCACCCTGATCCTGGTGTATTTCATCGTGTGATGGCAGCTACACACACTCCAGGCAGAAACAAACATCAGCCATAGCTCTTAGCCACTGTTGTCCTGTGATCAGATGATGCCTCTTTCAAGTAAAACGTCTTTGTTTAAAAATTCTCTACTCTCCATTCATTTCTCTAGGTCATGCACATCCACAGTTATATGTACATATATGAAAGGCCCATTGAAAGCATTTCGCTTACACCAGGTATAAATTCTGCAAACCTCTGCACACTGGCCCTGCCTTCTGATAACTCACACGTGACAAGCCCCAGAGAAGGAGTCCAGCCTCTGTGCTCCAGGGAGGGAGGCTGATGGAGACCCTATAGCTGCTGACTCTCTGCCTTCTGGTCCTCTACCCCTGGAACTGCCTTCAGGAATCATTCCATCCTCCATCGTAACTTTCCAATTGTGCTCTTTTCCTTCTCAAATCCCTTAAAGTTGTATCCCCTTGGTAGCTGTTTAGTTGCTAAGTCAATGTTTGACTCTTTGCAGCTCCATGGACTGTACCCACCAGGTTCTTCTGTCCATGGGATTCTCCAGTCAAGCATACTGGAGTGGGTAGCCATTCCCTTCTCAAAAGGATCTTCCCGATCCAGAGATTAAACCCGGTCTCCTGCTATTGGCCAGTGAATTCTTTACCCCTGAGCCACCAGGGAAGCCCTTGCATCCCCTTAGTTGTTCTCAAATTTAATTCTCTCCCAACATAAGAGGGGAGTGAGACACCGCCCAGGGACCCCACACGAGCCTCTCCCCTAGGACATGGGAGGGCACCCGTCACCTCCCTACTGCCCTGAAAACTGTTCAGTCTCAGCTCCGGGGACAAGCCTGACTTAACAGGCAGCTTTCATTTCAGACAGCCAATGCAGGAGACACAAAAGATGTGGATTTGACCCCTGTTTGAGGAAGATCCCCTAGAGGAGGAAATGGCAACCCACTCCAGTATTCTTGCCTGGATAATCCCATGGACAGAGGAGCCTGGCAGGCTACAGTCCAGAGGATCACAAAAGAGTTGGGCACAACTAAGCAACTGAGCACAGCACAGCACTCTGCTCCAAGGGGGTTTTGCTACCTTTAGGAATTCATCAACTCTGGGAGGGGCAGTCTCTCCCTGGTCAACATGGGCCCATGATATTAAAACACCAGAAAATATAGAAGATACAAAACATGATTAACATAATCATTCAGGCCTTTGAGCCACCCATCCCCACCCCCACTCCAACCATGACCACAGGCAAGGAGAATCACTCTGCTTGATCCTAGAGAGTCAGAGAGAAATAAAGCTTCTGCATTAAGCCCAAGGGCCTCAAATTTTATCATGCATGTAATTCACTGAGCCATCTTGTTAAGAAGGTTTCTGATTGGGTGGGAGGGGTGGGGTCTGAGTGGCTTCAGGTCAAACCATGCCCCAGATGATTCCTGGGCTGCTGATCCATGGCCCACACATGCGGGAGGGCATTCAACTAGAATCACGTGCCCCATTTTTTCAGGCACGTTGATTTGTTAACTAAAGACGGAGAATATTATTTAATGTGTAAAAAAGAGCTATAGCCTAAGACTTGTTTGTTCTAAAGCAATTACAATTAAGGATTTTTTTTTTTTCTGTACCAGGCACTTTCTATCCCCAAATAAAATTTGATCTTACCATAAGGCTCATCTAATGAGAACTGGCCCAGGGACCTTATTAATTCTCAAGACAAAAGGGTGCCCTCAGCCCCCTGTTGCTCAGAAGCCCTGGACTCAGGCAAAAAGGAAGTGGGTCTGTGGTAGGGGACAGACCTGGAGGCAGGTTAGGAGACTGTGTCTGCCCTGGCATTAATATTGGACATGCAGTCATCCCTGTGGTGGACTCCGCAAACGCAGAAACTCCTGCATATTTTGAAATCATCCCAATCGGGTTTGGTCATGAGAACAGACCCCCAGCTGGATGGTCAGGGGCAACTTTCTGTTGTTCAGTCGCTCAGTCATGTTCAACTCTTTGCGACCCCATGGACTGCAGCACACCAGTCTCCCCTGTCCTTCGCTATCTCCAGAAGTTTACTCAAACTCATGTCCATTGAGTCAATGATGCCATCCAACCGTCTCATCCTCTGCAGCCCCCTTCTCCTCCTGCCCTCAATCTTTCCCAGCATCAGTCTTTTCCAGTGAGTCGGCTCTGCACATCAGGTGGCCAAAGTATTAGAGCTTCAGCATCAGTCCTTTCAAAGAATATTCAGAGCTGATTCTATCTCTTTGCAATCCAAGGTACAGCTTTAAGGGCTCCTTAAAACCAGGACCACAGGACTTACAGTGGGCGTCACCAAGCAGGCTATGGCTGCTTCTGCAGGACCACCCACCTCACAACTGGATGACCTGCACCTCCCCTTCTCGTCCAAGGGCACTCCTCACTGCTGGCCTGGCTCTAAAGCTGCGGTTCTCAACCTTGCCTGCCCTTCGGCATCAACTGGGGAGACTCAGAAACTCAGAAGAACAAATCCTGGAGGCTATTAAATCAGGGTGCCCTTTGGCCCCGCAAGGGGTAGATGCAACCAGGCTGAAACCTACCAGAATGGGTCCCCTCGGACACAGGATGCTAGAGGCAAACAGAACCACCTATAGTGCTGCTTTTAAAAGGTTTTATCCAGGGGAAAATAAAGCACATGCTCAATTCCACTCTTCTCCTTTTAGAATAAATTTCGCTTTATTGAAGAGAATGTAGCATCAACTGTTTCACTCTGTGTGGAGCTTTTCAGCTTTCCTGTTCCATTTTACAGCACCTCCACTCCTACAGCTGTAATTTTATATGATGCCTTGCCGGCATTTGCTGAGTAAAACATTACATGCAGTTTTAAGTGCCAAAAGGTGTAGGAAGTTTTGTAAAACTCTGGAAGGGGAGAGAGCAATAGGTTTATCTTAAGGTCATAAAATTTTTTATTTGATTTTTTTCCCCTCCTTTATACTTGTTGCTGTTACTTTAAAAGTCTTCTGGCATTTAACTGGCAATAAACAGGGCAAAACAAACTGTTCCTTCCTTTAGATTGTGCAATTTTTATTGCTCCAGTTTACAGCCACCAAATATGCCTTTTCGAAAAATGCTTGTTTAACCACCTTCTGTTTGTAAGCAGTAGGGCTGTGAGCCAACCAGGGGGTGAAGTCATACTGTCTGAGTGCCCCAAGGTTTTCAAAGATGCTTAGAAACAATCCGAAGTTAAGTGACACTGATGATGCAGGTTCCTTAGCCAGACAATTGTATGGAACTGAATCAAACACAGCTGAGCTTGTGTTGTACCCACTTGTCACGCTCAGGCGTTTAAAGCAAATGGAAAAGCCAGCAGGATCGCGATTGTAACAAAAGGAATCAGGGTGGAATTGTCCATTTCCACGATAATTTAGAAGCCAGTGACCAGAGTAAATGCTTCCACACTAAATCAGGGAATACATTTTGGATCCCATAGGCAATGTGGGCAGGGAGGGTGAGTTTTATTTTAGCTGACACTATGCCATGCTTCCAGTTTTCACATCTTTTCAGTACATCTCCACCTCAGCCTCAAAAACTTCAGGGTAATGAGTCAGGATCAAGCGTGATGGGGGGGATGGGGGTTGGGGGATGGAAGGCTGCCTACCAATATATTCCTTGGGCAGGAAAAGAAAAGTAGGATTTCAGAGAAATAAGTACTGTCAACATAAAAAATAGTCATACCCTAAAAGTTGAGAGTTACATTTTATTTGGTGGGAATTTTTAAAACTTCAAGCCCACAAGACAGCATCTCAAATGATCCTGAGAAAACTGCTCTGAGGAGGTAGAGGGTGGCAGTGGCGGAGGTGGGGGGGTGGGGTGGGGTGGCGGGGTGGGGGAGTCAGGTTATATAGAAGTTTGCAACAAAAGGTATCTAGTCTGAACATGAAAAGTATTTTTGTGAATTAAAGAAAACCAGATATCTCAATTTCCTAGGGATGGAAATAGCAATCCACTCCAGTATTCCTGCCTGGAGAATCCCAAGGACAGAGGAACCTGGCAGGCTACAGTCCACAAATGAGTCGGCCATAACTGAGCACACACAGACATCTCGGGTTAAGGAATTTAGCGCTTTTCTATTTATGGGAGGATACAAGAGTCTGGGTTCACTGAAATCACTCCTGTATCTAGAGCCAGTGTCCTGTACTTTTCACACCCTGAGCTCCTCAGGGCTCCCCTGTTGGGAATGGCTACATACAGGCTGATGGCTGCCAGGTGACTCAGGTCTCCTTCCTGGGTGCCCTGGAGGGCTGGCATCTCTGAGGCCGGTGACATCCTTGTTCACTGAGATGGCAGGAAATACTCTGTTTCTCAGTACTCAAACATTTAAAGACAAAATTTGAAGAATTTGGAGGATTTTTACTCTTCTCTGAACACCTATATTTTCTGGCAATATGTTTAGCCTCCAAGGCAAGTAGATCAATAATCTCCACCATCACACAGCTTTTTTGTTTGTTTTTCATCATTGCCTTCTTATTTATTTATCTTTGTAGCCATGGCAGCAACCTGAAATGAAAAGGTTATTATTTCCTTTTTGAAAATAGCTTCCAGATACCCCTCAGCTCCACAAAAAACCGTCCTCCAGAGTTTTCTCTCTCCTGTCAGTTACTACACAATGCAATTAGAATTGTTTGTCTCTAATATTGCTTTATCATGTTGCCACCTTCCTCAAGAACACTGTAATAATAACAACAATATTATTTAATTTTATGGCACATCTGTCACTTTCTCCCTGTAGCTCTGACAATGTTTCCTCTCAATAGTTCATTATTTGGTGTACCTAAGCTTAGCTGTTTGTGCATGCCCAGTTGCTTCAGTCATGTCTATTTGCAACCCCATGGACTGTAAAGGCTCATACCAAAATACATATGTAAATATTTACCTATTTACTTATACATATATAATTCCATAGATGTAAGTTAGATGAGCTAAATTTGCTATAGTTTCTGGTGATTCGCGGAGAAGGCAATGGCACCCCACTCCAGTACTCTTGCCTGGAAAATCCCATGGATGGAGGAGCCTGGTAGGCTGCAGTCCATGGGGTCACCAAGAGTTGGACACGACTGAACGACTTCACTTTCATGCATTGGAGAAGGCAATGGCAACCCACTCTAGTGTTCTTGCCTGGAGAATCCCAAGGATGGCAAAGCCTGGTGGGCTGCCGTCTATGGGGTTCCACAGAGTCAGACATGACTGAAGCAACTGAGCAGCAGCAGCAGCTGGTGATTCAAATCTTATAACTAAAAGTGAAGCACATACACGTCTGAGGCTCTTTCACACAGGACACACCAAGTTTTCAAATGACCAATCTCTGGGCAAGGTTCCCAGTCATGTCATGACCATCTGAGGATGAGAAGGGGCAGCTGATGGGGTCTCCAGGTAGCCTTTCCCTCTGGTGCTCTGTTGATCACTGGTGGGGGCACTCTGCACAGACTCCCCAGCTAGTCGGTCCCTGTGCAATCCTCTCCACCCCTGAGCATGTCCAGCCCCTGTTTTAATGCTGTGTTTGGGGGTCATCTCGTGCCCTTCACATGAAGGGTTCCCTGGGATGAGCCAGCAGGAGGTGAACCTCATTTTTAATCCCAGCTCCATTGTTAGGAAACCATGTGTCTTGCATTTCCGGCCTGATTGTAAATGGGGATGGGAGGGCTGTGGCCCTTCTGATCCATGGGAGGAAGATGAGATCATGTTTGTGCACATCTGTGTGTTGGTGTGTGCACACGCACGTGGAGTATTTCTTTCAAGAAGTGAGAAAGCCCATGAATAGCAGGAAGCACTTTTTTTTCCCCCACATCTGCCAATGTTTTCTGGGTCCTTGGAGAGGCACTAAACACCTGGTTCTCACCATAAACACTCTGCAGAAGAGCGAATTCACGCTTCCCTCTGGACAGGACCTGGGGGACCCAGGGACCACAGGGCCTTCATCCCAGCCTCGCCTGCCTTTCCAATACAGACAGCCTATACCCACTCAGGCATAAGGGTAGCAAGTCTTCTTTTTAATACATTCATCGGTATATTTGGAAAGACAGTTTCTGTGAGCAAGAAAACAGAGAAATGAGTTGCTTACTCCTTGTAAGGGAAGACTGTTCAGTGTGATTGTATCTTTAATAACCAGAGAATTAACTCTGACATGTTTGACCACCACTAGGAAGGGAAAACAAAAAGAAAACAACCCAGAAACCCCTTGCTTCACTCTGCATGTGTTTGTTTTCGAAATGTTATGAATAAAGAGGTTAAATACTGTCCAATACCATGAAGATTAGAGAATAACTTCTTCTTTCTAAATATATACATGCATACATACATGTATAGTTATCATCCCACTTTTTTATTATGAAGGATAATTTGTGGGTAGACAAGAGGGCCATGTAAAATCCTAGCTGTAGGGATCACTAGTTTTATGAACTTGGAAAATTGCTCCAATTCACTTTGCTTTATTTATAGGTGGGATTGCAGTGATGCCCACCTCAGGAGGTTTTGTGAAAATTCGATTGGAAGAGTCCATAAAATTTTTTCTGGGGCAGGCAATAAGGAACCACAACCACACGAGTGGCAATGAAAAATTAGAAGTAATCTTTGTTAAAAAAATGTGAAGTCAGTTTTTAAAACACCATAAACACATGAAACCACCAGTAATTCCACAGTGGAGAGGAGTTCCTGTCTAACTGCATACTGGCTTCTTGCCGTCCCCACACCTCCCTCTCCGGTCCCATCTCTGTGTGTGGTTTTGCTGCAGAAATAGGACAGACTCCCTGAGATTCATCACCTCCTTCCGCCAAGCAGTGCTATGCTCGGGATTTTGCTAAATGTAAACACAGACCTGGATCAGCTCGTCAGTCATGGGTGCCTGGTAGTCCACAGTGTACCAAAAACAGGACTTATCTGACCATTATCCCACCGACAGACCTTCATGGCTCTTACTTCCTTTTTGCCTTTTCTATAATGATGATGCTTACTTTTCAGTTTTTGTGAAAGTGACCTCTTATTGGATGAATTCCAGAAAGTGGAACTGAACACTCAAAGGGTCCACGTTGCTGAGATTTTGTGTCCAGGCTGACAAGTTGCCCCCAAAACTATCGTGACAATGTACACCCCCACAAGCAACACATGACGGCATCTACTTTCACACAGCTTTTCAACCATTGCTAATTTTTTAGCCCAAAATTATCTTTTCATTGTGATAATGCATTTAGTTTTGATTGCTAGTATAAAAAGATGTGGTGAGGTGACATTCATGAAGTTAAGTCACCAGGTTGCTGTAGAAAGTGGGAGACAGCAAACCACTATGACACATTGAGAAGACTGCACGTTCCCTGGACACAAGGGAAGGCTGGGGCCCTGTAGGTGACCCAGAGCATCTGGCATGTCCTCAAGAGACAAGCCCTGAGAAGGCTCTTCCGACCCACGGTTCTAAGGGAAGACAACATACTCATGGTGGAAGACGCCTTGGGGGTGAATGGGTTTACAACACTGGAAGGGCTCATGTCCACGGAGGGTGTAGGCGAAGCTGGAACAGCCTACCGGGGAGCCCCTTTAGTGTCGAGCAATGACTGTGAACCACGAAGGTTACAGACCTGAGGCCAGTGGTCTGGTACCCAGACCAGGAGAGGCATTCCCACCAACGTACACATCCATCTACAGAGTGTGAGCCTGACTCCCACATCCCTGCTCTCCTTCTCTTTGCCTGATGTTTGGAGTAGGATGGTGGCCGTTGGGACCACATAAGCCCCGGGATCTCTGGATAATTGAAAGGAAGTCTCAAGAGGGTGGAGATGCTGTGCCATAGACTCTGTGGATGAGAGCATGTTGACATTGGAGCAATTTGCTTGGAAAGAAAGAAAAACCAAGCTGGGGAAACATACCCAGTGTCATTGAAAGAAAATTTCACATGATTACTGGCCTTGTAGAATTCATGCTCTGAAATTGTCCTATTTATAGCCTCCATCCATTTTTCCTGGACTGCTTCTCTGGTTCTTGGGACAGGAAAGAGCTGTTTATATGCTGGTGATGTTAACGTTGTTGTGAACACTGGAAACATCAGGGAAGGGAAAGACCTGGGGGGAGGGGGGGGAGAAGTGGAAATGCAAAGTGAAGCAAATTCTGGTTTGTGAAGACTTTTTGTTGACTTCTGCTCTCACCAATCAATTTTTCAATAGGTTAAGCAATGAAAACATTTTAACACGTTTAGAAACCTTTTAAAGCTTTCAGGGATTCCTAAGGGAGCCTAGGAACCCCAACTTCTCTGGGGCTTAGAAGCTGCAGAATGTGAGCTGGGAGTTGGGGGGACGGGTAGGGGAGAGGACTCAGTCATTCCACAGGTGGCCCCAAGAATGAAGGGCTTTGGAGCACGGAGAATGCCTGTGGTCAGAGTACTCTCTCTTTTTTTTTTTTTTAATCGAAGTATAGTTGATATAGAACATTATGTAAGTTTCAGTTAAAACAGCGATTCACAATTTTTAAAGATCATATTCCATTTATAGAAATTATCAAACATTGGCTAAATACACTGTGCTGTAAAATATGTCCTTGTAGCTTATTTATTCTATACATAATATTTTGTACCTCTTACTCTCTTACCCCTATATTACCCTGGTAACCACTATTATGTTCTCTATGAGTCTGCTACTGTTTTGTTAATTGTATCTTTTTAGATTGCACATATAAGTGATATCATAGAGTCTTTTGTCTTTCTCTTTCTGACCTGGTTCACTTAGCTTAATGCCCTGTAAGTCCATCCACATTGATGCAAATGGAATGATTTCATTCTTTTTTTACAACTGAGCAATATTCCACTGTGTATATATACCACATCTTTTTTTATCCATTCGTCAGTTGATGGACACTTAGGTTGCTTCCTTGTCTTGGCTATTCCTGAACATTCTAGCAGTCTAATGCATACTCCCAGTTGGAATTGGGACGACAAGGAATGTATCATTTGGAAAGCAAGTTGATCAATTTTGACAAAAAGTAAACTGTGAAACCACATTTCAAAGAAGAGTCAAAATTCTGATTTCAAATGGGAGCATGAGTACCTACCATCCAGAAGCCTTTAGAATTCTCGAGCAAACATGTTCTGAACATCAGCTCCATGCCAGGACACAGAGCTGTGTGGGCACCAGGATTTTTAAAGATGTGAATGAAATAAACAATTTCAGTCAAGAAGCAGCCCAAACTCTGTAAAGACATGCATATGTGTAAACATACAAATGCAATTCAGCCTCAGGTAGTAGCATGTAATGACAAACACAGCTCAGCAGAGCAGTTAGGATCGGAGGAACTGAAGAATAACCAGGTTCCAGTCATTAGCTGTGTGACCTTGGACAGCTTGTTTAACTTCTCTGTGCTTCACTGCTTCATCTGTAGAATGGAAATAATACTAGTCCCTACTTCCCAGGTTTGACTGAGGATGAAATTAGTTGATACTCATGAGTGAGCAGAACAAAGCCTGGAACACAGTAACTGCTCAGGAAGTGCTAACCGTTGTATGTTCATAAACAGCTCCCAACCTCAGCCTTCCCATCTGCAACATAGCAGTAATAATTAGAGGCTGCCTTTAAATGATGACCATGGGGCTTTCCTAGTAGTTCAGTGGTAAAGAGTCTGCCTGCCAATGCAGCAGCCATGGGTCCAGGAATATCCCACATGCTATGGAGCAACTAAGTCCTTGGGCCAGAACTACTGAGCCCCTGCTCTAGAGCCTGGGAGCCTCAACTATTGAAGCCCATGTACCTGAGAGCATGTGCACCACAACAAGAGAAGCCAGTACGGTGAGAAGCCTGTGCACTGCAACTAGAGAGTAGCCCCTGCTTGCAGCAATGAAGACCCAGCACAGCCTTAAATAAATAAATAAAATTTTTAAAAGGATGCCCATTACCAGATGGGACTGTGAGAAGACTTGGAGCATAGTTAGGACTGTTCAAAGGCAAAGTGTTACTTGAATGATAATGTTCCCCTGCAAGGCTCTTCATCAAATAAGGTGTGTGTTTGCGGATTACGTCGCAAGGCCGTCTGCCTTAAATTTCCACAGTGCTACACTTTGTGATTTTACAAGTGTTTGTTGGTGATGAGGCCAAAATCACCCTGTGATGCACTGCCTCCCACGTTACACATCCTGTTAAGGAGAAGCAGAGGGGACATATACACACCTATGGCTCATTCATGTTGATGTTTGACAGAAAACAACAAAATTCTGTAAAGCAATTATCCTTCAATTGAAAAAAATTTTTCTTTTTTTTTTAAAGAGAAGCAAGGAACGGATACAAATCTAGCTCACACAAGACTGACAACAAAATCTTTTGCCTTCCCAAAGATACAGGAACCCAGAACTTGCTTGCCTTTGCTGGGCCACTGAGGAACCACACATGTGTAGCCTCTGGGGATCAGGACCAGGGTAATGGATTTGCGCCATCACAGAGTCAGGCCCAAAACAAAGTCCTTGCCACTAAATGGAGGATTAGTATGGATGGAGCGGCAGAACTAAACTGCTGACCTCGTGAGCTGCTGTCATCATTTGCCAGACTCTCCAACCAGCTCTGCCAACTATGCAGGGAAGTCCCTTCTAGTGCCTGAAACCCTCCTATCCTGACAAACGACCCCTGAGGACACTTGCCCATCCTCCTTTGTCTACAGGCTTCCCCTTCCAGCCCCTCTCTCCGCCTGTCTGGCTCCTAATCACCCGGAAAACCCCAAGTGTGCACTTTCCAGCTTGAATGCATGGGCAGTTCATTTCTAAAGCCCCTCATGCTTTTCTGCAAAACCTTTAAAAAGAGCAGACAGATAGATGAGGCCAAAATGAGCACACAGGTCTTACCCGGCCCGTCAAAGATGCTCCAACCCGTGAAAACAGGACTTTATAAATGTCACTCTGTTAATACCAGGTCAAATGTTCCTAATCACTAGAAAATAAAATAAAATAAAATAAGATTTCTGTCGAGTTAAATGCCATTGTTCTAATCATTAGATCCTGGCATCTGAAAATAAGAGAGAATGTGTCTTCCTCTTTGCTGTGAATGACAAACCATGAGCCGTCCCTACTGTTGACTGACAGCTGTTTAATAAGCCGTGTGATGGGATAAAGGGCTTGTCTTTCAGCCTAAGTAGTGGCTTATCTCTTTCCCTAAACACCTGCTGAAAGTGAAAGTGAAAGTCACTCAGTTGTGTCCGACTCTTTGCGACCCCATAGACTATACAGTCTGTGGAATTCTCCAGGCCAAAATACTGGAGTGGGTAGCCTATCCCTTCTCCAGCAGATCTTCCCGACCCAGGAATCAAACCAGGGTCTCCTGGATTGCAGGCAGATTCTTTACCAACTGAGCTATCAGGAAAGCATAACGTCATATCCTGTTACCACCACAGCCACGAAAATCTTAAACAAGGCTGTAAAATGGACATTTCTTTTTTTTTTTTTCCCCAGTTATTGAATTTGGAATGTTTCAGGTTACTGAGACAATCAAGCAAAGAATGGCTAGATATCATTTCTAAGTGTCACACCAAATGCTTTGGGAATGCCTCTTTTTTGTTGGCTTCATATGGTTTGCTGATTTGTTTTCCATTCCTATCACTGATGATGAAGTAGCTAAATGCAGTGGTCCTTATCTTCCAAGAGTTTATCATCCAAGGAAGACAGTGGGATCAACCACTGTGGAACAACTGGAGAAGGCAGGACAATCAGGGACTGTATGACGGTGGGTTTCTGAATGAAGACCACCCCTGAGAGCTGGCACAATCAGGGAGAACTTCCTGGGGATGTGTTCCCACTGGTTAGAACCCTCCCATGATAACAGGAGACAGACCGTGAACTGGCCCTGGACTATGGCAGGTGACCATCAGGGTCGGTCCCTGGAGGACCTCAAGAGGCATTGAGGGGGTGCCTGGTGCCTTGTGATACATATGGTGATGGAAAATGAATGGGCAAAGAGACAGATGAAAGTAACCTTTGAGGAAGGTTAATCTGGCTGTAGTGCACAGAATGGGGGGAAATGGGGAGAATCGTCTGGCCATTCGTCTGTGAGGCTGTCACAGTGATTCTGGGGTGACATTCGCAACCTCTCCTAAAAAGACACACCTAGAAAAAATAGGGGAAATAACAGGACTTGGTGATCTGAGGAATAGTGAAGGTATCTTTGGGGCTTGGAATATGTGCTTCTCCCTGTTTTCCAGAAAAACCAATGACTTTGAGTCAGCTTTGGGAGCTGCACTTGAGATTAAAGGAAGCAGTGGTTTTGAAGGAGATCCTGCACAGACTTCCTAAAGGACCAACACAGTTCCTTTACTGGGGGGCTCCTCACCCATAACCGTGCCATTCCACTGTTAAATGAAATATACTTCCTTATCATTATGTGAGCCTCAGCTGCTCTACAAATCTCACAGGAATAACTTCCCGCCTTCTCTGGAGGCTTGATTCCAGAGCTGAGGAGCCCAAGCCCCTCATCAGGCCGGAATGACTGATGGCCTGGGTGTGGACACAGCACCCGGCTTCCTGTCAAGACACCCTCAGCACCATTGGTGAGCAGGTCCAACTGCAGGTCAGCCGGTCTCCCATGGGTTGGGTTACAACCCTTAACAAAGCAGACCTGGTATTCTTCTCATGGAGCACAGTATCCAAAATATCCTTTATAATGAAGCATATTTGAAGATTTCTTTTCAAAACATCCTCCCAACTACTGAAAACAACTTTTTTCTTTACTATTTGTCACAGTGCAGGATAGCTCTAACAACCTTGATCACTCACATATCTAAAATACCATTCTGATGAAAGCAATGATAAATGGATTTTGGCTGTCACAGGCCATTTAGATTTGGCAAATTTGGGGCCTTCAGTGTGTTCACCTGGCTAAGTCATGCCTGGGACTGCAGAGTTTGTAGTAAGGACACATCACTGCTGAATTCCACTTCCAACCTCTGAATCCTGGGAACATGTGTTATGCCCCCAAACCAAACATTGTAATATTGTCATAAGGCCTTATAAGCAATGAAGAGACTTAATACAGTACATGACACCAAAGATAAATTATCCAGCTGCACCTCCCATAATTAAGAAGGAGGCATGAAATCAAAGGTAGAGACCTAGACAAAAAAAAAAAAGGAAAGCAGTTATACTTGTATTTCTGGTTTTCTGGTATTCTTGTTTGGCAAACAAATGTTGGAGGTTTTTTATCTGTAGGCTCTCTCTATAAGTTCTCCATTTGGTGAACTCTTATGTAATGCTTATGCTGATTTATTTCTTTTTTAAATTTTTTCTTTCCCTGAGCCCAATTATCTTATAGACTATATTTTAATGTATTTATTTTTAATTAGAAGAAAATTGCTTTACAATGTTGTGTTGGGTTTTGCCTGTTTCTTTTAAAAACACTAAAAAAAAAAATCCTCTAAAATGTAGTATGAAAATCTTTAGGAAGGAAATTCGGATGAAACTGTCATTTTCTGAGCCAGTTTATTTGGAAAGTCTCGTTACACAGACTTAAATATCAGTGAAAGAAATGGCCCATTTTCTAAGTCAAAATGTCTATATTGTTTTGAAAATCTGTATTTGAAACCTGTCACATGAGTTCAAATTTAAATGAATCGCTACTTTCTAAAAGGGCATTTTTTAAAAAGCAAAGGATAGTTGCCATGTGTAGGGAAACGATGGTATTTAGAATTTAGTCACTAGTTTGAAAGCTTAAATATCCTACAATCTTTTGTGGGGCTTTGCTGGGCTGCCCCATACCCAGGCAGCATCAGAAGCCAGCCTACTTCCTCCTGCATTCCGTCTGCTCCTCCTCTGGGTCCCCACGCCCTCCCCATGCTGACCTTCAGAGAACACAGCTTCTCTTGGCCTCCCTGAGCCCAGCGGTCCTCTCCTGTCAAGTGGGAGGGGCCACTGGGGAGTGTAGCTTAGATAGAATCTACTGAGGATGCAGGGGCCACAGACAGGGGGCCCAGGCAAGAGGGCGTCTTTCAAGGAACCCTGGTTTAAAAGACTCTTGGTGTCATGGGCTGAACTCACATTGACATCCTCACTTCCGTGCCTCAGAAAGTGATTGTGTTTGCACGCACCTCAGTGTTCATAGCAGCAGTGTTAACAACAGCCCAGATATGGTAGCAAAAGAAGTGTCCATCAGCTGATGAATGTTTTCTATTGCCTGCCAAGGCAGGAGATGCAGGAGATGTGGGTTCAATTCCTAGGTCCAGAATATCCCCTGGAGAAGGAAATGGTAACCCACTCCAGTATTTTTGCCTGAGAAATCCCAGGGACAGAGGCGCATAGTGGGCTATAGTCCATGGGGTTGCAAAGAGTCAGACACAACTTAGTAACTAAACAACTATGTATCTATATGGTCACATCTTCTCCATCCATCGTATATATATATATATATATATATATATATATAAAACCACCGAAAGTGAAAGTCGCTCAGTCGTGTCCAATTCTTTGCAACCCCATGGACTATACAGCCCATGGAATTCTCCAGGCCAGAGTACTGAAGTGGGTAGCCTTTCCCTTCTCCAGGGGATCTTTCCAACCCAGGGATGGAACCCAGGTCTCCCACATTGCAGGCAGATTCTTTACCAGCTGAGCCACAAGAGAATGCCCTATATATATATATATATATATATATATATATATATATATATATATATATATAAACCGCTCAGCCATAGGAAAGAATGAAATTTTGCCATTTGCAATAATATAGATGGACTTATCATTTTGCTTAGTGAAATAAATCAGAGAAAGAAAAATACTGTACTTCTCACTTGTAATGTGGGATCTAAACAAATGAAACAAACTAGTCAATGTAATAAAAAAAGAAACAGACTCACAGATATGGAGAACACACTAGTGGTTACCAGTGGGGAGAGGGAAGATGGCAGGGGCAAGATGGGGGTAGGGGATTATGAGATACAAACTACTATGTATAGAATAGATAAGCAATAGGATATACTGTACAGTACACCTGGTATTTTATAATTACTATGAAAAGTATGATCTTTAAAAATTGTGAATCACTATGTTGTACACCTTAAACTTACATAATATTGTACATAAACTATATCTCAATTAAAAACTCTATAAACTCATCCCCCCCCTAACCAGTGTCTGTAAAGAGGTAATTAAATAAGAGTGAGGTCATCAAGGTGGCCCTGGTCATATCTGACTGGTGTCCTTAGAAGAAGGATTCAGGACACAGAGGAATGGTCACGTGAGGACACAGGGAGAAGTTGTCGACATGCCCAGGAGAGAGGCCTCAGAGAAAACAGCCTGTCCTCACCTTGCTCTTGCATTCCCAGCTTCCAGGACTATGACAAAATAAATTCCTGTTGTTGAAGCCGCCCCACTGGTGGTGTTGGTTATGGTGGCTCAACACACCTGATGTGAGTGTATGCCCAGCCCAACCTCGCTTCCTCTGCCAACTAGAGCTTTCCCATCATCCCAGGCCTGATAAGTGGCAGGTGGTATCACAGGGCCCTGGTTGAGCTGTAGACACGAGATCCACCAAGTCATCAGAGTCCAGCTTCCTCTACCTTCCTGCTGGGATGTGCAAAGGCTGCAGGTATGGGGAGATCCAGCCAAGACGAAGGCCCTAGCGGAAGAGCGTCAGAGCAAACCCTCTGCAGGACCACATACCCTACCTGGGAGAGGTGGTTCCTCCAAGCAAAGTGCCTGATTATAGATGCTGTGATGTGGGGAAAACAGGATCAAACTGGTTGATCAGTATTCAGACACAAAAGGAAAGACTGAACTTGATTTGTAGAATAACAGAAATTTCTGTCCCTGAGACAAAAAACTTGGGAACAGATTTGCTAATTTTTCATTCTTAAAAATAGAATTTAACTGTCACATCCTCACACCAGGATGAGTTTCAGTTCTGAAATCAAATGTGTCCTTGTTCACAATCAGTGTTCCATAGCGGTAATCAAAAGATGGAAATTTCACTTTTTGTCTCTTTTTCCCTGTTCATCTGGACAGTGCATTGCTTTTCCTTTGAGCATGTTTTAAACTTTCCCTATTTCTTCATTTTCTTTAAAACCAAAGGCTTCACATTTTAAAATTAAGATGAAAAAGAAACATATTGTTTATGGTGCAAAGAATCCCAGATCTTTCTCGATCACTAATACGCTCTCAAGCAATGTATTTCTATGAGTGTAAATGTCTCAATAATTTATTTATGAAACAGCAGTAAATCAACATGACCTCATCAGTGGACACTAACTAGTCGTGTTGTCCAGAAAGTGCTGACGTGGTGCTACAGCTGTTGGTGTTTCCTCCTAATGAATGGAGGGGAACAGAAATAGAATTTCTTGGCACTGGATGGCCGTGTCTCCACACATGCAGTCACTTCCTTCCACTACAGGAGAGGAAGTGCCGATCCACGTGGCTCCAGGAAGATTAGATGCAGGGAGGGCTGTGGGGGGGAGAAGGTGGGAGGTGAGTGCTGGGAAGTGGGGTCAATGGAATCAACACGGATGACAAGACCGGAGCGACTAACACTTGACGTGTCTTGGGTCACAGCTCTCAACTGGCTGTCGGCCGTCAACAGTCAACAACTCCTGCCAGAGGTGCTGCTCCTGTCCTCACTCGAAGCTGTTCCTTATCACTTGGTTGATGTTCTTCATTGCTTGTTTCAGCAGCTCATCAGACTGAATCTACTGCATGTCAGGCACTGTGGTAGACTCCAGAATCGCGGACGTGAGCTAAAAAGACAAAAATATTAACATCTGTCTTTGCAATCTGTTATTACCGTCTTGAAGCTGTCACCTTATGAAACAGGATATAATAATCCGATTTCCTGCATTTTTAGGTTACAATTAAGATTTGAGTTACGTTCATTGTTGTTGTTCAGTGACTAAGTTGTGTCCAGCTCTGCAACCCTGTGGATGTAGCCTGCCAGGCTCCTTTATCCTCCACTATCTCCCAGAGTTTGACCTCCTAAGAACACCTAAATCATGACAGAATAAACAGGATGTGTATTTCTCACTCAAGGAGTAGTATGAGTAGCTAGACCCTCGATGATTGGGCAGCATTCCATTCCCTGGGTGACTTCTGTTTCTCTGGTGCTGTTTAGGACCCCTCAGAGAGAAGTTCTTTCTCTTCCTCTGGAAGCAGTATGGGATGCAAACTCAATTCTTAGGAATTTTGCAGCCGTTTCCTCACCATGAGGGAAATGATAAAGATGAATCATGGCAATGGTTAGCAAACCCCAGAGAAATCCAAACAATCATTGCCAGGGTACTGCTCAAACCATATTGTAGGAAGAATGTCCAATTCCTACAGTTAGATAATTGTGTATTTTCTTTTAATGAATAGTGTTAGTGTTAGTCCCACAGTTGTGTCCAACTCTTTGTGACCCCAAGGACTACAGCCCACCAGACTCTTCTGTCCATGGAAGTCTCCAGGCAAGAATACTGGAGTGGATTGCCATTTCCTTCTCCAATGGACAGTGGTCAGTGTCAAATCACTGACCACATGGAAGAGTAACTTAATCATTTCAATTTTATCTGTCTATGTTACAGCTTACTGAAATTTACTTCTCTTGCAGTTATTTAAACTCATGAGGAAAATTTTTATATGTTGGTTTAATAAGGATTACGAGGTTGCAGTTTTCAAAATAACAGAATATAACAATGAAAAACATTTGAAGATTACTGATCTAGAAAGCATCATAAAACATTCATTCCAAAGCAAAGTTATCTGAAATTTGACATTTTTTAATTTATTTGAATATCTTTGTCATTTTTCTCAAAAGAATTATCAATGACAAATACCTTTCATGTTTCAATAGTGAAGTATGTATTATTTCGTAGAAGGCAATGGCACCCCACTCCAGTACTCTTGCCTGGAAAATCCGATGGACAGAGGAGCCTGGTAGGCTGCAGTCCATGGGGTCGCTAAGAGTCAGACATGACTGAGCGACTTCACTTTCACTTTTCACTTTCATGCATTGGAGAAGGAAATGGCAGCCCACTCCAATGTTCTTGCCTGGAGAATCCCAGGGACGGGGGAGCCTGATGGGCTGCTGTCTATGGGGTCGCACAGAGTTGGACACGACTGAAGCGACTTAGCAGCAGCAGCAGCATGTATTATTTGGTTTAATTAACTAATAATTGCATCATAATTTCCAGTGATGATCTTTCTTGAAGCTATACCTCCAATGATGTTTATTTGGTTGGATTTTTAAAAAATTCCCTCAGAATAAATGTTTTAATATTTTTTAAATAGTATGGTTCATACATGTTTTAGAGCTTTTCTTGTGGCTCAGAGGGTAAAGAATCTGCCTGCAATTCAGGGGACCATTTCAATCCCTGGATCTGGAAGATCCCTTGGAGAAGGCAATGGCTACCCACTCCAATATTCTTGCCTGGAGAATCCCATGGACAGAGGAGCCTGGCGAGTTACAATCCATGGAATCACTAAGTGTGGACACAACTGAGCAACTAACACACACATACACATGTTTTAACAGAAACATACAGCATTTTAATAGAAACACACATATGCACATGTACTACGAGATTTTAACTTTTAGGACCTTAGAATGTATTCGGAGTTCTTATTGTCTTAAATAATTTCAGCAAGCATACAAAAGAAAATGAATTAAGTTACAGTAGGTGGTAAAACTCTACAGTGTACAGTCCATAGATGTAACCATTTGGATGCCTGTGGAGAGGAGCAGAACATAGCGTTAACTGATATGTTCTGGTCTGAACAGATGTTTCCAAACCCACATGGAGGATGTGTCTCTGAAAATAACATACCAGTTCCAGGAGTAACTTTAGAATTGTTAGCAACAAACTGCTATTGGCTAAAACTAATAAAGACAGAACGTCAGAAGTGTTTTATAGGGGAAAGGGTCATAATACACCCTCATTGAGAGGTACCCAACAAATATGCAGCCACACTCACAATCATGTTAAGAAAAATGTGTAAATACTGGAAGTAAGGCAGAAGGATGGGTATTTGTGTGTGTGTTTATGTGTGTGTATTAAAATCATTTCACATATGAGAAAATCCTCCCTGGCAATAGATTTCAACATTCCTTCTCAGCTTAAATCTAAGAATAACATTTTCTCTATTGAGAGGCATTCTGTCCTGGTCACACTCCTGAACTGAAAAGCAATCCCGCCATTTACATGCCATCGTCCTGCCCTTTAACGTGCAATGACCAGCTCCTGCCTGTTTCAAGTGTGACAACCAACCATCCAGCATCTTGTCTGTAAGTGCTACCCCTATGGTGCAAAAGCAAAAATCAGAGAGGAATCCGTAAGATGAGGAAAGAAGAGGAGGAGAAAAATGATCACAAATAAAGATTTGCATTTGTTTTACACGTGTTTTTTGGGGGGGGAGGGGGGGCATGCTCCCTAAGGCAGGAATGAGATGAAGAAGACTGGGGCAAAATGGTGATTTCACCCTGAACATACAAGTGGATTACCAAAAGCAGGTATTTCTCTTTATAAAGAAGTGAGAGGAAGCCAAAGAAGTTATATACCAACTTCTGATATATTCAAGTTTGACATAATAAGTTGTGGATGCTTTAATTAATGTGGGATAAAATATACAAGACTAAATAAAACATCAAGGTAAGAAGTCAACATGGGAAGTATTTGTCTGAATGTTTTAAAATTTTTCTGAGATTAACAATTGACATAAGAAAGTCTGTTTTGATACAAAACTGGAAATCAGTGTAAACGGTGTCCTTTTTAAAGCAGGTTTCTCAAGTGGCTCAATGGTAAAGAATCCACCAGTCAATGCAAGAGATGTGCTGCTTTGGTTTCTGGGTCAGAAAAATTCCCTGGAAAAGGAAATGGCAACCCACTCCAGTATTCTTGCCTCGGGAATCCCACGGACAGAGGAGACTAGGGGGCTACAGTTCATGGAGCTGCAAAAAGCCAGACACAACTTAACTACTGAACAACAACAACAAAGAATCATTTACTTTCAATGATTCTAATATTCTTGTTTCTCTCTATTTCAGAATGCCGTCCCCAGTGCCTGCTAGGATTAAATCAGATTTTCCCCTCAAATTAGGAAGTCTGTGTTATTAATTTCCAACAGATGAGTAAAACAAAACTAAATTACGAAGTTTATTGCTTATTTTTGTTAACTCCTTTACCTGCTGGTGGCAATTATGATTTAGGACTAGAAGCACATAGCAAAGAACTGACATAAACTCAATAACCAGACAGCTCCGTTCTTGGAGTTAAACTTGGAAAAGGAATAGCCTCGTATGTAATGTAATTTGCTTGACAACAAAGAGGGAATATTTTGTAACCAGACTCTCTAAAGAATATCTTTATGGCTTTGAGTAATATATGGCTTCTTATCAGAGTAAAGTGAACTGGAAGTTATAAAAAATTAATTCTAAGCTTTTCAATTTTCCCTTGAAGAAGAAATCTCTTTATTGCACTCCTGCATGTGCGGAATGTGGGAATCAACTGAAATAAAAGTTTCCAGGGTGCTGAGATACAACCTCGCACCACATTTCTTTGCCTGGCCAAATATTTGGGGAGCAAATCAGAGCACAGACATGGGGTTAGAACTGTAAACAAATAGCTGGTTATCTAAAACACCAAGGCCTGCAGAGTTAAGCTTGGACTTTGCCAGAAACAGGCAGCAGGCTCCCCTACAAGAATCTGGATGTCGGTCTGTTCTGGGGCCATAAATCCCATGAGCCTGATGTGCTGGGACATAGATTTCTCCAACAACATTCTTGCCTTTCTTACTCATGCCAGACACGGTGCTCTGCTTTCAACCATCAGAGACCAGCACAGACGCTGACGGACAAGAGAGGCCTTCCCTGGTGTTATCAACCTCAGTGAGGTATGTGAGATGCTCTGCGTTCCTGAGCGTCCTTTTACGGTTATTATGGACATACGAGGTTCTAATGCTTTAGGGGCTTCAAAAACGCTGCCCCACACACCACTTTGGCATATTGATCATTATTGAGCTGGAGGTCTGGAGAACCAGCAGACACAGGAAGGGCTGTCTGACCTCCGATTTGCTACCCAAAAGCAGGTCATCAAATTTCCATGAGAAAGGTACCCTCCCTGGACCAGGAAGATCAGAATGTTCTTATTGATGCCGGACCAAACCTGTACAAGCCACCTGCTAAAATAGACCGAATCATTCATTAGACTCCCCCCACATATCTCCCAGTCCCTGTCCCACAATTTATTGCCCCCAATACAAGCCTCTTCTCCTTGTCACCTCCCCACCATTCCTCATTCTTTATATAACAGACATATCAGCTTTGGAAACACAGAGCTTCTTCAGATCTTCATTTTTCTTCTGACCACTTCCTGTGCACATAAAAGTATTCAACACAATTTGAATGCTTTTCTCCTGTTCATCTGTCTTGTGTCCGTGTGATCCATGGGTCAGTGGCGAGTCTAAGAGTATGCAGGGGAGGTTTTCCTCTTCTACGAGCTCACCTTGTTTTAATGCTCCTTCAGAGAAGTCCTTCTCCCTCACACACTCCTGAAGCTTCTGTTTCTAACAGGGGGTGACCGCAGGGCTCAGTGGATGGGGTTGGGTTGGGGACTTTCCTGGGAAAAGCCTTTCCTCTGACATCTAAATAAGACATGAGTAAACCTTGAAAGACATTATGCATCCGGCCAAGCACATGCAGAATCTCCTTAAATATTTGTGGAGTAAATATCTGTCAACCCATTAGTTTTTCACATGGAAAACCAGTAGAGGTGGGACTCAGTCTGTGGGGCTGACAAGCCATTATGGGTCAGCTTTTCTTGTGTTTGGAGCTGACTAAACTGCTCATTTTAAAGTGAAAAAGAATTTATCTGAAGTTATTTGCTGACTGTGCACAATTTGCATCTTCAGAGTGATACATTGCAATACAGTTGGACTTTTTTTTAAGTAAAACATGAAAAAAGAAAGAGCAAAGAGAAAATTGTACTTCTCTCTGTAGGAAAAAATGTAATTCTTTAGTAATAAGCCCTAAGTTGAAATGGATATGGAGGTGTGGGTATATATGTATATATGTGTATATATATATATATATACGTATATATATGTATATGTATATATACATCTCTAGTATCAACGTGGTCATGATGGTTTAGTTGCTCAGTCATGTCAGACTCTTGCAACCCTATGGACTGTAGCCCACCAGGGTCCTCTGTCCATGGGATTCTCCAGACAAGAATACTGGGGTTGCCATTTCCTTCTCCAGGGGATCTTCCCGACCCAGGAATCTAACCCAGGTCTCCTGCATTGCAGGCAGATTCTTTACCAACTGAGATATGAGGGAAGCCCAATATCAACATAAATGAAGGTTTTCCAGTCATTTTCTACTTATATGCATGTCTATGAGACACATCACTCAATGCCTGAACATCCAGCTTAATAGACACTAAACCTTCACAGCAAGCAGTGTATGAGACACTGGACACTGTGATAATGTGGAATAGATAATGCACAGTTCACACTTATTAAAAACTTATTATATAATACTTATTATTAAAGTAGAGAAGTCCTATTATAGACATTCACTTCAGTTCAGTCACTCAGTTGTGTCCAACTCTTTGTGACCCCATGGACTGCAGCATGCCAGGCTTCCCTGTCCATCACCAACTCCCGGAGCTTGCTCACACCCATGTCCATCGAATCAGTGATGCCATCCAACCACCTCATCTTCTGTCGTCCCCTTCTCCTCCTGCCTTCAATTTTTCCCAGCATCAGGGGCTTTTCAAATGAGTTAGTTTTTCGCATCAGGTGGCCAAACTATTGGAGCTTCAGCTTCAGCATCAGTCCTTCCAATGAATATTCAGGACTGATCTCCTTTATCATGGACCGGTTGCTGCAGTTTAGTCTCCTTGCTGCCCAAGGGACTCTCAAGAATATTCTCCAATACAACAGTTCAAAAGCATCAGTTCTTTGGTGCTCAGCTTTCTTTATAGTTCAATGCTCACATCCATACATGACTACTGGAAAAACCATAGCTTTGACTAGATGGACCTTTGTAGGCAAAGTAACGTCTCTGCTTTTTAATATGCTGCTATCTAGGTTGGTCATAGCTTTTCTTCCAAGGAGCAAGCGTCTTTTAATTTCATGGTTGCAGTCACCATCTACAGTTATTTTGGAGCCCAAGAAAATAAAGTCTGTCACTGTTTCCGTTGTTTCCCCATCTATTTGCCATGAAGTGATGGGCCCAGATGCCATGATCTTAGTTTCCTGAATGTTGAGTTTTAAGCCAACTTTTTCACTCTCCACTTTCACTTTCATCAAGAGGCTTTTGGTTCTTTGCTTTCTGCCATAACGGTGGTGTCATCTGCATATCTGAGGTTATTGATATTTCTCCTGACAATCTTGATTCCAGCTTCTGCTTCATCCAACCCGGGATTTCTCATGATGTCCTCTGCATAGAAGTTAAATAAGCAGGGTGACAATATATAGCCTTGATGTTCTCCTTTCCCGATTTGGAACCAGTCTATTGTACCATGTCCAGTTCTAACTATTGCTTCTTGACCCGCATACAGATTTCTCAGGAGACAGGTCAGGTGGTCTGGTATTCCCATCTCTTGAAGAATTTTCCACCATTTGTCATGATCCACACAGTCAAAGGCTTTGGCATAGTCAATAAAGCAGAAGTAGATGTTTTTCTGGAACTCTCTTGCTTTTTGGATAATCCAACGGATGTTGGCAATTTGATCTTTGGTTCCTCTTCCTTTTCTAAATCCAGCTTGAACATCTGTAAGTTCACGGTTCACGTATTATAGATGTTACATTGTTCCATCAGAAGCAGCACCTTGTGAGCTGTGAAGACAAAGCAGTTTGCCCAATGGCACCCAGCTAGCAAGCTGCAGAACACTTTGGATTAAAGGATTCCCTCCAAACAACACACACTGTACGTATCGACAGGGGTGGGGTGGTCACAGAGGTTTATGTGTTCTTAGAGGACAGTCTGTGTCAGACTGTGGGATCATCATGGGCAGTGACTTTGCGGATTGGGAGGGCTTTTTCTAAGTTTTATTTTCCTTTAATTTTTATTGGAGTGGAGTGGAGTTACAATGTTGTGTTACTTTCTGCTCTATAGCACAGTTAATCAGTTATACATAGACATACATCAACTCTTTTTTAGATTCTATTCCCATATAGATCATTTCAGAGTACTGAGTAGAGTTTCCTGTGCTCTAGATAATATAGATATTTATGCACTATATAGATTATAGTCTATAAAATAAAAATATAAGTATTGTATAATATATATGATATGTTATATATTAGAATAAAGTATATTACATATTATTGCATATTTCTATATAGTGGATACATTATTTGATATATAATTATATATATTCTGTTTATTGTGATTATATCATTATAATACAAATACTACATTATATAACATGCTATATAATTTATAATATTGTATATTATATATATATGCTATATAATTTGTCATGTGTAGAATATAAATTGTACTATATATGTACATATACTGTACAATTTATATTATATATAATATATAGTAGTTATGTGTAATCGACCACTATTATAGCATGTTATGTAGACGTATGACCATCCCTGTGAAGCAGATGGTCTTGGTCACTGCACTGGAGCCCATCTCTCCCCTGACAGGGTTACTGGCTGCTCTACCTGCTGTGTAAGTCCCTCCCTGCACTCCCAGATGAATTGCTGCACCCTATCCCTCCCAGCCAGCCTGAGTCCTGGGGTCTGATTTGTTTTACAGCCTCATAGTAGCTCTTGTCTCATCGCAGAGCAAATTCAACTAAGGTTGAAAATCTGGCTGTATTTGTTCAAGCTGATACCCGCCTGATACCAACTGGCCATGCGGTCCCCACATTGCCACTCATCCTACCCTGGTACCTACGGTCACTCTTCAGTCAGTCAATCCAGAAAGACTGTCCAGCTAGTGCTAGCTTAATGAGTCAGATCCTAAAAATCATAAAAACCTTGATATTTGAAAAATGAATATGTTTTCAATAATCAAGGTCTAAATTGTACCCAGTCATGTTCGCCTACTGGCGAAAGTGGACATGAATGTCTCAGTAAACCTAATGAGATGTGAAATAGGAGATTGAAGTCATGAGCATGAACACGCTCAGAGGAAAGATCCAGAGCTGGGAGAGCCCTGAGCCCGTGTCTCTCACCTGCCAGTCCTCACTGCCCAGCCTAGACGACCCCTCCGGTCCTCTGTCCTAAGTGATCAACTCCAGGGCAGTACCACCCCCACCCAGGATTCTGCCCCTGAGAAAAGGTTTCACCTAAAATAACACATTTGGGAGAACCTCTTCTCTGCTGAAAAGGATAAAGAATCTTACCTAAAGCATCTAAGCTTATAATTCAGATGTCTTATTCTTCTCTTAAATGTGTCCAAAAATCTTACCCTTGATACGGGACTTATATGAGCAAGGGGGCCAATCATGAAAAAGAATGCCTCTCCACACATTCTTGCTGAGAAACAGGCTGGGGAGGGGGGTTGAGGCTAACTCCACCAGCGAGGAGCAGAGCCTGGGGGAAGACAGCTCTAAAATAACAACCAGACTTTCCCTCTTCGTTTAAACCTCCCTCACAGGCTGTTAACATTCCATCGAAGTGGCTGACATATTTGTAAAAATTACTATATTTCTCAGCCTTGGGGGAGGCCCTGCCTGAGAAACAGCATGTAGGCTGCCTTTGACATAAAGCCTCAGACCCAGAGCAAGAAGACACCTTGCACCCAAGGAACCCAGGTCCTCACGGGGAAGTGCAATTTCCTGTCAGGCTCTCCAGTTCCCGGGGAACCCAGGACACCAAGGGCACAGGGGTTCCAGGCCACTGGCCCATGGGGGCCCCTCACCTTGATATCTAAGTGTAGTGTTTCTCTCCCTGAACCTGAGTCACCCAGCTTCTTCTCCTGATCCCTGAATTTTGCACTTCCCTCATCAGGTTGATCTTGAGAATTCCTGCCATCCCACCCACTCCCAGCTTCTTGCAGAAAGTGTTTTAGACATGTTTTTTTGAAGTAGAAGGAAGAAGAAAGCACAGCTCTTAGATGCCCTGTTTCTGAGCTCTGCAACCTTTAACCTTGGATGGAGAAGGGCCGCACGGAAGGGATGACCACAGCCTCCTGACGTGACCGTGACTGGAACAACACCAGGGAGTGACTGGGCCATGCCTCTGGCCGTGCACTCTGACCCACGGGCTGTAAATTCATCTGTGGGCACAGGGAGTGGGTCAGGGGCCAGCCAGTCAGTGGGCCTCATGTAAAGAAGGTGGTGGAGATCTCTGGACAGGACTTGTTTCAGAAACATGAGATTTTAATATTCATTTGGCTCCTATTTCTCGAGTTCCCATCAGAGATATGGCCGGGGCTTCAGAGATGAACTTATTTACAAAACAGAAATAGAGTCACAGATGTGGAAAACAAACTCATGGTTACCAGAGGGTAAGGGAGTGGGAGGGATAAATTGGGAGATTGGGGTTGACATATACACACCACTGTATACAAAATGGGGGCTTCCCTGGTGGCTCAGATGGTAAAAATCTGCTTGCAATGCAGAAGACTCAGGTTTAATCCCTGTGTTGGGAAGATTCCCTGGAGAAGGGAATGGCTACCCACTCTAGTATTCTTGCCCGGAGAAATACATGGACAGAGGAGCCTTGCTGGCTACAGTCCTGGCGTCACAAAGGGTTGGACACAACTGAGCTTCTATATGTATATATAGAGGCTTCACTTCACTTCATATATAAAATAGATAATCAACAAGGACCTACTGTACAGAACAGGTAACTCTACTCAATACTCTATAATAACCTATATGGGAGAAAAGTAGATATACGTATATATATCACTGAGTCACTGTGCTGTACACCTGACACTAACACAACATTGTAAATTAACTGTACTCCAATAAAAATTTTATAAAGGAAAAGAATAGTCCACACTCCAGGGACTGGCACCTGATGAAGCATATTAATTATTGAGTGATGCATTTAATTTCCATTGTGCAAACAGCTATCTGTGTGATCTTTGTCTTGGACTCTTGGATGAAGCCTGGTTTTTCTTGCTCCTCAGGATTGGGGAAAAGTGACCAGCTCTAGATTCCTTGGTCACATTATGAGTCCAAGATTCCAAAGTGGCCTGAGCAGTAATAATAGAAATCGAGACGATTATCCCTGATCTAATTAATTTGTAATTAGAAAGCAGTAACGTGAGGGGCTGCTGACTTCCACTCCTGGGACTGGCTCTCTGGCATGGTTCTGAGTTTGGATCAGCACAGTGATTGCCAGACATTGTTTTTCTGCTCCATAGCATTCAGTTAATTGCATGAAACACCGACTCATCATTGGCCAGTGTCCTCATTCAGAAGAAGAATGTCCGTTAGAGTCAAGTCAACTAAAATTCATAACCGAATGGGTGCCCTGAAGCTTTCCTTTTAGAAGAGAACACATAGGAAATTGAGTCTGTTTTGCCCACTTGACTATTTTAGGGTTTTATTTTGTTGGTTGGGGATAGTATATACATATTCACCTGACATCTTGAGTACTTTTATGCTTTGATTTCCCTGTGATCATTTTGGAATATCAAGGTGAAACAGGATTCTATCTGAAAAACTAACTCTGGGAAAGAAAGAAATATCTTTCCCTCTGGGAATCTTTAGGTAAGGTAAAATTTGTCATGGTTGTGTGCTCAGTCACACAGTAATGTCCATCTCTTTGCAACCCCATGGACTGTAGCCCGCCAGGCTCCTCTATCCATGGGATTCTCCAGGCAAGAATGCTGGAGTGGGTTGCCAGTTCCTTTTCAACCCAGGATCTTCTCCAGTGGATCTTCCCAACCCAGAGATTCAACCATGTCTCCTGCTTTGTCAGCCAGGTTCTTCACCATCTGAACAACCAGGGAAGTCATTAAAAAATGTTAGCTTATTCATTATTGTCAAAACATGATATCAACTAAGACGTCCTTCAAAAGGTGAACAGGTACATAAACTGATTCATCCAAAGGCTATTCAGCCAAAAACAAAAATCTTGTATTTCCTCTAGTCTTAATTCCTGCTTTTTTGAACATTGAGGTGTGTTGGTTATGCAGGAAATAAAATTTAGTTCTTGCTGTGGATCCACAGACAACTGAAAGGTAATATTCAGCCTCTCCCCATCCCCCCTTATAGGTGTATGTATATATATATATATACGTATATTTGTAGATACATATCTATCTATGTACATATACATATACTAACGTGTAATTTTATACACATACACACATCTCAGGGCTTTTCCACCTGAGCACTTCTGATGTAACTTGGGGCCAGTGATGTTATTATCTGCTGAGGGGACCATCCTGACACTGTAGTACCCTTAGCAGCCTCCCCAGGCTCTGCCCACTAGATGCCCATAGCCCTCCTCACCCCCAGTTCCAACAACAGAAAACATTCCTAGTCATTACCAATATCTCCTGTGTTAGGGCGGACAAAATCCCCTGATTGAGAATTACTGATATATACACCTTTTTTTTTTTCAAGAAATATACATAAAATGTAAAAAATGCTTTGTATCTTAAAAGTAAATGAAAACATTCTTTGATTTCTATCACTGAACCAGCATTTGGAGAATAACGAAGAAAGCAGATCTAAAAACCACTTTGCTGTCTCATTCCGTACTGACCACACCATACCACAGTTGGCACGTCAACCAGATCTTCGCAATTCTGAAATTACTGTTTGATCCATATTTCCATAAAATGAAGCACTCCAAGTAGAAAAAAAAAAGGAATATAGTTGTACCATTTATCTTCAGATTTCCTTCCAACTATTTTTGGAGCTTTGCCGAATAAACATGACTGCCTTGTGACTCTGTTTATTAGTGGACCACTTCACTTGTGTCTGGAGATGAAGATAGAAAACATCACCTCAATCAAGAGACTTGTGACTGATTTTTAAATATCACAAAGCCACGTGGTTCCCATCCCTGCAGTTGGCCAAGCCAGTGGGGTGAATGTTGACTAAGCCCTGGTGTGGGGGCTGTCAGGTCGGGGGTGCCCACAGGAAGCAACTGGACCCCAAGGAGGTGGACCACAGCAGGCACCCTCCTCCTCAGGGCCCCGGTGGACATCGCTAGCCATTTCTTCATCTCCGCTCTGGCTTGGTCACTGCCTGGGAGCATGCTCCCCCTGAGATAAATCTCAATCGATCCAGTGGTCTCATGAATGACTTCCGCCCCTCCTGATGTCCACCTAAGCAGTGCAGAAACAGTCAAGGTCGGGTCTTATCACAAAAAATCTCAGCAGAGCTGACTTTGGACTTTTCCACCACCAAGTTCCCCCAAAGTCGAAGTCTCATTCCAACCAATAACTATTCAAAGGCTGTGATTTTCAGGACTGCCAGACAAGACTGATATTCTAGTGTCTAAAAATAAATAGACAAAAAATAACCAAGCACAACATCTTGGGTCATTTATCAATAACATCATTGAGCTCTAAAGCTCTAAGAAGTGACATCCGCCAAAAGTGAGAGGAAACGAAAAACAGAGTTTATTCTGAAAATAGGTGGGATGTGGCTAAAAAAACGCATCCACACAGTTAAACAGTCCGTGACCTGAGGTGGGAGGCAGGCCGTGCTCCTGTCAGATGGAGTTGCTGGTATCCGTGCCCTATAGGTGGGCATCCTGGACAGGCCTGATGAGCTGCACAGAGAGGGAGACCCCTGTGCTCAGAGCCCAGGGAGTCTGAGGTGAAGGTCATGGGGTGGCCGAGGGGAATTTGAGGGAACTGGAGTTGACCTGGCTTTTCCCAGGAGACTGATATGCTAATTCGAGGAAACGAAAAACAGAGTTTATTCTGAAAATAGGTGGGATGTGGCTAAAAAAACGCATCCACACAGTTAAACAGTCCATGACCTGAGGTGGGAGGCAGGCCGTGCTCCTGTCAGATGGAGTTGCTGGTATCCGTGCCCTATAGGTGGGCATCCTGGACAGGCCTGATGAGCTGCACAGAGAGGGAGACCCCTGTGCTCAGAGCCCAGGGAGTCTGAGGTGAAGGTCATGGGGTGGCCGAGGGGAATTTGAGGGAACTGGAGTTGACCTGGCTTTTCCCAGGAGACTGATATGCTAATTCCAAACTCTATCGCCTTCCGAGGCCTGACAAGGTAAGTCAGTATGAGAAATCTCAAACATCTTTTAATACAGGCTTCATTTTCCCAGCTTGGATAGACAGATAGTCCCATGGGAGCAAACATGAAAGGGCAGCTGCCAGGCAATGCTAACCCACATGGGACGTCGGTGTGGCCACCGCATGGTACCTGGCCACCATCACTCAGCAGTCTCAGCCTCACGTAATAGCTCCAAAGTCCAATGCTCCCAAAGGCCCCTCTGTTACCCCTTCCAGTCCCAAGTGGGATTTCTCCGTGTTTAGCCATTGATTCAGAATTCTTTACCCCACTCCAAGAAAATCATGTCTGTGGGTGAATCTAGCTCTTAGTCCAACAGAGCGGGCCCCTCTGGGTCCTGTCCTCAGGTGACATGTGAGGAGCCGGGGCAGGGGGCTGTGGTCACGCCAAGGCCTGGAAGGCTGCCCATCAGACCCTGCTTCCTTCAGGTCCAAGTGTGGATTCACTGTGTCCCCAGTCAGTGGATCAAGAGTCACCTGAACCATCCTTCAGTCTGACCCATCGCCTTCTGCAAGGAAGCAGAACATTGTGCACTGAGGACCCTTTCTTTTGCCATAAAGTCCTTGATTTTTTCAAAGCTTTCATTGCCATGCCATTCTCCATAGCTTCATTTTCTTAGAATTCGGAAAATGTGCACAGATGTCCAACTACTCATCTGTCTTCATTTCACTCCTAGTCTCTAGCTTGACACACAGACACACACACACTCACACACACAGACACACACACACACCTTGCCTCCTCATTAGAGACCACATTCTGCTTCAGTTAAAAAGGCCCTGCACCTGTGTGTGTGAGTGTGTGTATGCTGTGTGTGCAGTAGTTACAATGCCTACCTGACAGCTCCGAGTATAAAAACCCACATATCAACACTGAGCTGATTCAACACTCACTCTGTATGAACACAGTGACAATGGCACTGGGATCAGATTCTGCCCTACTAAAAGAGAAAACGTTTTTTTCAGAAAAAAATTAAGATTGTGAAAGTCACATATGCCAGGAAAATGTAAACTTCACTCTTCCTGCAACACTGATAGGAAATTCATTGCACCCTTTCATCTAAAACCAAAATGCTCAATGATCAGAACTGACATGAGTCATGATTCCTGCCATAGGCTGATGAGATGAAATGCACTCGTCGGCCCCAGGTTGATAAAGAGTGCAGCTTCAGTAACACGCCAGCCCTCCAAATGACAGAGCCATTTCATGGGTTTTAGAAAATAGGAGATGAGTCTGGTGTGCTAAAATCTTATCACCATCATTCCACCCAGGCCTTGAGGCAACACTAAATATGGAATTGTGATTTTTAAGAATAAAGACTTGGAACAGGCAGGAGTGCCGGAGTCCTGCTCCAGCTGGTCAGGGTTCCCTCAGGATGAACGGCGTCGGCGATACGAATGAGAAGACACAGCAAGTCTTGGTGTTTCCAAGTGTCTTCTGACTTTATTGTTTTTAAGACAGTTTTTTATATTTTTAAATGTAAAGTATAGAGTCATACCAAATCAGTTTAATGGGTCAACAGTGTTGACCCTTACCGACATTTTTTGCATATCTTAGCTCATTTTGTTTACATCATCTTCCGGCCTGGGGGCCTGCTAACATCTTGTGACTCTCCTATTGATAAGGGTTGATCAGTCAGAACAGGTTTGTATCAGGCACAGCAGGAAAGAATTCATCAATAGAAAGTTTCAAGGTAAAACCTGTTTTCGGTAATTTACTCTACGCCTTGAGCTTAACAGAAAAGAATGTGGTCCCATAAAGTCATAGAACAGCAAGCTGAAGGTCAGCTCTAAGTAAGAATCATCAGTTAAATCAACAATTGTCCTATTATTTGTATTAAAGCTAAACTTTTATTTATATAAATTTTTACTATTATGCTTTCATTATATAGGCTAAATACATTAAGAGTAAAAACATAGTGAGTAAATATAGACTAAGTAACAGTTTCATAAAGCAATATTTCTTATATTTCCTAACAAGCCTTTTTTCCTGTAAAGGGTTTTGTGCCCATAGGGGCTTTCTGTGCGGAGGCTCTCAATGCGATTTTATTACTAGGGAGCAGTTATGTACATTAGCTCCAAAGGCACAGGTACACTTATTAAACAAACTAATATGTTAGCAAAAGGAATTTAGATCAGCATACTCTATATCCCAGATAATTTTATTTAAGGTGCTACCGTTCTGGGGCCTTGTTGATTTGAGGTTTCAGAATGATCTGTTTTAGAAGGGAATCAGGAAAGGCCTTTTGCCTAAATCACAGAAAATAAGAAGAGGTTTATTATAGCAAGCGTCAGAAAGAGAGATCTCATTTTTAAGGTGAGCGCTGAGGCAGCCTCTCGAGAATCCCTGAGGCCTGAGTTGCTCTGCTCGTCAGTCCTTCTCCTCATGACTCTGTCATGAGTGGGGATCTCGTGAGCTGGCTCCCGGCACAGGAGGATTCTTTGCTCCTGGGGAAATGGGAGCCTTCAGGATGTGGACCCTGCCAAGTTCTCCTCTGGGACCATGGGCAGTGGGTGAGATGAGGCACTGATCTTCCTGTCTGAGCCGCAGAGTTCTGCTGGCACTGACCACCAGCGCTATTGATATGTATCAGCCCTGGGCTATCGACCTGAAGACGTGGGTTACGCGGGTCTGTGCTTTTGCCACAAATAAGTTACACAACTTTAGAGACTCACCAAACCATTTTCTACCTTCCCTGGCCAAAAGGCATCATCATGCCTGACCCTTGTACTCATATAATTATTGTGGGGAAGATGTCAGTGATAGTAGAAATCATGAGCACACTGGTCTTCATTGAATCTTATTTTGTTCTCTTACCCTGATGCTGGGAAAGACTGAGGGCAGGAAAAGAAGGAGGCAACAAAGGATGACATGGTTAGAAACATCACTGACTCAATAAACATGAGTTGAGCAAACTCTGGGAGTTGGTGAAGGACAGGGAAGCCTGGCTTGCTGCAGTCCATGGAGTCACAAAGAGTCGGACACAGCAGTCACTAAAAAATAACGATACCTTGGAAGTGTTGAAACATTAGAAAAACTGTATTTTTATGAATTAAGAAACAAACTCCAAAGAAAGAGACATGTACTTATGAGAACTAGAAACGAGATGAGCAGTTTATTTAGAAGTGGTAACTACACTAAATTAGAACACTTAATCATGTAACGGATATCTGTGTGCTCACTTTGAGCTAAGCCCAAAGAAAGGCGATGACAAAGAATGCTCAAAATACCACACAATTGCACTCATCTCACATGCTAGCAAAGTAATGCTCAAAATTCTCCAACCCAGGCTTCAACAGTTCCTGAACTGTGAACTTCCAGATGTTCAAGTTGGATTTAGAAAAGGCAGAAGAACCAGAGATCAAATTGCCAACATCCGTTGGATTATCCAAAAACCAAGAGAGTTCCAGAAAAACATCTACTTCTGCGTTATTGACTATGCCAAAGCCTTTGACTGTGTGGATCATGACAAATGGTGGAAAATTCTTCAAGAGATGGGAATACCAGACCACCTGACCTGTCTCCTGAGAAATCTGTATGCGGGTCAAGAAGCAATAGTTAGAACTGGACATGGAACAACAGACTGGTTCCAAATCGGGAAAGGAGAACATCAAGGCTATATATTGTCACCCTGCTTATTTAACTTCTATGCAGAGGACATCATGAGAAATCCCGGGTTGGATGAAGCAGAAGCTGGAATCAAGATAGTCAGGTGAAATATCAATAACCTCAGATATGCAGATGACACCACCGTTATGGCAGAAAGCAAAGAAGAACTAAAAAGCCTCTTGATGAAAGTGAAAGAGGAAAGTGAAAATGTTGGCTTAAAATTCAACATTCAGAAAACCAAGATCATGACATCTGGTCCCATCTCTCCATGGCAAATAGATGGGGAAACAATGGAAGCAATCAGTTCAGTTCAGGTCAGACTCAGTCGTGTCCGACTCTTTGTGACCCCATGAACCGCAGCACACCAGGCCTTCCTGTTCATCACCAACTCCCAGAGTCCACCCATACCCATGTCCACTGAACCAGTGATGCCATCTAACCATCTCATGCTCTGTCGTCCCCTTCCCCTCCCACCCTCAATCTTTCCCAGCATCAGGGTCTTTTCAAATGAGTCAGCTCTTTGCATCAGGTGGCCAAAGTATTGGAGTTTCAGCTTCAACATCATTCCTTCCAATAAACACTCAGGACTGATCTCCTTTAGGATGGACTGGTTGGATCTCCTTGCAGTCCAAGGGACTCTCAAGAGTCTTCTCTAACACCACAGTTCAAAAGCATCAATTCTTTGGTGCTCAGCTTTCCTTATAGTCCAACTCTCACATTCATACAAGACTACTGGAAAACCATAGCCTTGACTAGATGGACCTTTGTTGACAAAGTAATGTCTCTGCTTTTTAATATACTATCTAGGTTGGTCATAATTTTCCTTCCAAGGAGTAAGCGTCTTTTAATTTCAAGGCTGCAATCACCGTGATTGCCTTCAAAGATTGAAGGCGGGAGGAGAAGGGGACGACAGAGGATAAGATGGTTGGATGGCCTCACCGACTCAATGGACATGAGTTTGAGTAAACTCTGGGAGTTGGTGATGGACAGGGAAGCCTGGCATGCTGCAGTTCATGGGGTCGCAAAGAGTCAGACACAACTGAGCAACTGAACTGAACTGAATGGGCCACACAAAATCACAAAGCCTATATTCATTTATATGTTAAATTTAAACGCACACAGATATATCTGATGGAGCACAGTGGTTAACTGATTATTCATATGTTATCATATTTCATCACCTTAAAGATATTTTCAAATTTAATGGATAGCATTATTTTCTATACCACACAAATCTTTAAGTGGTCAGCATAGACCCACATTTGTCAAAATTTCTGAAAAATCAGAATGAACTTTTTCTTTTTTTTTCTTTTTTTGTTATTTTTTGATGAGTCGATTTTCTTTGAATGAGATAAATCCCATTTCTGCCAGTTTTGACACTGTTTTCAACAAGTGTCTGCTCTATAGCAGTTTCCTCTCTTCAAAACCACTGAAAATGAAATCACGGAGCCAGCCGTGCGCTATGTTGTGGTCTCTCCCCATCTTCCTCCTGAGCTGACTCAGAATCACCCCTAGTTCTCCCTTGGGTCTCCTGGACACAACCCATTGCCTCATTTAACCATTTTCCCCATCACTTCAACGGCTCACTTCCCCACTTGTAAGAAACATTTTGTTTCCACATTTGCTAAATCCACACATGGCTATAAATTTGGCTAAGGTGGCTGAAAACAGCTGCAAGGTGAGCTGAAGATAAAGCAGGGGCTCCAGAGAGCCGCTGCTCAAACAGCCTCTCCTGCTATGACCTGAACTGGGAACAGGCCAGTGGTGCAGACCTGGCGATGCCCCACCATGGACAGAAAGGGCCGGAGTCAGGCCTCATATCCAGCCTCACATGTGCCGTAAAACGTGCTCTTTGCCAAGTAGTTTCTGCCACTGCCAGCTCAAGACAGAATGAACAGAAGCTGCCGGGGAAACCGAGGGGAAACCCCACAAGCGTTGGCCCCATGGAGTGGGTTCCTGCTTTGCTCTATCAGATGCCCCATCTCTCACTGCAGAGCGTGGTTTCCAAGAGCAGAGCAGAGTACAGAGAGCAGGCGCTGAGCCATGCTCCAGAGAGGCTACGCTGGGAGCCAGTTCCCATTACTGCTTCCCCAAAACAAAAATAGATGCTCTAGTCAGCCACAGATGTTCAGCAGTGACTCCAGCACCCTCAGCAGGTAACCACTGTGACACCTGAGTGCCATGCCAGAGGACACACCCACACCCCTCCTGCCAACACAGAAAGAAAGATGGAGGAAGAGAGGGAGGGAGGGAGGAAAGAAAGGAAAGAGAAAAAATAATAGGCACTACACAAATAGAAAATATAAAAGTGACTGTAAGGAAATGCTTGAGGTATGACACCCGTTGCTGCGGCTGATTCTAGCATGTGCAAACAGTTCACAATCTCTTAACACCTGTGTGCACATTTTCCAGCTCACTCCACATTCTTCTTAAATTTTGGTCAAGAGAGCTCTGCAAACATTCTTTCTGTTGCCTGCCAGTCTGTCCAGAGGTAAAGCAGACTAAGCCACACACACGTGTATCACCAGCAGCCCGAGGTCCTAGACACTGACCACGATGGCCGAGATGACAAAAGACACTTCAGAAACATTTGGCCCCCTCATACTCAGAAGGTTTTCTCACTGGGCAGAGCAGAGACGTGTCTGACATCAGGTCTGTGTGGCACCAGCAGTGATCAATGAAGAATGATGATTGGAACATCATGTATAAATGATTAGCAATAGACTTTTCTGTGTCAGAGCTGTCCAGGATAGCAGCTGCCAGCTCTATGTGGCTACTGACATTCAGAAAATTAGAAATTAAATGGAAGTCAGTGTTCAGTTCATCGACCACAGGTGAAGGGTAGCACGAGGCTCCCGAATGCCTCACCAGGCCTGGCAGGGGAAGTTGCACCATCATGAAGTTTCCCTGGGATGCCCCGGTCCCACCACTGACCACCTGGGACCCCTGTGCCCTCGGGGCCACCACGGTGCTGTTCGGCTTTGCATTCTCCCTCCTTCTTGCAGAAGGTCAACTTTTTTTTTTTTAATTTTGTAACTTGTCTCACTTTTATTTGTTATTTTAGCTCCTGCTCCTATCAAGATGACGGTCGTGATGCTGTTTTAGGATAAGTGAATACGCAGCCCTGCGAGGCATCAGGATGCAGTCAGAGCTCCCCTCCCCTGAGAACAGGGCAGAACACTTGGGTGGGTTGCTGTCCAGAAGATCCTGACCTCACCTCACTCCAGGCTCCTCGTGGTTAATTGGTTTATGGATCTGTTGGAGTCTGGGGTTTGCTGGCTTGCTTGCATTTCAGAGCTACCACTTTCTGAGCCCCTGGGGGTAAGTTCCAGATCACAAAAGTCATACTGAAGATTCTGGGATCTTTTAGTTGGGGCTGGATCTGTGGAGACTCCCACCTGTTACTAAGATTTAAATAATTCCCTTCAATCAACATTTACATTAGTCAAGATCTGTATTTTACACAATCAATCGTCACTCCTGTGAAGTGAGGGATTCCTTCTGACCTTCCAGTCCTACTGGAAAAGGTATGTTAAGTCCCACCTTCCCCTGCCTGCATCACATTTTTTAACTTTCAAAAGAGGGTTGCATCCATTATTCAAAGCCTCTTCCTGAAGATCTGGGACATATTCTGCTCTGGATATCACCCTCAGAAGCTATAATTTGCCGAGCCCCCAAGCAGAACTCTTTTCTGCTTTGTTAGGGTTTTTATCCATCACTTTCATTGCCTGAATCAGTGAGAGGAATCATTGTCACAGAGAATCGTGGGCATGACTGTATGGAGGAATTGATGCTGGTCTTGAAATTGTGATGCCTTGTTTATTCTTCTAATCGCCTCAGTTTACGTCCCATCTGCTGGGTTAGAGGGACTTAGGTTCCTTCTTTCTATCAAGATTAGTTGAGTGATGAGTGTGTGTGTCTGTGTGTCTATGGACGTGTACTTCAGCTTTCATTCACAACTTTGCAGGATAAAATGAACTTCATTGGTCTCAAGGTCTTTCTCCATTTTGTCACGTGTAAGGAAAGACGATTCCATAATAGATTTCTGTCTATTTTCATCCCTATGTGTGTGTTAATTGCTCAGTTGTGTCTGACTCTTTGCGACCCTTTGGACTGTAGCCCACCAGGTTCCTCTGTCCATGGGATTCTCCAGACAAGAATACTGGAGAGGGTATTCTCCAGGGGATCTTCCTGATTCAGGGATTGAACCCAAGTCTCCTGCATTCCAGGCAAGTTCTTTACCATCTGAGCCACCAGGGAAACCCACTTTCATACTAAAAATCTCTACTGTGGTATTAAAGCAGCAACAAGTTCATGGAGGCATCTGACAGCAGGAGTATCTGATGGCAATGACAGTAGGCACAACATCCTTTCCTCACATCACTGTGAGATCTCTGTAGAAACCCTGTATCTCACTGATCCAAGGGCACCATGTGGACAAGGCCCATTTTCACCAAGTTCACCAAACCCCCAGTGCACAGCTTATGGCTCTCATCCATAGCAATAATTATGGTTTGCTTTTGAAATAGCCAAAGCAAAAATGATTCTTCTTGAGTTGTTATTTTAGTTCCTACTTTTATCAAAAGGACAGTCATACATGGGTTCTAACAATATAATCTAGTATTTATTATAAATTTCAATGGGAATGAATGCAGGGCTTTCAATAAAGGAAGAAGGATTTTTTAATGAAAGCTTTGGAAAAATAAATTGTTGAAAAGAATATGAAGAGCACTGTAGACTGGGTTTATACTGATCTACCCAATAAATGTAACACCATTCAGTAGCTTGTCTTTTAATTTTGTCAGTGGTTTTCTTTGTTGAGCAAGTATTTTTAAGTTTAATTAGGCCCCATTTGTGTATTTTTGCTTTTCTTTCCTTTGCCTGAGGAGACAGAATCAATTTCTGTCACAGTGTTCCACCTACATTTTCTTCTAGGAGTTTCATGGTTTCCAGTCTTGCATTTGCCTTTAACCCATTTTGAGTTTATAGTTGTGTATGGTTTTAGAGGACATTCTAATTTCATTCTTTGACATGTAGTTGTAGAGTTTTTCCAATGCTGCTTCTCTGTCTTTTCTCCATCGTATATTCTTGCCACCTTGCCATAAATTAATTAATGGACCACCAGTGAATGGGTTTATTTCTGGGCTTTCTTTCCTATTCCATTGATCTGCGTGTCTGTTTCATGCCAGTACCATGCTGTTGTGATGACAGTAGTTTTGTGGGATAGTCTAAGTCAGGGTGTGAGGCTGGACCACACTGATTGCATCCTGTCACCTCCATCTCAGCCTCCCCATCCCACCCCTGCCCTGAGGTTTGTTCCCCCCATCCATCACCCCTCCCCAAATGAGAGGCCCCCCTCTGAGCAGACTGGTCAGTATGGAAGCCCCCTAAGCTGTGCTTCCCTCCATGGACCAAATCCCCCAGAGGATGGAGCCATGGCTTCTGCTTCTGCACTGAGCCCTTGGTGCAGGACAACAACACACATCAGCACATGGCTCTTTGGGCTCAAAGTTGCATGTGATAAGAGTTGAGAGTCAAGAAAGGAACATCAACGGTGATGGACAAAGAGAGATAAAGAAGTAAAAATGACAAATACCTACTAGGGAAGAAATGCCTGTGGGACGAGTCTGGAGAGTAAGTGCCTGGAAGCACAACAATCATATTTGAAAGGGATGTTCATATCCTCTTCCCAAGAACTCATGAGGAGTGGGCGCCTTTACCTTAAACAAATATCTCCCCCAGGAAGAGGGACAAACACATCGACCGAGACATTTAGAATTAATTGTGCTGGAGAAGTGATTTTTAAAATTCCACTGGGAGCTATAATTCATTGGCAATGATATCAACTCAACAAAATGTTTCCAGTTCTAATTTAATAGGACTGGATGAAGTTCTTATTTTTATTCTCTATGTTATATGTGTATATATATTTAACTAAACCATCTTCTGAACTTTAAAGACAGCTGAAAATTGGGAAAGAAGTGGTAGGTATCTTTGAGAAAATATGCATGATTTTAGAAATTTTGGTTCTCACATCACAAATGAAATATTACAGACCAATAAGGTTAAGAAAAAACTAACATCTTCATTCATAAAATCTGCCTTAAGAAAGAGCCTTATCTTATTGACTCATTTATTCTGTCATGAGTGTTTACTGTACATTCATCTGGATTCAGTGTTGAGTTTCAATGGGCAGGGCCTGCTAGGGGCCCCGCCCTCTTTATCACCACCTGCTTCCATCCAATATGCATAACTTTATCTGAATGTTGGAGTCAAAATACCTGCTCTGCTTACTTCACAGAGAATGGAATAGATGATTAGGTTAAAAAAAATTTAAATAACTCTCCCTGCACACCAGATGATTTTATGTGATGGCAGAAGAAAGACACTAAAACATTTACGTGACAGATAAAACCTAATCTATGATTAAGTGCTCAAAACAGCAACACATACAGAAAGTGCTGGGGGTTTCAGAAAATGGGGGGCTGGGGGGAGTGCCGGGATAGGCTGCTCTGGATAAGGGGGTACAGCTCCCTAAAGACTGGCTTAGTGCCTCACAATGCACTTTTATCTCTGACCCAGATCTCCACCCAACATCTTCACCCTGTTCCCACTGGTCTCGTCCCCAGAGGAACCCGCCAAGCTCCCTGCTGGCGTGAAGTCAGCCTTCAGTCTTCCTGCCATTTGGACTCAGGACCCAGCACTGCTCAGGGAAACTTGGTTGGCATGCCCCACCAGTCTCAGATCTGATCTCAGGAGAGTTTCGCTCGTGGCCACTCCTAAAATTCCGTAACACTCTGGTTTCTCAGACTGGCCTCCGCAAACCAGACAGCCGTCCTCTCACAGGCCTTCCCACCGTCCTCACCATCTCCATCCTAACAGCTTAACTTACACGGTTAAGTTCTCCACAAAGAAAACACACACTCACATTGCAACCACGTGACTTCACAGGCTTGGAAATTCTTTCCAGTTTTCCTAAGGGTATATTATGATACTCAATACTTTTACTTTTTCCCAATAGAGTGTCTAAAAGAATGTAGCTTAGGAACCCCTAGATCGAGGAGACACACAAGGCAAGGGGTACAGAAAGGATGAGGGTTTCTGTGCCCTCTCTGGACCCCACTCTTCCCAAATCTTCACATGTTCACCAGTCTCAAAGCCCTTGAAACTCCATTCTTAGGGGCTTTTACAGGCTTTTTATGGAGGCAGAGCCAGGAAGCTGAACCTGTCACTCCTGATTGGCAATGAGTCACTTTCTGAAAATTGCACTTGCCTGATCAGATCAATGCTCCCTACTGATTTATAGTTATGGGGTGATGATTCAGGGGTGAAGCAGTTCCACCCCAAAATATGTGGAATAGGCACACTGATTATTTTGAACTGAGGGTATTTGCACATACAGGAAGGGCTTTCTAATCTTCCATTTTCCACTCAAAAGCCAAATTCCATGAGAAGGGTGTCCTCCCTGGACCAGGAGGACAGAAGACTCTTACCGTTGCCAGAATGAACCTATACAAACAACCTGCTAAAATAGCCTTAATCCTCTATCAGACCTGGGTCTGCATATCTCCTAGTCCCTGCCCCACAATTTACCACCCCCAGCCCAAACTTCTCTTTTTCCTTTGTCCCTTCAATCTCTAACATTTATCATTCTTTGTTAAAATGGTATATAATTTGTCATGCCTATCTGCTTCTCTGAGTTTTTATTTCTTATATAGGAAGGACTCTGTATACACACAGAAAACTGACCTTGAATAAAATGTGAATGTTCTTCTCCTGTTAATCTGTCCTTTACTCAGTTTAATTTTCAGGCCCAGGTACAGAACCTAACAGGGTGGAGGGAAAGTCTTTCCTCCTCTGTGGTTCTGAGGACAAACTCATCTGACCATCAAAGACCGTGATGATGTGACACCAGCCAAAATTCAGAAATGCTCCCATCATAATGACTTTTCTTCTAAAAGCATCCATCAATGATCATTCCCCAGATACATTTTTTTCTTGATTGCCATACTTTACGCTCTTACTTTAATTTGCTTAAGCAGGTGTTATGATTATAAATTGGCTCTTGATTATCCACAGAGGTATTATCTTCCAATGCTTTCTGAAAATAACTAAGCAGAAGTGGTAACTGGATTGTTTATTTTCCTTTACTTTACTCTGCTTGTTCTCTTACTTTTCTGGTTCCTATGGCCTATGCAGGATGGGGGGTTAGAAGCTGAAATTCTCCTTCCCTTGAAAGAGAGGCAGAATAAACTTAGAAGCCAAGAGAGCTCCCGGCAGCTTTGCTCGAGGTGCTGGGACTATGAGCGACAAGAGGGCTCAAGCAGAATTGCTTCCCAGAGGAGGGTGTCCTAGCAACACTGCGTTTGGCTCCAGGCTGCAGGTTCAGAGCTGTTTATTAGTTTATCATGTAATGCCTTCCCAAGCACCCATCAAGAAGCCACCTTGCAGAGAGAGCTGAACAACATGGGAGGATTCTTCATTCCACTGTCTCTTCAGTAGTGTGAACACATAGGAAGTGGCTTGGTGCCAACAACTCCCAGTGCTGAGGGAGCCACCTGGGCCCCTCAGCCGCAATGTCCTGTCTTCCTCCTAAGAGGGTGGGGACCTGTGCTCCATTCACTGAGACACACGTCGTGACCAGTGTCTCTACTGTTGGGGGCCTGTCTAAGTCCCTCTGGGCTGTTATGGTAGTACACCACAGACTGGGCAGTTGAACAGCAGACCTGCGTTTCTCCCAACTCTGGAGACTGGAAGTCAAAGGTCAAGGTGAAGGCAGATTCAGCATCTGGTGAGGACGGCATCTTCTCCCTGTGTCCCTGCCTGGAGGAAGGGGCAGGGGGCTCTCTGGATCTCTTCCATCAGGATGCTGATCCATCCTGGGGGCTCCACCTTCATGGTTTCGTGACCAGAGGATCCACTCCTGACACTATTCCACTGGGGTTAGGAGTCTACAAATGAACTATGTGGGGATACAACAGTTTACAGCAGGCCCTGTGACACACAGCCCTGAGAACAAGCCTGGAGCCCCCTTGTGAGGGACAGAGATAGTGGGTGTGAAGCCAGCTTGGTCAGGGGACCACCCGCCGGCCTAGAGAGGGTGCAGGACCACCTAAGAGGCAGGCAGCCCTTGAGGGGCTCAGTCCCACCTTCCAGTTAGTCACTCTTGTGACTGGCCTCTTATTTCCAGAAACGTGCCCACCTTTTCCTCTGGGATCAGGCTGATCGGCTGCAGGACTCCAAGCACAGGAGGCCTGTAGGCATCAAAACCATGGAAGACCACCAGTCCGAAGCAGAGCAAGGATTGGAGGGGAGAGAGGCCAGGAAGCCTAGTCCAGGTGGTGGGAAGACTGAGGTCACAGCTTCCCCCGGGGCCTGTGGGCACATCCTCAGGGAGGGCGGGAGACCTCTGGCCATCTGACTGTGACCTGGTCTCCGGGGCATCCCCACAACCCTCCACTGAGCCTTCCTTGTAACTTATGAAGTAACCTCCTTCCTCAGAGGGGTCCTCATGGGCCACCCTAGGCAAAGGTCAGTCCAGTGGAAGAGACGGAGGAAGAGAGGCTGGGGGGTGGCTGCTTGTGCACAGTTTATTTGCTGGCTTGTGGGGGGAGGGGAAGGTTAGAGGGGAAGAGGTGGGAGAAAGTTCTAGAGAGAAAGAGACAGCAAGAGAAACAACCAGCACCCACCATGGAGAGCAACAAGATTCCAAAACATGTCAGTGCCTGGATTCAGCTTTAATTAGTAAAGATGGTGAATTTCTCACAGACCCTGAGATGGAGTCAAGGGCCATCTTATCTGGATATCAAGTAAGAATGATGTCTCTCGTTGGGGGATTGATGATCATTTGGATTATATTAAAATTTATATCACAGTCTTATTAGAATGACCAAAATCTGACAATACAGAATGCATTTGGTATATCCTAAATACCAAGTCATTGAAAACTTATGGCAGAAGGGGGCTTGGATGGGAGAGACGGGACGGAGGTAGCAGAGCACACTCCTCTCATGTCCACCAGGCTGCAGCCTAACCCCAAGGGCTCTGGGGTGGAGGTCAGTCTGCAGTGGCCCCGCCAAAGGGGCAGGCATATATGTATCTGGCCTCAGGAAAGAGAATTTCAGAGCCCTCACCTCTGCACCCTGCAGCCCTTCTGGGTGGGGAGGGGGGAACGGTACCCCCACAGAAGAGTCTTCAGAAGAGCACAGACTATGAAACACACATGGGAGCTGAGACTCAGATTTCATTTTATAATGATTTCCTTGCATTCTTTTTTTAAAGATTTTTTTGACGTGGACCATTTTTAAAGTCTTTATTGAATTTCTTACAGTATTGTTTCTGTTTTATGTTTTGGTTTTTGGGCCCCAAGGCACGGTGGGATCTTAACTCCCTGACCAGGGATTGAACCTGCGCCCTCTGCACCGGAAGGCAAAGTCTGAACCGCTGGATCACCTGGGAAGTCCCATCACTGCATTCATTTTTAAAGGTTACCTTGTAGAATTGAACAAAAATTATAGAGAATGTCAGCAAATCTTTATTTTCAAATATTATTGAATCATCTGGGATGTCAAGTCTGGAAAATAAGAGGGTGGTTATTTTTGTCACAGTAAGTTTTTTTTCAACCTTTAATTACCAATTACTGTAAACACTGAACGGCATGTGGATTTGATTTTGCTAATGATTTCAGGAAAGTAGCGATATTAGGTACACAAATAGAAGGACCGATTTAGAATTTAAACATATCATGAGAGACCTACACATCGGGGTCAAATAAAACAGAAACAATTACGTACAAATAAACATACAATTCTCTGAGAGGCAGGGCCAAGGTCATGACTGAAAACACGCGCCTTGGAGCAAGACTAACCCTGCTTTCACATCTGCTCCTGGACTCCTCCCGACTGGGGGACCTTCGTGTAAGAAGGGAGATAACAGTATCTATCCCAGGGCTGTCGTCGTGGTTTATGTTGGAGAGTAAATGAGATCACTGAAGTAGAGTGCTCAGAATACATGCATATGCTGAAGAAAAGCTTCTCAGCAAATGGAGCCATCTCTCCCCCAGGAAGAAGCTGTGTGGGTGATGGAGGTGGGACCAGCGTGCTCTCGTCACTGCGGTGACGTCATAACCAAAGCCACAGGCAGCAGAGTTATTATGTATAAGGCAGACTGCGTGTAAAGTCAGACACTTAGATAGGAATTTTATATCTCACATCTTCTAATCCTGTCTACAGCCTGAAAATCCAGAGCTATTATCTCCAATGGAGAAGGCAATGGCACCCTACTCCAGTACTCTTGCCTGGAAAATCCCATGGACGGAGGAGCCTGGTAGGCTACAGTCCATGGGATTGCTAAGAGTCGGACACGACTGAACGACTTCACTTTCGCTTTTCCTGTTCATGCACTGGAGAAGGAAACGGCAACCCACTCCAGTATTCTTGCCTGGAGAATCCCAGGGATGGTGGAGCCTGGTGGGTTGCCGTCTATGAGGTCGCACAGAGTTGGACACAACTGAAGCGACTTAGCAGCAGCAGCAGCATTATCTCCACATTTCTGCCAACCAAGACTCAGGAAAGTTAAGTCACCCAATAAATGGATAAAATAGAATTTGAAGCTGAATGTAATACTTTTGGATGGAAATTGAAAATTGATACTTGTTCAAGGAGGGGAATCATGGAACTAGGGCATCCTCCAGGAACTTCAGCATAACCCCATAGGGTGGTAGATGAAGGCTCTGGCTACAGACGAGTGAACTCAGTCCCGGCCCATCTCCTCTGCCTGGCGGGCAGGGATCCACCTGAAAGTTCCAGCCCTCTTGGTTGGTTCCCATGGGGACCAGCCCCCATGCTTAGGGGACCTAGGGGCTTCCCAAAAGTCATCTGAGTAACACAATAATGCACACCTTTGTTGCTCACATCCCTTAGGGTCTCCTAAGGGTTTTAGGGGCTCTGTGCCAATGGACTCCTACATTGTTGTTCAGTCACTCAGTCGTGTCCAACTCTGTGACCCCATGGACTGCAGCACGCCAGACTTCCCTGTCCATCAGCAACTCCCGGAGCTTACTCAAACTCATGTCCATTGAGTCAGTGATGTCATCCAACCATCTTGTCCTCTGTTGTCCCCTCCTCCTCCTGCCCTCAATCTTTCCCAGCATCGGGGTCTTTTCTAATGAGACAGCTCTTTGCATCGGGTGGTCAAAGAATGGACCTCTCCATACATACCAAGTGTGTACCTCTTGTTGTGAATTGTGACATCACAGTATCATTAATCAAAGGCTTTGAGCTGGGGTGAGAAGGGTCCCTACCCAGGGCCTCCCCAGAACCAGAGTGAAAGCAAGGAATCATGGGCACCAGGAAATACAGGCCAGGAGTAACTGACTTAGTGTCAGTTACCCAAGTCTTTCCATTCAGTCCACATAGGGCTCCCCTTCACGAACTGAGTCTCCCTCTGGGTAAAGGAGCTTTATAGAAGGTCAGCGAAATCAGACACACGAGCTCAGCATGGCATCAGAAACAGCACACTCCTCAGGAAATAGTGACTATTTGGTCATTAAAACCTCTGCCACCACCTGGCAATTTACTCACTTTGTGTTATCCCATCTTATTTTGCTGTCCTACTTTTCAGGCTCTGAATCTGGTATTTAACCAAAGACAGCAAGTTCCAATGTCTATATTCTTCAGTTTAGCCTTTTATGTTCACATTGTCTAAACTACCTGCAGCACACAGAAGTGTTCAGTAAATCCCAGTTAAGGAGATTTTCATGTTAATGGTATTAGCATTTATGATGCATTTTCTTTGTGCTGGGCCCTGTGCTAAGTGTTCTACATGCTCAGACTCATTTAATCTCTGCTCATAGCCCTGAAACGTAAGCACTCTATGAATGAAAGACGTTTCTTGATGTGTTGCAAGGATGCTGCTTTTGTTGCCGTAGCAACAGAGGTCTGGAAATACAAATCCAATTTTAGAAGGCATAATCACTGTTTTGCTCCTCTTTTCTGTCACAGTTTTAATGTGTCGTTAAGGGTATTCATATAAAGATAGCTGCGGAGGGAGGCCTGCCCCCAGGAGTTTTCTGTCATTGATGTTAGGTTTCTTACAACTGAAAGTAGATGTTCTAGAATCTAGACCCTCAGAATCCACTCAGGGCTCCCCTTCATGAACTGAGACGCGCTGACCTCAGAGGTTCTTGGAACATGCTCAAGACATATGAAACCAAAGGCAGAAAGCTGGTATATATTTAGCGATCTTGGCTTTAATTCAATTGTTAAATGAGTGAAAACATTAGTCTTATGCTATAATTGGCATGTTATCTCATGGAGAAGTCAGTGTTTGCAGGAGTGTTTCATATAAGTTTGGAGTTTGAAGCTGCTGCCATGGACGGTTCACACTTTCATGGTTTCTGCCCAGGTTCTTTGGGAGCCCAGAGTGGGTCCCAGGAATCTCTGGTGTGCAGGCAGTCTCATGTCTAAAAAGAAACTGTATCTAAAAATGTCCTTAGCAAGAGGTAAGGACTGTACTCTTTATACTGCAGTGTTTACTGGACCCTGTAATAAATCTTGGATGGTCATTCAATGCAGAATGAAAGCATAAATACGGTTTTGTAAAAAAAAAAAATGCTGAAGAGATATATACAAATTTACAGAAATATATATGTATGTACTATAGATTTCCAAGTTTCAAAATGTAATTGAAAGGCAAAATACACTAGTCCATTTTCCTTACATTTTTGTTTCAGTAAAATATGCTTCTTGCAAAATTTACCATTTTAATGATTCTTAATGGTGATGTTTAATATTTTCAGTTCAGTACTGTTAAATACATTCACCTGTGATGGAACCATCAGCACCATTCATCCCCAGAGCTATCTCATCTTCCCAAAGTGAAGCCCCACCAAACACACATGCGCATGCGCATGTGTACACACTGCTTTTGTTTGTAACAGGTATCACGGTAGACACTGCATGAAGATTCTTGAAACATTCATGTATATACACATTGGTCTCTCCTATTGTGGGATGATCATATCAGATGAATTCCGAGGCGCTGAAGACCTGTTCTGTGAAAATGTGTGTCACGTGAAACTTAGAATAAGGAAGTGACGTCCACTCTGTTACCGTGCTAGGGCTTATTATGTGCACACAAGTCAGTAGACATCAAGCTTGAAATTTGAATAAATACTGCATAACTGGGGAGAAAAAGCAAAGGCAATTGTGTCTAAAAGGAGCCGGAAAAGGAAGTGGGTGGAGCTGCCTATCATAACAACTTCCAACAAGACTATGGTCCAGTCTCGGGTTCATGTGTTAATTCTCAGGCTCAAAATGAGTTACATGAGATTACTGGACTAGACATTACTTTGCCGAAAATGGTCCGTCTAGTCAAAGCTATGGTTTTTCTGGTAGTCCTGTATGGATGTGACAGTTGGACCATAAAGAAAGCTGAGCACCAAAGAATTGATGCTTTTGAACTGTGGTGTTGGAGAAGACTCTTGAGAGTCCCTTGGACTGCAAGGAGATCTAACCAGTCCATCCTAAAGGAAATCAGTCCTGAACATTCATTGGAAGGACTGATGCTGAAGCTGAAGCTATAATACTTAGGCAACCTGATGGAAAGTGCTGACTCATCAGAAAAGACACTGATGCTGGGAAAAATTGAAGGCAGGAAGAGAAGGGGACAACAGAGGATGAGATGGTTGTATGACATCACTGACTCAATAGACTTGAGTTTGAGCAAGCTCCAGGAGATGATGAAGGCCAGGGAAGCCTGGCATACTGCAGTCCATGGGATCACAAAGAATTGGACATGACTGAGTGACTAAACAACTGGGTTAGTGGTAAAGAACCTGCCTGCCAAAGCAGGAGGCATAAGAGATGCAAGTTCAATCCCAGGGGTGGGAAGATTCCCTGCAATAGGGCATCCAATCCACTCAGTATTCTTGCCTGGAGAATCCCATGGACAGAAGAACCTGGCAGGCTACTCCATGGGGTCACAAGGTGTTGGACACCACTGAAACAACTTAGCACACATTCCTTCATGCTCTGCTACTAATACTGTTATAATTCTACATTCTAATCATGAGTTTGGGTAAACTCCGGGAGTTGGTGATGGACAGGGAGGCCTGGCATGCTGTGATTCATGGTGTCACAAAGAGTTGGACACGACTGAGTGACTGAACTGAACTGAATCATCTCATGCCTCACTTGCCTTCACAGGTTGGTCTTATAACGTTTGTGGGTGATGCTTTAAGTGTGGAGAAGATGGAACCACCCAAGCAGTGGATCTACATCATGGCAGTGGCCACCCAGCATTAATCTAGGGCTTGTCAAAGGCAACTGTGAGGTGTTGTTGCTGTTGTTCAGTTGCCAGGTCAACTCTTAGTGACCCATGGACACCACGCTTCCCTGTCCCTCACCATCCCCCAGATTTTGTCCAAGTTCATGTCCATTGAATTGGTGGTGCCACCCAACCATCTCATCTTCTGTTGCCCTCTTCTCCTTCTGCCTTCAGTCTTTCCCAGCATAAGGGTCTTTTCCAATGAGTCAGCTGTTCGCATCAGATGGCCTAAGTATTGGAGCTGCAGATTCAGCCTCAGACCTTCCAAAGAGTATTCAGGGTTTATTTCCTTTAAGATTGACTGGTTTGATCTCCTTGCTTTCCAAGGAACTCTCAAGAGTTGGGAGAAGCAGGTCTAAAAAAATCATAGAACTAAATTCAGTACATATTTTTGAAGGAGAATAATTTTGATTCCAGAATTAGCTTTTCTAATTCTTTTTTCTTTCTCAAGTGGATGAGCCTTTGACTTGTCAGAGTACCTTTCATTCATTAGAGATTCATTGTTCCGTCTCCTCCGGAGGACAGTCCACAAGAGTTAGAAAGAAGTGACTTGCATTCCTAAGTATCACTATTTTAATAGCAGTATGGCTGGGAGAGCATTAAAGCTAGGCTAATGACAAAAAATTTGTTATTTCCCTACTTTTGAATGATCTGCTTGTGTCTTGAGGCTGTGTCTATATAAGGACATTCTTACTGATGGCTGTGAACTAAACTCTACACATTTAATAACATTTATAAAAAATCCTGTTCTCACCAACCTGCCTCCCTAAAATCTGACCAGAAACACTAGATTTTAAGTAAAACTGAAAGAAATTCTGATTCAGAAAAAAAAAAAAGAATGTATAACTGTAGTATATAGAATGTAATTCTATTAAAAACATTTTTGAAAAAGGAAACAAGGGCTTCGTAGTGAGCCCACCATGAATTAGAGGCTCTTTTGACCTTGTTTCAGGTCCACACCACAGAGACTGGACACAGGTTCTCCAGCAATGCATCAGGCTTCAACATCACAGAGCGATTTGAGAGACACTTGCACGCTAAGTTGTTTTAGTAGCGTCCAACTCTTTGCCACCCTATGGACTGTAGCCTACCAAGCTCCTCTGTCCATGGGATTCTCCAGGCAAGAATATTGAAGTGGGTTGCCATGCCCTTCTCCAGGGGATCTTCCTGACCCAGGGGTCAAACTTGCGTCCCTTACGTTTCCTGCATTGGCAGACAGGTTCTTTACCACTAGCACCACTTGGAAGCCCATTTGGTTGGTTCTTATTTCTATTAGAGATACTTTGTCCATAAAACTATTGGCTCTGAACATCATTGTCAAAAGGAACAAACACACTAATATTAGAATCCCAGACAGTGAAAACATATCGTTAATTAAGGTAAATAGATAAAGAACAGATACTTCCTTCTCTAAATCCTCTGAAAACAATCAGCTGGCCACATGGGCAAAGAGGCTGGTCCAAGTAGGAAGCCTGCCTCAGGCTCCAGTTCAGGTGGACCCCCAGCTGACCGTCACCTCTTACATCGTCAGTCCCTCCCAACTCCAAGTTTGGGGACGTGGAGACAATAATTTGTTGCAGTAGCTGTTTTCCAATAACCACTGCTCCCTGCCTAGAACTTCCTTGTCCATCACTGGTCTGTCCGTGGACAGTTGACAGGAGGCTTCTGCCAACTGTTGGTTCTTTTCTAAACCTGGGGAATTGAGAGAGAAGTAAAACAACTCTGCCACTGGCAAGAACAGTTTCCAACCTCTGCTGTGATTCTTGAGGATTGATTTAGCTGCTTCTGGTTTCCTGGGCTTCCCCAGTGGCTCACTGGTAAAGAACCCACCTGCCAAAGCAGGAGGCGCAGGTTCAATCCCTGGGTCAGGAAGATCCCTTGGAAGAGGGCATGGCAACCCACTCCAGTATTCTTGCCTGTAGAATCCCATGGACAGAGGAGCCTGGCAGGCTGCAGACCCCAGTCCATGGGGGCCGCAGAGTCAGACACAACTGAACATGCACATACGCACAGTTTCCCAGGCGGAATTTCCTTGAAACACTAAACAAACCTCTACTTTCAAGTTCCTGCCCCCTCCTGTTCCTCTCTAGTATTGACCACGAGGTTTGCATGTGAGGGAGGCACACAGCCCAAGGCCTCTGTGGCCAGAGCACTATCCCAGGGTCTCTCCCAGCCTTTAACTAGGTTAGGAAAAGATAGCCCACCACACAGAAGGCTCAAAGTCCACCATCCAAACTGAACGTCTCAGCACGCTCACTGCCCAATGTTCACTTAAACAAATCTAAAAAATTGCAATTAGGAAAGCAAAAAGGAAATGGAATGCTGAAACCCACTTGGGGGGAGAAGGAGAGGATGGGACAAATTGAGAGTAACATTGACATCTCTACACTACCGTGTGTAAAACAGATAGCTGGTGGGAAGCTGCTGTTTAACACATAGAGGCCAGCTGGGTGCTCTGTGATGACCTAGAGGGGTGGGATTGGGGTAGGAGGCAGAAGAGAAGCTCAAGAAGGAGAGGCTATATGTATACATATGGTTGATTAGAGTTGTATAGCAGAAACTAACACAACATTGTAAAACAATTATGCTCCAAGAAAGAAAGAAAACCACCTCACCCAGACTAGCCACAGTAAGTGGTGGGTATTATTATTCCCCACTCCTGCACTTAATGGTTTAAGTTTAATGATGGTCATAAATATTTTAACAGAAAAAAAAAGAAGCTTTTTCTTAATAGGAGATCATTCAAAATATAGGATAGTAATTAAAGAAAACTGTGGGTGTTTATGGCCTTATAATCCCCCTATTAAAATGAGAGATGTATGGAAAAATATGTATATCGTAAATGGTGATTATGGGCAGGGGAAGATTATCTATTTTAAGCTAAATATAAATAATTCATATGTTTCCCATAATAGCACACGCTATCTTGGATTTTTAATATACATTCATGGCACAAAGAAACCGATAATATTACTCAAAGACAGTCATTAAAATATTTCTAGTTTCCATTTTCTACCACAAAAAATGCTGGTAATTATTTAGAGCAGGAGTTTTAGGGGTTTTGTGTTTCTTTTCTGAAATCACTTGAACAAAACCACTTCCTTTAAAAATGCATGATGAAGGGAAGCCTGCTGCTCATTGCAAAACACATCTGGGCAAAGTTGCTAAAGACTCTCTCCTAACATCTTGTTTCTTTCTGAAAGTGCATCTCTTGTGCTTTGATGGTCCCTGGAACGTGCTTGTCAATTTGCAGGAGGAGATTTTGTATGGCAAGTTACTTTAGGTAGAACATTGGTTTAGGTAGAAAAAAACTACAATTAACTACAAAAAAACTACAATTAAATTAAAAAGAGTTTACACATTACTTGTGTGGCATCAAATATCTTCTTATTACCTAGCTGTACCATGTCTGCTTCCAAAGTAAGATTTGGGCTTGACTTAAAAACACATGGATAGGATACAAGCACAGATCATTAACAGGAGACTGAAAGCATTGGTCAAGCAGCTGATTTTCCTGAATCCTGCAGGAAAACTGTAATTCCAAACCTTGTATCCTCTCTGGTCCACACTTGCCTGAGAATGGCAGATTGTATAGTAGGAAGAATCTGAGATAGAAACAACAGGCCTTAGGAAACTCCAAACATCTGCCATGAGTTTTAAATAGTCATATCTGACTCTTTGCGACCTCATGAACTATACAGTCCATGCATTCTCCAGGCCAGAATACTGGAGTGGGTAGCCATTTCCTTCTCCAGGGGATCTTCCCAACCCAGGTATCGAACCCAGGTCTCCCACATTGCAGGCGAATTATTTATCAGATGAGCCACCATGGAAGCCCAAACACCCATCAGCAAGAGCCTAAGAATGATGGAAGACAGGGGAGAAGAGAATGTCCCAGACAAACAAGTTGGCAGAACAGAGATGTTGGTTTGTGTTGTGCTGTGTGTGGTTTCTTCTTCTTTCGTGTATTTTGACCCATTATTCACAACCATCACCCTCCATGACCAGGTGGGTAGATGTGGTAGAATTAATAGGAAAGAGTAATCGATCAGTCATAGACAATAATGGGAAGTGAGAAATTAAGACTAGGTTTGGAGTTTGGACAACTAGAGTGATAGACGGGTAAGTAGGAACCAGAGAAGCACTGCTCTTCTCTTTATTTACTTATGTTTATTTATTTGCTTGAGAGTTCCTCTTTTGTCTAAACTAAATCTGTGCAGTATATTAACCCAGCAGAGATTTCAAGTACACAGCAGATTCACAAGTCTGGAGCTCGTAAGAGAAGTCATAACTAGAAATACCAACAGCAATTCCCTTGCAGAATGACAATTTTCAGAGCCATACATCTGAATGAGGTTACCTGGGAGGAAAAACTGCTAGAGAAAAAAAAAAGGAATCAGGAATCTATCTTCCTGACTTTCAGCTTTGAGAAGATGAGAAAGAGCCAGCAAGATAGACTAAGAAGAAGTGGCCAATGAAGGATAAGAAAAATTAGGAAATAATAATGGAAATATACAGTCAACTGTGTCAAAGATTACTGAAAGTTCAAATAAAATAATTCCAGAGAAGCAAACATTGGATTTTGCAATATAGAGAATGTTATTGACCTTGAGAGAGCAGTTCCCTGTGGAATCATAGGAACAGAAGCCTCCAGCATGGTTAAGTGCTAAACTTAAGATGTGGAAAAGGAGGTGAAGGCATGATATTTCTATCTATCCATCATCCACTTATCTGTCTGTCCATCCATCCATCCATCTATCCAACCATCCATTCATCTATCTACTTACCCATCCATCCATCAGCCATCCATCTATCCACTCACCCATATATCCAATCACCTACCTGTCCATCCATCTTCCATCCAACCATCCACCCACCTACCCATCCATGCATCCTTCTACTCATTCATCCATCCACCTATCCATCCATCCATCCATCCATCCATCCACCTACCCAACCACCTACTCATCCATCCATCATCCATCCATTGTCTATTCACCCATACCTCAGGAGAAAGCACTAGATTAGAGAGAGGATGATGCCTAGTGTCCTAATAGGGAAGAGCTATTTGAAGCAACGGTTCCATGCCCAAGTGGTATGTCTGATAAGGACAAACAATTCAAGGAAGAGATTAGGTTGTATATAATGACACAGAAGATACTCAAGTCAATGAGTATGGGTAGGACCAGTGAGGAAAAGACTTACTGGGAAGAGGGGAGAGGTCCATGAGAGGAGGCCTAGTGGTCAAGGATAGAAGCAGAGAAATAAAAGAAGCCAGAGGGTAAAGATAAGCTTTCATCAGAGATCTAATTCAGAGCCCAGGCCGAAAAACTGCAAGAGTGCAAGAGGTTATTTAGGCAAATTCAAGCCAAGGTGCAGGAGGCAAGAAGTGAAAGTACCCTCCACTATGACTTGTTACCGAGAAAGAACCATCACATGCCCCCAGGACGCAGCTGGGAGCCCTTCCACAGGCCGTGCCAGCAGCACCTAGGTGAGCCAGGTGGGGGACGGGAGCAGGGAATGTGTGTGGGGGGGGGAGATGCGGAGGGGATGGTGGGGGTGGTGGAGGAGCTTCTGGGGCTTCCAGCAGCCTGACAACCCCTCCAGAGGGCGGACCCACCTTCCTTCTGATAAAGGAGAAGTGGTTCTCCCCCTGGAAGATCATAAAGCCAGGAGACGGAAAGCACCTGGAAACTGACATCAGGGGTCACCTTGGTGTTCCTCCAACACAGGCTGAAGAAGTAAAGCAAAGAAGAACCAGGTGTGGGAAGCAGGGAACAAAATACCTTGTGATACACTTCAGGCCATTCAAATGTCCGTGAATAACTTTCACTCCTCATGAGAGTTCTACTTTCTCAGGGGTTGGGAAAGAATGAATGGATTTGGTGCCATGAAGAATCATCTAGAAATAGGTACCTTACCCACGAGGGGCCTTCCCACTGGCTCTGGAACCCAGGCTCCATCCTCCTCATCCTGACTGGAGCTCCCAGGATCACAGCCGAATGTTTGCGGGAGATAAGCAGCCAGCTGACTGGTCTATTGACCCAAAGCCCATCGCAGAAGACCCTCGTCCCAGCCGTCCAGGCCAGCCCCCCACCCCAGCCCATAGGCAGCCCTCTCACCCCTCTCACCCCTCTACTCTGAGACATCCTCTCTCCAAGCTTACCCTTCAGGGTGCCTGGCGTAGTGAGCTTCTGGCATTTAGGGCTTGGGAAACCAATGTTGATGGTTTCAAGATTCAAGACTTTCATCTGTGTTTACCTGTGTCCCCACACTTCTCATTTCCTCAACAGGAACCATGAATACAGGCAGCCTCAGTCTTTCGTGAGGAAGAATGGGGACACAAAGGAACAAATCACTAGTTTGTATCTTAAAAGATATTATACCGCCACATAACATACCCCAACTTCAGCATCCCTGCAGCTTAAAGTGATGCTGCCTTCCCTTCGCACGATAACCAGCTCAGTTCCTGGATCTCCTCACGTGACTTAGCCTCAACCACACCCACCATTTCCTATCACCCCCACCAACAGAACCTGCTCACCTCCAATCTCACTCTGCCACACTGTGTCTCTTTTAAAATTTTTAAATAATGGTCCTTAGACATTTCTCTGGAAAAATACCATTTTTGGCAAATAAAACTTTCCCCAAAAGGTTGGCTAAATAAACACAAACAGCTGAAAAGTCCCTCAATTATATAGGTCAGTAAGCAAATTGCAGCTGAAAAAAAAAAAATTCAATGAGAAGGTTTCCTGATCAAAAACATGTTATTATTCAAAAGGATGCCTGGGAGTCCTTTCTCTAAATCAGCCTCACTTTATAAAGGAACTCAGATGATACAAGGGAAAAGTGTGCTCATTAACAGAACCTAAATCAAGGCCAATGTAATTATTCAGGTACCAACTCTGTCTGAACACCCGGCACTGCCTCGATAAGCATCTTTGTTAACCAATGGAGGGACTTGCAGTGAAATGACTTTTAGCTACAGAAATTTGTGACTTTCATAACTAGATAAGAAAGATTAAATTTAATTAATTTTAGCATAGAATAGAAGGACCATATCCTGATTCTCTTAGATACTAAGGCAGCCATTTTCTAAGATAATTGATTAGGACTACCATATGCAGCTTTCTAAGATGTTTTTCTCAACACATAACATTCCTGTCTGTCTTTCCAACTACCTGAGTAGCCTCCAGTAATGGCTTAAATATATTCTGATAAAAATTACCTGATATTACTATAAATAAATATATTTGTGGGCCAAAATCTCTGACATGAGTTTGGTTTTTTTTAATAATGGCTACATTTTAGAAGCTGAGAATTAAGTTATAAATGAGATTCAAAATTCACATCATAATTACAAGGGTGTTTTTTTTACTACTTCAACTTAGATCTTTACTAAAATAATACAGAATGTATTTTATATTGAAGTATAATTGATTTATAACATTATGTTAACTTCAGCTATACAACATTTTTGAAGATTATACTCCCTTATAGGTGATTACAAGATAATGTCTATAATTCACTGTGCTGTACAGTCAATCCTTATTGCTTACCTATTTTATACACAGTAGTTTGTACCTGTTAATTCCATACTCTTAACTTGCCCAGTCCCCTTCCCCCTTCTCTTTAGTAAGCGCAAGTTTGTTTTGTATATCTGTGAGTCATACAGAACAGATTTAGTCAATGCTATTTGATTTCTTAGAACTCTAGCAACTGGAAATTTTTTTTAGCAGAATAAGATTCCCCTGTGTTTGAGGAAGCCACAGACATCATACGTGTCTGCAACTGCGAGAGGCATGATTATATCGATTGCTTTACTAGTATTTTGTTTCCATGGACTTTCTTTCTTTTTTTTTTTTCCTTTATTTACTGAAGGAGTGATTAGGACTCCAGGTTTTGCCCCCGTGTATCAGACAGTTCTCTCCTTGGGTTTGGCTTTGTTTTATTTCTGTTTTGTTTTGTGTTGCTTTTCATAAGAAGAAAGTAAATGAAACTTTTCAGACAGAGTTTTCTTCCTTTCACTGAAATAGAACATGCTGGTACTGAACTTTTGGAAATTTCCCTTCATGATCTATTACGCAATAAGCCACCAAGAGTGAAAGTTCCAGGATACTCTGCAGACATAGTCCCTGGGACTCGGTGCTCCTGGGCAGCTTGGAGCAAGGCCCTATGACTCACACTGTGCCCAGAGGAAGGGGTTTCCTTATCTCTGATTTCTCTCTCTTTTTCTTAGTATAACTTGAGCTCTAAGTAAACCACATTTCCAAACTGTATAAAATCCAGATGCATAATAAAGGTCTCATTTGAAAGAGACATTTAGTCATTTGGGAAGACTGGTTAACCTTAACACTGCTACCTATTTCCAACCCCCTCTCTGCCAATATCACATGGGCTGTGATTCACAATTGAGTAAAGCTACACCTGAAACTTGTGACAAATACCAAACATGTCGTCTAGTCTTTCTTAAAAAAAAAAGGAAAATTCAAATTAGGTTAAAAAAATAAAAAGGTTTATCTTTTCCACTGTAACTTACTGGCCCTCTATATTCTAGGATGAAAAGGCATCTAGCTTAGAGATCATTTTGATTTTCTTTGATCAGTTATTTCAGACTGGTTCAAATTAGTTTATTTGCATTAATTTTTCTAAGACAGAGCAGACTCTGATGCCTGGATTACGGCCTAATTAGACCTACCCCTAGTCTCCCCTTAAGGGTGACATGGGTGGTGGGTCCCTGATTCACAGTCAGGCCCAATTTCTCCAGGACAGCTTCCTCACTGACTTTTTATTTTACTTCTAGGTAACAAATATTCATGGGCTTCCCTGGTGGCTCAGACAGTAAAGAATCCACCTGTCAATGCAGGAGACCCAGGTTCAATCCTTAGGTCAGGAAGATCCCTGGAGAAAGGAATGGCAACCCACTCCTGTATTCTTGCCTGGAGAATCCCATGGACAGAGGAGCCTGGTGGGTTACAGTCCACAGCGTTGCAAAGAGTCAGACACAACTGAGTGACTACACTTTCATTTTCAACAAATATTCATCTCGGGAGGTGCAGTGCTTTTGTGTGTCCTGATCTGCAATTTGTAATATATTCCATCAGGAGCAAAAACAGTCATTTACTGAAATGAGGTCTGGCATGAAACCTGCGTAACCCGCAGAAGAAGCCGTGTGTTTGATGTGACCAGCGCACTTTTACTGTCACCCTGTGGGAGGCGCTGTGGGGGCTCGTGAGTGCGTGAGGGAACAGAAGCTTGGTCCTGCTGTGTGGCAGATCCCAGAATGTCGAAAGGGACTGTTTGTGTTTAAATTGTTACCAACAAAAATCACTGTCATTAAAACACTGATAATGCCCTCTTGTGATTACCCAGGGGAAATAGTGCTAAAATCGAGAGCAGCCATATTCTTCCATCACAGACTTAAAACTTTCAAAGTCATAGCCATCATCAATTGTCGAATATTTATTGACCAAATTATTTTTTTTAATCTTCAATTTACCGTTTGTATTCTTCTTCCACAGCTGAACTGACAACAGAAGCTGTGGAATCCTAGATGGATAATAATAAAACCATCTCGGGATCAAACTCATATTAAATAAGTCCAGAGGCAAGATGTGCATGCATAAATGTGTCCCATTCAGTTGGTCATTAGAAAATGCTGAAAATATGATCTAAGTTACCTTAGAGAAATAATGGAAGACATAAAATTCACTAGAGCCTTTTAACCCTAGCCGAGGTCGGACACAAAATGGCAAGTTAAGGGCAGCCCAGTGTCTTTTGCCTAGCTTATAAAACTGCCAACAAGCATCACAAAGTTTGGAGGCTAATTTCAAACTCATACTTGTAGACCAAATGTCTGGATGCTGGGGGTGGACCAAGGATGCTGCAGGTGGAGGGATAAACGTGGCCTGAGTACGGGTAGTGAGGGATGCGTTGTCTCTGGGGAACTAGAAACAGTAAGGAAACCAGCTAAGGGTCAGTCCTCCATCTGCCAGGAGCTGGCGTTGCACACAGCATTAGTGATCAGGTTTTGGTCCTGGAGAGACCTCTGCCCTCCCACCCATCACCCACCCCTCAGCCCCTGACCACATCTGCCTCCTGCTCTACAGGTCTCATTGACAGGAGGGAAATCCCAACATTTTTGAAACATTCATCCTCATCATCACTTGCTGATAATCATCAGTAGCTTAAATAAATATAAAAATTCTCCCTTAGAGCCAACAGACATAAAATCATACTGGATCACAGTTATTTGATGTGTTGATTGTCATCCCCCTGTAGTTCAGGCTTGGGTCATACATCGTCTAAAGGACTGAAGTAGAAATTGAAGCCGGCATCTCCAGAATAGAAGGGACACCCTGCCATCATCTGATTGTACACGTTCAGTACTTCCAAGGGATATGTTTGGGAATACACAATCTGGAACACTGCCATGACTCTCTTTTTGGTTTCATTGTCAAAAATAACTTCAGATGGACTTCAGCCACCAAGATTAAAGGGCCTGGTATGTTCCATGAGCAGCGCTGTTGAAATCTGCTAACTTAAAGCAGGCCATGAATATTTTTGAAGTGCTGGTTTTTTTTTGCAGCTAATTTATTCTCTGTAATATGTGCCAACACACACCCTTGCAGTTCCAACATGAAAAATGAAAGAAAGATGCAACATTCCAGGCACGTCGCTGAGGCCGAGTGAGAAGGCAGATGAAAGAAACACATCAAAGAGGAAACACATTTCCAATCAGCCTCTGAAGAGAACACAGGATGGAGTGTATACAGTTGATCCACACACACACAGCCGGTGCTTAATATTTATGCAGATATACAGTTGGTATTTAATAAATGTGTGTAACCAGCCATGCTTAGTGTAGATTTATGGATACAGTTGGTACTTAATGTGTATACATGTATAAAGTGAGAGCTTTACCTGCAAACACTTAGGGCCCCAACAGCCCATATGTAAAACCTATGAAACTGAGATGTGGGCTCGTCTGTGAAGAATGGCCAGCAGTTGTTTTTGTTGTTTTCACTGTTGAGAAACAGGAGTGAGGAAATAAAATCATGGATGGATCATACAGGTAAAACACTCATACTTAATGCTACACTAGAGAACTTTCCTCATTTCTGCTGACTCTCCACATACTGAACGCACCTTGAACTCGTCTCTTCTGTCTTCAGAACAACGAGGATCTTTGCAAAGAGCACACGCTCCCTGCAGTGTGGGGCTTCCAGGTCAGAGATGCCCCAATCAGCATGTCCTTCATCCTTGGTCTTCCCCTCTGCATTCCCTACTGTCTTACAGTCCTAGGCATCAGCAGCTTGGCTTTCCAAAAGCTGAAGGTTACGGTGAAAAGCAAGGAGACCATGAAGGTAAACGAAACTGGTAAATAATGGGCCAGAAAGATGAACACTACTTTTAATTGGGTTTGATCTCTCAAAATGGTAAGGAAAAAGAGAAAGAAAAAGCCAAGTGAGTAATTTTGTCTTTGAATAGCTCAAAGCTTTAAGACTGGAGTAGGTACTGAAGTTATATCAAATCACTTAGCACTCAATTAAAACAATGAGGGGAAAAAAAGCTGCTCCTGTTGATACACAGCCCACTCGGTTTCAAGTGGGTAAAACAGCATTTCTGACATACAGGGGGCAGAGTTCTGAGGTCTGGTCACAAGAACCTGTGGCTGGAAATTCCTGATCACTGTCTGCCACCAGTGACCTCTTGAACCACATGGGCCAGCTGGTCCCACCAGCGGGGGTTTCACATACCTGTGTAAGTTCAGCGAGGAACACAGATCATGGCCAGTCATGGCCAGGGCAGGATCAAAACCAGTGCCCTCACCCAGGCCTCTGCTGGGGGCTGACGAGCTCATCTGATGTCTGTATTTTTTCTGAAATGGCTTCTTCCGTTTGCTGCCAAAGGCAGAATCTTCAGATTCTCATTATTTTTGTGACTGCCTCACTCCACCCTTCTCTTCAGATCAGCACTTTGAGCTGTTGATGGAACACAATGTCTTCTAAGACAAGTTAAATTTGGAGCCTTAAGACCATGGTCAAACCATTTAAAACACAACAGCTCATCAGCATTGTTTTTGTTCATCATCCTTCGCAACTTTGAAAATCCAGGTTGATCCTATCTGGCTTGTCATACCAACCGAAGTCAGAAAATTTAGGGGCTTTCATGTTTCAAGGTTGTTTTCTGTGGAGACATGATCAGCACCAGCCATGTCTTCTCATCCTGGGCATTCTTATTCATCTCCTGTATGTCCTGAAATCATTGGGACCACATACGTGAGTTTGACATCCTTTCCCCGTGAGCAGATTGGATGACAATGTGAACTACAAGGTTTTATTAATAGCTACATAAATATTAATGGGCTTCCCTCGTGGCTAAGTGGTAAAGAATTCACCTGCATGAGAGAGACCTGGGTTCGATCCTTGGTTGTGAAGATCCCATGATGAAGGAAACAGCAACCCTCTCCAGTATTCTTGCCTGGGGAATCCCATGGACAGAGGGGCCTCTGCCAAAGGTATCATCACAAACAACAGGTGCTTTGCAGGATGCAGCTCTTTGCAGAGTCCATCATCGTGATCTCATTATTTTATTTTCTTCCATTATTCATTCATTTTTATCTCCTCAATACTGATCAGGTGTCAGTTCAGAAACAGATACGAGTCTGAAGTCTGTCTAGAGTTTACATTGTCCCGATGAAAATACTTAACTTGTGACAATTTTGTACCACTCCTATTTCCAAACATGAGAATTAAATCATTTCCAAAATTGTTCCCAAATCTACAGCTCAGGTGGTGATATTCAGGGAAAATGTGCCATTTCAACCCAATCGCTTGTATTAAGCTGCACATCAGAGTATCAAATAAGCAGCTGAAAACGCTTCCTAGATTCAGCGGGAATTTCATTTCCTCCAAATTTCTCCTCCTGTGTCAGTGATGACGGTGGTTTGGTAGATATGTCTTGTTCTAAGGTAAGATGAGTCTGTTTCCTGCTGCTGTGAGCTGAGATGGCTCTGAACAGGAGCTTGCCTGCTGCCACTGTTTCTGATGTGATGGTGACAGTGGTGACTGACAATAAGATACTAATCCCATTTGTGTAGTTCCTGTGGGATGGGTGTGTGGTGTGGGCCAGTTGGCCCCTTGGAATGGACACACTTGTCCCCCTGTCCTCCAGGAGTGTGGGCAGCTGAGCCCTTGCCCCAGAATGGCTCTGACCCCCAGGACTATCTCATCCAAGGTTCCTGTCTCTGCCTAGGGACAGCTGGATCTGACGACTGTTCCAAAGGGGACCCAAAGGCCTGGCACCCGGCTTCAACTCATGAGACCCTGCGGGGCCTCAGCCCCCAGCTCCTCCTGGGGTTACTACCAAGGACTGAAAGGCATCAGAGTCCAGCTTTTTTGGCAGCCGAGTCCTGCCTCCTCACTGCCTCTCATCTGTGATCTTGAGAGCGCGTTCACCCCCAAAATCTCCATCTCAGAGTGCTTCCAGGAGCCTGGTCTTTCTGGACCCTGCTGACCACAGCATATGCATCGTATTCCCTGTGCAGCTTCCTCTCATAGATGAAGAGACAGACGTGATTGAGAGACAAGAGAAATGAGACTTGAATACTGTAGGAGATTTACATCAGGGGACGGGTTCAAATCAAGGAAACTTGAATCCACAGTTTGCAGTCCTTCTGCCATGTCCTGGCAGTGCCCACCTCAGTCTCCAAGAGAGGCTTAAAATCTTTCTGACATTTATCACTCATAAAAACCACTTACAGTTCCCAGAGAACTGTTGTTAAAAAATTAACAACCCACTTAAGGAAGTAAACAACATTCATCAACAGCCACAGAGTGGTTGATCACTACCTTTCTCCCAATTTAACTGATCTTCTATAAAATGTATGCAAGAGTGATCAGATTTCTCTGTAAAATCTGAGCACCCAAAAAGCACAGGTTCTTCGGAACCTGCTCTGGAATACCTGTTGTTTAAGAGGCCAGCGTGGCAGGGAGGCCGTAGGTCTGGGATTAATCAGCATGGCTACTTCCCAGGCCTTGGTGCCTGGCTCCCGGCCAAGCTTCCTAAACTCCATGTCTTGATTTTCTAACAGGGACAGTCATATCAAATACCCCTCAGTGCCAATGTAGGGATTAAAGTAGATATGTGTTCATCTTTTATTGGGCTTCCCTGGCGGCTCAGCAGCAAAGAATCTGCCTGCAATGCAGAAAATGCAAGCTGATCCCAGAATTGGGAAGATCCCCTGGAGGAGGGAACAGCAACCCACTCCAGTATTCTTGCCTGGAGAATTTCATGGAAAGAGGAGCCTGGCGAGCTACAGTCCATGACGTTGCAAAGATTTGAACATGACTTAGAGATTAAACAACAACAGTCACCCTTAGGTGTCCTTGATGCAGCTGTGGTGGGTAAAGAAACGAATCAGTGTTCCATACATGCTTTTTAAAGCCACTGATTCAAATTTCTAAAAAGTAAGACATATGACCAATCATAACAAAGTCTGTTGTTATTAAGTGTTGAAGTATGCTGTGGTGAGTCTTAGATGTGCCCTCAAAAGTTTAACTCAATCGAAAGCCATCAGAAGGCAGAAGTCTCTCAGGTGGAGTGTAGGGGGTAGAAATCCCAGCCAGCCTCCTTTGAACCACACAGAGAGAATTCCCATCAGGATGCCCCTGTTTTAAGCAAGGTCATGTCACTAAAGAGTAGCAATCGACTCTGGATGTGTCAGCTACAGCAAATAACTTCCACTCCAGGGGAAAAATAAAAGCTCATTGGCTTCCCTTTTAGCTCAGCTGGTAAAGAATCCGCCTGCAATGAGAGAGACCTGGACTCGATCCCTGGGTTGGGAAGATCCCCTGGAGAAGGGAAAGGCTTCCCACTCCAGTATTCTGGCCTGGAGAATTCCATGGACTGTATAGTGCATGGGGTCACAAAGAGTCAGACACGACTGAATGACTTTTTCACTTTCACTTTCCATGATTTGTCTTCTGTTTTGACCAATCCTCAGTAAAGTCCCACAGGAACATGGATGTATAGGTGTAGAGGAGGGCAGAAACTCAGGGTGTGGGGCAGGGAGCTGGGGGAGAGCAGACAGGCTGTGCGTTTTTGATCTGTTCCTGACCCTTGTCTGGAGCAGGAGATATTCTTAGATAATTTTCTTGAGGTGGAAGAAAAAGACTGAGAATCTCCTAGAAATAATTTTAGGTAACCACAGCTATTTTTATCTCAACGTTCAGGAGCTAGTGTTTAATTTAAGGACAGAAATGAAAACAGTATTAAAAAAAAAAAAAGAAATGTCAGTTGTATGTTTTGATTTCTTTTTAGTTCTCTCTCCAGAGGCAAGATTTGCTTAGTCACAGAAGCCAGAGATGTCTTCTTAAAAGGAGTTTAAATCTGTAGCAGAACATTATTAAGAAAAGTTAAACCCATTGTCAAATGAAAATGCAATCTACAATGATAAAGCTAGAGTTAACGTTTAAGAAATGGAAACCAGATGCAAGCTAACCAAATGCCATCTGTAAACCTTAGTGATATAAAAGGGGGCTCTGAACCTTTCAGCCCAGGGATGGAATTCTGTGAAATTCCAGATGACCTTGGGTTCACAGGGTATCATCTGGAAGGAGATGATCCTCACGTGAATCTGGAAGGTCTCTGACAAGGCAGGGGCGGGGGGTGGTCAGAATAGGAGTGTCCATGCCTGGGCAGGGGCCCACAGCCTCAGGCTTCCACTCTAGGTCTGCTCTGCTTTAGGAAAATGAAAGTCACTTTTCTCGGGAGAAGAGTGCCATGGATGAGTCGCTCAGTCGTGTCCGACTCTTTGCAGCCCCATGGACTGTAGCCCACCAGCTCCTCTGTCCATGTGATTCTCCAGGCAAGAATACTGGAGTGGGTTGCCATGCCCTTCTCCAGGGGATCTCCCTGACCCAGGGATAGAACCTGGATCTCCTGAGTCTCCTGCATTGGTAAGCAGATTCTTCACCACTGCACCACTTGGGAAGCAAACACCTATCCGTGTTCCTTTCAGAAGCCACACAGGTTCACTGCACACACACCCAGTAGCAGAGCCCGGGCCAACATCTGGTCAGAGCAGCTCGGGGACCTCCCTCCATCCGCAGGGAAACCCCACATCTTAACATTGCTCCTCTCTCCTTCCCTGGGGGCATCAGTCCTCCAGGCACTGTTTGTTGCTTGTGTGTGTGTGTGTGTGTGTGTGTGTGTGTGTGTGTTAAAGATACAGAGTAGATGGAAGTGGAGATAAAAGTATGAGAAAGAGAGTTAATTATTATTTTTCTTTGGTTTCCGGTTGCCATCTCAAGCACCGCTATAGTCTCCAAAACCCAGCAGCATTGTGGGAGGCAGAGGATATGTCCAACTTTGTGGCTTCCTGTACCAGATGAGGAAGACCTGGGAACAATGTGCTGCCTTCAAACACAACCTTTCTCTTCTTCACACAACACGTAAGTTAGATGCTTAGCATTTGGCGCAAAAATTAAGAAAATCAAGTTTTCTGGGCTTCCCTAGTGGTCCAGTGGTTAAGAATCTACCTGCCAATGCAGAAGATATGGATTTGATCCCTGCTCCGGGAAGATCCCACATAACTTTTGCTGGGCAACTGAGCCAATGTGTCACAACTACTAAGACCACGCTCTGGAGCAACGGCTGAAGCCCTCGTACCCTAGAGCCCATGCTCCACTACAAGAGATGCCACTGCAATGAGAAACTCTCACACCGCAACTAAAGAGTAGCCCCCACTCACCGCAACTAGAGAAAACCCTCGTGGAGCAATGAAGACTCAGCACAGCCAAATAAATAAATATTTCTAAAATCTCCTTTCAAGTTTCTTTAAGACCTAAGATACCAATGTTCATCGCAGCACTGTTTACAATAGCCAGGACATGGAAGTAACCTAGATGTCCATCGGCAGACGAATGGATAAGGAAGCTGTGGTACATATACACAATGGAATATTACTCAGCCATTAAAAAAAATACATTTGAATCGGTTCTATTGAGATGGATGAAACTGGAGCCCATTATACAGAGTGAAGTGAGCTAGAAAGAAAAGCACCAATACAGTATACTAATGCATATATATGGAACTTGAAAGATGGTAACGGTAACCCTATATGCGAGACAGAATAAGAGACCCAGATGCATAGAACAGTCCTGTCGACTCTGAGGAAGAAGGTGAGGGTGGGATGTTCTGGAACAATAACATTGAAACATGTATATCGTCATATGTGAAGCGGAACACCATTCCATGTTCTATGCATGGGACAGATGCTCAGGGCTAGAGCACTGGGATGACCCAGAGGGATGGGATGGGGAGGGAGGTGGGAGGAGGGTTTGGGAGGGGGAGCACATGTGAACCCATGGCTGATCCATGTCAATGTATGGCAAAAACTACTACAATATTGTAAAGTAATTAGCCCCCAACTAAAATAAATAAATTTATTAAAAAAAAAAAAAAAGACCTAAGATACCTAACAGTATATTCCATAAACATCCCTGAGCATCTAAATATCTAATGTCTTTGATAAAAAAAGATGAGTGCTGCCAGTAACAATGAACTTGCTGATTGTTTTGGGTTCAAGAATTAGGACTGTGATTGTTACTTATGTTTTTTTAATTAAGACAAAGATCAGCAGCTTTGCTCATCAGATTTAGATGGCAGTGGGATTTTTGGCTCTGGCATCATTGGCTTAGGAAAGAGCACCATAGACAAGCTCTCTGTTCTCAATTTATTTACATTTTACTCTGCATTATATGTGTTTCTTTTTCTTACAAGTAAAATATCAACAACTTCAACCTGAAGATAGCCCCCGAAGTTGAAAAGAACTATGATTTCGTAAACGATTAGACTATAGTCAAGTTATCTTGCTGTTTTGATTTCTTCCCTATGGCTTAATTATACACCACAAATCTTTTGCAGAAGCAGTCTATTAACTAAACATGTAGAGATCAGCCCCATACAAAAACATGCCTCAGTGTGTGTTTTCTTAATCTGTCTCAACAGAGAGTATATGTGGCAACAAAATGGTGTGGTCCTCGAATTTGAGCAGTATTGGCTTGTTGTTCAGTCACTAAGTTGTGTCCGACTCTTTGTGACCCCATGGGCTGTAGCCCACCAGGATCCTCTGCCCATGGGATTTTCCAGGCAAGGATAATGGAGTGGATTGCCATTTCCTTCCAGCCTCACGTCAATAAAGCATCATGTTTACTTTTGGGGAAGATGAACATATGTTCCCAGGGGGTGGAGTGGGGTCTGCCTTTTCCCGGAGGCAGGAGAGAGGCTGTCACCATCACGCTCCCGGTGACACTGTCACCAAGGCCACTGCCCAGCAGACTGGGAGGGGTCATCCTCTCTCTTACCTCTGCTTTCTGAACTCCAGAGTCACAGTAAGCCAGAGCACCCCTAAGACTCCTGTAGTTCTTCATGTTGTGAACTGCAACAGGAGGTGGTCTGCACAGAAAGGGAATTTGATATAATGTATCATCACCCACACTTTTGAATACTTTGATGGAGGGTGGTGATGACTCCCTCCTCTTGTTCTTGCAGGATCTCTGAGGGGATTATATGTTTCTCTCTATTGGGAACCTCTGTCCAACTCCTGAAATGCAGCCCTGAGGACCGAGCTTCCTCACCTGGGAACCTCCTGGGCTCAACAGAGTTCCCACTTAACTATCATGTAACAGTTTGATAAATGTTCTCACTCATGTTTATTTTCATGGTTTCAAGGGAGACAAACAGAACCACTCACTCACCCCCTAAGTTAAGACCTCTTACAATCTTCCTCATGGTTTTTCCTATTAAGTATATTCAATAAGCAACTGCTGCTGCTGCTAAGTCGCTTCAGTCGTGTCCGACTCTGTGCGACCCCATAAACGGCAGCCCACGAGGCTCCCCCGTCCCTGGGATTCTCCAGGCAAGAACACCGGAGTGGGTTGCCATTTCCTTCTCCAATGCATGAAAGTGAAAAATGAAATTGAAGTCGCTCAGTCGTGTCCGACTCCTAGTGACCCCATGGACTGCAGCCTACCAGGCTCCTTCGTCCATGGGATTTTCCAGGCAAGAGTACTGGAGTGGGGTGCCATCACCTTCTCCCCAACAAGCAATTAAAATTCCATAAAAACACTTGCCTTCTGCAAACCAAGTTTTCGTATTTCTAGGGCTTTTTAAAAATTGTATACCCATTGCTTTTGTACATGAGTATTCTTTTAAAGGATATGTCATGAAAAATATGTACTGTAGCCCTTACTTAAATATCTGTTTGTTGGTGATGTTAAAGGAGAAACAGTGCCGTCACGTTGAAAAACATCATTGATAACTTTTGCGCAAGGAAAATAAGAAAAAAGAAAGTTGTAAAAGAAAATGGCATCTGAAGTGGATTTCTGAGAAAAAAAAATCATAGTTACAATAAATAGTTAAAGAAGTGGTACAAATGCTATTGTAATATTAAAGTGACATTGATTTGAGCAATTCTAGGCTTCAGTGCAATACTACTGACTAAGTGTTCACCCTGATCTTTATTTCTATGAATGACCCAGGCGTGCAGCTGAAGTTTCTAAAAACTACTTAATTTCGAAGGGAAGATGAAGCCACCTGGTTTGGACATGAAAAATGAAGAAAGTAGTATTAACTGCCTGAAATATCTTTAACTTGGGGGAAATCTGACACTGCATCTCTGGGAAAATATGTTTCACGTATTATGGGGTCATCATTTGGTCTGTCCCAGTTCAGGCACCAAGTGCTTTTTAAAAGCAGAGTGTGATGAGGCAGCTCTGGTTGGAAGGGAGCACTCGGGCAGGAAGGAGGGCTCTTCTCTGCGTGTCCTTGAGCGGACAACTGAGACGCATTTGTCTCCATTTCTGCATTCATAATGTCAGAAATAAAACACGCTTCTAAAACTACTGAAGGACCCCTGATAGAAAGGTGAAGAGACCCACTGGCGTCTTTATGGAGCAGTACATCAGAGGATTAAGGACTACAGAGAGAAAGGCCATTGCCAGAGAATAGATGGTTGCAAATGAAACAGCAAATTACATGCAAATTTAAAATTAAATGTAATGTCCTTCTGCCAGACCCTCTGAAAATCTATGCCTTGGGTATTTGAACCTGGAGGGCACACTCATTTTTAGAGTATATAAATTTCCTTAAAGCTACAGTTATTTATAAATTATTGGTTGTACAATTTAAAATTTTACAATTTAAGCTCAGTGGGTTAAGTGACAAGACAGGAAACCTTGGGAAGAAAGTGGGTTACTTACTGTCAAGGTGTCAAAGATCATGTTGGAAGATCTACTGGAATTTTACTTTAAATATGAGGCAACAAAGTCATGGAGTTGACCCTTAACTGGGATGAAATCTTAAATTTACATGTCTATAAAGTGAACCACTGTTTCAGAGTCAGAAATACAGGGGCTAATAGATGGTTTAGTTGATTTAATTTTCAAGTTGTTGATACATACTCCTTACTTTGAAAGGACTAATATGACTTAAGTCACTTTTATTTTAAAACATTTAACAATTTCCTTCATCTTGAGCGTGTCAGGTTCTCACACTTAGAAAATAAAACTTTTTAAAGTGTGTGCATTTTTCTAAGATGACGTTGATTTTAAACAAAGCTCCCGCTTCTCCTTCTACAGACTTTGAAAGTGACTTTCTGCGCTTATATTTTGGGAACTTGGAAACAAAAGGGAGAGGACAAACTTTTACACATGGAAGGAGTGAAAATGAAGCTTTACCATGAAACCCAGCTTTACCATGAACTCTAACTCTGCTTCCATCAAGACTTAGGGGGCTGTCCACTGCCCTTGAACATGGGCTCTGCAACTGCCTGGTGGAATGTGGTAGAGGGGACACTGCAGGGTCTCTGTCCAGGCCCTGAGGAACTATCGTTTTCTCCAAGAAACCCCTGAGGGCCCCCAGGAAGGTAAGCAAAGCCCTGAGCCCTCAGTCTAGCCAAGCTCCCAGCCAACACCACACTCCAGCCGGCCATGTTGGTGCACCATCTTAACAGTGGGCTCTCCAGGGTCACCTCCCCAAATAAGTTCCTGTTCCTGATCTGAGCCATTAGGTGTGGGGGTGATCTGTTCTTCAGTCGTAGGTAACCAGGGCAGATCTGGGGACCTGGCCACAGGGTGCTGCCCTAACAAATGCCTAAAAATGGGCATTGGCTTTGGGACAGCGGCAGGTAGATGCCACAAGGGCCTGGAGAAGAATATTTGTAAAATCCTGAAATGCTTCAAAATGCCAGAAGTGAAGGCCCCCCTGTGTGCACTTTGCTAGGTATCTTCTAGTAAACAACTTCACTCCCTGCTGGGATGGGGGTGGGACAGGTTACAGTCAGTCAGATGGTAGGGAGTTCATGGTAAAGCTGGGTTTCATGGTAAAGCTTCATTTTCATTCCTTCCATGTGTAAAAGTTTGTCCTCTCCCTTTTGTTTCCAAGTTCCCAAAATATAAGTGCAGAAAGTCACTTTCAAAGTCTGTAGAAGGAGAAGCGGGAGGCTTTGCCTTCCCCCATCTGACTCACTTGTCTCTCTTCCCCACTTGGATTTCTTGATCTTGCCAGATTCCATCCCTTGCCCTCCAGGATTTGTGAAAGCCTCACCTTTCGCTTCCTGTCAGAATTCAAAAGCTGGGGCAGGCAGGCTCGTGCGGGGACCACATTCAGGGCAGTTCAGAGATGGCCTGCACAGCTAATGAGATGTCACAGCCCCTCAGGGGCTGGTGGCTCGAGGCAGAGCCGGCTTCAGGGGGAGCTGCAGACGTGACACCGAGCGCTCCCCACTGTGAGCGACCGCGGGGATGAAAGAAGCCCTTCCCGCCTGGCCTAGATTTCAGATGTCTCTGTTCAAACCAGAACGCTAAGGCCTGGCAGGCAGCTAGCACTTTTTCTCTTTTAAGAAATAAAAATGGATCCAGCAAAAGGGGGAATCCAAAAATAGGAGTCGGTCATCTAATCAGAAAGATACCCCACCAGCCTGGTGGGGTTCATGTGTAGACGGTGTGCATGCAATATTTTTTTTTTAAGGAAAAAGAGAAAGAAAAGGTTCTTTTATTGTGTGTTTGGTTCATTTGTTCAGAAGCTCCCCCTCCTAAAGCCTTAAAAAGAGATAGCTCTTTGTGTGTCTGAGAACTTTTAAAATTCACCCTGTATTATTTGAGAGAAAAATCAACAGGAAACTTTTTCTGCAAAAAAGATGTTTAATTTTATACTCTGAGCAACAGCACCAGCAATGACTAAAGGAATCAGCACCAAATGAAGACATGATAAACCAATTTGTTTTACAGAGAGTCCAAAGGCAGGTTAAATGTGCAGAACCACTCTTTAACTGTCAAAGGACCTTTCAGCATTTAAGATGTTTTTCTAATGGGTTTTTCTTACTCAGAGCACAATTTCATGCAATTTTTATGCAAAGTTCCCTGCGTGTTTATTCCCTGAGTTGCCTTCCTCATTCAGAATACTGCGGAGTGAAAGCCCTGCGTAGTCAACACTCAGTGTGGAAGATGTTACAGGCAGATCCCTCCACTTATAACAAGAACCCTTGCCAGGTGCCATGCACCGTGCAAGCACTTTATATCTGGTTACCTGATTTATCCTTCACAGCCAACCAAGAGCAGGCAACTTGGGCAGCATCCTGACTTTACAGATGAGCAACCTGAGATGGAGAACATCTCTGTCCCTCCCCAAGGACCCAGAGTCAGAAGAGGCAGGGTGAGGGTCCCACTCAGGGGGTCTCTGCATGGAGACCCCACCCCTGCCCACCCTGTCTCTCCTCCTTCATGATAGTCCAGGTCTTTCCTTCATGGCCAAACTCTCTGCCTCTCTCCACTCTGTGTTCCATAAAGAAGCCAAAGAATTCTTTTAAAAAAAATTCCTGAACTTCAGCCTCTGAGTGTCTTCTCCGTGGTAAGCTCCATACAGACAGGAATTTTGCCTCCTTTTATTCTGCTTGATCTCTGCCACCCTCTTGGTACACAGATGCTAAGATGTATTTCTTAATGATGATTTGAGGAGGGGCTCTCTTAGCCTTTCAGATCTATTCCTTAACCTAGTTCACCTTGTAGATCAGTACATTTGATTTAAACACTCATTCTTAGTGATATGAAAAGGAAATCTTATTGATTTGGGAACTTTTTTAAAAGGCTTATGTCTCTGCAAAGGTGGTAGAAATCTGTGTAGACAAGAACTTTAAGGTTTGTAAATGTATCCTTTTTAATTAAATGAAAGAAGTTTTAGTCAAAGCTATTCTTCCCTACTTTTAATAGATTACATAACTTCTTTAGATTTGGAAGACAAAATTCCAAATGTGATCGGTATGCTCCTGTCTGTATCTAACATTTGAAGTTTGGTCTACACTGGAGCGGAGAAGGCAATGGCACCCCACTCCAGTACTTTTGCCTGGAAAATCCCATGGACGGAGGGGTTTGGTAGGCTGCAGTCCATGGGGTGCTAAGAGTCAGACACAACTGAGCGACTTCACTTTCACTTTTCACTTTCGTGCATTGGAGAAGGAAATGGCAACCCACTCCAGTGTTCTTGCCTGGAGAATCCCAGGGACGGGGGAGCCTGGTGGGCTGCCGTCTATGGGGTCGCACGGAGTCGGACACGACTGAAGCGAATTAGCAGCAGCAGCAGCAGCTACACTGGAGCATTTTCATCATTTTTGTTTGCTTGTTTGTTTTGACTGGGATATACAATAAAAGTAGAAGAGAATGAAGGAAGAAAATCTCTAAGTTACCATATATAACAGGAACACGAAGATGACATATAGCTGCTCCCTCCAGCCCGCATCCTGGTCCTCAGCCACTTAGAGCATGGACTGCCCACATATTTTCATATAAATTTTCTTACCCTTATTGGAAGCCATGCAAGCATGCTAAGTTGCTTCAGTCATGCCCAATTCTTTGTGATGCCATGGACTATTGCCCACCTGGTTCCTCTGTCCATGTGATTCTCCAGGCAAGAATACTGGAGTGGGTTGCCATTTCCTTCTCCAATTGGACGCCATATTCTCTATATTTCCTATTTTATTCCATCTTATCCAGTTACATTATTTCATGATTTTTTAATCTATTATATTCTATGCCATCCTACTTTAAGATATTGTTTCACAACCCCCTAAATTAAATTACCAACATGGCATGTCTTTTTCAAAATCTGCAAGATGCTTAAATTGATGCTTTCAAAGTAGAATTAACTCAGAAAAAACAAAACCATAAACCATAGCACCATTCTTTATCAACTTGTTTTGTCAATATGTCTTTTCATCCCCAGAGTATAAGCTACAATGATTGTAAAGATTAGCATAAATCTGGTGAATAAACACAGAAGAATCTTTCCCAAAGTTTTGCCAAAGTTCGGTATTAATCAGAAGCACATGGCCACAAACACCTGTTCCATGAGGAGAGGCCCTTTTGTACTCAAGAGCTGTTCAGAAATGTTGAGGTGAACTATGCACAGTTTATAAGTCCTGAAATGAATCAAACTCTGCACAGAGCAATTTCCAGTGAAAACCGCACATCCATCTGTTCAGCTCTATAACTCAGATATGGAAACCTCCAGTAAACTCTATACTGTTAAGAAATGGGACATCCTGGTGACTCAATTGGTTAATAAAAGTGGTAGTCCACATGCATTAAGTCTAGATACATTCATTTTCTCTTTTCCTGGGGATATCTAGAGAAATCAACCAAATGGCTAACTTTGAAATCGGTTGTTATGGCAATAACTGTAAACAAAAGTTTAGCTACTGACTAAAGAATAGGTTGAGATCTTCTTTTTAACTAGTGAGGTCTGTTAACAAGATGAGGGGAAGACTCTCCCATGAGCTGGTATCCAGGAACTGTCAGAGTATTTATAGCTCAAACATCTGCCCAGGGCATGACTGAATGTGTGATTGGGGTGTTTTTAGAGTTTTTTGCTAGGTGTCAAGAGAGATGAGTCCAAAATTCTTACAATTCTAAGACTGAGTGGCAACTCTGAGAAGTTTCCACTTGCTCTCATATTTCTCTGGACCATTTATATCAGGACCCATTAGTCTCTTAACGTCTAAAAACTTGCCTCTTATGACTCAAAAAGCATCTTCTAACAGTCAACTTCATAGGTCCTGGGCCTGCTCACAGCATTCTGTTCTTCCCAGAATCTTGTACACAGACACAAACAAATTCTCTTCCATTATTTTTCCCATTATATTTTTCATTATTTTTGTCCATCAGCCTAGCACCTTGTCCACACCAATTGTTCTCTTCTCTATAGAGACTGATGGCTGTCCCTTAATTTCCTCTTTCCTGATGTTCCATACAAAGAGAACCCCTGGATTTTGTCTTTCACAAGTGACTGCCCAGAATAGATCCTCTATTTTGAAACTAAATGAAAAATGTCATGTGACAGCTTCCAGGAAATGTCTTTTTTGCTTTCTCTTTGAATCTCTCTTTATCCTGCTGCTTGGACATGGATGTGATGACAGGTACTCGAGCTGCATTTTGGGGCCTTGAAGATGAAGGCTACACCTCAGGGGTGGCTCTGGATGTCTCAGAACTTTGTGGAACTGAGGTGCCCAGCTAGGTCTGGGTGACTATCTCAGGGTTTTTATGTGTCGGAATGCTCCATGCATGCCAGCTTCTGGGGCTACAAGAGGAAGGCTTGATGTTGTGGATCAAAATGCCGTGCTAAGGAGCAGCAACCACCCATGTGGCTGGTGTTTCCTAGACCTCAGGTGGCACATGGAGAAGAGGGTGCCAAGGGCAGCTCCAAGAACCAAAGACAGAGAGGCAGCTGTTGATCGCATTCAGTCCAGCCCAGGCTCAGGTCAATGCAGCAAGTTTTACACAAAGTTGAGATGGGGCCATGAATTTATTTTTTTCTCTTTAATACTCTATTTTCCTGCTGGTATTTAACATTCACTGGCACTCATTCGCTCTGTTTCTATAAACATGTTCATTACGCACCTCCTCCTTGTAAATGTATTGTTGCATCTATCTTTAGCATCTAAGCTTTCAAGTTAGCCCTCGGCCTTTTTATCTCTGTGAACTCTTTCAAAGTCAATATTAACATAGAAAGCATCAGTTAATCAAATTGTCTTTTCTTTTTTCTTTTGACCCTGCATTTGATATATAAAATCTTTCCAGATGAATGGTAACATTTTGTTTTATTAGAGATTAACGACCACTACTGTTTTCAGAGAACGTTCCGATATCTTTCCACATCAACTTGCTTTTAAATTAGCCCCGGAGACTTCAAACTCTAAACCTCTCAGCAAAGGGCATGTGAAACAGCATCTGAGCAGCTGCCGCCAAGTAAGGGCTCCGTTTGATGTGGACTTGTTACTGGATGAGCGCATCAAAGCTCTCCCAAACGCCTGCCGGCCTGGGATCCAGGAGCGGAACTGTCCTGGGAGAAACTGTAGGGAGACAGAAATCGCTCCTGGTTGAAACCATGGGCAACTCAATCTCCTTCGTGGAGGAGCCATGGTGTCTGTCATCTGTGCTTCTGGGGACTCATTCTGACTTGACACCCACCCTTCTCGAGCACACCTCCTAATTTCCACTCGGGTGGCAGAGAATCTGGTCTTTTAATAACAGGGAAGAACAGCACAAGAGCGGATGTGTGCTTCACTATTTTTAACTTTCATATTTTAAATATGGAGTTGTGTGTTTTTGTAGAGGGGACAGAAGATAGTGATGGAGACCCTAAATTTGGTGAGGGGCAGAGGTTTGACAAAGCCCTTTCTTGACACATTGACACCTGCTGCGTCCTGGACCATATCAGGGCTCCCACATTTAAGATACTTTCCCAATTAACTCCACAGACCCCAGAGGCAGAGAGACAGTAAAGTCACCTTCCAGCTTCCCTCATTTTGCAGACAGGGAATCTGGGCCCCTGACCAGCAACGGTCTCGTCCAGAGTCGGGCAGAGTCTCAACGCCCTTGGGTCCCAGGCTGCATCTTCCAGAATCTGTCACTAGGATGTGTAAACCTCAAGCCTTCAACACACAGTAGGAATGCAAGTCTGGCTGTGATAAAGGGGTCTGTTCCTTACAGACTCCCCAGAGAGTCAGCTCCCTCTGTCACTGGGACCCCAGGCTCAAGGTCTGCCAGTATGATTTCACAGTAGTTCTGGTTAAGCCAGGGTTGGCCAGACTCAATAGGTCAGTCCTTTGCTACTCATTATATTTTATCTTACTTTATTATACTATATTTTACTTTATTTTATCTTGCTTATTTTATATTTTATTTTATTTTCCTTTGCATGTTTATTGTATTTTACTTTTTTATTTTATTTTACTTTACATTTTTACTGTATTGTATTTTATTTTGCTTTGTCTTATGTACTTTATTTTATCTGACTTCTATTTTCCTTTAAACAGTGATGGACCCCCTCCCTACATGGGCACACTGAGGGTCTTCCTGCAGGCCCTGGGCTGGGCTCCGACTCGCACCAGGAGGATCGCTGCAGCTAGACAGGCCTCAGGTTAAGTTTCACATAAGAGAATGTCCTCCAGTTAAGTGATAGCTGAGTGAATCAAGCCAAAGCCCAAAATAGCAAACCTGCCTTTTCAGGGAAAAGAAACAAGTTATGAAGATAACTTTCCCCACAGATCTGCTGGGAACTGCAGACCTGGCTTCCTGAGATGCAGTGAAAGGTGACCCGTGACAGCATGTGCAGAGGGGATGCTGGGGACACACTGCTCTCCAGGAGCAGACGGAGTGGGTGCAGCCTGGGAGGAAGCTGAGGCCCCAGAGTGGGCTCCAGCTGCTCTCCAGATGCTGGAGGGAGGCAGCGGGACAAGGCAAGTAGGAGACTGGGGTGATGGGCAGAAGCAGCGGGACCGAGGACCAAGGTAGGGACCCAGACGTGAGGCCAAGGGGGAGTCAGGAGGGTGGGACACAGGACTCCATTCCTTTCAGGTCCCTTGGGATGCCCCAGCCTAGAGAAGCCCAAGCACAGCCCACGGAGGACAGGAAACTGCAGACCTCAGACTGAACTCCAAGAGGGTGAGGGGTAACGGTAAACTGTAAACTGGCCTGTCATCCCCCGTGACCAGAATCATCTAGAGAAATGAAAAGACATGAGCATCCAGAGCACTGCAGCCTGGCCGCCTGAGCGTCACTCTCTGCAGCTCCACCATCGTGGGGGGCGGGGAGTGGTGGTGACTGTTGAGCCCCCGGGGTGTCTGCTCCCTCACCTGGGAAACCTGGTTCCTCACCTGGGAACCCTGGCCCCTCATCTGTGAGCCCTGGTCCCTCACCTGGGAACCCTGGTCCCTCATCTGCGAGCCCTGGTCCCTCACCTGTGAGCCCTGGTCCCTCATCTGTGAACTCTGGTCCCTCATTTGTGAACACTGGTCCCTCATCTGTGAACCCTGGCCCCTAACCTATGAACTCGGATCCCTCACAGGTGAACTCTGGCCCCTCACCTGTGAAGTTAGGCGATAGCAACTCTGCCTCACAGGATGGGGTCAGGATGCAGTGGGTGAACACTCAGAGAGCTGGGACACAGAGGGTGCTCCATAAATAAGAGATGACAGACAGGTGTGTGGGTCTGAGGATGACAAGAAGAAGGGAATCCCAGGGAAGGCACAAACCATGGAGGATATTTACTCACTGCCTGTCAGCGGTGACATGAAACCCTCAGCCTCCCAAATAAAATAAAGATGTTTGGGGTTTTTTTCTACCTCACCCCAAAGCCAGATAACAGGCTTTGACACTTGCTAAGCCATCATGGTCGTTACCACTGCATGTGTAGCTTTGATGGACTGTGTCAGGGTGTGGACCTCGAGAAAAACAGGGCAGGAGCAGGGTCAGTTGGTGAAGAGCCACGGCCCAGAAAGGGCATGCCCAATGTGGGCACATAGGAGGGGTGGCCATAGACGGCACAAAGACAGGAGCTGAGTGGAGGGCAGGTGAGTGATGACTTCAAGGCAGGTTGAATTAGCCTGCGGCTGGGAAGGTGGCCTGCTGGCCATCAGGACATGCATCTACAGGAACGACTCTAGTCCCTGAATGCTGATCCATGTCTGTTTCATGGAAAGTATGACCTCATTCATATGTCTGTGGGTCACAGTCTAGGCCTCGACGCTGTGGCCCTGAGGGATGGTGTGAGGCACTGGGACCCTGATCTAGGACAGCATGGTGCTGGCTGCCACGGCCACGACTCAAGTCACTCTCCTCCTCCCAGAGTCTGGAAGCCTTTGGTCCCTTCTGCCCTGATTAAGTCAGAACTGTCCGAAGAAAGCAACCACACATGAAGCCATGCAGGTCAGCCTGCTCATGCGGAGCACGTCCTGGGCCCTCAGTTCTTGTCCTGGGCCACAGGTTCCGGGGCCTGGGTCCTAAGTGTCCAGTCCCAGTCCTAGATCCTGGATCCTGCACCATGAATCCTATGCCCTGGGCCTGGGTTCTGGAACTTTCTCTTTCTGGCAGTTAAGGGGCCTCAAAGTAAATGGCTTTCTCAAGTCCCCAGAAGCCTGGACTAACTCCCGCTTCATGAAAAGGAGACCACTCTCCCCCTTCTCAAAGGAAAGAGCCTCCTCAGGGCTGCAAGGCGCTGCCCCGGGGGCGTAAGTCTCTCTTTCTTCTCCCCTGAGGGCCACCTGGGACCCCAGGGCCCCACGGGTACAGTCACATGACAGCACTCACCACCAGCGCCACAAGCAGGGACTTGGGGTCCCCAGGATTGACCTGAATGAATATCGCTGAACTGATTTTAAAAGAAAACGCTTGATTTTTTTTCCCCATAGATTGTGATTGATGCAGTGTGCACACAGCCACCTGTATCCTGAAATTTTCAAGGTCCCCTCCCCCCTATCCTTCCCCCAGCATCAGATGTTAAATGGTGATGGGGGCTCTGAAAAAGCCCCTGGGTAGCAGTCACTTGGAGCGAGGAGCCGCTCGACAGTGACGACAAAGGGATTTCATAAATGCCTAGATGAGCCTAACGGGATTTCAGTCATCAAATATCATGGTTTGTGTATTTTCCACATTACGGTGGGAACACTCAAGAGCCAGCTTCTCTCCCGCTCTGTTCCTGTTAGAATTTTATTCTCAAGAGTAAATTTACATCAGTTCCACTTGTGCCATGGCCCAGGTTGTGTCTGCACTTTCATTATAAACCGTGTTTACTGAAGGTTTACAACTTGGCTGCGAAAACCAATTGGCACCAAACCGGGACACTTGGAATGAACTGTTTGGCATCGACATTGCCCGGAAGCAGTTTTTCTGTCTAAATCTGAGAAAAACAGGCTAGGCCATTTTCAAGTTATTTGTGCTATCCATGCATAAATAAAATGAAGCCTGACAGCTTCAAAGTGTTGTTTGCTTTGCGCTCCTCAAAAATAGACGCGATCCAAGAAAAGTAACATTTGGTAAACAAATACTCCATGATGGACTGTAAAAAAATAAGGGGAAAAAAAAGTGGGCTGGAGTACATTAAATAGAAAGGGAAAATGGAAGTGTTTCAAAAGTCAGTCTGTGTCAGGGAGTAGGAACTAGGAGAGACATTATTAGATGATCTATGGGTTCTGAAGCCCGTTTCGAGATGCCCAGGGACTCCAAATTAAAAGTGCAAACAAACCAAAGACAGGCTTTCAAATGAAACAAAAATCTGTGAAAAACTGAGACACAGAGCAACTCGGGATTCAAGGTAACTAAATGTCGGATGGGCAGGCAAGCAACCAAGAAACAAAAGGTTTTTAACTGTGTTTTCTAAGAGCAGTGGGCTTTAAAAAAAAAAAAAAAAAAGAAAGAAAAAAATGGAAGAGATAGATGATAGAAAGAAGATGTAGGGACTTCCCTGGAGGTCCAATGGTCAAGACTTCTCCTTTCAATGCAGGGGGTGCCAGTTCAATCCCAGATTGGGGAGCTAGGGCTGCATCAAGGCCATGCCTTGCTCCCATGCCTCAAGGCCAAAAAACCAAAACATAAACCAGAAGCAATATTGTAATAAATTCAGTAAAAACTTAAAAAAAAAATGAAGATGAGAATGACACCTGAAAATATGTTGATTTTAAAAAACAAGTATCTATTGTTTGGTATCAGGGTCTGAGTTCCCTTCACCCACCTGTGTGTTGTCTGAAAAGTTTAAAATTCAGTTTGTGGGCTTTGAATTCCAGCACCTGCAACCAACTCTCTATAGGGGGACATACTGACCTAGCCCTGTCTCCGAAGAAAGCCCTCTGACAAATTTAAAAGTCAGCCTTGACGTCAAGTGAGTGCTGACAACACTCGCTTTGAGCCCTGCGCATGTGAGCAGAGGGAACTTTCACTCTTGCTCCTCTGTTGGGGGAGAAATACAACCAAGCCAAGTCAAACAGAAAGTGAAAAATAAGTCAAAGAGGAAAGAATGCAGATCAGGGAAGAGGACAGCAGAACTTGGGGCTCTGTCTGGAACCACAGCTTTTTGCGGTGTCCCTGAGGGCAAAGATACTTTGCTTTGAGGGGCCATGCCTTTCACATGGGTTTTCAGCTGCTGTTACTCCTCAGATTAGATGCAGGAAGATCCAGGGGGTGTTCTTGGAAAGAAAATTGGCTTTAGGCAGACTGGGAGCAAAGAATTCTATCATTAGACAGGGGAAAGTTTTGACTTTACCCAAAGGAGATCTTTTGGCCATCACCTGAGCTGTAGGATCAGTGAGTCCATTCCGACATGCTCACTCAGGCTACAGACACTCCTGGGACACATTCCAACACTATTGATCCCGACAACCATCAAATTAACCAGAGAATCTCCAGGCTGCACTTACTGTCTTCTGTAGCAGACACACCTGGCACTCTCCACTTCAGAGAAAGTCTGTGAAACCATTCGTTTGCCCTAACATCTAGATTGTTCCCAAAGCAGTAACGGGGCATAGAGGATTCCAACTCATTGTGGAATTTGCAAACAAATTTTTATTCCATGGAGAGCTCACCCTCCTCACTGAGGAAACGAATATGTGTATGAATAAACACACAGAATCTCCCAATTCACTCTCCCCAGGAAGACGTGAAAGACCCAGGGAGTGTTATCTGGGCCTCAGAGGCCAGAAATAAAACAAATTTCTAACAAGCAACAGGCTGACGGAGACTAGAGGGTGAGACTCTAAGTGTTTTCTCAGAATTTGCAATTATTAGGACTTCCTAGGTGGCCTAGTGGCTAAGACTCTGAGCTCCCAATGCAGAGGGCCTGGGTTCGATTCCCAGTTAGGGAACTATATCCCATATGCTGCAACTGAGAGTCTACATGCCACAACTAAAGATCCTGCATGCTGCAACTAAGACCTGGCACAGACAAATAAATTTAGAAAAATAAAAAAGAATTTGCCATTATTTCTCCCTATGCTCCTTAAAGGGGCATCATTGGCCTCACCTGACTGGTTCTACCAGCTAAATCCTTGCGACCTGGGATGTATTTTATTTCTGTATTCTCTGGCTTTCCAGGTGACTCAGTGGTAAAGAATCTGCCTGCAATGCAGGAGACACAGTTTCAATCCCTGGGTCAGGAAGATCCCCTGGAGGAGGAAATGGCAACCCACTCCAGTATTCTTGCCTGGAAAATCCCATGGAAAGAGGAGGCTGGTGGGCTACAGTCCACAGGGTTGCAAAGAGTCAGACACGGCTGAGTGCCTTAGCACACGCAGGACAGCTGTGTATCCCCAGGACAACTCCCAAGCACTTCAGTGATCATAATTACAGGGATGGAGCAGTTGGCCTGGGACTGACGCTGTGACCTTATGAGTGTTTATACTTATACACAGGGAAAGAGGTCTTCTGGTTTTAAGACTGAAGGAAAATCTGGAGTTTGCAACCAAGACGGTTTTAAAGGGCAAGAGTCCCTTATATACGGAGCCGGGACCAAGTGAAGAAGGCTTGTTGGCAGGGCATGATCAGAGAGCAGGGACCGTCTCTAAAACAGTAACCTCTTTAGTTGAGTCTTCTAAACCTCTGGGAGCTGACAGCTGGAGAAGTAGCTCCCTTTCAACCTTGGATTTGGGTGGTTGAATGGTGAGTGATGGAAACTCCAGCGGAAGTAAGTGTAGGCGTGGACGTATAGTGTGCACAAAGATTCCATAATTCAGTATAAAAGTTGTAACTGGGGGAAGATGCTGTATTTTTCATTCAGCCTAGGTGGATTCAAAGAGCAAAGCTCAGCGCCATTTCCGACCAGGGTGGGCCCCTACCCCTCGTCATCCCCGCAGCAGACAGTGGGGTTTCGGGGCCCCCACGAGGACAGTGTGTGTGCACTCAGCTCCTCACACTCCACCCCAGGTCCGGGTGCAGCCCTTTGGCCCTTGGCTGTTGCCCAAATGTGTGCTCCTCATCCACACTTGAAATCAGAGTGTGGGAAACACGCTGTGACAGATGAAGCCAGCCCAGCATCCACACTCCAAAGGGACCCACGTGGTCCTTTTGTCCATGCTTCCTCACACCTTCTGGGGTGTGCCAGTAAGTGAAAGGGAAAGCTAAGGGCCAGCATGGATTCTTGGAACTGAGCTGACAACAGAGAAGAAAAGAAACACAAAGTGGGAAGGGCTCGAGTTTCACTTTCAGAAAGAACTGGGTTATTCCTACCTCTGCACTTGCCAGATTGTGAATTTGAGCTTGTCAGCTTAACCCATCAGAGCCTTGGTCATCTCAGCCACAAGATGAGGGGACTCATCCTGACTGGGAGGGGACTCCACAGAGAGGAAGGGTCGGAAGCGGTGCCTACATGCCTGGCACCTGGAGGAACTAGGCAGGATCCCCTTCTCTCTGCACCCAGCAACTCCATCAGTGAGTTCACCCTGAAGGACCCTCACTGCCCCCACCTCCCAGGCCTCAAGGGCTCCTGCCTGGACCACCCTCAGGTGCTCGCAATGCCTCCCTGCTTCCCCTCCAGCTCCCAGAACCCGTTCCCACAGCATCCTGTGGTCCCACAGCATCAGCCCCTTCACCCTCCCCTGCCCTCAGCCCAGGTGGCTTCCTGACACTCTGAAGATAAAGGGACAGGACTCCCCCACCCACTGCCCTCTGCACCCTCCTCGGCCCATCCTGGCTTTCTTCCCCATTTCTTCCACACCAGGCCCCCCTCCTCTGCCCTCAGCTCTGGGGCTGTTGCCCCCACAGTCCACATGCAGTGCTGTCCTCCAGACCTTCCTTGCCTGGATCCTCCTGATTGTTCTCATGTATGATATCACCTCTTTGGAGAAATCTTAACTTGTCAAGCTATTGGAACTTGGTCACCCTCCAAAACCCTCTGTTCACTTTCTCAGAAACTCTCACCTGAATTCTGTGGCTCCCTCACCCATTTGTTTCTGTCTCAGTCCACTCTAGCTGCTGTGACAAATAGCACAGAGTGGGCCTCACAAACAACAGACATAGGTTTCACATGGCTCTGGAAGCTGAAAATCTAAGATCAAGGTGACATCTGCCTCCATGTCTGGTGAGGGCTCTTCCTGGTTCCCAGACAATGTCTTCTCACTGTGTCCTCACATCAAAGCCACTGGACATGTTGGAGGGTTGAATTGACTACAAGAACAATTTTAGTTATGTTTTATTACATTTTAGGGGGAAATTATAACTTACAGTCGAATTTGCAAAGTTGGGTGTTTTCAAAGTTCGGGGACGACATGACTAAGAAACATGAAGGCGACGCCAGGCCTGAGATGCTCTACCAGCTGCTGTAAGAATAGCTTCTAGTCTGCCGCGCATTTTCTATCTCATCCCAGACGCCCAGCTAAACCTTCCCACAGATGGCCTGCGGGTGGGGGTCTCAGCTCAACCCTGAGATGTTCTGGGGCCTCACGGCAGAGAGGGGTTGAGGCTGCAGGACTGACCTACAGGCGGGACCCCTTCCCCACATCTCAGGATACAGAGAGGGTCACAGGTTCGATGGGCACCAATTCCCGAATGGCTCAGGCTGTGAACACCTTAGGTCTCATTTCCTGGTAAAAGAATCTGACTATTGTGGGTAGGTGATCAACAAATAAAGTAAAATTTAAAAAATAAGACTTGTTCCATCTTTGTCCCATGCTTGTTGGGGGGATTAAAGAAGAGGGAATTCAAAGGGAAATAAATGCATCCAAAAATATATTTAGAAAAGGGGGGATTTGATGTATATTTATGGATTTACTTGAATATCTTGTCCATCAAGGCAGAGTCACCCTGACAAGTCACTCACATGTGTCTCCAAGGATGTGACACAGATGCCAAGGGAGGACAGTGGACTGAAGGAGGAGGACGTGGTTACATGTGGAACAGAGCTGGGGTGGTGAGTGGACTGTCTAATCAACAGAGGGAAAAGGGAAGACAATGAATAGCCATCTCTTTAATCCTATTGTATCCACAGTCTCAAGGGCTTCGCAGGTGATGCCAGTGGTGAAGAACCTGGCCGCCAATGCAGGAGATGTAAGAGATGTGGGTTTGATCTCTGGGTTGGGAAGATTCCCTGAAAGGGAAAATGGCAACCAACTCCAATGTCCTTGCCCCGTGGACAGAGGGGCCGGGTGGGCTACAGTCCCACTTAGCAACTAAACAACGACAACAACAAGCCACAGTCTCAGATAACATTTTTGAAAATGTTTTAGAAATTTTGCTATGAAGACAGAGAAAAATGCTGCCACACGCAGTCCTGTCTGAGCGGGGTCAGGCTCCACTTGATAAACACGGTTCATGGTGCTTAATCCCACGCCCAGAATTTCTTTGACAAGAGAAGCCATCGGTGAAAATCACTTGCAGCTGAACAGAAGTGTCACCCAGCTTTGGGTAAAGCTGGTTAGTTTGTTCTAACACAGTATTTGCTTCTAACAAAATATAAAATACATGCACTCTTCAGAGTTTGAGAACCGTGTGAGGTATGCTCAGCATTTCAAAAGAGAAACTTCAATCACACTTTCAATGAATAAACATTTTGCTTTTCCTAATAGAAGGACTGAGTTATGGATCATTCCCCTAACACTCTTTCCCATTCACTTATCCAGTTGCCAGGAAGCACGTCTATTCAGAAAGTCCCTGCTTTGCATGTATGCAGAGCAGATAGCCCCCAGTTACTCCCAGTGCTGTTTGCCTATGCTGTGTGGAGCTCCGCTCTGGCAGCCTGATAATAGCAGAGTTTCAGAAGCTTAGGTATATTCTCGGACTGACCCAGTTCACTCAATCACTCCCCAGATACAATGTGGGGCTATTGAAGGGTCCAGACCCTGGTGGATTGAAGCCTTTGTCCTAATTTCAGGATGTCTTTGTCCCGACAACAATGGGTGACATCCCACACAATGTGGGGCCATTTGTACCACTGCTGCCCAAACTTCCTGTTTGGAATGGGGCAGGGAGTTTTCTGAAAAGCCTGGCTGGGAAGAGAGAAAGGAGCCACACAATGCCAGATTTCCAGGATCTTGTCTCATGGAAGATGAAGGCAAATTTATGTATGGTGTTGGCTGCTTCATCGTGCCCATCTCTTTGAGACCCCATGGACTGTAGCCTGCCAGGCTCCTCTGTCCAGGGGATTCTCCAGGCAAGAATATCAGAGGAGGTTGCCATTCCCTTCTCCAGGGGATCTTCCTGACCCAGGGATCAAATCCAGGTCTTCTGCATTGCAGGCAGATTTTTTACCCATCTGAGCCACTGGGGAAAATTACAACATCCCACAGGATGGCCAATATGGCTAAAACTGAACGTACACATCTGTGAACTCACCAGGCTGCAGCAGATTTGGAGGTGGCCCTGAGCTATTCTCTCAGCTATCCAAGCACCTGCCAGCTCTCCAGAGACACAAAGCCGAGTCTCCCCCAAAGATCATTATTTACCAAAGGAGAAGGAAGGGTCTCCTCGAATTCTTGGAAATACCTTTTTGTGGTTTACATAATTTTGGCATGTTCTTGGGCTCTCATACTAACTGTACTATTTTCCAAAAAAAGGCTGAAAGCTGTCAAGTGAAGGAAAGAGGAAATGTATCTTCTTAACAAAGTGTCTGTCACTGAAGACCCATGCAAGTCAAGGCGTTTGCTATGAGACCTACACAGAGATGCCGCATTCACACGCACACACTCACGTACACACACCGAATCCACCGCTCACCCACACAACCTGAGCCCGCAGAGGGGCATGGCAGGGGTCAGGTGGAGCATTGGTTGCAAAGGTCTCAAGTCCAAGCTTGACACACAAGCCTGAGGTCCTGAGCGAGCAGCTGGACCTCCCTGGGCCTCTGCCTCCTTCTGGGACAGGACGGCGCCTTGCACTGTGGACCAAGGACTCGGAGTTCATCATGGTTCTGCCCACTGGAAGCAGACCGAAGAGACATTTCTCCACCTGAATCTCCTTGGATTCCTGGACTGCATTTAAGTAACAATTTTGTGACATCTGATTATTTCCAACAGAGCTTTCCAACTGTCTAAAAACTTTTGAAGGGAGATGTTTATACTATGGTCATATTTGTTTCTGAGGAGGGTTTCAGTTTTATATGGAAAGCAAGTGGGCCTTATTTGTGGCTTGTTGATACAATACAAAGAGGTGAAGAAACCATTTGGTAACTTAAAAAAAAAAATAATACATTTAGGATAAGCATCTAAGAACATGCTAACGGTACAAAATGCACTTTCTTATTTGCTAATAATGATACTAGCTCACAATTACTGAGCAGTTAGATTGGGAAAGACACAGCTCTCCACTGTATATGCAACATTATTCGTCATTCCTCAGAGGGACAAGCCATTAATTTCTTGATATAACAAGTGAGAAAACTGAGTCAAATGAGCTAATAGACCCTTGATCTTGGACAAGAGAGAAGGTAGGATGTGGGTTAGCAGCAGATACTCAGGTGAAAATTTTTGATTATGAGGAAATTCCATATAATACTTATGTCACTGATGTGATAGGTAAAGAGTGAGTCACTTTGAGTGAACACATCTCTCAGCCTCACCTGGATAGACAGGTAGATGAAAACCCGACTCTATCACACCATTTGTGGCGAGGGTCTGTGTGCTTCTTCACTGCCATTCTGTCACCTCGCCATTTCAGAACCTGCAAAATAACCACAACAATATCCTGGCAACCTTGGGCTGGTAATTAACCTCACCGTTCCTCAGAATGGGCTCGTAATAACAGCGCCCACTGGAGTGGGTACCATGAGGACCAGCTGAACTGAGTTGATGCCTTCAAAGCCCTTCAAGCACATAGGGGCTCAATAACTGATAGCCTATAAAGTGACAGAGTATTAAAAAGCAAAGACATCACTTTGCTGACAAAGGTCAATATAATCAAAGCTTTGGTTTTTCCAGTAGTCATGTACAGATGTAGGAGGCTGAGAGCCAAAGAACTGATGCTTTCAAATTGCAGTGCTGGAGAAAACTCTTGAGAGTTCCTTGGACTGCAAGGAGATTAAACCAGTCAATTCTAAAGGAAATCAACTCTGAATATTCATTGGAAGGACTGATGCTGAAGCTGAAATTCCAGTACTTTGGTCACCTGATGTGAAGAGCCAACTCATTGGAAAAGACCCTGATGCTGGGAAAGATTGAAGGTGGAAGGAGAAGGGGACGACAGAGGATGAGATGGTTGGATGGCATCACCAACTCAGTGGACATGAATCTGAACAAACTCTGGGACACAGTGAAGGACAGGAAAGCCTGGCATGCTATAGTCCATGGGCTCACAGAGAGTCATACACAACTTAGCAACTGAATCACAACAACATACATTGATCATGGATGATCACTTCTTCATCTGTTCTGAATGGATAAAGAAGCCCAGAACTCAGTGATGAGTAAATGGTGAGTTACAACACCATCACACTCCCAGCCCTGCAGGATCTGGCTACCCACTCCTGCCCCCATCTCCAGCGCAAACCATTGTCAGTCTCTCCCGGACTGCTGAATTCTTCTTCCTTCCTCCCTATCGCCCTCCATGGAGGGAAATGTGGTCAAAACCAGCTTCCACACACTGGAGGGCAGGCCATCTGCTCCATCTGCTCGGCCCCAGCAAACCTAACCCCTCAGTCACCTTGGTGTTTTGTCACTTTCTCTGGAAACACCAGGGTGTCTGTCTTCTTTTCCAGTGTTTGCACCTAACAAATCCTGTCTTTTCTTGGACTTGCACTGTGAGGATTTCATCCAGAGTACATCTGTGTTCATTTCATCAGCAAAATTGTATTTTAAGATGTTCCCAATGTTTTTAAAGAACATGTGTCCCCTGGGTACTAACCAGCAGGCAGCAGGCTGGGGCTGGAGATACAAAGGGAAATAAGATGAGACCCTTCAGTGTGCAGTCTTCCCTGCCTGACATGGGAAACAGACATCTTCAAGGACAATTGAAACAAAGTGAGTCCTGTGACTGCAAACGAGTGTCCAGGGAGTGCTGTCTGGGAAGGTGGTGTCATCCTGGGGGATCCCAACCCCGCTGATGCCCACGAGCTGGTTCACTGCTGCACAGAGAACACAGAGATGAAGGTCAAAAACACCCTCCTTTCCCCCATCTTCTGTGGACCCTGGGCTTTGGGCCAGGTAAGCTTGACCTTGAGGAGAAGGCTTGGGAGGAAGACTGGGAGAGAATGACTTCATCCCCTTCTCCTGCACAAAAAAGGCTTTTCCAGGTGAAGAAGGGTCAGAGCAGACCCCTTAACTCCAGCAACATTTCTTCAGTCACAGCCTTGTCTCCCTGGACTAAAGAACCCAGGAGCCAGGCCTGGAACCATCCTACCAGACAGGTGCATGGTCCCCTCAGGCCCCCTGCAGACCCCAACCTGCATCTCCTCAGTGCCTCTGTGAACGGGGGTTGCACCAGAGAAGCCCTGCTCAGATTGTCATTTCCAGCTCCCTGATCAGAAGGCAGTGTGTGAGCCATCAGGAGAGGTGGAGAAGGTCATAAAGGTATCATCTACGTGAGGCCACTCACGCAAGGAAAGAAGAACGTGCGTGCTCAGGGACAGAGTCATATGACCACTTGCTGTATCTTATCTCCTAAAATTTCTTTCTTTTTTTTTTTTTTTTTGCAATTTTATTTTTTTTCTATTTTTTTTTTAAATTTATTTATCTATTTTTTTACTTTGGAATATTGTATTGGTTTTGCCATACATTGACATGACTCCACCATGGGTATACATGTGTTCCCCTTCCAGAACCCCCCTCCCACCTCCCTCCCCATCCCATCCCTCTGGGCCATCCCGGTGCACCAGCCACCAGCCCCGAATACCCTGTATCATGCATTGAACCTGGACTGGTGATTCATTTCACATATGATAATTTACATGCTTCAATGCCATTCTCCATATCATCCAGCCCTCGTCCTCTCCCATAGAGTCTAAAAGACTGTTCTATACATAAGTGTCTCTTTTGCTGTCTCTCATACAGGGTTATTTTTACCAATTTACTAAATTCTATATATATGCATTAGTATACTGTATTGGTGTTTTTCTTTCTGGCTTACTTCACTCTGTATAATAGGCTCCAGTTTCATCCACCTCATTAGAACTGATTCGAATGTATTCTTTTTAATGGCTGAGTAATATTCCATTGTGTATATGTACCACAGCTTCCTTATCCATTCGTTTGCTGATGGACATCTAGGATGCTTCCACGTCCTGGCTATTGTAAACAGTGCTACGATGAACATTGGGGGTACACGTGTCTCTTTCAATTCTGGTTTCCTCGGTGTGTATGCCCAGCAGTGGGATTGCTGGGTCATATGCCAGTTCTAGTTCCAGTTTTTTTAGGAATCTCCACACTGTTCTCCATAGTGGCATTACTAGTTTGCATTCCCACCAACAGTGTAATAGAGTTCCCTTTTCTCCACACCCTGCCCAGCATTTATTGCTTGTAGACATTTGCATAGCAGCCATTCTGACTGGTGTGAAATGGTACCTCATTGTGGTTTTGATTTGCATTTCTCTGATAATGAGTGATGTTGAGCATCTTTTCATGTGTTTATTAGCAATCTGTATGTCTTCTTTGGAGAAATGTCTGTTTAGTTCTTTGGCCCATTTGTTGGCCCAGAGAGAAGAGACCAAGAGTCTGTAACACCATCTGTAATCCCTGCTCCCGGCCATCCACCCTGACCAACTCCTGAAGAACAGACAGAGGCAAAGTTTGGGGGCACAGGGAGAGGGCTATGTGGTTCTAAAGTTAGAAGTCAGATGGGGGAGCAAACGCTCCCCAATGACAAAGGATTAGAACTTCATGGTCAGACTGTTATTGCTGATCAGTCACTCTGTCAGGTCTAACTCTTTGTGACCCAATGAACTGCAGCAAGCCAGGCTCTTTTGTCCTCCACTATCTCCCAGAGTTTGTTCAGTTTCATGCCTGTTGATTCAGTGATGCCATCCAACCATCTCATCCTCATCAATGTCTTTTCTGGTGAGTCGGATCTTCACATCAGGTGGCCAAAGTAATGGAGGTTCAGCATCAGTCCTTCCAATGAATATTCAGGACTGATTTCCTTTACAATTGACAGTTTGATCTCCTTGCAGTCCAAGGGACTCTCAAGTGTCTTCTCCAACACCACAGTTCAAAAGCATCAAATCAAAGTCGAGTTCATCTTTAATACATGCATTCAGTGTCAAACTCATACACACCACGATGTTCACAGCTGACCTTAGAAGTGAGTTGGGAGAGAAAGCAATTCAGGGAAATGCCCAGGGAGATCCTCCCCAGTCTTCTGAGCCAGTCAGGGTGACATTGTTCCAGATTTGAAACAACTTATTTGAGGTCCTGAGAGATGCTGTGGTGTTGGATAAGATGCTTGAGAGTCCCTTGGAAAGCAAGGAGATCCAACCAGTCCATCCTAAAGGAGATCAGTCCTAGGTGTTCATTGAAAGGACTGATGTTGAAGCTGAAACTCCAATACTTTGGCCACGTGATGCGAAGAGCTGACTCATTGGAAAAGATCCTGATGCTGGGAAAGATTGAGGGCAAGAGGAGAAGGGGATGACGCAGGATGAGATGGTTGGATGGCATCACCGACTCAATGGACATGGGTTTGAGTGGACTCTGGGAGTTGGTGATGGACAGGGAGGCTTGGTGTGGTGCGGTTCATGGGGTTGCAAAGAGTTGGACACAACTGAGCGACTGAACTGACTGACTGACTGACTGAGACTCACAGGCTCGCATTCACATGGGGGTGTTTCTCCCTCCCTCCATCGAGAAACTGTGGACCCAGCACTGTCTGGGCAAGATTTCCCCAGCGAGTGGAAGGCATGTGATGTAAACACGTCCACAAGGGAAGAATGATCTTTTCCTGGCAATCTGTGTGCACTGCTGAAAAATGCCCATCTGTGATCAAATTATTAATGCTTCTACATCAAACCAAAGTTCCTTGCTCATACCCCGGGGTGAATATTGGATGCCATTTTTTTCCTGCCTGGCATTTTGATAGAATTGTGCAATAACATCCAAACGAGTCCGTGTTTACATAGGCCAGGTGACAAGCGGCATGTGTGGAATTACGGCATTTAGGAAGGAATATTAGAAGTATCAAAAGCATAATGAAAGCTATATATTGAAACATAATTTTTCTTCTGCAGTTTTATGTGCCGTTGACAAAAAGGCAGGCAGGAGAAATGACTGCAATGGTGGAAACGACTCCAGACTCCACTCTCTGCAACAACATTCCTCTTATGGACAAAGTCAACAATGAACCAAGAAATGGCCAGAGAACCAGGTAAAGGAAAGCGTAATTACAAAGATATTGTAACTAATGTTGTAGAGATCATTTCTAAGTGTGTGAAAGGTTAATATGCACACTCCTGTATGAAGGTACATCAGACTACAATTTTAAATCAAGCTGACCTCTCAAAGACTAACTAATTACCAATCTGAACCAAAAAATTACAGTCCCTGTGCTCTGGCTGGATTCTTTGGTCCTGGACTCAGACTGTACACCATCAGAGGGCACATTCCTTAGGAGACTGGCTTTCTGGACCACACAGGTTTTAAGACAGGTGGAGAGAAAGGCAGACTGGATCTGGAGTAATCTACCTTCAGCTCTGGTTTTCGTAAGTCACTGTGGAACCCCTGTTTGATCTCTGGATGTGAGGGTAAATGATATCATTCCACAAATGGGGGAGCAATTCTTAAACTGAGACTGCAACGCATCAAATGATCTGAGGGACCAATTGGGTCGACAGGAAGCCTAAGATGCCATAGAATATCTACAAGAGATGAGTTTTTAAACTGTTGTTTGAAATGACTTGACTCACGCCCCCATCACTAACGAGCTGGCTTGGCCATATCCCTGACCTCTCCTCGCCGAGCACAAGTTCCCTGAAGAAAGCACCTCACAGGACTTTAAATACTAAATGAGAAGAGAGATCTCTCTATCTTGTTGCTGCTTTTCTCCCTCTTTTTTTCCTGCTTCTGCCAAAGAGAATTAGTCTCATTATTAGGAGGTAAGTATCCCATTATGGCCATTTTGGCCAAAGCTGAAGCCTCTGAAGCTATAAAGCTCTCCTAACAATGTCCACTTACAAGATCTGTGGTCACTGAATCACGCCCGTCCCCACACGGTAGAGGATGGTCCCCACTTTGCTGTTTGTCCTTGCGAAGTCATCATCTACTAAGCTCAAGTTATCAGTAAAAGCTGAATCAGAGGCTGGAGCCCATTCATCCACTGCTAAGAAATCCAGGAGAAAAATATTTGCTGAGAAGTGTTATTAATTGTTTTAAACTAGCAGAAATCCACGCCCTGCGTTTTGAGCACTCAGAAGTTAACTGGGGACTAGGTCCAAAGGCCTCTGCAGCAATGTGATAGTTCAGTCTGTTAAGTCTTTGTTTCTGCTTCTGTTTTGTTATGAACCATAGAAGACAGGAATCAGGGAAAATAAGCAAAGAAGGGACTTTCCATCAAAAGGGTTTTTAGAAAAGACTCAGAGTGCCCCTTTTCCCCCATGTGTGTGTGCTCAGTCATTTCAATCGTGTGACTCTTTGCAACCCCACGGACTGTAGCCCGTCAGGCTCCTCTGTCCATGAGATTCTCCAGGCAAGAATACTGGAGTGGGTTGCTGTGCCCTTCTCCAGGGATCTTCCCTACTCATGGGTCAAACCCACATCTCCTGTGTCTCCTGCACTGCAAGCAAATTCTTTACGACTGAGCCACCAGGAGACACCTAATAGCCCCTGCCTTTCCAAAACACTAATGACAAACCTCCTGGAAGGCCCCAGTGGCTTGTTGGGCTTGCTGAATACACTTGAGCTTATGACAGTGGTACCATGCACAGATCCCTAAATTCATAGAGAGGGTTCCACTGCAAGTTTAAAAGCTCCACGTTATGGGCAAAAATACAAACTGCAAACATAAAAGTCAAGACCATTTCATGGCAAATAGATGGGGAGAAAGTGACAGATTTTATTTTCTTGGGCTCCAAAATCACTGCAGATAGTGACTATAGCCATGAAATTAAAAGACACTAGCTCCTTGGAAGAAAAGCTATGACAAACCTAGACAGTGTATTAAAAAGCACAGACATCACTTTGCTGACAAAGGTCTATCTAGTCAAAGTTACGGTTTTTCCAGAAGTCAGGAGTGAATGTGAGAGCTGGACCATAAAGAAAGCTGAGTGCCGAAGAGCTGGTGCTTTCTAATTGTGGTGCTGGAGAAGACTCTTGAGAGTCTCTTGGACTACAAGGAGATCGAACCAGTCAATCCTAAAGGAAATCAGTCCTGAATATTCATTGGAAGGACTGATGCTGAAACTGATGCTTCAATACTTTGGCCACCTGATGTAAAGAACCAGTTCATTGGAAAAGACCCTGAGGTTGGGAAACACTGAGGGCAGGAGGAGAAGGAGATGCCAGAGGTTGAGATAGTTGGATGGCATCGTCGACTCAATGGACATGAGTTTGAGCAAGCTCTGGGAGGTAGCAAAGGACAGAGGAGCCTGGTATGTTGCAGTCCATGGGGTTGAAAAGAGTCGAACGTGACTGAGTGAGAGAACGACAACCGGGAAAGAGAAATCAAAACAGATTATAAATGTTACAAAGCTGAGGAATACCACAAACTTCACAAATTCCAGAAGAATCCATTGTGTTTGACTCATTAATGACCTGATGACTCTAACATCACTCTATCAGATTTTTTTTTTTTTTTACTTCTCTCTTCTCGAATTGCCTCTCCATGGCAATAATTTTATGATATAATTTTCTGGAGATGGTAGGAAAACAATCTTGTCTTCCCTCTTGCAAGAGTCGTCAAAGCTAGTGTTGCTGTTGCTGTTTGTTAATCAGCCTTAGCTTAGAAAAGTTCTTTTCAGCTTCACAACTCCTAATTGATAATGTCAGGTAAATAATTTACATTTCTTGTCAAATTCTGGAAAACCTCTATCAACATCTTTAACCTATAATCTGTAAAAACTTCAGGGCATTTTACGTTTTCTTACAGAATAATTAATTGTACACGATGCTCACTGCTTCTATTAGAAACTTACCGCTTCCTTTTAGTGAATGACTGCTTTCAGTCTGACCCGAAAAATTTTTATACATCTTACTTCTCAACTTGAGAATGATTTCTGTCGACGTTACTGCTTGTTACTGATTGTTCTTGGTTCATATTCTGTTGATTGTTGTCTGAATTTTCCCTCTCAGTTTTTTTGTAAATGAGTTTAAAGATATCCTTTAAATAGTGTGTTGTGCTGTGCTCAGTCCTATCTGAATCTTTGTGGCCCCGTAGACTGTAGCCCACCTGGCTCCTCTGTCCATGGGATTCCCCAGGCAAGAATACTGGAGAGGGTTACTGTGCCCTCCTCCAGGGGATCTTCCCGACCCAGGGATTAAAACCCATGTCTCTTGCATCTGCTGCATTAGTAGGCGAGGTCTTTACCACTAGCGCCACCTGGGAAGACCAACCTTTAAATAAAGGTACCCTTCAAATTCAGAAGTCTGGAATTTCCAATTTGATTGAAACGTTCTCAAATGGCTTCTCAAGTGGCTCTTAAAATGGCATATTCCCCACCTAACTTCCCCTCAGCCAGGTCTCAGAAGTTCCCGCAGCATCTGACACAGCAGAGATGCAGCCTAGAGAGCCCAGGGCAGGGGCTGGGAGGGTCAGCGTCTAAACCCGTGCAGTGACTCCCCTTCTGGAAACGTTCACAACACACACCCCCATGAGCTCTCATGGGGCCGGAAACCGCTTCAGCTTCATGGAAAGTCCACCTGGGCACAAGTTGCCTCTCATGAAACACAGGAAAATTTAAATTACAACAATGGATTTTGCTGCCTGGAGATGAACAAGGCTAGAGCAACGCCACCAGGCTCTTCATTAAAATTCTAGACCCTTGCAACACCTTTTAAAACCTATGGATAATCCAGCAAACTGCCACGCAGTCATCAGAATAGGATTTTGCATAGCATCTCAGCAGTTTTGAAAGTGTCGTGCCTCCAACACTTTCCAAAGGTGCATTACTGATGGTTTAAAGCAAATACATATACTTCACTGGTTCCCTGATTCACCCAGTTTTTCTTCCTTTGTGTCTTCCTCTGGGTCAGGCACTAGATTCCAGCAGATGGAAACAAAGCAGGACAGGCTCCTTGAGGGGTCAGGCTCCAGCCAGGCTGACAGGGAGGGCCACATGGATAGCACTCAGTCAGAGTAAGTGCCTGGAGAACCAAGTGCAGCAAAGCCACTTGGACCCAAGGCCTGGAGGGGGCAGACAGGGGTGGGGCTGGTAACAGCCCTGGGCCAGCTCATCAAAAGGTCAAAAGTAAGATATCTGAGCCAGTGCTAGCAAAATAAGACGAAAGTCATTGAAGAATGCCATGCATGGGGAAGAAGCAGACAATAACTGGGAACCGTAGAGGAGGACTGATCGCATTCAGTTAGCGTTCATTAAAATACGTGTGTATTGGGTAACTTGCCCCAGGTCACTTTTTTGATTCGTTGAGTCCACTCTGGAGCCAGATGAGTCATTGCAGTTCACTGTCAACTTGGCCACTAGGCTACCTTTCTACCTGGGGGATGGGTGAGCAAAGCTATTCACTGTCTCTTACTTCGGTTAGGCCCAAAAGTAGGGAAAACAGCAGAGAGAAAAATAGAGAATGCATGACATGGAGATAAGCAGTGAGATAAAACACACAATGAAGAAATGGGTCACAGTGCAGATGGAGGGGTTAGTGCTGAGAGGGTTGAACAACTGACAAGCAGCCCCTGGCCACTGTCTCAGGCCATTTCATTTCATGTCCACTCGTCTTTAGAAGTTGGTGGCAGCAGCCAGTTCTGTCACTTATATTTCCCTTTTAGAATTTTTTGTCCTAACTGACAACTCTGAGAATAATTTCAATGGTGAACAAGAGTCAACAGGCCATTTTTTCTTTTAACAAAAATACCGTTTCTGTCTAATTCTCTGCCATTGTAATCAGTCACCACTAGTAAATATCTTCACATTTAGTCTAGATCTGAATATGTGTAAACGGTGTACAACTCGGTCTTCCCTAACACTTCAAATCTTTTTATGGTCATTCCTTATGCAATCTGAACTTTTAAGGATGATAAGCTGTGGCTCAGCTGGTAAAGAATCCACCTGCAATGCGGGAGACCTGCATTTGATCCCTGGGTTGGGAAGATCCCCTGGAGAAGGGAAAGGCTACCCACTCCAGTATTCTGGCCTGGAGAATTCCATGGACTGTATAGTCCATGAGGTCGCAAAGAGTCGGACACGACTGAGTGACTTTCACTTTCAGCTCAACCCCGAAAGCCAGTAGGTGGAGGCTGGAAACTGGGCTCTCAGCCCTTTTAAAGGAGACAGTCAGACAAAGTAAGGGGTTGATCCCTGAAGTGGAAATACTTTCAGATGCTGAGAGCTCAATTAGAAGAGAAGATGGAATGAATCCCAATATTTTCAGGGCAAGAAAGGACCCTCACAAGAGCATTATTTCTCTTAGAAAAATTGAGACAGAGGCCAAATAGAGAGCTCAGATGGATGGCCTATTCTCTTCTGTAGGATACTTGGTGTGTATGGATTCAGTTTTCAGAAAGATATGTGTAAGCACAGATGAAGCTACACCATGTCTGTGATTCTGCTCTAAACCATTGTCCTGAAATGAATCAGGTCACACATGGGGAGGAGGGGAGCACACAAATCAATTTTCTCCTTCCATGCAAATGACTTTTGCAAAATGTTTTTTTTAATATTCAAAACTCACCCATATATGTATATATCCTATTCTAGAAAAATCCTTTTAAAAACCTTAAGAGATAGGACTTCCCTGGTGGTCCAGTGGTTAAGACTTCACCTTCCACTGCAGGGAATGTGGATTCAATCCCTGGTTTGGGAGCTTGGATTCCATGTGCCTCATGACCAAAAAACTGAAACATAAAACAGAAACAATATTGTAACATATTCAATGAAAATTTAGAAAATGGTCCACATTAAACAAATTTTTTAAAAACCTCTTTAAAAAATAAAAAAAAAAAATTTGCAAGATGGGGAGAGGGGTGCTATAAATTGGAAGGTCGGAGCCCTGGCCTGCCTCTGGGCTCCACCACTGACCAAACTTGTGGTCTCAGGTAAGCTCTTAGCCCCCGTGAGTCCCCCATCTATACAGGATAGATGATAAAATGCCCCTTTTAGAGCTGGCCTGAGATTCAAGAGAGGTCATACACACGGAAAGTGCAGAAAAGTCCCGTGTTAAGTGTCACCTGCTAGACCTTGGCAGAATGACATTTGTGAACACAAGCCTCTGTCAGGTGAGAAACAACACCGCCTTGTTGCTGGAAAGACAGAAAGAAATCCCACGTGATGATGATGGGGTAAGGGAAGTGAATGTAATATTACAGCGTCATAATATGCTACTGCTGCTACTGCTACTGCTAAGTAGCTTCAGTCGTGTCCGACTCTGTGCGACCCCATAGATGGAAGCCCACCAGGCTCCCCCGTCCCTGGGATTCTCCAGGCAAGAACACTGGAGTGGGTTTCCATATCCTTCTCCAAATATGCTACTAATAATGCACTATTAGCATTCTGATTGGATTATTACCAAAACCCCCAAGTTTAAGATGTCAGGAATAAAATGCTATGTGGAGTAAAGAGTGTAAATCCAAAAGCCTACGTGGTCCAAAAAAGTCACATAGAGAGAAACACAGGCTGAGAATAAGAAAAACAGACACAGAAGTACAATGATGATGGGCAGGAAGTACAATAATGATGGGCGGGAAGCACTTGGCCTCAGTAGGGGGCAACTGTAGGGAATGCTGGAGACTGTGGGAAAATGAGGAGAGCGGTTCCTCTAGAAAAAGGCAGTGATACTCACCTCTGGCCAGTTGTGGTATCAGAGAAAAGTGGCTCTTACCTGGCTAGGCTTCCATCATCTCCAGCAGGAGATGGGAATCTAGGCGTGTAAATAAAAGCTTCCCATTTTTTTAATGTACACTCATATTCTTCCCCTTAAAAGCACCATGTAGGTCAAACTGGACCCAGGAAACAGGTAACTTTGGGTCTCCTTGCCTGTTTCACCCTTTGAAGGGAAAAGACAAGAGGCAGAGAGAGGAGGGCTTGGAGGCTGGGTACGTCCTTGTTGATGTCAAGATTCACTAAAACTCACTATTTGGCTAATGTGGAATGTGGCTGTTTTCAAGGACGGCAGTCATAAGAAGAGTGAAAGCTGAGTCACGGCCAGGTCATTGGTGGGAAATGACCGCTGAGATCATCCGTCCTCGAGTGAAACTGACCTTATTTTTTTTCCCTCCTGCCAAACATTCCTGAGGTCAGCGTAGGTGTCTGAAGATGAAACCAAAAGAGCCCCCTCTGGCCAGAGAGCCCTTGATAACAGGAGGGGTGGGGTTGGCAAATGCCCCGGGGGTGGGGACCAGGTGGTAGGGAGGTGAAGCTCACCCCAGCCTGACCAGCTGAGCCCAGGAAAGGGTACCTGGCCCTTCAGAACAGACTTCCCCGGAGAAACTTGAGGCCAAACGGGCTTGACTCAGTGATGAAGTTTTGACAGCAACATTTTTATGGCATCTTAGATAACAAACAAAAAGGATAATGTGTACAAAAATAAACATCACCATATTAGAGAAAAAAAACCTCCCAGAAACAAAGACACCCTTTGATCCTGGAAAGAGATCCTTATTAGCCTGTTTAATGAGAATCTGTATTCCTCACACTATAGCAACCAAACAAGCCCGCAATCCAGAGCTGAATAAAGTTACAGAAAATTGAATATATCAACCTGTTTTATTTTAAAATTGAACATAGGACTGGGGTGTGTGTGTTACGTGTGCACTAGGGGTGGGAGAGGTGGTTCAATAATCAGAGCTGTTATTTCCAACTTTTTATTAGTTGCAGACTTTTGGAGGGCGTTTTTGACATCATGCTAAAAAAAAAAATCCATTTTGATTAAATCAAAATAATCGAGTCAGTTGAGATTACTAGTCAGGTGGTAATTTTCTTCTTACACAGTTTTAATGAGATCTGCTATGGATGCGGCAGTACAAAGGAAATTTGGATATTTACTTCTGATTATCAAAAGAAACTCAGTATTTCGGATTCCAAATATAGATTGACAATTGCAAAAGTTAATGGAAACATATAATTAAGGGAAATTTATGTCCATCTATATTTTTTCTGGGCTCCCCTGGTGGCTCAGCGGTAAAAAATCCATCTGTCAATGCAGAAGACTTGGGTTCAATCCCTGGGTCAGGAAGATCTCCTAGAGAAAGTGAAGTCACTCAGTCGTGTCTGACTCTTTATGACTACCATGGACTGGAGCCTTCCAGGGTCCTCTGTCCATGGGATTCTCCAGGCAAGAATACTGGAGTGGGTTGTCATTTCCTTCTCCAGGGGATCTTCCTAACCCAGAGATCGAACCCCGGTCTCCTACACTGCAGGCAGACTCGTTACCATCAAAGCCACCAGGGAAGCCCAAGAGAAGGAAATGGCAACTCACTCCTGTATTCTTGCCTAGAAAATTCCATGGATGGAGGAGCCTGGCGGGCTACCGTCCATGGGGTCACAAAAGACTCTGACATGACTTAGTGACTAAACAGCAACAATGCTTTTTCCACCCATATTTTCCTAGACTCCATCCCTTGGTCCATCCATAAAATTGCTGACGGCTGCGCAGCTCAGTTTGTCAACATCCTGGTGTACACTAATAAGATTTCAGTACCTTTGGTCCCAAATCAGGGTAACCGCACCAGGAGATAAGCACCCTGGAAAACAGCTCCCTATCTTGGAGCTCCAATTCATTCCTTATTTAATTCACACTTATTTACAGAGGTCAATGTGCCAGGTGCGAAGATAAGCACAGAGACCAAAGCTGGCCGGTCATGATCTTGCCCACAGGGACCCTTCCCCCCCACCTCCCCCACCAGCCGAGCCCTCTGACTGTGTGTAAAAAGAAAAGTGAAATCACTCAGTCTGTCCAACTCTTTGCAACCTCATGGACTGCAGGCCACCAGACTCCTCCATCCATGGAATTTTCTCAGCAGGAGTACTGGAGTGGGTTGCCATTTCCTTCACTGTGGGATCTTCCCAACCCAGGGGTCGAACCCAGGTCTCCCACATTGCAGGTAGATGCTTTACCGTCTGAGCCACCAGGGAATCCCGTGTAAGTAACGTGTAAGTAGCTGCTTAATTCCTTGAGAACTGGCCCTGAAGTCAAGAACGATGATTTTCATTTCCGTAGTGACCATTGATCAAGCATATTTGAGGAATAAATGAACTCGTAGTGTCAGGAGTAGAAGGAAGGCGGGCAGGGAAGTTTGGAGACACACATTTGTGCCCGGGGCCACCTCGGGCTCTGAGGTTCATCCCTCCCAACGCTGAACTGCCGCGGTCATCACTGACCCCAGACATTGGCATGTGAGGCTCAATGTTGCCAGGGAATTCTCCTTGGAGAGAAGGGTGGATTTCTTCTAATCTACTACTTTTCCCACCTGCCTTGAATTCACAGGAGCCTCAGGAAAAGTCTAGAAATTTGAGAAGATGGATAGAATTACATGAGAAACACAGCAAATCCCTTTGAGCATGTGATAGTTATCTGGTAAGAAGCCCTACTCAGCCTGCAGCAGAAGGTGTTTTAGTAAATCAACCATTCTCCAATAGAAAATTTAAAAGTTTTAATTAATGAAAAAAAAAAAAAAAAAATAAAGCGTTTCACAGTCTGTCTGGCTGAACCAGGACAGGACAGGACGCCCCCAGCATGAGGTAAGGCTTCATGGAATTTACTGATAAGCAGACTGGGGCCTGTACCTCCCACCCCTGCAGGGACAATTGTTCATTAACTGGTAGAAAACAAGTCCTTTTACTCCCCTAGTTATGTGGCTCAAGGAAGAACTTTCATCATCTCTTCTTACTCCTCATTTGCTGCTGGAATTCATCACTAGCAGGAGATAGCCCTGCTTACAGTTTTAATCACTCTGTCTCTGTCTTGGGTTTCAAGCTCTGCACAGTTCACCTGTGGCTTGGAGTTCCCTGTGACGTCGATAATAACTGACTTGTTTATCGGCGCTGCCAGATGCTGATCTGAAAGCAGGGGTTTGAAAGAAAGGACTTCAGAAATCATTACTCTTCTGTGAGCACAATTAGTGATAGGAAAACCCACAGCAAGAGCTAGAGAGACAAGGGAAAGTCCTTGTGAATCCTGGGGAGGGGAGAAATCCCTAGGAAGGGCAGAAAATGCCTCCTTGAAGGCCAAATCAGTATCTCTGCCTGTCATCAGGGTTCCTCTTTAGCTGACATGAACTTCAGTTTGGTTAAAACCTCCATAGCAAGAATAGTTAGGATAATAGAGTCCAGTTCCTTTCACCTTAACCAAAACATTACCTCATCTACAAAGAACTTCCATTAACCATTTAGACTCTGAGGTCAAATCCTTTTTCTAGATCTCTGGAAGTTTCTTGCTTTCAAAGCAGTTCAGAACATGACCCCCTGTCTCCAGAGGAGAGGCAGCTTAAAAGGTCACCTACCTGATCAGTAAGAGAAAGGAATCTGAGCTCCTGGAAATTTCTGCAAAGTGAGAGGAACTATCATTTTAGAAAAATACCAACACTGAATTATGTGAGATAAATATGAAAGAAAACAATCAGCAAGTATTTCAGGAAAAAAAGAGAATGCCTAATAAGACTGACTCATTTGAAAAGACCCTGATGCTGGGAAAGATTGAAGGCGGGAGGAGAAGGGGATGACAGAGGATGAGATGGTTGGATGACATCACCCACTCAATGGATGCAAGTTTGAGTAAACTCCAGCAGTTGGCAATGGACAGGGAGGCCTGGCGTGCTGCAGTCCATGGGGTCACAGAGAGTTGTACACAACTGAGTGACTGAACTGAACTGAAGAAGACTTCTCCTCAAAGAGTTGATGTTTAAAAGAAGGAAAACAGTTAAGCATCCATCTCTAACACAAAGACAAAGACCGGACCATTGCTTGGGGGTGGAAGAGGCATCCAGGTGACCCAGAAGCACAGTCTCCCACCAGGTCACCGTTTCTTCCTTCTCTCCTGCAACAAAGCTGAGCTCACACTTCCTCTTCACCAAGGAAGCTTCATGCTAAACAAGTTCAGTGTCAGCCTGGGTGGGGAAGAAAGGCTCTGCTCTTAGGGGGCAGGGTGGGAGATGATCATCTCAAACAGGGGGTTGCTGCCCCAGAAGGAGTCAGGCCTGTAGGAAACACAGGACATGAGTGCCTGAATGCCCTGACTCCGACAACGTGGACAAGATGAGATCCAGGACAGGAGGCAGAGAGTGAGGGACCACCCGTGTCAACGTTCACACTATAAGACAGGATAGGGGTGAGCGAGGATGGGGACAGTCAGGAGTAAGGACTGACCCTGAGCTGCACTTGACCCCAGTGCAAGTCCTCAGAGATCTTCCAGAGAATGAAATGCACCACTGCTGGAGGCAGCAGGGCCCAGCCTGGGAGCAAGGGCACGTCCTTCAGAGTCACAGGGCCAGCATGCGCTGAGTCTGCGTGGGTGGGAGGAAGTGTTTCCTGACCCTTAAAAACCTAAAGCAGTTGTATAATCTAGGAATAAAAGACCTTGTATGATCCAGAACGTGAAACTGCAAATACTCTTTAATAAAGATGACTTGGTAAGTTGGGCCATGTGATCTTGAAAGAGAGCTAGAGGGTAAGAAATCCTTGTTTTTAAGATTTCTGTGGTCCTCCATATAAAATTATCATGTTTCTAAGTCCAGGACACTCAAGGTTCTTAGCGAGAAAACCTAGCTCACATGTGACCTGTTGTGAGTGGTGAAGACTATAACCGCTGGAGACTGGGGTTTCCTTGTGATTTCTTTTTTTTACTCACTCACTCACTCACTACTGTAACTTTGTCAATCTGTATCTACACGTCTTTAAGCATCATTCCTCAGTCTATCCCCTCAATGTCACTCTGTGCTTTCCTACGGCGATCTCCCTTTGCCGTCTTTGAACAGCTTTCCCAGGAATTCAGCCTCCTCTCCTTCCTCTTTGGCTTCTCCTGTATCCTTTCCTTTAAGTCAGAACCTGGGTCGTCTCGGAGATGGAGACTGCACTGCACCTGCTACGTGTTCCTGTTACTCCCTTATCTGTCTCCTCCCTAAAGCTGAGCAGCTTACCTTTGTCATGGTCATAAACTCTCAGTCACTCCCATCACCAGTGCCATGTGATCCCATAGCTTCTGCTCCAAGCTGCCTTGGAAACGACTTTATCAATGGTCAGAAACAGCACCCCAACCCCTCCCAGCATGTACTATCCAAGCCAGGCACACCTTGTTTAGTGTACTTCCTTTACTGTGCTTTGTAGACCCAAGCATTTTGCAAACTGGAGGTATGTGGCAACCCTGTGTGGAGCAAGTCTATTGGTGCCATTTTTTCCAACAGTAGCTGCTTATTTCCTGTCTCTGGGTCACATTTTGGTAACTCTCGCACTACTGCCATGTTTTCCATAATTATTATATTTGCTACGGTGATTTGTGATCAGTGACCTTTGATGTTACTATTGCAATTGTTTTGGCATCTTTAGCAAGAGTACTTTTAAGGTCCGTACATTGTTTTTTCAGACATAGTGCTGTTGCACACTTAATCAATGATAGCATAGTATAACCATGAATTTTACATGCACTTGGAAACCAGAAAACTTTGTGGCTTGCTTTATTGTGATATTTGCTTTATTTCAGCGGTCTGGCACTGAGCCCAAAATATCTCTGACGTGTGCCTGCATCTGGAATTTCCCCGAATTAGAATAACCTCTGATCTTTATCTGATTTGCATGCCTATTAGAACTGCATTTCAAAATTTCAGCAATTTTTATTAAGAAATATCAGCGATTTCTTTGCAAGACAATCCTAAATCAAAGGTCACTTGAGTACGCAGGGAGAAGACAGCCATCCACAAGGCAGGAAGGGGGTCCTAACCAAATACTGAATCTGCCAGCACCTTCACCTTGGACTTGCAGCCTCCAGAACAATAAGAAAATAAACTTGTCATTTAAGCCACCTATTCTGTGGATATTCTGTTATGGCAGCCAGAGCTGATGAAAACAGTTGGTCACGTGGTTACTACTGAGGTTATGTTGACAAAGTTAAACCCAGAGTTTAAGAATTATTTCATACCCAAAATACCTGCAATTATCTAAAAGTCCTGGTCTTCCCAGCCCTTTCTGCTAGTACCTGACCCACTACTAAGCTCCTTCAAGAATCTGAGATCTTAACCTGACTTAGAAGCTTCAGAGCAGCTACATGTTTGCCAAGATTACGGAATCAAAGTGTAAGAAGTTTGCAATCAGCTTTAGCCAAATGGGAAGCAACTCATAAAAGTGCACTCTATGACTAATGGTCTCCATGGCAGTTACAGGAAACATTATTCACTTTCTAATCACCGCTAGCACTTCTTGGTCACTGGGCAGAAGGCAGTGCTCTAGTCACCCCGTGTATGTGATCTTGCTCCTTCCCACAATGGCCTTTGCCATCAGGTACTGAGATCCCTGTTGCCAAGATGACCACGTCATTCGAGGCACAGAGAGGTGAGCGAGTCTCTCAAAGTCAAGCAGTTCAGCAAGGGTTGAGCTGGAGTCTGAACCCAAGATATCCGACCATTGAGTCCTTAATCATATTCCTCGGATGCTACTCCTGTCTGTTGTTAGTGAGTCACCCCCAGATTATCCTGCCATGGCTTTGGGGCATCTTTGGCAAACCTTATAACCACCTTGAAGTGTTCATAAACAGGGAAAATCTTCTGAGCTTCACCTTGCATAAATAAACTGCAGAAAAGCCCTACAAAATCATGGAGAGTTTCCTTGTGCATCCCTCTTCACATTTGCACAAAACAGACATAGAAGAACAGCTTCATGGTCTCGGCAAGTGAGAACTATCCATCCGACTGAATGTGTGGGCCTGGTGATTTGGAATGGGGGATTGACTTCACTAAACCAACTATTTGCTAAGTTTCCCTTTTTCTTTGTTCTGTGCAAACACCAGTTCAGTGTTAGTGCTTTATAGCACAACCAGAGATGCAATAGGACAAGATGAATGTTTAATTTTAATTAATAAAGCCAGCAGAAAAACATAGATGCATTTCTCATGGAAATAAATACATTTGCTTACACCAGTGTTTCATAGGCTTGGGTTTTTTTGTTTTTTTCTCCACACTTTTTTATTTGGAAAACAGTTTCTTTCTAAATCATGATCATCTATAACAACACTCTATTAACAGAGAATCATGAGAATGGTTATCTGTTTGAATTGAACATTCAAATTATAGTCATTATAGACTTTCAGAGAATATTTGCATTACTTCCTTCTACTGGATTGTCAGATTTTTCTACAGCATTTGAAACCATCATTTATAAAAGGGCATATCTATATATACATATAACAACACATGCATAAGAAACTGGGGAGAGCTTATGCTACTTCAGTGTTGTTTATTATATACAATGAGATAAGAGTCAGGAGTAATATCACTACATAATACTTATTGAACACTGTCACATGCCACGTGCTACTCTAAAACCTTAACCGTTGTGAGCTTACGTGCCCCTCACCATGTGAGGATGACACCATTGTCACCCACATTTTTTACATACTAGTTTATCGTTGACGGTCGAAGAATTTTCCATGGCAAGCAAGCACTATTGGAAACCTGGCTGCCTCATTTTCCAAAGAAAACTGATTTTGTTACAATTCTATTGCTATTTTTGAGGAGGGCAAGTAGACTCATCATGATTCACTGTGAGGTTGGTGCCAGTGGAGTGAATGCATTTAATACAAATAAAAATGAAAATAATCCTGTGTTTGCACGGACTTATTAGAAACCGTTAATCCTTTGATTCTTGGAAGCTTATACAATCCTCGACAATGAGATCATGAGTAAAGAAAACCCAAGTGACAAAATCCCCTAGAAAGCCCTGGATTCTTTTTTAGACCATTCAAATATAATTTCCTTTTAAATATCTCAGAAAAGAGCAAGTTGCCATTCAAAGGTTTCCATGAAAGAAACACTGCTATTAAGATACAACAATTAAAACACCAACAAGTTTCAGAAGTACAAGAGAACAGAAAACCAAGCACAATTTCAGCTGAGAAAATCTAACTGGATTTGTTATACTGTCTATATAACAAAAGGAAATGAAAACATACTTCCTTAGAGAATTTCAAAACATTCAGTATATTGTATTTTTTGATAATTATGATATACGGCCAGAATATCTACTTGTTTGTAGATGAGTTACTGAACTTCTGGTTGGCATATTAAACTATTTCTGATGATCAATTCAAATTCTGTTACACATTTTTCCTAATACAACTGAATCATTTTGATCCTTGGACTCATTGCTGTTCAGTCGCTAAGTTGTGTCCGACTCTTTGAGAACCCATGGACTGCAGCACACCAGGCTTCCTTGTCCTTCACTATCTTCCGGAGTTTGCTCAAACTCATGTCCATTGAGTCAGTGATGCCATCCTACCATCTCACCCTCTGTCTCCCCCTTCTCCTCCTGCCCTCAATCATATGAGAGTCAAATCAGCTGATTTGAATAGATGCAGTTCTGCATCTATCCAGATTTGTCCTGCATCCAGAAGGAGGAGGAGTACCACATTTGGTCTTTGAAATGGACCCAAGAGATTTCAACCAGCCCAGTCTCTCTATCTCAGAAAGAAGTCATGTGCTATGTGTGTGCTACGTCACTTCAGTCATGTCAGACTCTTTGTGACTCTACAGGCTGTAGCCTGCCAGGCTCCTCTGTCCATGGGATTCTCCAAGCAAGAATATTGGAGTGGGTCACCATGCATTCCTCCAGGGGATCTTGCTGACCCAAGGATCAAACCCACAAAGAGGCCAAGTTCAACAAAACTGGGTGGTCTGGATTTTGTACTAGAACAAGAACCCCAAATACACCAAGGTAGTTGGGGCACCCACTGTTACAGGAACTGGCCCCTAATTGGGGTCTTAATAAATCTGAGAAAAACTCTGATTTAGGGAGTGTATTTCCTTCTCATTAAAAGGTGGTCCCTGGACCAGTGCCTTTGGCATTACCCAAGAATTTGTCAGCCACACGGAAACGCAGTCCCCATGCAGACCTGTGAACTCAAATCCATGTCTCAGCAAGGTCCTGGGTAATTGCTTGTACACAAGAGGCTGAGAAACACTGGTGAAACTACACTTCAAGGGTGGCTAGGAGGAAAGGACCTCTTCTCAGGGGCTTTCCACGTCACAAGGCTGCTGCCTGTGGAGGGAACCCACATGACGAGGCATCTTTGGGAAGTCTGAACGCCAACCTCCCCTGGACCAAAGAATTAAAGCTGCTTGCTGCAAGTGGGCAGGAGCCAGCCCAGTGAAACCTGAAGAAGCTTGATCAGGGCAGAATGTCCACAGACACATATCCTTGCAGCACTACAGGGGAATCATGCTTTCTGACCCCAAACTCCAAATCATAAAAAAAAAAAAAAGGAGGAAATGTCAGTAAATCACAATAACCACCTCTTAGCTTAGTCACCATGTTGCTTGTTTATATCTCCAACCTCCCAACATTGGTGCACACTGGGTATTATTTTCCTGATTTTATAGGTGAAGAAACAGAGGCTCAGAGGAGTTGAACTCCCAGGCTTCAAATCCTGCAGCTTGGATGTCGAAGCTGAGTTGGGCTGGCTCGGAGTCTGGCCACTCCCAGCTCTCCACCCAGGGTGCAGTGAGTCCCGACTTTGACATCAGCTTCTGTCATTATTAGGGGCTTTCCTGGTGGCTCAGATGGTAAAGAGTCTGTCTGCAATGCCGGACACCTGTGCTTGCTCCTTGGGTCGGGAAGATCCCCTGGAGAAGGGAATGGCAACCCACTCGAGTATTCTTGTCTGGAGAACCCCAAGGACAGAGAAACCTGACCGGCTACAGTCCATGGGGTCTTAGAGAGTCGGACAGAACTGAATTGACTGATACTTCTCTGTCATTATGGACTCCTTTCCCCTCAAGGGAGCAAACCAACTCAACTTTGCAAATGACTAGATTATACCCCTATCTCAGGGCTCTTCCTGCTAAAATTGAGATGGCTTAATTAGGTCTCTTTTGTTTATTTTTGTTTTTATTTTCATTATTCTAGGAGGAGGGTCAAAAAAGATCTTGCTGTGATTCATGTCAAAGACCGTTCTTCCTCTGTTTTCCTCTAAAGGTTTTATAGTATCTGGACTTACATTTAGACGTAGGTACCCTGCCGCGTGTAAAACAGACAGCTAGTGAGAAGCTGCTGTTTCAGGGAGCCCAGCTCAGGGCTCTTGATGACCTGGAGGGGTGGGGTGGGGTGGGAGTAGGAGGGAGGCTCAGAAGGAGGGGTATAGGTATACTTAGAGCTGATTCCCTTTCTTGTACAGCAGAAACTAACATACTGTAAAGCAACTCTACCCTAATTAAAAAAAAAATCTTTTTAGATTGAGATGGGAACTCATTTAAATGTGTTCTTCAAGGAAGACATATTCAAAAGGATAGTGAAGAGCAGGTATCTGAAACATCATGTAAACTGAGGCAGAGCTCAGAGCACTAAGATGTAGGCGTGCACAGCCCAGCGGCCTTTTACAAACATCTAACAGGACATGGCAGTGCTATGGGACTGTTAATACAGCTCCCTCACTTTGGGTAAATAAGAGCAATCTTCCCCTTTCCTCCACCCTGCAGGTGGGCCACCTTCTCCTCCAAGTATCCTGAGGCCCTCCCGGAGGAGGCAGACATAATTCACCCAACTCAAGCAAACTGGATAAGCTGGGAGCTGGGGGGAGGCCACAGTTCCATTTCTGAAAGAGTCCAAATGACTTGCTTCTTAGAGGAGAAGTTAAGGGTAATGATGAACCAGTTTAAAAGCAAAGATCCAAAACCTACTAACTTTTCTCTTTGGTTTCAATCAAAGAAAACGGAAGCCATAAATTTCCCTTGAAGTCTGTTTCGTAGTTGTTCCTGTGGGGCTGTAAAATAAAAAGGCAAAAATGGGTAGAAATTACTTAAAATGCAAAAATGGCAAAAGGAAGTATTGCTGTGGGTGACTTATAAATGACTTTAGAGATTTAGGGAAGCTGAATTATCCAGGCCAACTGAAGAACAGTCATTTTAATCTGAAGATGGGTAAACTTCTCCCTGTATATTGTTCACATATTGAAACACTCTCTTATTAAATTATAGTGTTTTATAACTGGTGAATAAAATTGGTATCATGTTTGCTATGCAAAATTCCCACTATTTTTCAAACAAATATGTATTTTAATATGAAATTGAAATTTAATATCAAAAGCACTAAATAATAAAACCAACCCATCTAGCTTCAAACCCTCCTTAAATTATTTTTTGAATTTTGTATCTAATAACATAGCACAATAACAGTGAAACAAGATTAACACTGTGATACTATTTGTTTAGGAAACCAAGAGTGTTGCTATGGAAACAGACGTTCTGCATAACTATGGAAACAGTGACAGTGTTGTAAATAATGACACTGAAAAGAGAACTATGTAAACTTAACATAAGAATTCTAAAAAGAATAGAGAATGAGGAGGTGGAGGGAGGAGGAATTATATTTCTTTGAAAAAGAAGCATAGTTCTATCTATTTTTGTCTTCTGGGTAGGACTTTTAAGCTAAGTTTTCAAAAGCTTCATTTGACCTCCACGATTCGTTAGTTTCTCTCATATTAACTGACAAAATCGTAACTTTATGTTTTCAATTTTGTTTTCTGTAACCTATTTATACTTCATAAGAAAATTCACTAAAAACTGTTTTTGATTCAACTTCACTTTGATAGCATTTTATAGACCAAGTTACTTTTCCTAAAAATGTTAAAAAGAAAGGAAATCACAGAAATCATGTTTAACTTATTACACTTGGAGATTCTAAAATAATTTTCTTAAAGACTTACACATAGTATTTACCAAATACAATTTTCAGTTGGGCTAGTAAAAGAAAATTACTTTTTTCTAAACATATGACTGTTTGAAACCACACATTGGAATGCACATTATTCTTGATTGACTTGTAGCTCATTCCCTGCCTATATCGTGTCCCACTAGAAGGAAATGATTATGTCTTACTCACCTTTGCAGTTCCCCGGATATCAACTAGACAGCCAGGTGACCAGGAAATACCCACACACTGTGGAATGAGTGTGTATACCATTATAGAAGCAATCTAATATAAAGTAAAACAATATAATGTCCTAAAAACAGCAAAAGGCAGAACGGTGCCAACTTCCTGGGAGTGATTCCATGAGTCTGCCCAGTTACAAAGGTGAGAGGCTGACCTGATCTCACTGAAAAGGTAATGATGGTAACTCAAAGACCATGAAACAAGGGAAGCAACTTCAAGAAGGGAAGGAAGTCGAAGCTCAGCCATTAAAAGCAGGTGAAAAGTGCACAGTCTGTTTTTACCAAGCAAAACCCAAGACTCATGGGGTGTCCTGAGATTTCATTGTCTCATGGGTTTGCCACCACCATGAAAGGTGAGACAGAGACGGACATAGCCATCCCTTTGAAGCCGAGAGCTGTGTTTACTCCTAAACTGTTGTTCCCCAAGTCTTATGAGAATTTAAGTTCATGTTCAAGCACTCCTATGTATCCTGGCACTTTTTTTTATAACTCTAGAAAAACTATTTTTTTAAAATTTGGATTTCTGTCTCTTTTGATCTAAATTACTTCCTTACTCCAAATACAGACACAATATTGGTTAGGACTTCGGTCTATGGATTTGGGGGGTGAGTGGGTAATGATGGCATAGCAGTGTTTACCCCCGCTTTGTTCTTTACAGTTTAAAGAACAGGAAAAAGCAATATAAAAATGCAATTGTTAGTTAAGTGCTGTTATAACCACATAATAGAGCATTGCACACTCATTCAATATTATGTTTTTCAAGATTCTTCCAAAACACAGAAAAGGCCTTGGATATACGGTATGTAAAAGAAGTCACATATAATAGTGTATATGTACACAGCATATTGACAACCTCTTCCCAGAAAAAAAGGACAGTAGGTATATTTGATTATTTTTTCTGGCCTGCTGTTCTGTATTTTCTAATATTGTATTTTCTAATATTACAATTGGAAATATAATATTATTACAATAATATTACAGTAATACAATACTGTATTTTCCAATATTCCTTTATGCATATGGGTTACTTATTTTTTAAGGATAAAATAAATATAATCATTTCACAATTTGTATGTAAATCATACCATCACGCCATGTGCCTTAAATACACACAATTTTTATCTGTCAGTTATATTTCAATGAAACTGAAAAAAATGTCATTTTTTCCTGAGACAAATGGTGAGCAGTAGCACAGTATGCACCATGAGAAATAGTGTCTGTCCTTCATTCGTATCTAACCTGTATTTCTACTGTGCTGCAGACAAGTTTTGAGAGGCTGAGTGTGTATTACCAAAATGGTGACCTACGTATTGGAGAAAAACAATAATAATTTGTTGTTGGCCTTCTAGACAGTACAAGATGTCTCAGACAGACAGCTGTACATTGGTTTTTATTAATTTGAAGAGCTCTACATGCAAAGTAAGCAGATTGTTCTTTTATCAGTTCTTTATCCAATTACTCCAAGGCTCATTTTTAAATGTGACATCAACCTTTCATTTTGTACTTTAATTACTGCAATCACATCATAGAATTACTTTTAATTTTTAATTCAATGAGTGATATTGTTAATAAGCACTCATGGCCTAGATAAACCTCCTCTGTTCTGATTGGTGCAGGGAGAGATGTGTAATCAAGCACTGGGAGGTGGTTAATGTCAACACAGGGATCAATAGCTTGCAGCAAACCAAGGGTTGAAAGATGGGTGAGTTACTTGCAGTGTATTTCACAAGTATAGAATATCCAAGAAGAAATCTTGCCAGGCAGTAGGGATGACTAATTATTTTTAGTAGCACATTGCAATTTTGAAGTTTCAGAATGAGTCAAATTTCCATTGTGGTTTTAGGCAATTGCCTCTGTCTCACTGTCTCCAATATTTAAACTTATATTTCAGGAATTTCCTCAGAGGAAAGTAAAATCATGATGGGGTTTTATTCTGCACCATAAAAGTAGAGTTTTCATGAGCTGTTGAAAAGAAGGTACAATTATGATATGTCATAGCAAATATGAACATGCAGTTGTGCCTAATAGAAAATTAAAGAAAAAACTCACAAAACAGGCCAAAGCCATATTTAAAGACAACCCGAGTCAATTATTAAATAAAGTTTCTTTTCACTTTCACTAGTGAATGAACGTTGAAAATGAAGTTGAGTTTCGTAAGCTCTACAAATGGCAAGAAATGTTTCCATCTTTAAGTATAAAATCCAATTTTTCTTTAATGATTTTAAATGATAAAGTCATTCCTACGCAATAAGGACCTTGCCATAGGCATATCCTGTGTGTTGATTTTTAACAGCAATTATAGAAGTAGCAAAATTACGTTTTGCAGTTTTGCTTTTCTGTTGTTGCTTGAAATGGTACGTAAAAAAACACAACCCTCCTGGAAATTTTGAGCCTGGTGGTGACCTTCTCCTCCCTGATACCACCTGAGACTCTCACTTACCAGGGGGTCATTTCCACCATGCTGTGTCTCCTTGGATGGCCAGTGAGAACACAGGACATTATTAGTCAGCAAAGAGATGGGGTCTTGGCTTTTGGTCTTTCTTTTCTTAAGATTTTTTTTTTTTGGGGATGCAGATCATTTTTAAAGTCTTTATTGAATTTGTTACAATATTGCTTCTGTTTTGGTTTTTTGGCCACAAGGCATGTGGAATCTTAGCTTCCCAGCCAGGCATGGATCCCACACCTCCTGCATTGAAAGGTGAAGTCTTAACCATTGGATCACTGGGGAAGTCCCTTGACTTTTGTTCCCAGCGTCCACCCACCAAGCTATGGGCTTTGGGTTCTTCCTCTAGATTCATTGGCACCCTTCCTCTTTCTTTCACTCTAAGCAATGGGACTTTTTGGAGGTTTCGGTCTCTGTTTCTCTCAGTCCTCTGATTTCTGATAGTATTTAGTTTGAATTACTAGTTTGAATTACTCTAGGGCCTTCACTGTAAGTGCCTGATGGGTGTGGATTGTGGGTGTGGATTATGTCGGACATGGCTTTTACTCTTTGGGTGTCCAGCGTATTTGTCTGCTGGGGCTGCCATAACAAAGAAGCACACATCGTGTGGCATCAGCAACTGACATCTAGTGTCTCATGGCTCTGGAGCAGCTCTGGATACAGGTGTCAGCAGGTGATTCCTTCTGAAGGTTCCATGGAGAGTCTATTCCAGGTCTCCCTCCTGGTCTAGGTGCTGTCATGGCAACCTCTGCCATCCCTCGGCCTGTAGACACATCCTCCGGTCTCTGACTGCACTGTCACATGACCTTCTCCCCCTGTGTACGTACGTCCCTGTGTACGTCCATGTCCTAATCTCCTCTTTTTAGAAGGACCCCAGTCTTGTTGGATTAAGATCCTCCCCATGACCTCATTAACTTAACCTCCCCCCAACCCTATCTCCAAATTGGGTCACATTCTTAGATAGTGGGGTTAGGATTTAACACAGGAATTTGACACAGTTCACCCCATGGATAGAGGAGCCTGATGGGCTACAGTCCATGAAGTCACCAATGGTCAGACAAGACTGAGCGACTAAGCACAGCACAGCCCATTACACCTAAGTGAAGCCTGAAAATGACTGAACTCACACTCACAGAGCCCTCAGCATGATCAAAACACTGACATTTTAGGCTGAAAAGCAAGATAGAAAACTTGTTTTTATAAGGCTCTAGTTGTTGGAAATTCTAGCTTGTCTACATGTTTGGTTTGTAAGTTTGCTGGACTTAATCAAGCATCTTTCTTGTTTCCCCTCATCCCACCTCACTCAGAATGACAAAAGCAGAAATCATGACCTTTGCTTTCATATTCATCTGTTTGACTCAAAGAGAAGACAGATGTTTCTCTGTCTTCATTTTTAAATCTCACAGCCTATCTTAATTGGTCATTCTAGCAAAACCAACACCAGATCTGAAGTCGGGAGAATTCACTTCTACTTCTTATTCCTACTCAAAGTCATCATGAGAGGCAGAATAAAATCAAGTCTTTTTTTTTTTAATCCAATTTATTTTATCTAAGAGTTAATGAGTTCACCTGAGTTTAAGGAGATTCGTAATGGATTTTCAAATCCTTGCTATTATTATTTTTATTATAATGTTGGATTATTAATACCAAGCTAAAAATGTCACTGGATATGCAAAATGAAGTGAGAAGTACCATTTGGCTTTTAAGAAGTACATTATAGAAACAGTCCATTAGGGAAATAATCTCAGGTTATAGCCAGCTCTCAAAAGGCCTGGGAAATAAGATTTTAAAATCAAGGCACTTGCAGCCCATTATGACAACTAAATTGGTAAAACATACCAAAACTGCAGCATAATAAGTGCTCCTCAGAGAATACTGACAAATTGTATTAATAGTGTATTTCCCAAAAAGTGAAAAAATCAGAGTCGGTTGAGGTTGAAATGACCACTGTCTGATGACATTAAAGAGGATGGACACAGCATCTGCGAACGTTGCAAAAATAGGCTGGAGGGGATGCTCGGTCCTAAAGTGAGGGTCACCGAATGGCCATGCACTGACCTTCCGAACAAGTGGCAGAAGTGCCGAGTCGTCACCCAGGGCTCTGCTCACAGCCTCAGGAACATGAGAGCAGGCCCTCTCCTATCTGCAAGAAGGCAGACTCCAGTTGTCCACAGGGGTCAGTGAGATGTGGGTCAAGGGCAAGAAGAAACCAGAAATCTTCGCCTGGAAGCCCGGGGGCAGAGCGGGCCTAGGACAGACACAGCCAGGCAGGCAGGGAGAGCAGAGGTCGACACTTGTGCACAGGGAAGGCTGCGGCTGTGCTACCTCCGGGATACAAAGTGCTCCCACTCAGGCAGAGGCAGTGCTCCTGCTCAGACAGATGCTGACAGCTGAGGATCACAGCTCTGTCAGCCCACAGAAGTGGGAGCTGCGGGTGTGTGTGAGTACCAGAGGGATGCAAAAGGAAAATAAAGTGAAGTGAGCATGACTTTCTGCATTCACAAGCGTGTTTCCTCCTGCTCAGACATGAAGTCCTCTGTGCGTGTGTGTGTGTGTGAAATACAACTATACAGAACCCCAAAGCACTTCCTTCATTTTTACCTTCATTTTTTCACTGAGTCACACAGTTTCAAATTCAAAAGAAGAATGAAAAGGAATTAGGAAATCTCTCTTTTGGAAAGGTTTTGGGATTGAATTTCGGACACAAAATGACTTCAGAGTAACACTTCAACTTCTGTTTGTTTGTTTTTGCTAGAAGTCAACATTCCCCCAGTGAATCACCAGCCACCACTAAGAACCATGCAAATACTGGGCTTCAAACAAAGGTCATTAATTCCCAAGTCCTGAAGGTTGAAAGTGCTCTAAAACACCCACAAGAGAGTTCCAAACTGTTTTGAGCAAGCAAGACATCCCTGGCCCAGGTTGCAAATTTTCTGGAATTTTCTTAACTAGTCTGAAGATTCAGGCAAAAGCTGTCATAAGACTTATAAATTTAGCCTTTGGCAAATCTATCACTCCATTAATTCAATTAATTGTAGCTGGTATTTGTATTATCCACTGAATTGCTGGTTTTTTTGGATGACTGTTTTGATTGAGCAAATAAAAGTAAAAAAGAAAATACTCTGTGGCTTTTATATGCTCAGAGTAAAGTTCAAAACCACTCATCAGACTGTTCATATCAAAATAGAATTTTAAACTCAATTGTTTCCTTCCCCAAGGCTTATGACAGTAGAAAACTTGGGCAAATACCCTCATGAATTAACCTGTGTAACTTTGCTCTCATCAGTGTGCAGGATGACAAATAGGTGGTTTCTTAAGTGATATAATCACCTTTTTCTTCTCCGTGTTCAATGAAACCCCAAAAAGAAAAAATCATTACTAAGAATTCTTTCAGGGGTGGATCATACAGTAGAAGTGACAAATACATTCAAGGGATTAAATCTGATAGACAGACTGCTTGAAGAACTATGGACGGAGGTTTGTGGCATTGGACCAAAGGCAGAGATCAAGACCATCCCCAAGAAAAAGAAATGCAAAAAGGCAAAATGGTTGTCTGAGGAGTTCTTACAAATAGCTCTGAAAAGAAGAGAAGTGAAAGGCAAAGGAGAAAAGGAAAGATATACCCATTTGAATGTAAAGTTCCAAAGAATAGCAAGGAGAGATAAGAAAGCCTTCCTCAGTGATCAATGCAAAGAAATAGAGGAAAACAATAGAATGGGAAAGACTAGAGATCTCTTCAAGAAAATTAGAGATACCAAGGGAATATTTCATGCAAAGATGGGCACAACAAAGGACAGAAATGGCATGGACCTAACAAAAGCAAAAGATATTAAGAAGAGGTGGCAAGAATACACAGAAGAACTGTACCAAAAAGATCTTCATGACCCAGATAATCACTATAGTGTGATCACTCACCTAGAGCCAGACATCTTGGAAAGTGAAGTCAAGTGGGCCTTAGGAAGCATCACTACAAACAAAGCTAGTGGAGGTGATGGAATTCCAGCTGAGTTATTTCAAATCCTAAAAGATGATGCTGTGAAAGTGCTGCACTCAATATGCCAGCAAATTTGGAAGACTCATCAGTGGCCACAGGACTGGAAAACAGCAGTTTTTATTCCAATCCTAAAGAAAGGCAATGCCAAAGAATTCTCAAACTACAGCACAATTGCGCTCTTCTCACAGGCTAGCAAAGTAATGCTCAAAATTCTCCAAGCTGGGCTTCACTAGTACATGAATGGTGAACTTCCAGATGTCCAAGTTGGATTTAGAAAAGGCAGAGGAACCAGAGATCAAATTGCCAGCACCTGTTGGATCATCGAATAAGGGAAAGAGTTCCAGAAAAACATCTACTTCTGTCTTATTGACTATGCCAAAGCCTTTGAGTGTCGGATCACAACAAATTGTGGAAAATTCTTCAAAAGATGGGAATACCAGACTACCTGACCTGTCTCCTGAGAAATCTGTATGCAGGTCAAGAAGCAACAGTTAGAACTGGACATGGAACAACAGACTGGTTCCAAATAGGAAAATGAGTATGTCAAGGCTGTATATTGTCACCCTGCTTATTTAACTTATATGCAGAGTACATCATGAGAAACGCTGGGCTGGATGAAGCACAAGCTGGAATCAAGATTGCCAGGAGAAATATCAAGAGCCTCAGATACCCAGATGACACCAACCTTATGGCAGAAAGTGAAGAACTAAAGAGCCCCTTGATGAAAGTGAAAGAGCAGAGTGAAAAAGTTGGCTTAAAACTCAACATTCAGAAAACTAAGATCATCGAATCTGGTCCCATCACTTCATGGCAAATAGATGGAGAAACAATGGAAACAGTGATAGACTATTTGGGGGGGCTCCAAAATCACTTCAGATGGTGACTGCACCCATGAAATTAAAAGACACTTGCTCCTTGGAAGAAAAGGCATGACCAGCCTAGATAGCATATTAAAAAGAAGAGACATTACTTTGCCAACAAAAGTCCATCTGGTCAAAGTTATGGTTTTCCCAGTGGTCATGTATGGATGTGAGAGTTGGACTATAAAGAAAGAATTGATGCTTTTGAACTGTGGTGCTGGAGAAGACTCTTGAGAGTCCCTTGGACTGCAAGGAGATCCAACCAGTCCATCCTAAAGGAAATCAGTCCTGAATATTCATTGAAATGACAGATGCTGAAGCTGAAACTCCAACACTTTGGCCACCTGATGCAAAGAACTGACTCATTGGAAAAGACCCTGATGCTGGGAAAAATTGAAGGCAGGAGAAGGGGACGACAGAGGATGAGATGATTGGATAGCATCACCAACTCGATGGACATGAATTTGAGTAACCTCTGAAGCTGGTGATGGAGGGGGAAGCCTGGCGTGCTGAAGTCCATGGGGTTGCAAAGAGTCAGACACAACTGAGTGACTGAACTAAATTGAACTTGAGCTCAGGGGACAGAATAGCACTGAACATCCTGGCTTCCACCCCTGACCCACCATTTCTTTCAGTCCTGTGACTGGAGGTTGATACAACTTCCCTGTATCTGGTTGTACCATCAATGAAGTGGGCAAAGTAAAAGAACTTCCCCTCTCATGGCTGTTGGGAGAAGTCAACTGAGTACCAGATGCATAAGCACAGTGTCCAGCACATAGGAGCCCTAGATTCATGTTAACTGGTTTTATTCTTTTGCTTTAGATCAGTCAGTTATGTCTTTTAATCATTAAAAGAGTTTTCTGTTAATGCATTTACTTAGGACCTTTTAGAACATAGGTCATGGTAGGCTTGTGACCGCCGTAACAATTAACTGTCCCATCAACCTCAGAATGAGTTTTCTTGGGGTATAAATCCAGTTAATTTGCCTGTCAGCCCCTGTGCAAAGAAGAAAAGCATTTGCTCTGGAATAAGGCAACTCTGGCATCAACTCCCCATCCACTGCCGACAAGAGAGGCAATACTCCACAGATCGGGGAATTTCTCAATTTCTTTCTCATCTTGGGTCCACATAAGTAACTGAGGATAGGAGAGAATTGGCTCATAAGGTTACGTATGGATGAATTTTGAAACTGTCACTCCCAGAACACAAGGAGCTCTCAACAAATGTCTATTGATAATATTATTATTAAATATTTCCCTCTACTCAAGACCTTGACCAAAAGATACATTTTTTTGTGACGCTTCCTCCAAAAACCTACATTGATTCCTTGAGTGTTTACTTCTGAAATGACTCTGTGTTTTGATGCATTTAGAATATCGTTCAGTTGCAAGTTACGGAGAGTGCAATTAATAGAGGCATTTATGATTGAGGCTATATTTAACTAGCATAAAAATAAGTAGCGAGGAGGAGAGTTCAGAGCTAATGAAGCTTCACAGTTAACACCTCCAAGGATCAGCTTCCTCCTCTCATTTCTGACCCCTCCTCCCTGCCCTCTAGGGTTATTCTCATGGTTCTAGGATGCTTGAAGCTGACATGGCAGAAGTTTTTAAAGCAATTATCTAAATAATCAATCCAACAGTCTGAGCAAAACTTTTATAACATCAACTGTCTCTATGGTTTGTTTTGCCCTGTATTGTGGAGGAGGAGACTGTGGCCAAAACCACTGAGATGATTAAGTATTTGCTTCTCTTACCTGTGCTTTGCGGAGATGCAGCTGACAGCATCGGTAAATAGAAAAGGTAACTCATGATTCCGTGATGTACATCTAGCACGTTAAATTAAGCAGAGGGTCGTTTTAGGTTAGAAAAGCGAATGAAAAATCCTTTGGGATTATTTTTTGACACATAGTCTTTCTGTACAAAGAATTAAAAAGTATTAATCCCTTGGAGCTTCAGTTCTTATGGCTTGACTTTCTGATCAAGTCCAAGGTATCGTCATTAATTGAAAATCCTGCACCACATTAAATCGAGTGGCCTGGAGTAAAGAGTTTAGTTTATTTCACCCAGAGCAAAAAAGGGAACACAAAGTAGAAAGGAATCATTTCTGGCTCAAGGGATTTTCCCCCTTTTCTACAAAACAGAGATTAAATAATTATAAAGAAGAGAACAGCATGAAGGCACTCTGATCTAGTATCAGATAATTTAATGGAATTGTAGTTTGATTGATAAAATGGCCTTCATTCAAAGACAATTAAGCGAGGTTTTCGTAGACTCTGGTGTCCTGGGCCCCGTTCTATGTCCACATGCAGACTAAAGGGCAGGGCTGAGGTAACCCTCTCTGTCTGGATTGTTCCAGGAGAAAAAGAAAATGCACATTCATATCGCCAAATAGACAGAAATTTTGTGCATAATTATCCCCATGTTGCTTTGCCAATTCTGAAACCAAAGTAAAAACAAACTATTGCAACATACCAGGTCCAATTTAGCTCATCATCTCTCAGACTAGTTAATCAATCAGCAAATATTACACTTTATAGTGTGAGAAATGTACTTGGCTAGTACCTGAAGAGTGCAAATCATGATAAGGCCTGTTACTGGAGTCCTGAGCATGGAGCTTCTAATCCAGGTGGGAGGCAGAAACGCTGTAGAAGGCCCAGAGCACTGCCCAGCAGAAGGCAGGTGGGGAGAGCAGGGCTGGCCCCTCAGAGGGAGAGGCCCTCCGTGTCCAGGTGGGCAAAGGGGCTTTGTCCCTGTCAGCTCGGCGGGCTTAGCTGAGTCCTACAGTCCACGCGGCATAGACAATAGGACTTTGTCTCTCACGTTTTTGGTGGTTGGAGGCCCGGCTGAGTGCTGGTGAGCCCTCTCTTCTGGGCTTGCAGACGGCTGCCTCCTCACTGTGTCCTCATTCACAGGGGGAAGAGAGACAGAAAGACAGAATGGGAGGTGGGAAACGAAGTTCTCTGCTCTCTTACTCCGAGGACTCTAACACTATCACACGAGAAAACCTCTCTGGTCACCTCATTTAAACTTCACCACCTGCATAGAGGTCATTGTTCAGTCACTCAGTCGTGTCTGACTCTTTGCAACCCCATGAATGGCAGTGTGCCAGACTTCCCTGTCCATCACCAACTCCCAGAGCTTGCTCAAACTCATGTCCATCCAATCAGTAATGCCATCCAACCATCTAATCCTCTGTCATCCCCTTCTCCTCCTGCTTTCAATCTCTCTCAACATCAGGGTCTTTTCCAATGAGTCAGCTCTTCACACCAGGTGGCCAAAGTATTGGAGCTTCAGCTTCAGCATCAGTCCTTCCAATGAATATTCAGGGCTGATTTCCTTTAGGATGGACTGGTTTGATCTTCTTGCTATCCAAGGGACTCCCCACCCCTAAACACAGGCACCTCGGTGTCTGGGCTCCAGGACGATGCTCTCAGTCAAGAGAATCCCGAGGAGGACCCACCTGGACCGGCACCTCATGCATATCACCTGAGCCCCAACCCAGCTTCTTGGCTCAGTGATCACACAAGGAGGCACCAACCTCTTCCTAGGCTCAGCTTTGACGGTCTCTTCTAAATAATTTATGCACTTGTGCTCCGAAGAGAAATACAGGAGAGCAGATCAAAACAGAGTCGTTCATGTGAAACAGATGAGGAGCAGGGAGATGAGGAGGCTTGGCATCCACCTGGTTCACTAACTGCCCTGGGGACCAACGCACTGCCTCGGCAGAGTCTCAGATTCCAGATAGGGAGTAAGAGCGCCGTGACTTGTCAACAAGGAAGGAAAGACATGCAAAGTGACAAATCCCTTCTGGGCCCTGAAGTATTTGAAATTACCCCCCCCCCCCCAACACACACACACACACACCATCATGCAATGTAATATTTAGACCGAAGTTCACCTAAAGAAGTCATTTTGCAGCATAGAAAATACCTTCTAAAAAAAAGTAAAGTCCCATGGATTTCCAGAGACTTAAAAATTCCAATGGCCTTTTATCAAGAAACCAGAGCGAAGAAGCGCTAATACAAGCTCTTGCCATGAGAGCTCGTATTGACCTCCTGCAACCTGACCTCTGCCATGGGCAGGTATGTGGAGTCCCGCTGCCAGGGGTGGTGGCAGGCCTTGCGATGACCCAACGGTACCCTGTTGGGAAGTGGTTGGCTGATGTTCTGGAATGTCGTCTGTGGCTGTTCAATGAATTCTTTCCTCCGGGCAAGCAATCTGGCTCTAGAAGTAATCACACGTGGCCATTTATTCCCATTAGCAACCCCAAACAAGCCAGTGGCCTTACCCAAACGGCAGGAAAGCCTAGGTTATTTTTAAATGCACTCAGTTTAATGTTTCATAATTCGTGATTTCCCAATGACAAAAAGAATTAATGGCACAGCTGTTAGAGTTATAAGAGAATTGAGAAGAAGGAATGCCAAGTAGGGAGAGAGGAAACAGAGGGCAGGTTACATGTTATTACAATATAAATGAGTGAAAATAATGAAATCCTAGTTAGAGGAGCCTGTTTCCACCTCTGCAAAGTCCACATGGGATTAACAGACACACACTAGTACATACAGAACAGGTAAACAACGAGGACCTCCTGTATAGGGTAGAGAACTAGATTCAGTATCTTGTAACAAGCTGTAATGGAAAGGAATGGGGAAAAGTAGCCAATGACTAGATAGACAGATGTATAACTGAATCAATTTATAGTACACCTGAAACATTGCAAATCAATTATACTTTAATTTATACTTTATTAATTTATACTTAAAAAAAAATGTCCTTGTAAAATCTAGTCTAAGAAATGAGCTACAACTTTGGGTGATATTCAGAGGATTGTGTTGATCTAACATTTTTCAGTTCTCAGACTTTAAAAAATAAATATGGTCCAAACTGGCTTGGTGGAATGTGTTTGTAAATGCAGGCTGATTGTAAAACAGATAAAAGAGCTGAAGGCAGCCAGTCAAGGAGAAGGAGGTCTCCTGCTTTCCCAAGATGGCAGTGGCCTCTTGAGTCAGTTCAAGTTCACCCAACTTGGCTGGAAATCCCCCTGCCCCGTGAACCTGAACTGTCCATCAATATGGAGGGGGTACCCCTCACCTCCCACACAAATGTCCCCCACAGATGTCCAGAGTAACAGCTGTAATGTCACCAGCAAAACATGTCTGGTGGAAAATAAAAAGGAAGTTGATGTTGATTCCACATTTCAGTTAATGGGAAAATTTCCATCATCTTTACTCCTGATTCTGCCACAGGAATTCTTTCTTATGAGTAGCATCTGAAATCAGCAATGGTTAAGGATAAAAATGGACCTGACTTTTAATGTTTGACATTATTTCATAAAGAAATTTGCTTTTTCGTAGACCTCATCGCTGACGAGACAGTGTTACTGTCAGTTTTGCTTTGAAAAAACTCGCCACATATTACCTGAAGGAATCATGACTTACCTGGGGGATTGTCATTTCTCAGACAATGCCTTTCATCTGTAAATGAGGAAATGAGTCAGCTTTACTAAGTGCTACCTCATCACTGGCATTCTGTCATTCAGCAGGGATGGGAACGCATTTTGTTACTCACAGAAGCCTGGATCACCAAGCGTACAGGTCACTGTGGAAATCTGCTCTTCAAACAGTGACAGGTTCTGTTGTCAAGAGATCTTAACAGTCCCTCCGATTGGAAAAGTGCCTGGCTGGTCACAAGACAGCATGACTCATTACCGCTCCGCAACTTTAGCTGTACACAAGGCTAAAAGAATAAATCACCTCCCTGATGTCATCTCTTTTCTATGTATCTTTAACATAGTTTAGATAGAGGTTGTTGAGTAAGATGCAAAGCTTTCAGATGAGAATGCGTCTGAAATACTTAGGGAGAGAAAACATCAGACAAGGTCCAGGAATTCTGGGTGTGTGGTCTTCGCTGATACACAGCCATCCACAAGGTTTCAAGACCTATAAACTAGTTCACCTGGTTGGTCAAAGTTTAACTCGATTGAAATATTTTAGGCTTAAGTAACCATTTAAGAATGTTGAGTTTCCAGTACAGATTGAGGTACTTTCTCATTTCCAGTTATTGGGTACCTACAAACTTCATGTATGGAGACTTCCTAAATGTGCTTCAATGTCAAGAAATATGCAAACAGTGTTTGTACGTGAGTGGTGACGATTATCAGCAACTTCTTATCTTTCTTCTATTCTTTTCCAGTTCTTTAATGAGCAGGGATTGCTTTCATAGCGACAAAAATTAAACAGAAAAAAAAAAAAAATGTTTCACATTTCCTCAGAGGTGGCTCCTTGAAACAAAAAAAAACACAAAAGCTAAAACAAACAAAAGAAGTAAATTGACGACTACCTCATACCTTTTATTACAATGTCAGTTAAACTGCAATGACCAAAAATGAGATCACTGTTCACCTCATTACCCTAGTGGTCCCTGAAGAGCAAGAGTGAGAAGGGTCCCATATTCATTAGCTGTTGTAACGCTGGCAGCAACGTCTTCTAAGAAGCTGGATCACTCATTCTGGTAAAAGTCAGCCAAGAAGAAGAACGTGTACAAGTTACTGGACAGCCAAGATGAAGGAAGCATTTTTCATTAAGCTGATGACACCACTACTTCCTCAGGGTGGCTTTATTTAGAAAATGAGAGAACAGCAGAGAAAGGGGTGTTGCATTAAGATGGGTTTGGTATCACGTGGAAAAGTTATGTTTCTTTTACACTTAGCCAAGCATTGTTTAACTTCCCTTTTTTCTCCCTTTTTCCAGCATTGCCTGTTTGTGTCTTAAGAAAATATAGAAGCTTTGTCAGATGCTCACGAGGAAGTCCAGAATTGTAATGAGACAGCATTGCCCACTGTCAGAAGGCATCCTGAGCCATCTCTGAGGCTCTGCCCCTGCATCTTGAGGGTGAGGGTCCTGAGCTCCTGTCGTCTGTGACCACGTCTGTTCTCCTCGCCGTGTGCCTCACCGCTTCCTGAGCTAATGGTTGTTTATTCTCAGCTTTCACCTGCCATCCTTACGTCCACAGAGTAGAATGGATGATTTTAACCTTGAGTAATTACCAGAAAATAAACCCTTGCAACTAAAGATCGGCATCAAGAGAGGCCAGGACTGTTCATACTGACTGCATAAAAACAATACAAGGGCCCCAAAACAATAATTAAATGTATATTGATAAATATGTCAGTTGTTTCCTGTGTATTCACTCCTTCCACAAAGATTCCAAGAGTTAAAGATGACCAGATAAATGTGTTTTTCAATAAAGACAAAATTTAGATTACTCTAAAGACTAAAAAAGTGGTGCCAAAACTTTAACCTTATCTTAAACTTGAAAAAACTGAAGTTTTAAGGGGTAAAAATGACAAATATAAAGTAGCTTTTTTTTTTAACATCTTGTTTAAAATGTGTCTATTATTTAAGACTAGCGTAACAAGGTTTTTCCCATAATTTAAAGACTAAGTTTTATTTTATACAAGCTGCAAAGGCCTCTTAAGATGCGTTCCTCCCCTCTGGGTGCTAATTAGTTGGTACCCCAACTTCATCCTCCTGCAGCCCCCTTACATCCTACTAATGGTGCATCCTGAACTTGCTCCTCCAAAGCCAGCTGTGTACACAGAGTATTTTATCTTCTGTAAAACAAAGGATAAACTCACTCAAACTAGAGTGTCTGTGACTATCCCCTATTCCAAGTGTGTTAATGTTTTGAAAAGAACATACCAATGAAAATAAAAGAGCATCATGAACAGAAGTAAGAGGCTCCTTCCACAGCCCCAGAAATTTAAACACAGACTTAGCCAGTTTCTTCTGTTCTGTGAATATATATATATACATACATACACACTCACATATACAAACCTAATTAATAATTGAACAAATGAGTTTTTTCAGATTAGTAATTTTACATAGATGTGAAATTCTTACACAGTTACAAAATTTAAATTACATGTACTGTTCATTCAATAGCTTTCTCCCACCAAATGGAGCAAACTCATTGAAACTCATGGAAAACATAAAACTCCTAGTGGCCACACTGACCAGTAAAACTGGACGGTTAAGATAAGGTGCCGGTAGGAATCATCATCATTAGTAAGAGACTCTTCTGGCTTTATTGCCCAGCAGTAAAACTATCCATCCTCCCCATTTTATCACAAATTTCAATCCCCTCCTTCCTGACCACTCCCAGTGAGTCTTTTCTTTCATAAGTGCTAATAGTTTTAATAAAAATTTAATGAAAGCATATAACTACAAGCCATTGCAAATCTTGTTCAATTTTTACGTATTGAATAAATGAGCGTGTATGCTCAGTCACTTCAGTCATGTCCGACTCTTTGCAGCCCCATGGACTGTAGCCCACCCGGCTCCTCTGTCCATGGGATTCTTCAGGCCAGAATACTGGAGTGGGTCGCCGTACCCTCCTCCAGGGGATCTTCCTGACCCAGGGATCAAACCTGGGTCTCCCACATTGCAGGCAGATTCTTTACCCACTGAGACACCTGGGAATTCCATCGAACAAATAAAAGCAGGATATTGAATGAAGATTTACACATATTTATACACATACTTTCGGTTGACACTTGGGTTCCACAGTCTCAAAGCATTTGTCATGTTATATATATGAATGAGTGAGAAATTTTAGAAAGGAAAAAGAAAGGAAAGAAAGAAGAAATTCACTCCCCACCCAAACAAGTAAGAGAGAGAGGTTAACCACTACAGGGAATGACAGATAACAAATTTCAATAAAGTAAACAACCAGTGTATTTCAGAAAAGGTCCTGATATGATTTAGTTCATTTCTACTCATCAGAAATAGTTTGAACATGTTGATTTGAAATGAAATTACCTAGAATGTCCATGACAACTTTTCTAGATTCAGGCTGCCTTATATTTTTATAGTCATTATTTCATTTAGTATGGAAGAAAGAAGAGAAATGTATGTGTATATATGAATGTAAAACTATATATAGTAATATATATATATATATAAACTATATGTATAATGTAAAACTATTTATAATTTTACATTTTTATGCACACGCAGAGAGAGACAAAGAGGCAAAGAGGACAGATAGAGTCTGAGCTGTAGGGTTATTTCTTCTCTTGATTTAAAGATAATAGTATCAGTATCTTTATTTCAAGAAAGACCATTCTCTCATGTTACAACACCGGTTAAATATTGTAATTATTTGAGACGTCAGATGATTATTGATCTCCGTCCAAACATCTTAACCTCAAGAGCAAACCCAGCTGCAGAGGCAATGATCCAATTTCAGAGTCTCCTGTATGGCTGATTCCTATCTAGTTATTTCTAGACTGAATCACCGCCGTTGACCCCAGGCAAAACGGTGAAGTTTTCGCTTTTGAGTGTCCATTGATGTTTTCAAAGGCAGGTCAGCGGAGAGAAAAATAGGCTTAATGATCATATACAAAGTTTGAGATGTTTTCTCAAATATAGTTCTATTTCAGAAATTAGAAGTTCCTACTAATTTCCAGTGAACAATAGCACCCAATAATGCAACATTTTGTAAAGCAGAAATCACAGTAATTGGTTATTTGGCATATCTAAGATAATCCCCATCCCCAGCAATTTGATGTCTGTAGCTAGCACAGTAGCAGACTGGGGTTATTCTAAGGAGTGTTTTGTTTACCCAGATATGTCCCAAGAAATGAAAGAGAAGGAAGAAAAAGCAACTAGAATGAAGTAACTCTCAAGGGACTGATTGCACAAAAAAAGTGTGTCAAAATTTCTAAGTAAAACAGTTATTACACTATTCCAAGTTTAATAAATCTGCCTAATGTACTGAATAATTCCACTTTTTTACAAAACACTATCAAAGAAGCAATAAGAGAATAGATGTTTTTAAAATGAAAAAAAAAATTTTTCCAACATCGCTGGAGGTCATGTCACGTGGCTTCAAGCCAGTGACCATTTTGGATGAAAGTATTCAGACAATTCTGTATCCACAGTCATTCTGAGGAGACGATATTTGCAAACAAAATTTTAAATGCAAGTTCTGTAGTACCTTCAACAAAATCATGTAGGGAACTTGTAAAAAAGCAAATTTCTGGGCCTTTTTCCCAAATTTAGTCAAGTTTATCTCTATGCACTCTCAAAATCTCCCTGGTGATTGGTAGTGTGAGAACCTAAGGAGTTTCTTGCATGTTTGAACTCTGGGTCAGGAAGATCCCCTGGAGAAGGAAATGGCTACCCACTCCAGTATTCTTGCCTGTAAAATCCCATGGACAGAGGAGCCTGCCTGGAGGGCTACAGTCCATAGGTTCTCAAAGAGTCAGACAGGTCTAAAGCAACTTCGCGCACACACACTCATGTCATGATTACTGTGCACACACACAGAGATAGATAGATATAGAGATTTGTTATAAATATAGATAATGATAATTTTCAGATTGCAAGCTTTCTGGAGGGGGATGTCACTTCTGTCTTACCACCTGTTCCCAACAACTAGCAAAATGCCTGGCACTTGGCCGGGAATCATTGAGCATCTTGAAGTGAATAATAATGTATAAAGAATGCTGTTATATGTTCCAACTGGTCTGACAGGGAGATTGCATTGCCCTGGAATCAGCACAGAGCAACACCTAGGAAGCCCACCCTCCCGCACCCTCCTGCGTGGACTCTGTAGGTGACTGGCCACAAACGTGCTCTAGCTCCTTGATGGCCGGAGCATCGTAGACTGTCCCAAGGGTCGTCCAGCCAGGATCATCACTTCACTGAGGGTTCCTTTTAGGTGTCTGATAAGAGCCTGATAAGAGCACAGTGAACCTCAGGTCTTCATTTGTTTTTGAACCAGATCAGATTGCCACGGGGTCAGTCCCCTGGACTTGGGCCTGACTGGCCAGGACAGTGACCACTCAGGCAGTTCCTCTCTGCAGGGAGCCAGGCTCCAGACTGTGCCTGTATGACTCAGAACAAAGGAGACTCAGCCATGGACAACTAAGCGTCCTCCCCAAGATCTACAATTAAAGACACAGAACCTACACTGTGATCCTGGCTAGAACATGTTTCCAGGGCAACAGTACACTTAAGTTGACTTTTCAAAAATCAGCAATACTTCTCACCATAACCATCAGCTCGTGGGCCTTCTCAGTGAACCACTGTGTGGTCTCACCCCTCCACTCCAGGTCCCCTGAGCATTGCGGACGCAGCCAGTGCCTTCAGAGTCTCTCTGGTGGAATTCACGGCCCAAACACTGTGGCCCTCGGGTAACCTCAGTCTACTGTATGCTTCTGCAGGACTATGAGCTAAGAAAGATTTGTACATTTTTTAATGGCTGAAAATCAAAAGAAGAATAGTGCTTCTTTTTTTAAAATTTATTGAGGTATGACTGACATATAACATTGTAATAGTTAGCGGTGCACAATGTAATGATTCCATGTTTGTGTATATTGTGAAATGATGACCACAATAAGTCCAGCTAACATCCATCACCAAGCAGGGTGACAAAAATTATTTTTCTTGTGATGAGAACTTTTAAGATGTACTCTCTTAGCTGCTTTCAAATATACAATACATATTTATACAATCCTCCTACGGTGCATTCCATGCCCAGGAAGTATTTATTTATAGATGGAAGTTTGATGTTTGTGCCTTTGACTCCCCCCTCATTTTGCCTGCCCCTTCTCCCCACCTTTTCATACTGTCCATGGGGTTCTCCAGGCAAGAATACTGGAGTGGGTCACCATAGCATCACCAACTCAATGGACATGAATTTGAGCAAACTCAGGGAGATAGTGGAGGACAGAAGGGCCTGATGCAGTGCAGTTCATGGGGTCGCAAAGAGTCAGACACAACTGAGGGACTGAACAACAAGCAGCAACACTCCTACCTCTGACAACCATCAATCTGTTCTCTGTATCTATGAGTTTGCTTTTCTTTTTTTAGATTCCATATAAAAGTGATATCATAAGATATTTGTCTTTATCTGACTTATTTCACTTAACATAATGCCCTCAAGGTCCATTCATGTTGCTGAAAATGGCAAGATTTCATTCTTTTTTATGGCTGAATAATATTCCATTATGTGTGTGTGTGTGTGTGTGTGTGTGTGTGTGTGTGTGTGTGTGTGTGTGTGTGTACACAGACAAAGAGTCGGACGTGACTGAGCGGCTGAACTGATATACATACATACATACATAATGTATGTACACACACACATACATAATGTGTGTGAAAACGCTCATCCATGTCCAGCTCTTTGTGACCCCACGGACTGTAGCCTGCCAGGTTCCTCTATCCATGGGATTCTCCAGACAAGAATACTGGAGTGGGTCGCCATTCCCTTCTCCAGTGGATCTTTCCAACCCAGGGATTGAGCCCAGGTCTCCTGCATTGCAGAGAGATTCTTTACTATCTGAAACAACAGGGAATATATATATAAAGTTTTCTTCATCAGTCATCTGTTGATGGACACTAAGTTTAAGTTTCCATGTCTTGGCTATTATAAATAATGTTACAATGAACATGAGGATGCAGATACCTTTCCAATTAATGCTTTCATTTTCTTTGTATAAATACCAAGCAGTAAAATTGATAGGTCATGTGGTAGTTCTATTTTTAATTTTTTGAGAAACCTCCATGCCATTTCCATGGTGGCTGCATCAATTTCCATCTCCACTAACTGTTTATGAGGGTTCCCTTTTCTCCACATCCTTGCTAACATGTCTTATTTGTTGTCTTTTTGATGATTACTGTTCTGACAGGTGTGAGTTGATAACCTCCAGGTTTTGATTCTCAGCCACTCATTTTTTTTTTCTGTCAAAAGAGGAACAAGAAGTGACCTACAATTATTTTTCCTTCTTTCTCCATTCAAATACTCAAATACTTCTTTTTAAGCATATGGTCTAGTCAGTCCCTTAATTTTCATATGAAAATATCAATTTTGTCTGACATTTTGATTCACATAATAATAAACAGAGTTCTTATTTGCAAAAGAGAATTTGGGCTTACTGATTATTGCCAGATCAAACCATCGTAATTCTGTTGGTTGGTATTAAAAGGCACTGGGAATTCCAGAAGGATATGGAGTAGTTTTAATCCTCTAGAGATTATAAATCATACTCTGGTTGGAGACTATCAGAAAGCTATACACTTGAGCAATATCATTTAAACCTGCTCTTTCTTTACTAAATTACCCTTGATATTATTTTTTGCCTACACTGATGCATGAAAAATAGCATGCAGTTCACTGACGGGTGAATGGAAAATAACATGTAGTATATTAATACACCAAAATACCATTTGCACAGCAGTGCAAATGAGCACACTACAAAACACTCAGCAGCATGGATAATTATCAAAAACATGGTATTGTACAGAGGAACCAAGGAGCAGAACACAAATACACCAATTCCATTTAGATTCAGAAACTCCCAAAAATAAATAATATGTTCTTTATGGATGAGTGTGAAAGAAAAGTATAAATCAAATCTGGCAAGCAATAAGTACAAAATTTTAGCAAGTTTAATAGTGTGCTGTCAGAGAAGGGTAAGAAGGTCTCAGAATTATTGGTAATGTTGTCATTTAATGTATAGAGAGATTCTTTATTAGTATCTTCTTGCCTTTCATGTTTCATGTCTGTAGGCACATGTATAAAACTTGTATATATGTAATGTTTTATAACAAACAAGAGTACCAAGGTGGCCCCCAAAAATCTGCTCCTGTATGGACACATATGGGGGTGTGCTGTGTACTCAGTCACTCAGTCGTGTCTGACTCTTGTGACCCCATGGACTGTAGCCCACCAGGCTCCTCTGTCCCTGGGATTTTCCAGGCATGAATACTGGAGTAGGTTGCCATTTCCTACTCCAGGAAATCTTCCCGACCCAAGGATCAAACCTGCATTTCTTGTGTCTCCTGCATTGGCAGGAGGGTTCTTTACCACTGAGCCACCTGGGAAGCTGTAGGGGTGTGGTGGGGACCACACTTTCAGGAGGCCCGTTGGAAATGCTCCTCACAGCTCTTAGAACCAGGAAAAGTTAGTGATTTGACTGAGCAACTGGTTTGTTTTAATCTTTTGAACCCCTGTAATGAAGCTAATTGCTTCTTTGTTCTAATCAAAGGGAAGTTCAGAATCCAATTTACAGTCCATCACGATGAGCTGAGCAGGGTCAGGCTCCGAGTGTGTGATGCTGACCTAACTCCCCTGGGCCGTCTGCCTTCTCCTTCACTATCTCAGCAACCCCCATGAATCTGACACCCAGGGATATACCATCTTCTGGAAAACAACCTCAGTGGTCTCCTCTTCTCCACTGTTCTTCCCCTCCCCCTCCTCATACCCCTCTTCTTCAAGGCTGAATTGTCTCAGGCTCTTTAGAAGCTCTGGGATAGTTGTCAGATGGGTCGGGGGAGGGGTGCCAGCAGATTCTGCTGTTCAAGGTAGGTGTGGCTTTGGCTGAGCTTAACTCAGATGAGATTCAGTTCAGTTCAGTTCAGCAGATGAGATTAGCAATAAGCTTTCAGAGTCTCTGACTCCCACTCAATTGCTTTGTTGCTGGCGTTTCCATTTTTGCTGCATCTTTCTCAAGTATAAGTTTAGTTATGCCATCTCTTTGTTTATAATCTTGCAGAGTCCCCATCCCTACCCCTACCCCCATCCCATCTCCTCTGAGACTCAGCCTGGCCTGGACACTTTTTCTTCCTCCTGGCCTCAGGGTTGAGCACTGCCAATAAAGCACAGATCCAACTACGTGGATGCTGCCCCACCGCCCTGACCACCCGGACTGCTCCCAGGTCTCCCCTGGAGGCTCCATCCGGGGGCCTCCTCACCCCAGAAGAAGATGTGACTCTCAGCACTGCCCACCCTCAGGTCTGCTAAGTGCCCCTTTTCTAGCCTCGTCACCAGGTAGTGTTAACACTTAGTTTCCATTTCAACTCCCCTGGATGAATCTCACTCTGTTTTTATTTCAAATAGCCAGGCCATTTTAAGCACACACATCCACACTGAAGGAAGAAATGCAGTACCATGTCCAGATCTGCAACATTTTAATTTTCAGTCCATTAGGGTAAATACTGCCAAAATTGCAATAATGCAGTTACTAGAAGCTGACTGTCCTCTTATTACACTAATGTCACCATTACTTTCCATCTAATGGATATCAGCTGGCCTCTCACTCCTCTGAGCGACCTCACAGTCAGTGTGGGCATTTGTGATGCGTTGTATTCTGAAGGAGTAATTTTCAATACAGGGTAAGAGGCAAGACTGGCTCTGCTCAAGGAGTACAGAAGGATCATTCTAGAAGACAGATGGTCCCACAGTTGAGCCCTGAGATCCATTTGCCCAGCCTGAGCAGAGAGGGTGGGTGACTTGGGGACTCCTGAAAAGACCTGTGCATTAGAGGCCCACTGAAAATTCCTGCCGAGCTGCAGAGGTGGAAGAAATGTCAAGAAACTGCTAGTAAACGAATAAGGGTGCTTGGAGCCACTCACACATGTTAGAAAGATACCATCAGCCACAAAATCTTTCACCATTAAAAACAGAACAGATATGTTACATAAGATTTGTTCAAGTGATGTGATTTAGATTTAAATTTTAAGCCATCCTGGATAATTTTGACACAGTGAGTTGTCTTACTATTACTATCACTATTATTGTTAGGGAGATGTACAGCCAACACAAATACAAATACAAACGCATACCAGGCGCTGTTCAAATTGTTTTAAACATATTCACTCACTTTATCCTTGCAAGAAGCCTCTGAGATAGGTACCACATCCTGGATAAATACACTGAGACTCAGAGAGACTAAGCAAAGACTGCTGAGGCAGGACTCAGAAACAAACTTCTGGGCTTAAGAGTCTGTCCCTTCTCTATGGAAGGGTGGCTCTCAAGAAAGCAAGGAGTAGAAATAGTTGGATTGGCAGCTTCCTCCTATATTTAATTCCAGGCTGCTAAAGCGAGATTGATGACCTGTCAATCATCTGGTCAATCTGGTTTGATTTGTGCATGTGCATCTACACAGGCCTTATTTTGTTGGGAGAGAAAAAAAATACCAAATTATTTACACTGAACATTAAAAAATATAAAATAACAAGTGACTTAAAGCAGCCCTTTTATATCATTAGAATTGAACTAAAATTTCTGCATGTTTTGGAAAAATGATCTTAGCTATGGACAGCCAGCCAGATTCTGTTCCAGGGATAGACAAACCTCCATAAACATGTATGTAGGAAAACATTCGAACCAGGGTTTAATTTCCATGGAAGCGTAAAGACTGTGGAATGGCTACATCATGAAGGCCTTGACTTGGTCCTGGTAACACTGAGCAGTTCACTGAGAAAGGCATTCTACAATCTATAAACTGTTATTCCAGTTGTAATTAACAAACTATTGCTTCCAACTGTAAGAGTGTAGGACAATTTGACAATCTGAGTGGCTCCAATTTTCAATTTCATATATCTGTATCAAATCCATAGAATTTAGAAATATTATTTTTCAAGAAGTTGAGATTGAAAACATTCCTACATAGACACAATGACACAACAAAAACAATAAACATACGAGGTAATCTCAATGCTAATCTATTCCTAGATATGAATGCTTTAAAATCAAATATAACTATGGATACAAATAGATCAGTATAAATGCTGATGACTTAGAATACAGGTATGAGTTTTCTTTTACTTTCTTTTTGGTCTTTTTTCTTCCATTTAAGTTTTTTTTACTTTTTTTTTTGAATTGTAGTTGATGTACAGTATTATATAAATTATAGGTGTACAATATAGTGATACACAGTTTTTAAAGGGTATACTCCATTTGCAGTTATTATAAAGTATCGTCTAGATTCCCTGTACTACACAATTTATGTGTGTGCTGTGTGTGTGTTAACTTGTAGCTAATTTTATGCATAATGGTTTGCATGCCTTAATCCCCTGCGCCTATATTGACATGAGTTTTCTAGAGGGTATTGGGTATAGTGGAAAAAACAAACACCATGCTATAGTCCATGTAAATGCATAAGAAAAAGTTAATGCCATATTATAACCTGCATCCATTGATGAGCTTGTTGCTGATGTAGATGTAAAAATCTGTAAGTCACACACTCTTTAAGAACCTAGTGGGATTGCCAAATATGCTAAACTCATTAAGATACTTAAGAAGTATCAGTAACTCCTACATCAGTAATTTGCCCCAGGGGCTGCCCAGCCACTTCATGTTTTAACCAACTTTGCAGTGCTTTTAAAAGGTATGAAGCTGTAACAGTAAAACTGAGCCAGACTACAGTAGTTCCGGCAGGCAAATCCTGGGAAGACAGCAGAGATCCTCTGAGTGCATCTTCTGCTAACAGCTCACCTCTGCCCTATCGTCTCCAGCTCCTCTGCTGAGGGCAGCTGTTTGCAAAATCAGCACAGCCAAGGGCCCATAAATCAGCCTGCCTTTGACAAGCAGTTGACTGAGAACTGACTGGCTTCATTGGGATTAAAAATTATGATTTTTAACTGACCAATCTCAAAAAAATGACTTGAAAAATCAGAAAGCAGTTTAGTTTTAAAAAAAGAAAAAAAAACCCACAAGGACCTACCATATAGCACAGGGAACTCTGCTCAATATTCTAGAATAACCTAAATAGGAAAAGAATTTGAAAAAGAACAGATATATGTATGTGTATAAATGAATCACTCTGTTGTACACCTGAAACTAACACAACTTTGTAAATCAACTGTAGTCCAATATAAAATTTAAAAACATTTTAAAACTCCACATATTTTATGTACTGGAGGAAGGATAAGGGAATTTTTGTTTAGACTTGGTTCTTCTCAGACTTTAAAGGATTACAATTGAGTCAAAGGTATTTTCAAATCCCTCAGAGAAAATAACATGAAAAATGACCTAATATTATACAATAGGTAAGTGTATTTAGAGGGCTATTGATATTTATCAATGGACTTAATAAATGTAGGCATTTATTAAGAGATTTAATGAATAACTGAAAACGTCTTAATTATTAATTTGAACAAATTTTCAAATTCAGTTTTACAAATGTATCACATATTAGAATAAATAACAAAGATTCAATTCTCATGTACACATTTTCATACAATAAAACTTTATTAAGTAGATAAAACATTCACAAAAGGAAAGTCCATAGGAAGAGTAATGTCCATATCATGGGCAATTTTCAACCAAAAGTCATATATTTTTAAGACAGGTTTGGCTCATTAAAGTTTCATTCATTGGAATTAAAAAGAAAAACAAAAAACAGTGCATTTAATCCTAAGTAGTGTGATTAATTCAACCAACTAAGTACAGAATTAAAGCAATTTTTACTGTTTTGTCCATGTAATGCTGAAAACTTTTGATTAAATATAACAAATATTTTGTCATTCTATGCCTCAGGTCCTCTTAAACTTTTGGTCTTCATTCTCTTCAAAGATCATCAACTCTGTTTCTCTTCAATAGGTTAAATTTAATCTCATAGCGGGAAGGTTTTTTAAAGATCCGTATGGAAAAGCACTGTGTGTGACAAACACTTTGATGAAAAAAAGATGAATAAACCCAATCACTTCCCTCCAAGAGAGTGCAATCTAGTTTACAGAAATCAAAAGCTCTAACCTATAATAGATTTGATGATTATCCCACTGGGAATCTCATGTTTTTGTTAATCCGTACCTTGAATTCCAAACAAATATTTTTGGACTTGGTCAAGGTAAAAAGGTATGACTCTAGAAAATTCTTTATAGTGACGAGAAGACTAAAGAGCCTGTAGCCGAACCAACACTGTCCTTGGTGTGCAGATACAACAGGAACAAGCTTGGCCCTTCCCCATGGGGCTGAGAGTATAATGGGGGAACAGAACCAGCGTCACAACCCCTCTGCCCCAAACAAAAGAGCTAGAGCTCAGCTTCCCGCTCAGGGTCTCAGGCGAACATTTCACACAGATGGGTCCGGAGCAGCAGAGGAGGCGGTAAGTAGAATTCAAAATTATGTGCCTTCAGCCATTCTCAAAACCTCTCTCCTCTGTGTTCCCACAGCACGAAGTCTGCCTGCCAACCTCAAGTGTTCTTGGTTCACTTCAACAGCTCTCTGAAAACTATCTTCCATCACCAAAGCTGGGGGCTCCATCCAGCCCAGGTCCTCTCCCACCAGGCTAAAGTGGAAGCATGTCCTCTGAGACATTCAACTCTGGACTGAGGATGCTTTAGCACTCAGCTCCTCCCATCAAAGATGATCCACTGATACAAGGACATTTGGAACAGAAGCAGCTAATACTAAGCACCTATGCACCACATGGGTTGTCCCCTTTTGTTTTCACAGTAGCCCTGGCAGGGAGCTGTCCCTACCCTCCTCATTTTAAGTTGGAAACCAGAGTTTGGATGGATTAAATCTTGAACCCTCGATTGCACCACTACTACCCAGCAGAAATACCACCTCCCCCTGGACAGCCTGTCTGCAGACCTCAGGATCTGGGCATTACTCTGAATTAGACGCTGCAGTTAAACCCTGGAAAGGTATGGGACACATGGTAGTGCTTCAGAAAGTTCCCCTGATAGCATCCTCTTTCATACAAGGGGTGGCCTGGTGTGCTTTGGAACCAATCTGAGCCAGAGTTGGGATATTTGAGCACCTCCACCAGCCCCACCTTGGGTCCTGCCCTGGGCAGGCTGCACTCACCCCAGAGAAGGCAGGTGTCTACTCTGCAGGACGTGAGAACACAAGAGGCAGAAATCCCCCCAAGAGCCTTTCCACGGTCCGCTCTCCAGGACCATCCTGTCTGTTGGCACAGGGTGTGAATATCTCCCTGACTGTCCTGCTCATCTCTACTCTTCCATTTATAAGCCTTTATGCTTCTGCCTCAGTAAAGATTCTCCTTCTCTTCCTCAGGGCCAGCCAGCCACTGTCTTCAGAAAAAAAATAATATATATATATTATATATATGCAATATATATACACAATATATATATAATATATATATTTCCATTGATTTCAAATGATGCTTTATACTTTGATAAGCAGCTTAAAAAAACAAATAAATAAAACCCATAAACCAGACCCCAGGCTCTACAATAGCATCTGGTGTCTAGAGAAGAAAGATTCCAGGAGAAGGAATTTTCTACTTTAGTGATGGGTGATAGCTGTGACCTTAAGCTGCATTCTCATCCATGCAGCCACCGGTAAAATAATTTCCATCTCTTTCATTGCATGAGATGTGACTATTTAATCAGGTAAAAGTACTGAACAAGAAGGCACAACACTTGGGTTGTTGTCTTCCTCCTGAAGCCTCTAACCACAGGATGCTAAAGTCTAAGCATCCCATCCTTCATTCATGAAATGGGAGTTAAATACATCAGCATCCTCACAGAGTGATGGTGTGGGAAATGACAAGTTTATGTGGAAGTTAAGCAAATGTAAGCACGATCACCATGCTGTTATAAATAAAGCTTCTTCCTTCCCTTATTTCTGAGGAAATTGGCTGTAGTGTCATTTTACTTTAATTAAAAATTTGTTCCCCAGACTTGTGGTTGCCAAGAAGGGGGAGGGTTGGGGAAGGGATGCAGTGGGAGGTGGGGTTAGCAGATGCAAACTATTATACACAGAATAGATAAACAACAAGGTTTTGTTCTATAGCACAGAGAACAATATTCAATATCCCAGGATAATCCAGGATGGAAAACAATATGCATGTATATGTATAACTGAAACATTTTGCTGTTACAGCAGATATGGTGGGAATTAATAGAAATGAACACAACAGTGTAAATCAACTATACTTCAGTTAAGGAAAAAAATCTGGAAAGAGAGAAAAAAAACATGTTTTAAGGTACCCGTTGCTCTGGCAGTTGCTAGCAAGTCTGCAGTAAGCATTGCTGAACAGAGCTAAGTGTCAGGGTCCTGTGACCTGCAAGACTTTTCAGACACACACAAAAACACTGAGGCTGCTCTGATCAGTTTCTCCCAAAGCACAGGTTTCATTCAGGTGCAATTGGTGATAAGGGCAAACAGGAGCTTTAATTTTTTCATCATCAGAACTCTTTCTGCAGGTACATAAATTCATGGCAGTATCATTAGGCCCCAATAAGAGAAAATCGCACTTCCTGATGTGGAAGGGTGCAGACCTCAGTCACAAGACTGATAGGATGCTAGTGTCCCTCTTACTTCACGAACTCAAAGAAATCACTCTTGTAGCCAAAGTACTTCTCCATATAAAAGCCATGCACTGAAGGCATTTAGTAATGCAACGCTCAGTGCTATTCAGAAAAGGTTGAGGCTTCATTGAAAAATAAGGAATTCGCTCCTTCTGCTTCCCAAGTCTGATACCTTAACCACAGCCTCTGTTTTCCATATGTGTCATGTTACAGCTAAGTCATGTTGGTGTGGACATAACGGAAGTATAATTGAATTAACTTCCCAAAAGAAACCTGATCTCAAGCAGAATGATCACTTTTGCAGTACAATATAGAGCTTATCTTTCCAAATAAATGGGGAAAAAATAAAGCTGTACATTTTTTCCGTTAATGTTGCTTTGCCCCACTGCCCCTGCCCCCCGCCCACACACACACACACACCATCATCTCCTGTCACCAAAGTCCAGGAATAGCATTAAAATCAGCTCAAATTCTAGGTACAGAACACTATAAATAGCCTATCTTCAAACCCTTGTTTAGAATGCAAATAAAACCTCTATGGATACAATTTTAAATAGAAATTGCTTATACATTTTGTATGCGTCTTACGGAAAAAGCTTTCCTTTTATGAGGAAAGTTATTTCTATTGCACACGTTTTGAACACACCTCAGTCTTTTAGAAAACAAATTAAAATCTAGTCTTCCCAGTGAAAACATTGATGACCTGATTTGCACATTCTGCCATCTTCATGTTTCACTCACAAACTGTCATCAGTGTCTTTTTGCCATCAGAATCTTTTGTGCTCCAGCCACAGGACAGAATTTCTAATGAACGTGCTGTTTACTTTCCGAATGTGTTGGGACCTGTGTGCTGGAATCCTCTGTTAGTTGGCTTAGATGTTTATTTGAATCAATGAAAGAAAACCAAATAATTGGCATATTAGCGTTTTTCAGAATAGCTGAAATTAAAATCCTGATCTGGATGTTGGTGATTAAGCAATACTGTTTGGACAGCCTGTCTGAATGCCTTCATACTGTTGGTTTAAAAAACAAACCAACAAACAAACAATTTGCTTCATTTGTCACATAAGATTCAGCATTTTCTGAAGCCCTGTTCTGCCCTCAGTCAGTCAGTTCAGTCGCTCAGTTGTGTCCAACTCTTTGCGACCCCAAGGACTGCAGCACACCAGGCTTCTCTGCCCGTCACCAACTACTCGCTATATTGGACGGTTGCTGTGTTTTAGGCACTGTGCGAGACTATTCCATGTGTGGTCTGTAAGTCTGGATTATACACACGTTTTAATTAAAGGAAACGGGCTTAGAGAACTTACGTGTCACACAAGATCTACCCCTTTAAAGACCTACATAAATTTACCCTTGGACTTTATATAGAAACTAAAGAAATCAAAACAGCCTTTTATGCTAGGTTGTGCAAACAGAAACTCTTGTCTTGTTTCCTGACAACAGTGCTCAGAGTTGGATGGTGTCTCTGAAGGGCTTATGGGGCTAATACTGAAGTCCTTCTGTTTTTTCTCATTTCAGTTTCCATTCTGATTACGATTTAAAAGGAACTGAACACTAGTACAGAAAAAAGTGTATGTCATTAAATATAAGGCCAAAGGACTCTGCAGTAATAAAAGAAATGGACGAGGGTGTGGGAAGCATCCTGACGTTGGAGCACTGACAGCAGTGTCTGCCTTAAAGCACTTTGTTGAGGCATAAAGTGCATCCTTTCCAGCTGTGCCTGGTAACTGTTTTCGAAGTCATTTCAGAACAGGTTTTGTGAATGTTCACGAACTCATTCTTCAGTCAAAGTGGTGGATCTTTATGCCATGGGAAGATCTGTGCCCATGGGCCCTGAGTGGGACCAGCTTTCACATATTTGTGCTAAAACACAGGGTGGGGCAGATACCCCGGAGGGTCAGAGAGCTTTGTGGCCAGTATACGGAGTGTGTGTGTGTGTGTGTGTGTGTATTGTGTGTGTGTATGTGTTTGCTGGGAACACACCAGTACTCAGGCAGCAAACTGCATAACCTTGTTCCAGCCTGTACCTCATCCCCTGCCCTGTGTGCTTACACACACATACACACACTCACATGCACACACAGATACAAATACATATACATATGGGCACACGTAGACACACACACATAGACAAATGCACATGGGTAGAGATGTACACAGAGATACATACACACAAATGCGCACATAGATGCATATATACTCTTACACAGACACACACACACACACAGATATATGCACATGAACTCACATACAGATGCAAATACACACAGAGATAAACATATCTATGGGCACACGCATGCACACAGCCACACGTATATACACATATACACATGCACACACAGACACACGGATTGTTTTCTGGGTCTAGGTGGGGGCAGAGGAAGTAGCCTCTCCTTCTTCCATCTCCCCTTTCCACACTCCAGCCAAGGCTCACCCAGGCCCCACCCCAGGCGGGAAGACCACTGGCCAGGGTTTGGACGAGGCCCCCGGGCCAGCGTGTTGGACCAACAGCAAGGCAACCCTGGGCAGGCATGAGGAACCAGGCTCAGGCATCAGATAAAGATACTTGCGAGCCCGGCCCCCAGGTCTCCTCTGGCCCAGACTCCTGGAAACCTGCCTGGATTCTACAGGAATCCGTCTGGAGCCACAGAGCCAAGGCTGGTCAGTTAGGAGGCTGTGACCTGACACGGGAGAGGCCACATCCCCAAGGCCCCCTCCCCCAGGGGCACACGCAGCCCCTCCTTTGCAAGAGGGAGGACTGTAGCTTCTGCCCACATCACTTCCCAGGGCAGCGCCCCGCACCCCCTGCAAAGTGTCCAGTGAGCCCAGCTTCTCCAGCTCAGCCACTGGCCGGCCTCTCCTATGACACTGTCCCATCCACCAAGGCAGATGGAGGGACGGAGTCTGTGTGTGTGTGTGTGTGTGCACGCGCGCTTGCACATGCACTGGGGCAGCGAAGGGTGGAATGAGAGGGTGCTCCTTCTGCGGCCACCTCAAGAGAACATTCTGGAAACGCCCCTTTGTCCTCTTCCTCATTATTGTCCTCAAAATCGCAGCCAGTTCCAAGCATTCTTTCCCTTATTTTTCAGGATCCTGTTGGAGCAGAACCTGTCCTAGGGGGGCCTGGGGGGCTTTCCTGATTTTCCATAAGATCTGTGATAGCAGGGGCTCCAGGGCAGGCTGGGGCTCCAGGGCAGGCTGACCCTTGCCGATGGTTTGGGACCTCAGCACCCTGTGAAAACCTATTGACAAGACCATTTACACAAATCTACGTACTTCAGATGTCACCAACTCAGTGTAACTTTCCTATCATTAAATTATTCTGTTCTCAGCTTTTAAGTGTTTTAGGGGCCCCCCCACCCCCCATCAAGTGAGCTCTTCTCTTTGTAAGACCAGGGAGTTGGGACGGTTTCTTCAGCTCCTTCTGGAAGGCTGTTTCAATTTGCAGGTTTTCTCCAATATCTACTTGGTTTTATTCACTTTCTTTAAGGTAAACTGAGTTGTCCTGATGTAGCCTGAAGTTAGAAGTCTGCTGATGTTCCAGTGCTCAGGCTAAATTCCAAGGTTTCTCATCATCTCATACCACACAATCTGCAACCTTATCTCTCCTCCAAGTAACCAGTTTCTTATTTTCAGAGCAGAGGCTTCCCCATTACCTCTGCTGGTGCATTCTGCCCCTGGGGCTCTGGACACACCATTCAAGCTTCTGCTGACCCTTAACTGTTGACCCAAAATACAGGTGTACTCACAGACTTCCCTCTCCAGTTATTTTTTTAAATGCTTTTTAGCTTTTGCATAGTAAAGGAAACCATAAAAAAAGACAAAAAGTCAACCTTCGGAAAGGGAAAAAAATATTTGCAAATGAAGCAGCTGACAAGGGATTAATCTCCAAAATATTCAAACAGCTCATGCAGCTCAATATCAAAAAAAAAAAAGACACAAATAACCCAATCAAAACCTGGCCGGAAACCTCAATAGGCTTTTCATACAGATGGCCGAGAGGCACACAGAAAGATGCTCAGTATCACTAATTATTAGGGAAATGCAAATCAAAAGTACAATGAGATAACACCTCACACCAGTCAGAAAGGCCATCATTAAAAAATATACAAAAAATAAATGTTGGAGGGGGCTTGGAGCAAAGGGGACCCTCCTACACTGTTAGTGGAAAAGCAAATTGATGCAGCCACTATGGAGAACAATATGGAGTTTCCTTAAAAAAATCCAGTTGTTGTTTTTTTTACTGCTTGGGGTTCCGATACCAACATGGCAATATTTCCAGCTGGAAACAACACAGGAAAATGCATTGTGTCTATATGACTTGTAGCAAACCCATATATCTATGTTGCTGGTATATGTCTTTCACTTAATATTTTTTCTAAACTAAAACTTTTTTCCTTAAGGAAAACTCAGCCTCCACATCTACCAGACAACTGTTATCCAAGGAAAGGCTCAACTTGGACCTAAACAACAAAAAGTCAAACAAAAATGATCACATTTTTAGCCAAAATCTCTTCTGAGAGATTGAGTTATCAAGTGAAAATAGACTTGTGAGGAGGTCATGAGAACCACAGAGTGGTATTTCACTCATTCTGGAGACTTCCTCACCTTAGCTGAACAGTAAAGTTGTTTTGATGATGGTGTTCAGAATTGTTGTAAAACTGATTGAAAAAAATCTAAACATACTAGATGACTACTCTGGATATTGTTCTTATATAGAATATCTAAGCATCTGAAATTGTTACTTGGATCCCAGAAACACTACAGATTCATAGTCATTGAGATCCACCATATGAGAAAATCATACTAAGTATATATTTCATTTTTTAAGCATGCATTTCAAATGTTTCATTCTTAATATACCAAAGTGAAAAGGAAATTGCCTTTTCTTCTGATACTGCATAGAAACAAGTAGAATATACACTTTAAAAGTATTTGTTCCCTATGCCACTCAGAGAAGAGAGAATTAGCATACGGACTATCTCTAACCCTCAAATCTGCACTTCACTAGCCAAGTGGCTCCCCAAGGAAGTTACTACATTTCATCAAGTTCTGAGTCTTCTTCTGTTTTATGGAGACATTGACATCTCTTCAAAGTCCACACTGGGCTTGGGAATGTCAGTGAGATAAAGTGCTTGAAAGCACCCTGATCATTGTATTTTAACATTTCACGTTCATTCCCACAAACCTTAATGCCATACCTAGAACAAGGGAATCTATATGGACAAGAACTACAGGCTTTTCCTTTCCTTTCCGAATATAAGTTAGTATCAGTGGAAATCAGATGGGTTACAGACAAAAGGTAATTCTCAGTATCTGTTAAGACTCTCCATTGTCTCCTACTTTCTCCCGGCAGCATCTTATCCCCGGTCTACATTGTTTTTCATCCAGATTTTCTTTCTCTTTGAAGATCACGGGGCGTAGCTGGGGCTGGTCTTAGGCATGTTTGCCAAGTATCTAATCAGTGTGGCTGATAGCACTTACTCATCTTGTTGATAAACAACAGGGAAGAATAGCTGAATTTCCCAGAAACCAAAATGAAAATGCTCAGCTTTCTTCCTCCTTAAACAAAAGAGCTAGCCAAAGAAAGTGTCCTTAAGGAGAGAAGTCACATCATGTCTCATGTGCTTCCTACAACACAACATTATACTTTTTTTTCTTTAATTTTTACAATATTATGTTGTTTTTTGCCATACAACAATGCAAATAAGTCATTTGTCATTGTTGTTCAGTCTCTCTGCTGCTGCTGCTGCTGCTAAGTCGCTTCAGTCGTGTCCAACTCTGTGTGACCCCATAGACAGCAGCCCACGAGGCTCCCCTGTCCCTGGGATTCTCCAGGCAAGAACACTGGAGTGGGTTACCATTTCCTTCTCCAATGCACGAAAGTGAAAATTGAAAGTGAAGTCGTTAAGTCATGTCCAACTCTCAGCGACCCCGTGGACTGCAGCCTACCAGGCTCCTCCATCTGTGGGATTTTCCAGGCAAGAGTACTGGAGTGGGTTGCCATTTCCTTCTCCGGTTCAGTCTCTCAGTCGTGTCCAAATCTTTGTGACCCCATGCACTGCAGCACGCCAGGCTTCCCTGTCCTTCACCATATCCCAGAGCTTGCTCAAACTCATGTCCATTGAGTTGGCGATGCCATCCAACCATCTCGTCCTCTGTCATCCCCTTCTCCTCCTGCCTTCAATCTTTCCCAGCACTAGGGTCTTAATCAGCCATAAATGATATATGTATGAAAGTGAAAGCGTTAGTCGCACAGTCGTGTTCAACTCTTTGCGACCCATGGACTGTAGCCCATCAGGATCCTCTGTCCATGGGATTCTCTAGACAAGAATACTGGAGAGGGCAGCCATTTCCTTCTCCAAGGGACCTTCCCGACCCAGGGATTAAACCCAAGTCTCTGGCATTGCAGGTAGATTCTTTACTACCTGAGCCACCAGGGAAGCCCAATATATATATGTATAATCAGCCATAATTGTACTTATAACCCCTCCTTCTTGTGCCCCACTCCGTTCCCCAATCCCACCCCTCTGGGTCATCACAGAGTGCCAGACTGGTGTTACGCAGCCACCTCTTAGCAGGTGTCCACTTCACACATGATTTATACAGAATGAAGTAAGTCAGAAAGAGAAGAACAAATATCGTATATTAACGCATATAAATGGAATCTAAAAGGCTGTATTGATGAATCTATGTGCAGGGAAGGAATAGAGACTAGGATGTAGGGAATGGACTTGTGGACACAGTGGGAGAGGGACAGAGTGGGACAAACGGAGAAAGTAGTAGCAATAATGCCATTCCTGACTGAAATATGATTCTTTACCATGCTTCAGTCTTAATGATGCCACGATTAAGGGCCTTGTAGAATTTAATTCACACTAAATACTGTGTTTAACTCATCGAATGTAGATCAGGGAACAGAGCTGCTATTTGAGAGAGAAAATGAAATGAACAAGGAATTCAGTTAGCTTCACGTTTTCCAATAACTTCTGATGATTTCAGAAAAAAAAGAGGGTTTTTTTGTTGTTGTTGTTGGGGGTGGAAAAGACTCATGTATTTTCATTTAATTTAAGCAGCTGACATCTCTACCATCTCTGACTGCACCATCATAGAAAAAGAGAGGCCACCTTCTTAAGCTGACATCTGGATGACATACATGGATTCTTTGGAAAAGGTGCCATCCTTAGATACTTTTAGTAGAATTCTTGAAATAAATGCATTTTTTCTGTGAAGTGCAATAGATGCTAAAGATACCACAAAATTGCAGAATTGCCATCTTTCTAAATAGTCTAAGGTGATATCCTGCTTTAGAATAAAAAGTGCTGCAGTAAATTATCTGCACGTGAGTGTGAAATCATTGGTCCTATGACTAAAGCTTGTCTGTGTGGGTACATCCTGACTCTGTGTCTTCCTTCCAAAAGGAAGTTGATTTACAAAAACATCATGTCAGCATCCACATGTTACACTATCTGAACATGTTCTTGGAGAATGTCCAAAGATTAGTCATGAGAAAAACATCTTTATCTTATTTACTGAAAGCTTATTGTAAAATTTTTGTTTATCAAAGTTCCCATTGTGGCATTTATATATATATGTATATATATAGCAACATATATGAGGGCTTCCCTGGTGGCTCAGCTAGTAAAGAATCCGCCTGCAATGAGGGAGACCTGGGTTTGATCCTTGGGTCGGGAAGATCCCCTGGAGAAAGGAATGCAACCCACTCCAGTATTCTTGTCTGGAGAATTCCATGGACAAGAGGAGCTTAGCAGGCTATAGTTCATGGAGTCACAAAGAGCTGGACATGACTGAGCAAATTTCACTTTCACTTTCATAATAACATATATATTACATACACATAACATATATAATACACACAACTAGATCACCATGCTATACTCCTGAAACACTATAAATCAATTATACTTCAACTTTAAAATAGAAGTATTAGTAATGACCCCCACAGCCTTCCTGATCAGCCTTAGGGCAGTGGTTTGACAAGCAGAATATGAACTGAACCTGCGGTGTCTACCTTCTAATGTACAGCTTTCTCTCACCTTGTATCACACCTTCATACAATGAACCTTCTCAAGACAACCAACCCTGCACAGTCTCTGCTACTTTCTACAAACTGAGTTGCAGGATAGGAAGTAAATATTTTTAAGCACTCCTAATGAGCTGTAGCGTATATTTCCCCTAAGGATATGAAAGCTTGAAGAGGGACATTGGCTCTACTTGTGAAGAAGTTCATAAGCAAGTGCAGAAGACAAGGAAGAGGACACACTTCAGCCATGCTCCTGCATAGGAGTACAACTGATATGGTCACGAGTGTAACTTCCACGAGAAGGATGGCTATTTCCCCAGCCAACGGTAGTGTCCCTTGAGCCGTGTTCTTTTACTGAGCAGTGGAATCTGTTACCTTGCTATGTGTTTACAGATGGGTCCACCGATTTCCATGGGGAGCAGTCACTGTTGATGTCCTGAACCTTTGAGGCCACAGACAAATGGGGACAGTAAATGGTGAAGTCCCCTGTGTGCAAGTCCAGGTTTCTGTTGGGTTCATCTGGACTCATTCCTGCACTGAGATAGGGAGGAGTCTCCAGGATGGAAAATGATGTCACATGGCCTCAGCCTGCTTGTCTACCTTCCTCTTAGGAAGCTTGGCTTGGGGGTGGGGCTGTGCTTAATACAAACACAGATGAACACTTCTCCTGGGTCAGAAGCCTGCCCCAAATGCATTTTCCCCTGGGCTTACTTTAGCTCTGTTGTTTTTCTCACAAGCTTCCTGGAAAACAAGATTCTCCAGACGCAGCCACAAGCATGCGCTTCTTAGCAAGAAGTATCAAGTGAAGCGTTCTGGGCTGGTGAAGTTCAGACTCCCAGCTCCTTCCTTCCTTGGTGTTGGAGACGGACAGAGAGCAGGCAACCAACTGCCTCCTCCTTCAAAATTCAAGTCTAGAACTGGACAAATAAGTGAGCCTCAGGGCCAGAACAGCCTTAAATGGATGTATCAGAAGACATGTAGGGCTGGCAGGTCCCACTTCCAAGGTTATATCCCCACAGAAAACGTGGGTAGGGCACCATTAGAACCTTATCCATAGCTAGTCTATTTATATGCGCAGTCATAAATATGCTACACAAAATTTAATTGTGATCAGCAAATAATGACCCCCAGTCTGACATGCTTATCACATCAAGATACCATTGTGTTGCTCTTCTTTGAACAAAATGCTTCCATGTTGTGCTGTGTCATGTCTAAGCAGGCTGGTGAGAGCACAAAGGACCCAATGTCAACTTGCTCCCAAAAATGCGTGATTGAAATAGGAATGAGCCTAACATAGATGACAAATGGTGCCTCATGTTTTGAGTTTTCTCCCTTTGTGGGGTGGGGCTAACATCCCTCATCCCCCCACTGACTCTGGTTGGAGGTACGGTAGCTTCAACCACAGCTTATGGTGAACGTGAAGCTACAGCACTCTTGAAGTGTGGTCAGGGAAGGCTGTGCACCCCAATATGGTTCTCTCAGGATGCTTGCACATCCAGCTCTGCAGTCTGGTGTCATGGGGACCACCTGCTGGTGCTCCAGGTGGTACCTTGGCCAAGCTGATAGCCAACAGCACCAAGCCACCCCAACCTCCAGCCCAGGCAGCCTTCGGGGGACAGCAGCTCTGGACAAGGTCCAGCTGCAATGGCATGAGGGGTCCCATGTGAGAACTGCATGCTTGAGCCCATCCCAAGTCCTGGCCTGCAAGGTCACCAGGAAAAGTAGCTAAAGGTGGGAGTAACCTGTCCACAGCAGCAGTTATGCACTATGTACCATCAAATGGATGCCCAAACAGGAGCACAGGAAGGGTGCTCCTTGACCCGAGGTGAGTCCAGAGCCCTGGGGAGGGTGCTGGAGTATCCAGCTCCTAGACGTCTTTTAAAGGATCCTAGGAATAGGGGGTGGGAAGATAAAAGTAAAGGCAGTGGATGAGGTGCTGTTACTAGGAAGTGTCAGCCTGACCCGGATTTAATTCCACAGCCACACGTCAGGGTCAGAGTGATCTGTCATATGGGGGGTGGGGAGCTCTCCTCTCCATCCCAAGGGTGACAGCTGGGGCAGCCCACTTCTGAAGGTGTAATAGCAAATTCAGTCACCTCAGCCTTCTGAGCTAGCTTGCCTGCAGAAGCTCATGACATTCACACAGATGTTCCTGCTTCACCACGTGACCCACACTGCACCCAAGTGAGGAAGCACAGTTTAAAAACCAAATTCATCAGTACTGTAAAATAGTCCCCTTTCCCCCCTCTGTATTTTCGCAGAGCCAGAAGGGGAAACAAAGGAAAGGCTTCTGTTCACTTGTTATACACGAGAAGATGCTCAGGCAGCAAAAGATAAGATGTCATTGTGAAGAAGGTATCAGAGGATCCCCGGGGATGCCTGAAATGCGGACCTAAAGTCATATTCAGAAAGATTGGTGGATTTCACTTCCTCTAGAGTACTGGAGAATGTTCGCGTTCAGAAGCCTGTGATGCTTCTTACGTAGAAAGTGAATATCATGATAGTGTTTTAAGTGCTCTGTGAGTCTAGTTAACGGAACCAAATTAAGCGTGTGGACTCTGCACAACCATGAAGGGCAGGTGGCCCCTGTCTCCATGCGGGAGCAGCAGGCAGTTCCTGATGTGTCCTGGGGGCAGGAAAATGTCAGGGACGAGACACAACATTAGCCTCCCAGACTGGGGAATCAACTCAACTTAGACCTGAATTCTGGCTTTGAAAGTTACCAGCTATGTGATTTGGAGACTGACCAAATTTCATTAGTTAAGCCCTTGGTTTCCCTCACATACAAAGGAACCACACCAGACAAGGTGAGAACATCATTTTGTGCCAACAGAGGATGTCTCTACCCAACCCATGGAAGCTGTGATTTGATGAACACTGTGGTGTGCACCTTCCAATTGCTTAAAACCTGGAGTGGAGACGTGATGGTCAGACGGAGGCAGACCTGCAACACAGGGGATGGATGTGGGAGAACGGATGGGGTGGCCGGCTATGGAAGAAGTCAGGGCCACAAACCAGAAAGGAAACACCTGCCCCATGCAGGACACATGGACACAACCATTCTCCTTAGCCACCTACATAGTATTTTCTGGTGGTTCCATGTGAATTATGAGAGGTAGTGGCAGAGGTAGATATCTTCGGGGGAGTTATTTTGATACATGCTCTAATCCAAGAAGGATGATGAATGGTCACTGAAAGGGAACTCCGCATGGTGGATTATGAGTGTTTTGGGGATCAATGCCATCTCCAAGGAAAATGCTGACCACCAGGAAGCACTCGGTGTGAGTTGGGGGAGGAGAGAGCTTAGTCATAGGCCCAAACCACAGGTAAGCACATCAAAGCTATAGAACAGGTATCCTGGAGAGTCCGTCTTTGGGTTTTGTATCAACCTTGTGCCCATTCTGGAAATGAAGAGCTCAGAAATATTTAGGGCTTAACTAAAAATGGAAAGAAATGCTAGCTATTATACCTGTAAGTTTTAGATTTAGGGAAAAGGTTTCTTTTTTTAAATTAATGTCTAAAATATATTTATCATAAAACACAGCAATATATGTGAGGAATATGAAGTACTATATCCTATGGAGTAGAGTCTCAGCCATGACAGAATTTGGGGGAGGGGTACTTTCTCACGTCCCAACCTGAGTCCCTATGGATTCTGTTTGGCCCTCCTGAAGTGCCCTGCTATCTCGGAGGGGAATTATGGCAGGAATGAGCAGTGTTACTATGGTAATATGGGACGTGCATCAATAAAGGGAACACAAAGCACTGATGGAGAGGAAGATGGTATTTGAATCCTCTGATAGCCATCTGCACAATGGCCCAGTGACCAGCACTTGAGGACTGCAGTGTTTACCAGCACAACCTCCACAGCCTTGCAGGTACTCAGGAGCCCTTTTGGATCTGCAATTTTCACTCATTCAGAAATGCCCAGATCGTGTCTGCTGATGGGTCAGTGTGTTCGATTTTTGTCTTTCCTCTCCAAGTGGAAAAATTGATGAGGTTATACTGTACTCTGTTAATTCTCACAAGCATTGTTAATAAGTGAGCACTGCTTTTGAAAGTATATAATACATACCTACTAAGAAGGTCCGAACTGATCGCCTTGTGACTCAAATTTCAAAACCGCTTATTTCTACATTAAGGAGTAAAACTCCTTACTGCATTACACACGTAATATGCAGCATGGTGACTATGGTTAACAATACTGCAATGTGTGTTTGACAGTTGCTTAGAGAGTAGAGTTTAAGAGCTCTCATCGCATGAAAAAAAATTTTGTAGCTATGGATGGTGACAGATGCTAACTAGACTTAATTGCAGCCATCATTTCACAGTATATACATGTATTGAATTGTAATGTTGCACACATGTAACTAATATATAATAGAGTATATATGCTCATGACATCTCAATTTTTAAGAATTTTAAGCAGGAATAAAAGGAGAAAAACTCCAATTCTCAGAAAAATGTTTAAAGGCCCTGCCTCTTGTAGAATCAAAGAATATGAGGGAAATTTCTCTTTTGTTAACAAGGAGGTTTTTTGTTCTGTAAGTTGTATGTTTTACCCAAGACAGACCTCACCAGCCACTTGACCTGCCACCATCTTGGATGCTCCAAGCAGGAGACGTGGTTTAAGTAGAAGGTGTGTGGGGGCCCCGGGAGAGCATGGTCTTTGGAGGTAGACTGTCCTGGCAGCCACAGTCAACACAACTGGGGAAAGTGTCAGCAGAGAGGGGACTAGTGGAGGACTCTCCAGAGAGAAGAGGTTGGAGAGCCAGGCAGATTCAGACTAGACTAGCCTAAGGCCCTTCTCCTGACTCCAGGTGAAGACAGCAGGTGTGGGCAGAGGACACAGGTTGGAGATTAAAGTCCTCAAAACATCCTCAGGCCTCCTGATGGTATCAGAACTGTAGCCCTGGAGGCATTTCCAGGGGGGCAGGGGGTTGATCTTCTAAGGGAAAGGTTGTTGAGTGAGTTAGGGAAACACTCCCAACTGCTCAAAGTCCACCCCTCTCTCTCCCACCTGGGGTGCCTCCAAACAGATGACCCTGCAATATTTTGACTAGACTGATGGCATGGACAACAGCTGGGTGCTGAATGGCATAGCCCTACAGCACACCTAGATAGTGAAACCCAGCTCTTCCTGAAACGTACCTCCATGGCATCCTCAAGGCAACTTCCCAACTCACAGCCACCTCCTCACCTTCCTAGCCCCAACTCCAGCCCCTACAGGTCCACTGGCTGTCTGGAGGCTGAGCCTGAACACACAAGCCCTGTAGAAGGATTATTTTTATTTTTTAACAGTAAGAATAACAGCAACTCTCTTGCGGAGCCATTCTTCACCCAGTTTAGCATTCTGAGGTTACTCAGATTGGACTGTTCCTTGATGGCTATCCGACATTAAGATTTTCTTACAAAGAGTTTCCAATAAAGAGAGCACCTGCTTGAGGGGCTTCCCTTGGCTACTCTTCCACAGTGGAAATCGATGAGCCCTTCAGGATGACCATTAAACAGCAGGGACCCCTCCTTCAGAACACCAAGTTTGGAACTGCTTCTGAAGTCTAACCAGCTCCAGGCCTGATGGTCAAGGATGTCAGCAGATGAGAGTTTAGATGATTGAATCAATTGACTGCATGCCAGGAAATGCTATATTTTATTTACTTTTATTATTAAAAATTTCTGCTATTGGAGGATGGTTGCTTTACAATGTGGTGTTAGTTTCTGCTGTACAGCAAAATGAGTCAGCTACACACATACATACACCCCTCTTTGTCACCAGAGAGCATTGGCCAGAGTTCCCTGTGACATACAGGAAGTTCTCATTAGTTATGCCATATTCTAGAACTTATTAATCTCAAGGCCGCTCCTAGACCTGTGAGGACGGCAGCATGTGGTCCAACAGAAATGCCGTGGAGAGACACTTAGTGACGAGTACTGATGAACCCCTATTGAAATGAGATCATTTCCGTGCATTCCTTGACATATTTGTATTTACACTGAAGCATCAAAAACACATTATATTCGTAGGAATTTAATTTTACTCTTTGAGCAAAGTAAGTTATGTAACTAGCTAAAAGGAATGCAAAAGCAATTTGCAAACATGAAATTGCTTTAAGGAATAATGTACGATGATGCTATTAAGATTATCATCAAAATTCAATTAAATGTTCACTAGTTTTTAGTTATGAGAAGGAGCACATATACGGAAGTGAAATGCTAGCCAACTGCTAAATAATAATTAGTGGAAGCAACATTTCCTGATTTCACCCTGAAAGTTAGTGAAGCATTTCAAATAAGTTTTATAAAAGCGAGTTTAAAACCTACCTGGAGTCTCATTCAGCATGCCTTGGGAATTTGAACTCCTTTTCATGGATGAAAGTGTAAGCATTTTTCTGTTGTGTGCAAAAAGTTTTCCTTATTTTTTTTTTACTTCCTGTTGAAATGGCTACTTTCACCCATATATGGCTTCAAACACACAAACCATTTCAGAGTGCCTGTCGAAATTATTCACTCTTGTCCTAGAGCTAATTTTGGACTTTCAGTCCTAACAATCTCTTCTGGGAACTTTGTCAGTGAAAACAGCATAGTAAGGCACATGTAAATACCATGTTGCATTCTTGAACACAAACCAAAGTGTTTTTGTATTTGGTTTATTTGTTTCTGGAACATCTGTTTATACGAAGTTGCCCATGACAATTGGAAAACACATTTTCAGCCGTGTGTACAGGAGGACTTTGAAAGCACTTGCAGATTTCAAAGCAAGGCAATATCTTTTCGGTGACGTCAACTCCCACTCCCTTGTACCGGGAACTCACCGTCCTCAGAACTGAAAGTTAGGAGTGTATGCCAAAGGTCTTTCACCTGTGAGTGTTTTTCCTGTAAGCCCAGTTAACCAGACATGCAGAGCTGCCAGATCTGGGAGCGAGATAAGACTCTTCGGTTCGTACAAGCCTCAGCGTGAAGGCTAATTCCTCAGTTGTCCACAGAGCATGGCCAGTTCCACGTAGAGTCCCCACACCTCCTGGCTGGCCCCTGTCCTCCTCAACTGCCTGGGTCTGGCACTCAGAATTAAGCTGAAGATCGACACAAAATACCGTGACCCTTGTGAGCACAGCACGTGCTGTCAAGTATGTGTTACATACCCACAGCCGGAGCTCATTGTGCCAGCCCCTCCACGACTATACAGTCACATGCTGAAGTTCTCAGGGACACACGTATCTATAGGCTGTTTCAGTGAGACTAGAGAGCCTTGGTCCTGGGGGCCCAAGAAGCATGTCATTCAGAAAAGAGAAGAGTAGATGAGGGATTTCATGAATGCACACAGAACACACACACATAGGTGCACACGCATGCACACACTGTAGACTGGTCCTCACAGCCTGTCCCTTCCCCCCTAACTCACATCACTGGGTAAATCTGACTTCCTCAATTTCACATATGAAAATGAAAACGATCTAAGATGTCTCGTTTGCTTTAAAGTGTTTAAAAACAATTCTGCATGGAAGATCGTGTTCTCGTGCTCTCACATTTGTTTTTTTCCTTCTGGAGGTGACATGTCACCACGTAAACTTGAACAAAGATGTGGACGAGCCATCGGCCACGACAGAGCCTGCCCTTTGGGAGCAAGGCCGTGCCAAAATAGATGGCAAAGGAAAACGAAACCCTGAGTGAACAATACAGGCCCCAAAATAGCAGCAGGGTTGACAACCACAGCAGCAGGAACGGCTGCTCATCGCCTGCCAACAGCTCTGACCCTGGCCTCTCGCCCTGGTTCGGGGGGGCACAGGGGACGTGGGGCCCACCAGCAAGCCAGCTGACAGCGCTCTGTTCTGAACCTCAAATCTGAAACACTGTTAACAGACCTGGGGCGGAAACATCCTTCTGAGGAGCTTTCCAAGGAGAACAAATAAGCTGACTTCCCCAGGGCAGCTGGGAGCTGAAAGGAGACAGCCGCTGTCCACAGGACCAGGAGATGCCCTGAGACAGGTCAGAGTGTCCCCAGGCCATAAGTGAGGGAACTGAGACCAAGGCAAGACTGGCATGCAGTCCCACAGCTGGAAGCTCTGACTAGAAACCATGCATCTATGGTGGGCTGGGAGTCAAGGAAAAAGACATCCCTGACCCACATCCTTAACTGAAGATGCTGTGCAAATGAAACCATAGTTGTCAAAGAAATATTCTAGTATCTCATGGGGACACAGGGCGCAGCAAACGCACAGAAGAAGAGCCATCGTACCAGGGATGGGGGACGATGCGCTTCAGGAGGAGGCAGGATGCTTCCAGGAGGGAAGAGAACCCTGAGCAAAGCCAGGGCCTTAGGGGAGAAGGTTCATGGTGGAAATAAGCCAAGGGAGAGGAGGCGGGCTTGCAGCTCTTTACCACGTCCTGGGCTGGGAAGTAGAGTGGTGAGAAGCCACTAAGGAAACCCACAGGGGCTGGGGACTGGGAAGCTTTCAGCTAGATCCCCAGCTAAGGGAAAGCCTGGAGGAATAATTCTGAGACCGTCAAATGGGGAGTGAGAGAACAGGTGGATTCTGTCCTTCCCAGGTAGGAGAATTCACATCCCGTGACATTGCCCACAGCAGACAGGCCGGAGACCATCGATGACCCAACTGTTGCTTTAAAGTGAGCGGAAGCAGGAAATTACAGCCCCAGTTCCTGCACAGCCCACAAGCTCTTGATAAGCAGAAGCAACTGAGGAGCGGACTTTGTATTTCCTAGGTTCTGCCCAGGACCCAGGGATCCAAATTACTTCTAAACTCAAGTGGTGGACCACATTACTCCTGAATGGATGGAGACCCTGAATGAGCCCACTTGAGGCTCTCCAAACAGTGTATGATCAGAACCAGAACCAGGACCAGTGGCTCATAATCACTCCATGGGCCCAACGCCTGCTGATGACACACTTTCCCATAGTTCAGTCCCTCCCCCCCAATACCAGGCTTCCAAGGAAAAGTATTAAGACATTTTCAGCAGCATCATAAACAGTGTGCATGTGGCCAAGTCCCACGTGGAGCACAGAGGGAATAAGGAGCGTACACGGATCAGAGATAAGCGGGGTTGGTGCAGGAGGCACCAGGTTGGCGGTTATAGCCGAGTCTGACCCAGCTGTGTGCAAGCATTGCTCACACACAGGCCACCCTGGATTATCAGTGACAGGAAAGTAGGGTCTTGCCCATTTTACTCATTTTTTACAACCAAGAACAAATATTGACTTAGCACTTATAGAATATCTCCCACCAGATTAGAGGTCAGTGTAGAATTCTACTGAATGAAAATAAGATGTTAATTATTACAGCTTCATGGTGCCTTTAAAGGAAACTTGGGATGCATTTTTAGCCTACATTCAAAAGAGCCATGTGGTCAGGAACGAATTCTCTTGGAGGGGTTTGAAAGAGAAATGGTGAGTCCAGATGTTCCCTCACAAGCAACGGGATTCTTAACTGGGGCACAGCCATGACTGGGCATTGTTCTGAGGCTCCCTCTGATAAGATGCTGGGTCACCTTCACTCAAGGGGGTGGACACCCATGGCTTAGCCAGGTGGTTTCCTGCAGATAAACCCGGCAGTTCCTTGAAGTGGGTCTCTGTGTTGAGAATCTGAGCCAAATCACGTCAGCGTCCAAGATTTCAGAAGCATGAGAACTAGAGGCCTCTGTTTCCCTCCCAACCTCACCTTTGCCCTCAGAGCTCCAGAGGATGCCCTCTACCTAATCTGACTGGGGGCCGGGTCTGGACTCCTCCAGCTGCCGAGTCACAGCATTTTTCACAAGTGGTAGCACCAAGGCAGGAGCCATCCTGCCCTGGAGGTAGCATGGTGATGAATCACAGATGAATCACCTTAATGAGCCCAGGGGGTGGGGGGTGGGGAATCTTGGGGAGGGGACAGGTTCTAAACTCAGCGACCATCAGACATCCATATGTGAAGAATGTCAGCTCAATTTCCTGATTCCAGGAAAAGAGCCGTTTTTTGCTAGAAGGAGGCTCTGAGACTGTACAATTCAACACTGCTGTTTTGTAGAAGTGGAAATGCAAATCCAAGCTCAAACGGTCACTTGGTAGCCAAGCCAGGCAAAAGTTCGGTTCCCTGATGTCCAGTCCCTCTGCCACACGGCTGGAGTGCACCTCTCAGTCTTCAGAAGCCAATGTGCGTCCGTGTTAGGGCTTTGGTGTTATGACTTTCCTGGGTAAAACTGCAGCTCCACTTAGGCTGCTGGTCAAACACTGTCCCTTCCTTTAGGGAAGCTTTGGTTATAGATAAATAATAAGCAAGGCAACCGCTGCTGCCAAAACCACTCGCCGAAACTTTCTTTCTTGGTAACAGAGCAATGAGTGTGTTTTCCCTAATAACTTGTTTCTGGCAACGTGTACAAACAAAGCCACACACACGGTGACAAACTGTGCTGCTTACAGTTTTGCTAATGACACTCTTGTTATTGAAACAGGAAGTGACTCAGCCACGACCAATCATATATTTTATTCCGTTGTGTTGGCTCACTTGAAAAAAAAAAAAAAGACCTATCGCAAGGCAACAGCGTTTGTTTTCCAAATAATACATTTTCTTTGAGGAAAAAATGTATCAGAGACCACTTTGAGATTTTAATGAATGTTTTCTAGGAAATTAGGGGAGAGTTCCTCAATCGATATATCATAAAATTATTGCAAAATAAGCTTCACAAGTATCATACAGGATCAAATGAGTATTTTTTAATGAAAGGAAATGTATGCTTAATATTTTTAAGGATATGGAATCTGGTATTTGGCATTCAGTTGTAAAACCTTTCACACCTCTGAATAGTATATGACTGCTACTGACTGCAAACTTAAAAGTGGTTAAGGACACCCTCACAGACATTGAAAGTTACTGCAATTTTAGCTTTTACTAACTTCACTATGACCAGGGTTGAACTGAAGTTTGCCTTTGTCTGATACACCTTTGCATCTACACAGTGCAAATGAATAATATAAAAAAATGTGTTTCAAAGTATAAGACATTTAAACAAATTGCCACATAAACGACTGAATATGGTTGCCTGTTAAATATTGAGTGTGTGTGTAATAGCTCATGGGGGTGTTCAAGAACCATGCCTTTTCTACTGAAATGTGCTTCAAATGAGAAATGAAGGATTTAAAAAATTTTGATCTTTAGTTGTTCACAAAGTCCCCCATCTAGCCCTTAAGTGATTCAAGTAGAAAAGCTTCACTGACGATGGAGTTAGATGCTTGACATTTCTTGTCAATCACTGACTTTTCTAGTAAACCAAACCTCCACCTGTGCATTATGTATTTTCTATAAACTCCTCCCACTTTGAGACTTCCCTGGTGGCTCAGACGGTAGAGTATCTGCTGCAGTGCAGGAGACCCACTTTTCATTCCTGAGTCTGGAACATCCCCTGGAGAAGGGAATGACAACCCACCCCAGGATTCTTGCCTGGAGAATCCCTTGGACAGAGGAGCCTGGCGGGTTACAGTCAACCGGGTCACAAAGAGTGGGACTCACACTTTCACTTTCTCCCACTTTGGGATGGTGTGGGGAGACTGGATGGCTTGGCGGGGGACCTTCAGTCCCACTGTTGGCCTCCTACTGCTCAGGAGACAGAGGGTTGGCTGGAGGCCCGGCCTGGGTCACAAGCAGACCCAGAACAAGGACACACGGGTCCTGCTCATCCATTCTCTCAAAGCCTTGCCATCTCCCCTCGCGGGAGAATCAGGACTGCCCTGGTTCAATTCTCTATAGCATGCTCAAGCGTTCAAAAGACAAAGGCCCTCTCTCTCTCTCATTTTTTTTTTCTTCTTTTCCCTCCTTAAATCTCAGAATGAATAGTTTCCATCTGTAATTGTTGGTTTTATATTTTTAAATAGTGAGCCAAGAAACTTAATGTCTCATTATCTCTGAAATGATTCACGCATTCGCTACACACAACTCTGCTGATAACGGCCCAAGACTGTCACTTCGTCTGCTCAAAGAAAGTTCCTTTTTTTATTTTTCTTGACTGGTCTGTGGATTGCCAGATATCTGCTGTTTCCACACTCTGCATAGATCTAATTTAAGTAGTATTAAAAAAAAAGATACCCCAGACATTATCCTGGATTGGCAGTTTCAGAAATACATGTGGTTTCAAGCTATCATTGCAGATCTGAAGCAAATTATTCCTGTAAATGTGTGAAAAATTGACTTTTCTCAAGAATGGCTCGTGAAGTACACAAGCCGAGACCTATTCAGGAAAACCACAGCTCCTGACATTCCCTCTCCATGATTTTCCTGGAGACAAGGAGTCCTGGATAAATTCAGTTTTTCTAAAATGACAGATTTTGTCAATTTGCTTTTTAGAGTCCCATGTTTTCTTGGGCTCTGTAATATTTTACCTTAAAGCATTAAGAAAACATCTCTCTGCTCTGACATCTATAAGGGCTCCTGGGCTCAGGAGAGCGACATGATTTCTCACCCCAGAAGTTCAAGGCTTTGCGGTCGTATGCTCACTGCACAAAGAAACAGTCACACCGTAAGGTTTTCTCGCTACCATGACAACATGTGATTTCCAAGTACCAATTTTTCCGCCAGGCAGCTCCAGGATTTAACTCCCAAAGAGATGCTGCCTTTCAACAAGGTAAACTTTTAAAATAGTGCTATAAATAGCTCATCACCCAGAGGGTTTTCTTTCCATAGCGAGGTGTCTGAGGATAGGTAATTCTAGACAAATATTTGCAACCGACTCAGACCCCAAAATTAATTATTGAAACACTCTGAAACCTGGCATGTTTTTATGAATTGGTTTATCACAACAATACTATATTTTGAAAGTAGTCTAAAGATACTCAGGTTGTAATTTACCTTAAGCCAACTGGAACAAGAACATCCCAAGAGAGATCTCTCCTCAATACAACCAGGTAACCATCGTGTGTGTATGTGTGTGTGTATGTGTGTGTGTGTATCTCTGTGTAAGCATGCCTGTGAATACACATGCCTGTGAATGTCTGTGTTTTTGTGGGTGTGAATATGTGTTTCTGAGTGTGTCTGCAAATGTGAGCATCTCTGAATATCCGAGTGTCTGGGTGTGTCTACTCCCAACCAAGACTTTTGGAGGGAAATGAAAGCCAAGCAAACAAAGAAATTAAGGAAGACTGAGTGTGCTGGGACCAGAGTCACTGGGAAGGCTGCACGGAGGTGCCCCTGGCTCTGCCCACTGCACGCTGGCCACCAAGGACCAAGAAGACGTCCCAACTTGGGGCCACTCTGGAACAGTCCCACTGTCTGAGGCCGGGAGTAGGGCAGGGGAGAAGGGTGGAGTGTGGCCTGATGCCTCTGTCACCGAGCAAAGGTGAGATGGTCACCCTCCACCATCTTGCTCTTCTCCCCATGCCCACCACTGTGCTCCCCGGGAGGAAAGGCCTCTGTGGTCGCCGGTTGACAGGACCACTGCCTTCTATCTGTAGAATCTTCCCAGGAGTCAGGCTGAATTTGTCCCTGGGCCGTAGACAAAATACTACTTATAATTAGCAGACCTTCTACTATGAGCTAAGCATACATGAGCTCATTTCATCGCCAACCACTCCTGGAAACGAAGCGTGTTTTTAAGTGAAGCATGTTGTTAATAGCCTTTGTTGTTAGAATTCCAGCTGGGCCCTGACACCTACCTCTCTCACCTCAGACACCCCTTCCCAGAGCCCTTCACACATGCCCAGGACCCCTGGGTGATGCTTCCCGACTGGTGATGCCTCGGTGTGCAAGGTGGCCACTGGGCTGGGGAGGCCACAAGGCCCCCACACTGCCCAGAGCTCCTGTGGGATCCTGGAGTCAGAGAGAAGGAGAGGAACCCTTACTAAAACAGAAAATAAATCCCTCCAGAAAACCAATCGTGCAAATGATGCACTCATACAAATGGCTCAGTTACACAAGGGACCCAAGCAAAGATTTTTTTTACCAGAAGTGAAGCCTGCATTTACTCTACTCTCAGCAGCTTTGGCATCACAGGAATTAAATCTTGGAGAATGTCCACTGTGGAGTGTTCCATGTTCTTAATCAGATCAGCAAATGGAGATGTTCTGCTGGGAGCAGAAGTGTTAAGCAAAATCACTAGTCAATTGAATTAAAAAGCCAATTTTATGTTTGTTTCCTAAAATTAGAAAATACTACAGCATTAACCTGTAGATAAATCCATCCCATGTGCATGCATAGGTCACTCAGGTTATCAACCTTCAAAAAGTATTTATTGAGCTGCAGCTAGGCTTTGTGCTAAACACTACAGACAAAGACACGAACCAATATGTAAAGCCCTGAGACAGACTGAAACCACAATCACAGAAAACTAACCAATCTAATCACATGGACCGCAGCCTTGTCTAACTCAACAAAACTAAGTCATGCTGTGTAGGGCCACCCAAGATGGACAGGTCATGGTGGAGAGTGCTGACAAAATATGGTCCACTGGAGAAGGAAATGGCAAACCACTTCAGTATTCTTGCCTTGAGAATCCCATGAACAGTATGAAAAGGCAAAAAGATAGGGCACTGAAAGATGAACTCTCCAGGTTGATAGGTGCCCAATATGCTACTGGAGATCAGTGGAGAAATAACTCCAGAAAGAATGAAGAGATGGAGCCAAAGCAAAAGCAACACCCAGTTGTGGATGTGACTGGTGACAGAAGCAAGGTCTGATGCTGTAAAGAGCAATATTGCATAGGAACCTGGAATGTTAGGTCCATGAATCAAGGCAAATTGGAAGTGGTCAAACAGGAGATGGCAAGAGTGAACATCGACACTTTAGGAATCAGCGAACTAAAATGGACTAGAATGGGTGAATTTAACTCAGATGACCAATATATCCACTACTATGGGCAGGAATCCCTTAGAAGAAATGGAGTAGCCATCATAATCACCAAAAGAGTCCGAAATGCAGTACTTGGATGCAATCTCAAAAACAACAGAATGATCTCTGTTCATTTCCAAGGCAAACTATTCAATATCACGGTACTCCAAGTCTGTGCCCCGACCAGTAATGCTGAAGAAGCTGAAGTTGAATGGTTTTATGAAGACCTACAAGACCTTTTAGAACTAACACCCAAAAAAGATGTCCTTTTCATTATAGGGGACTGGAATGCAAAAATAAGAAGTCAAGAAACACCTGGAGTAACAGGAAAATTTGGCTTTGGAGTACAGAATGAAGCAGGGCAAAGGCTAATAGAGTTTTGCTAAGAGAACGCACTGGTTATAGCAAACACGCTCTTCCAACAACATAAGAGAAGACTCTACACGTGGACCTCACCAGATGGCCAACACCGAAATCAGATTGATTATATTCTTTGCAGCCAAAGATGGAGAAGCTCTATACAGTCAGCAAAAACAAGACCAGGAGCTGACTGTGGCTTAGATCATGAGCTCCTTATTGCCAAATTCACACTGAAATTGAAGAAAGTAGGGAAAACCACTAGACCATTCAGGTATGACCTAAATCAAATCCCTTATGATTATACAGTGGAAGTGAAAAATAGATTTAAGGGACTAGATCTGATAGACAGAGTGCCTGATGAACTATCGATAGAGGTTTGTGACATTGTACAGGAGACAGGGATCAAGACCATCCCCAAGAAAAAGAAATGCAAAAAAGCAAAATGGCTGTCTGAGGAGGCCTTACAAACACCTGAGAATAGAAGAGAAGCTAAAGGCAAAGGAGAAAAGAAAAGATATACCCATCTGAATGCAGAGTTCCAAAGAAGAGCAAGGAGAGATAAGAAAGCCTTCCTCAGTGATCAATGCAAAGAAATAGAGGAAAACAACAGAATGAGAAAGTCTAGAGATTTCTTTAAGAAAATTAGAGATAGCAAGGGAACATTTCATGCAAAGATGAGCACAATAAAGGACAGAAATGGTATGGACCTAACAGAAACAGAAGATATTAAGAAGAGGTGGCAAGAATACACAGAAGAACTGTACCAAAAAGATCTTCATGACCCAGATAATCACAATAGTGTGATCACTTACCCAGAGCCAGACATCCTGGAATGTGAAGTCAAGTAGGCCTTAGGAAGCATCTCTATGAACAAAGCTAATGGAGGTGATGCAATTCCAGTTGAGCTATTTCAAATCCTAAAAGATGATGCTGTGAAAGTGCTGCACTCAATATGCCACAAATTTGGAAAACTCAGCAGTGGCCATAGGACTGGAAAAGATAAATTTTCATTCCAATCCCAAAGAAAGGCAATGCCAAAGAAGGCTCAAACTACCACACAATTGCACTCATCTCACATGCTAGTAAAGTAATGCTCAAAATTCTCCAAGCCAGGCTTCAACAATATGTCAACCATGAACTTCCAGATGTTTAAGCTCGTTTTAGAAAAGGAAGAGGAACCAGAGATCAAATTGCCAACATCCACTGATCATCGAAAAAGCAAGAGAGTTCCAGAAAAACATCTATTTCTGCTTCATTGCCTATGCCAAAGCCTTTTTGTGGATCACAACAAACTGTGGAAAATTCTGAAAGAGATGGGAATACCAGACCACCTGACCTGCCTCCTGAGAAAGCTGTATGCAGGTCAGGAAGCAACAGTTAGAACTTGACATGGAACAATGGACTGGTTCCAAATAGGAAAAAGAGTACGTTAAGGCTGTATATTGTCACCCTGCTTATTTAACTTATATGCAGAGTACATCATGAGAAATGCTGGGCTGGAGGAAGCACAAGCTGGAATCAAGATTGCTGGGAGAAATATCAATAACCTCAGATATGCAGATGACACCACCCTTATGGCAGAAAGTGAAGAAGGACTAAATAGCATCTTGATGAAAGTGAAAGAGGAGAGTGAAAAAGTTGGCTTAAAACTCAACATTCAGAAAACTAAGATCATAGCATTGAGTCCCATCACTTCATGACAAATAAATGGGGAAAAAGTGGAAACAGTGTCTGACTTTACTTTTTTGGGCTCCAAAATTACTGCAGATGGTGACTGCAGCCATGAAATTAAAAGATGCTTGCTCCTTGGAAGAAAAGCTATGACCAACCTAGACAGCCTATTGAAAAGCAGAGACATTACTTTGCCAACAAAGGTCCGTCTAGTCAAGGCTATGGTTTTTCCAGCGGTCATGTATGGATGTGAGAGTTGGACTACAAAGAAAGCTGGTCATCAAAGAATTGATGCTTTTGAACTGTGGTCCTGGAGGAGACTATTAAGAGTCCCTTGGGCTGCAAGGAGATCCAACCAGTCCATCCTAAAGGAGATCAGTCCTGAGTGTTCATTGGAAGGACTGATGTTGAAGCTGAAACTCCAATACTTTGGCCACCTAATGCTAAGAGCTGACTCATTTGAAAAGACTTTGATGCTGGGAAAGATTGAAGGCAGAAGGAGAAGGGGACGGCAGAGGATGAGATGTTTGGATGGCATCACCGACTTAATGGACATGAGTTTGGGTAGACTCCAGGAGCTGGGATGGACAGGGAGGCCTGGCATGCTGCGGTCCATGGGGTGGCAAAGAGTTAGACATGACAGAGTGACTTGCCTGAAATGAACTGAGTATTTACTTCTCTAGGTTGGTACAGACATCCTGAAAGGGTGAATTGGTGTCATGTATACAAAGCAGTGCAGGTGCTCAAAACCTGATCATCTCTACTATTTTCCTCCTTTGAAATTTAATTTCCTCGGGAAATTTCTACTGATTGTGAAATTTTAAGACGGCATTATTGGTGGTTCATTTTTATATAGGACATAGTTGATCAAAATAACACGAAAGGCCTTCACCAGCAAAGATAAACATAACTATTTTAATTTACAAGCGCAGACATTAGTCTTACTTACTTTAGCAGATCTTCGGTTGTTTTACTCAATCATAATTCTTTCATGTTCCTTTTCTTTAACATTTTAGTGCCCTATTACAGGTTTTGGATTCATACCAAGTGTGTCAATCATTACTCTTTGGCAATCTTCCCTTTTCTTTTTGCCTTCTTGTAAACTATAGCTCTGAATCTTAATTATTAGAGGCTGCTTTACATGCTAGTCAGCAACATTACCTCTTTTAGAAAATTCTCCTAAGATGGGTGCCCACTGATGTTTCCGAGGAAGGAAGAGTGGCTGAAAACTCAGGTACGAGTTCCTCAAAGTGGACAGTCTAATAAGGAAGACTGGGATTCACAAGTTACACAAGACAGCAGCAACCTCCAAACAGGAGAACAGGTGGAAAGTTGGTCTCCCATGCACCAGTTTGCAGGAAGTTAATTGAGTTGATGAAGCATCTGACTGGAACCATAAACCCTATCCATCTTTAAATGCCATGTTGTGGTGATGAGATGTGAGGATGGGAGTTGGGGCCTCTTTTTAGGGAGCTCACAGGTCTCCAGGAGGGGAAGAGCACAACACAGAGGTGCCAGGGGGCATGTCGAGGGGCCTGGCACTGAGATGGACTGATGGGGAAGCCTTCCAGGGGTGCACTGGGGCTGAGTCCCAAAGGACAGGCACACTGGGCTCTCAGTATTCAAAGATTGGACACACACCTGGCTGACCAAATCTGGGAGGGCTGGAGGAAGCAGGGGCAGCATGTGACAGCAGCAGTTTCAGCAGCCAGGACCCGGGCGAGATAACGCGATCAAGGCCAGTCTTCAGGCCCTCAGCTCATCGCTCCAGACCTGAGAGGGATTACAAGCTGCTTTATTTCCCTGGTACCAAATCCTGTTATCCTCAGAATGAAACCTGCCTTCTTTTCTCTCATCCCCATCACTAGCACCATACAGCTCTGTGATCCTGCCTGGCACTCAGACTGCCCTGGTCCAGTTCCCGGCCCCATCTCTCTGGGGCATCCCCCACCTAGCTCTCCCCACCTTTCACCACGGGCTGCAATACACAGCCAAGCGACCCCAGGGAAGGGAGCAGTTCACCTCTGTTCACTTCAGTTTCCAGGTCTATAAAACTGGATAATAATAGCCAAGCTTGGGCTGCTAAACATTTCACTAAGTGAAAGTCGCTCAGTTGTGTCCAACTCTTTGCAACCCCATGGACTTAGTCCATTGAATTCTCCAGTCCAGAATACTGGAGTGGGAAGCCTTTCCCTTCTCCAGGGGATCTTCCCGATCCAGGAATTGAACCGGGGTCTCCTGCATCACAGGCGGATTCTTTACCAACTGAGCTATGAGGGAAGCCCATACAAAATGTAATGTCTGCTTATATAAGGAATAAGGATAATTTTGAGTATGTTATATAAACTCTTGTGCCTTGATTTCTTCTTCACTTAACTCCTCAGCAGTGGCGTGATGGTAAGGATTCACGTGGATAATGCACAGAAAGCCCCAAGCATAGTCATTGGTAAAGAATGCAGTATCCAGCTCTGTTTCTGTTCGGCCCACCTCACGAGAGCCACTTCCTGGTTATCATCACTGCCCAGCTCCTTCTTCCCTCTTGCCTGCCTGTCATTCCATCTTCCAGCTGCTGGCCCACACTCTTGCTGGAACTGCTTTCCAAGAAAAATTCCCCTCGTATCCTCCAGTGTCACCCTCCCAGTGCTCACCTCCTCATAACACTGGGCAGCAGGCCAGCATCGATACTGGTCCTTCAATCTGCTTGTCACCACTGTCAAGACCACCATCATGACGATCCTGATTCCTAAGTGAAATTGACACCTCCGTCCCACATTCCCGTTGCACCGCCTGCCTCTAGAAAGGTCTCCTCTGCCTTCTCCAGGCTGATGACTTGATTCTGAAATGCTGGAAGGAAGGGGGCCTTATTTCAAATCCCTCATCCACTGTCCAGAAGTTCTGTTTTCCTCTGCTTTCAGCATAGACCAGCTCTGTGTCCTGGACACACCACCCTCAACATGGGTGGCCCCCGTGTCTATCAAGTTTTTATGGGAACACTGAGACTTGTGCCCGAAAGGGCTGATGGATACTAGCTTTTATTTTTTAGAACAAAAGGATTAAGCTCTGTATGTGTGTGTGTAGTCAGTCATGCCCGACTCTTTGCAAACCCATGGACTGCAGCCTGCCAGACTCCTCTGTCCATGGGATTCTCCATGCAAGGATACTGGAGTGGGTGGCCATGCCCTTCTCCAGGGGGTCTTCCTGACCCAGGGATCGAACCCAGGTCTTCTGCATTGTGGGAAGATTCTTCCCTGTCTTACCAAGGACTCAAATTAAGCTCTAAAAGTGACCATATTCTCTTTTAAAAAATTCTAAAATTTTAAGTAACATATTCTTTACTATCCAAAAATGTTTATAGTGTTGACAATCTAGGAAACTAGGTGGAGTCCATCATATTCCATTATTCTACTACTAAATACTATTTAATACAAGTTAATTTATATTGTTGTATGGACTGCACACACAAAAAAAGACCTCCCAGAAGATAATCACATTAAGACCCTGGAACCTATTAGCATGATCTTATTTGGAAAATGGGGCTTTGCAGATGTAGTTAAATTACGTTTCCTGAGATGAGATCATTCCGGATTATGCAGGTGGGCCCTAAATCCAATGACATGTGTTTTTAGAAGAGACGAGAAAGGGATATCTTAGACAGAAGAAGAAGAGGCCATGCACCAGGGGGGTGAGATGAGAAGGATGCAGCCACAAACCAAGGAAGCCGGGAGCCACCAGCAGCTGGAAGAGCAGGAGGACCCTTTGTCAGAGCACCCAGAGGGACCAGGCCCTGCCAGCACCTTCGTTCAGACTCGTGGTTCCAGAACCAGGAAAGAATAAATTTCAGCTGTTTCAAGCCACCATGTTTGCACTTACTAAACTAAGTACAAACATCCATACTACATCTATACTAAGCTAATACATGATAGACAAATATGAATTTTATATTCTGATTCACTAGATGCTTTAAATCAACATCCTTTCTGTCTCTTTGTCTTTCTCTGTTCCAAGAAGACTGCATACCTTAGTACACTTCCCCTCTTCAGCTTCCCCATCATTAACTAGTTCAAATTTGTTTATGGTTCTCTGTGTGCATGTGTGTTTATGTGTGCGTGTGAAATTTACAGAAAGTTAAATATGGATCAGTAGGGACAAATGCAATCACCTGCATAACCTGCACCTCCATCCAAACATAGAACAAACCCATCACCCATGACCATGACCCATGACCTATCACTCATCATGGAGAGAGCTTCCTCATGCCCCTTCCCAGTCAAACTCCAGTCCTACTAGCCAGAAGCAAGCAAACATCAATTTTACCTGTTCGAGAACTTCATGTAACCTGAATCTTGCAGTAGGTATTCATCTGTATAAGGCTTCTTTCACTCATTCTAACATTCCTGAGATGTGTTGGCAATGCCAGATGTGCAGTAGTTTGCTCTGTTTGCTGACAAGCAGTACCACACTGGACAAGAATACCACATGTCCTGTGATGGACACCTGGGCAACATCCAGTGTTTGACTATTAAGGATAAACTGCTATGAATGATCTTGCACCAATCTCTTTGTGAACACATTCTTTCAGAGCTTTTGCTTAAACGCATGGAAGATGGAAGAGCTTAATCACAGAATACGTGTATGTTGCACTTTATTAAAAACAGCCAGACCATTTACACAAGCGGTTGCAGCATTTTACATCCTCACCAAATTGTAGCAAAGTTCTGGTTGCTCATCATACCTCCCCACCAACTCTCCAGGTCTCAGGGCTTCTTAACTGTAGCTGTTTCAGTGGGCTGTATTTCACATTTTCCTGATGATGAACAATGTCAAACACATTATTATGTATTTACTAACCATTTATATATATTTCTTGTGAAGTATCTGTTCAAATATTCTGCCTATTTTTTATGTTCTTTAAAAAAAATGTTGTACATCTATGTTTTCTATGTTGCTTCTTCCCCTCAATAACAACAAAAAGCCAGACCATCTACAAAATCTTCATTTTCTTTGGCCTGTTAAAGAGCGGAGGCAGCAGCCACCATGTGTACTGAATCTCAGAGTCTCAACACTCGGCAAAGAACAGCCGTGCACAGCAGACGTGAAGATGGACGGGTGCTGAATTCATGAATGGATGAATGTCTGAATGCTGACTGCCCTCAGCTTACTGAATGACCACTCTCTGCCATGAACCAGGGACTGTGATGCATAATCTTCAGTTCTACCAAACTAATTTTTATCTCCATTTAAAGGACACAATCAAGGTTGCACACCTAGCATAACTAGAGTCTATAGCCCATCCTTCGTACGGTGCCATGCTTCCACCCTCTCAATGACTTTTGCCTTCTATGATCCTTCCTTGTTTTTTTTTTAAATCAGCTATAGTATTGCTTAGATCCCATGCATGCTCTTTTTTATGTAGGAAGCTGACATTATTTCCCACCAAGAAGTCATGTGCAGCAGGAGTGGAAACACCATTGCTTCAAGATAACGACCTCCCCGTGCATCTCCTGCCTTGTCCTCTGTCTCAGGGAGTTTTGCCTGCTCTGTGAACGGTATGAATCCCAAATACCTAGCCAGTCCATAGGACGTGAGTAGCATGTGCTGAAGGGCTAACGGATACAGAGGGAAGTCATGACAGTTATTCTCTTTGAAATTCAACCTGTGTGTTCTGTTTCTACACCTTTCACCCCCTGAAAATTACCATTTTGAGTGGTATCTGTATTGTGTCCAATTCTGCTATTTTAAAAATAAACTATATAATCTAAGCACTGAGAAGTGCATGTACAAGACAATGACAAACTTACATTCCACAGGAAAGTAGAGAGAGAAATGCATTAAAAACAAGAAATAATTACCATGAAGAGATGCTCAACATCACTAATCACCAGGGAAAGGCAAATCAAAACCTCAATAAGAGATCACTTCACCCTGGTTAGAGGGGCTTCCCTGGTGGCTCAGATGGTCAAGAATCTGCCTGCAATACGGGAGACCTGGGTTCCATCTCTGTGTTGGGAAGATCCCCTGGAGGAGGACATGGCGACCCACTCCAGTATTCTTACCTGGAAAATCCCATGGACAGAGGAGCCTGGCAGGTTGCAGTCCGTGGGGTTGCAAAGAGTCAGACACAACTGAGAGACTAAGCACATCCTGGTTAGAATGGCTATCATTAAGAAGTTCACAAATACTACTGTATATAAAATAGATAACTAATAAGGACTTAGTATAGGGCACAGGGAACTATACTAAATATTTTGTAATAACCTATAAGGAAATAGAATCTGAAAGAAATATATATATATATATATATACACACATGTACACACACACACACATATATAATTATATCCCTGTGCTGTACACCTGAAACATAAGGCTGTAAATCAACTATACTTCAATTAAAAAAAATTCACAAACAATAAATGTTGCTCAGCGTGTAGACAAAAGGGAACCCTCTGACACAGTCAGTGGGACTGTAACTTGATGCAGCCACTATGGAAAACAAAATGGAAGTTGCTCAAGAAACAAAACATAGGACTATCATATGATCCAGCAATTCTACTTCTGGGCATATATATGAAAAAAAATGAAAACACTAATTTGAAAAGATTCATGCACCCCAGCATTTATAGCAGCATTATTTACAATAGCCAAGATATGAAAACACACACACACACACACACACACACACACACACACACTGGAATACTACTCAGCCATAAAAAAGAATGAAAATTTGTCAGTAACATGGATGGACCTGGAGTATATTATGCCCAGTGAAATAAGTCAGACGGAGAAAAATAAATAAGTACATTATGACATATATGGAATCTCAAAAAAGTAAAACAAACGAATGAATATAACAGAAACTGACTCACAGATGATGGGAACAAACTAGTGGTTACCAGTGGGAAGAGGGATGGAGGAAGGGGTAAGACAGGGGTAGGAGATTAAGAAGTACCAGCTATTATGTATAAAAAATAAGCTACAAGGATATAGTGTACAACGTAAGAAATATAGTCAATACATCATAATAACTATAAATGGAGTATAATCCTGAAAAATTGTGAATCACTATGTAGTACACCTGAAATTTATGTTTTAAATCAGCTATACTTCAATAAAATGTAAAATATTACAGGAAAGCAAAAGAAAAATTGTCCAAAAGGTCAACAAGAATACTATAACCATGACACCCACATGCACTGCACAGAGAGTTATCATGGCGCCTTGCCTTGGACAGTGTCTCTCTCCCTTCACCTAACTCTCCTCTTTACAGTTCAGGATGCTGTTTCCCTTGCATATTTACTGGATTCTTGCTTCCCTGGATCATTGCCATCAATTACTGAGAAAATCTACTCCCTGATATAAGCTCACTCTCAGACCCACGTCCCAAATACAACCAGCTGCTAGGCAACAATGGGTGGGCACAGCCTGAAGCTGGTTCAAGGCAAGCCAGTCCCAATCCATGTCTCCTCTATGGAGGGCCAGTCATGACACTGCTTCCAGGATAAATTAACACTGAAAACAAGCCAGTGATCATTGTAATCAGCTCACCATGAATTATCTTTACAGACTTTTTAATACAATAGATACAATAAGATAATATCCTTCCCTAACTTTTGATTGACAAGGTCCCTGCCTAGCATCTTACAGGGTCATAGGCAAACTCAAGTCTGCTAAAATCTAACATACAAAATCCTCTCAAAAGTCTTTACATACTTCATCAAAAAAAAGCCAACTTTATTTAAAAAATATTTCATTTAACTCTATTTTGAAATAAAAATGGAGGTAGTAGCTATAATTCAGTTTTCCATTTCGAATTTTAAAAGGCATATTCTTCTTGGTCTTGGCATTTTGCTAGAAAATGAACATTATGGTATATTTCAGGAGGTAATTTATATAGCAAAAAAAAACCCCACATTAAATGTCAGCTTCAACATAACTTGAATTGTCTTCACATTCACTAGGGACAAGACTAGTTGTTAATCTTCCTGAGAGTCTCCAAATGGTCTTGGAATGAGGACTGCTCTGTGGTAGGCAACAAGTACAAGGACAGTGTCTAGAACCCCCATTTCCCAGACTTCAGTGGCAACAGATTCACTGGGAGAGCTTGGGTAAAACACAATGGCTGGGACTCCGTAGGTTTGGGATCAGACCCTGGGTTTCTAAAATATACACAGCTGGTGTGGATGGGGGACCCTACTAAGATTGGTTATAGGCTCCCTCTATTTATAACCCTCCCTGCCCCAACAAGATACCCTCTTTTTTAAAATAAAAATGTGTTCCGGTAGAATCAAGAGTGTACATAACCCCCTCAAGAGCCAGGAGATCCAACTTGGGTCTTGCGGGCCACTCTGCTCCTGAAGGTTAGGCAGGCAGAGGGGTGAGGATGTGGCACAGCCGTGGTCCCCCAGGTAAGTGCCCTGTCCTTGGGAGGGAGGCTTGAAGGGGGAAACTCAGATTCATATACAACACAGCCTGGGGACTAGGGCCCTCCGTGTCCCTCAGCACACCTGTGGGGCTGGTCAGCCCCCCACCCCCACCCCAGGGTCACAGGTGCCACCTGGGGACAGAGGGGGATGGAACAGGGAGGAAGGGGGACACGGCGGGGCGGGGGGTTGCAGATGGAAACGGGGCAGGTACAGAGGGATAACGGAGCGGAAAGGAACGGGGAAAGAGCGGGACAGACGGGATGGAAACGGGAATCTACAGCTGGGGGCAGGAGGGGGCACCGAGAGGGTGGAAGGACTAAGGGGGCCAGAGAACGGCAGGCCAGCCCGAGGTCGGAGGGAGGGGCAGAGGGGACCGAGCCGCGCTCCCCTCAGCTCGGCGGCCGCGCGATGGACCGCTGGGCTAGGGTCAGGGGACCAGGGCCGGGACGACCGACCCGACGGACGTGGACCCGGGCTGAGCGGACAAGGACGGGGACGGGACGACGGGGGTGCCGGGGCCGGCCCCGGGCGATCGGCCCGACAGATGTGGATCAGGGCTGCGGGGAGGAGGACGGGAAGACCGGGGCCGCGACCGGGACGGGAAGGGTAGGGACACCGGGTCCCCTCGGCCCGGCCGGCCGCGGCGCAAGCAGGCCCTCGGCCGCACACCTCCCAGCGCCGACTCCTCCGGCGCGAGGCGGCCCGCGCCTTATATACCCTGCTAAAAATAGCCTGCGAAACCGCCTCCCAATCAGAACCGGCCGAAGTTCGAATTCCCCCAATGGCGAGGGCGGTGATGGAGAGAGGCTCGGTCACGCCAGGCGGGGCTGCGGTGAGCCGCCGCCCGCGATTGGCCGGAGCTGACATCATCTCCGCGCAGCCCCCGGGCCGGGAGCTGCGTGATTGGGCGGCGCGCGGGGCGGGCGCGGGCGAGTCACGTGGGGAGGCGGTGGCGGGGGGAGCTGGGCGGGGAGGAGGGGAGGCTGGCAGCGGAGCTTTGAATAGGGAAGTTTTGCAGGGGTTACGTTTGCAGTCAGTCCGGTGTTTGCAAATATTGTGCGGGCTCGCGAGCGCGTCTCCGGGCTCCGGCCAGGACCCGAACCCGCGGCGCCTAATCGCTGCGCACTTGAGTTTGCATGAACTTCCCCGGCGCTGCAGGCACGGCCGCCGCGCTCCCGACTGCAGACCGCACGCCTCCCTGTTTTTACAGCAGCGGAGACGGTCTCTTCCAACCCGACATGGATGTGCTCCCAATGTGCAGCATCTTCCAGGAACTCCAGATTGTGCACGAGACTGGTTACTTCTCGGCGCTGCCCTCCCTGGAGGAATATTGGCAACAGGTAAATAGGGATTTTCGTGGGCCAGGTGCCCCGGTGCGCCGAGCAGGGAGTGCGTGCATGCACCCGCAGGACGGAGTTCTTTTTAATTTTCTTTTTTTTTTTTATGGTTTGGGTAAAATTTTTTAAAAAAACTAAAATAATTACTGTTAAAACGTACTTGTGCCTCCGGCGCGGAAGGCACTTTAAAGGGGCCTTTCAGAGCGTGGAGCGGGGTTGTCATCTGAGTGGGGCGCAGCGGCGCCGGGCGCTCTCCGTGTTCTTGCCATTTTCTGGGGCTGCTGAACCGTCCTCCCGAGCGTAGACCCAGCTCCGCGGCCTGATCTCGGCCCCAGCCCTTGGCAGAAGTTTGGTGCTTGTTCCAGCTTCAGGCTCTCCACAGCTGGACCTGGTCATATGAACCTGCATGGACTGCCAAAGCTATTTTTTCTTTTTTTTTTTTAAGGGATTTTGTTTTCGTTTTGCTTTTTTGGTGTTTGTACATACAGGTTTTTCATTCTTTTTTACTTAAGAATTTCACCAGCGAAACACCCACAAGCTCCTTTTCTCTACCAGGCCATTTTCAGTTTCTTTACCTTTGGAATCCTTAAGATTTGCCTCCATCTGCCTTGTTTTTCTTACCTGCTTCTTTTGTTGACCAGAAAAAAAAAAAGGAAAAAAAAAACCCAATGTTTGCACAACCAGTGACTTATCAGTCATATGACAATGAGCCTGTCCGAATTGCTTCTAGTCTCAGTTTGGGAAGGAGAGTCTCTGTTTCTGGCATTTTTTAGTGGAATTGGAATTTTGGGCATTGGACATTTAAAAAACTTAATTTTTCCCCCTTCTCCTGCGTTAGGATTGCCTGAAGGGAGAGAGATTCTGACACTTGTCCCATTGTCTTTAAAAGAGAGGAGGGTTTGGGGTTGTGTCTGCCCTACTAGGCTGTTGGCTTTTTGTCACAAAGTGAATTAGCAGATCGCATATATTCTGTGGGTTTCAAAGCTTATAAGTCTTTTAAGGGGGATGAAATGCAAAGTGGAACAACCTTCAGATGCCTGCTTCATTGTTCACAGCCCTCCCTTCCCTCTCCCCTCCCAGCTTTTCCTCCTAAAGAAGCTTCCTAGGATGTGATTGAAATCGATCTAAGTAGTTTCCTTGGGCATTTGGGATTCGGGCCACAAGCCAGGCTGAGCTCTGGGTTGCCTTCAGAGGCTTTTAAACTCTCCCTGAGAGCTTCGTTCTGGTCCCCAGTGCTCCTCGGCATAATGGAGATTTTAAATTAGCCAGATTATTAAAGTTTAACAAGGTCTCAGTAAACATGCTTTCCTTTTTCTTTGGAACATCCATGAAATATCTTGCCAGTCTCTCCTCTGAACACTGGAGGGTGCTTTGTAACCTAGACGTTTAATTTTAGGGGTAACAAGAAAACAATGATTGTTTTTTTCCCCCTCTGCTTGCTCCTGCTTGCGGTGTGAAGAGTCTGGGGAGGGGAGGGGGGAAGGATATATTCTGATAGCAGGCACCCTGCTAAATAAGCAAGCCTGAGCCCTTTGGGTGGGCTTGGCTAGCCCTGAAAATGATTTCCTTAAAAAAGAGAGGGGCGTTTGCTGTAGCAATGTAAATCTGTAGACTTGCAGTTGTATAGACAACCTTATATGGACATGTAGGCAGTTGATCCTAGTGAAGATAAGGCAGACATAATTTAATCCTAAAATGTTTCCTACCGTTTTTCTTTTCCAGTGGCTAGAAAGTTTGAGATGGTGGGGAGAGGGGATGCTGGTGTCTCGGCAGTTGTAGCTTCTGGAAAGGTTGGTTGTGGGGCTGGGGGGGGTCACTCTGTCCATGACACACTGCATGTATATTTGAACTGGGTCCTTTTTTTGGCCGCTGGTCAGAATTTCAAAAGGAAGTCTCCTTTGGCATTGCGTGAAAGAAATAGAGTGATGACTCATACAGTTGTACTCTTGGCCAGCAGATAAAGTTCTCGTCCATTGTGGGACTCCCAGCAGGGCCGGGAAAGGAATTTCCCCTCCCGCATCCTTTACAAAAGCAGATGGCCATTCTGGAACCATTTCTCCACTTCTGTTGTTGTTTTCCTCTGACCACTGTGGAAGTCATTTAAGTTGTGTGCGCACATGGCCCTGCACTTGGGAATGGCATTCTTTGAAAGCCTACTAAGGTCTGGGCTCCTCCACAGGAAACGGGTAGCTTCTGGGCAGCTCGGTTGATGTTCCTGACCCTAGACGTCCCCTGGCTGCGTCCACCCCGGCTGGGCACGGCCTGTGCTGTCAGCGGTTCTCCAGAGGGGACACATGGCCATGTCAGAGCTCACTGTGCTGCGTGCAGCAGGCCCGCAGAAGCAGGCTGCCTGGGTGTCCTTCATGCACAGGGTTCTGGAGGCTGTCAGATAATCTGGTTAAACCTGTTGGGTGGGGGTGGGGGTGTCGGAGGCTGGTGTCCTTTGTGTGGCTAACAGAAACTCATTAGAAACGTCAACACTGTACCTCTTAACAGAAACGAGCTCCTCTGTGGCCATCAGCCATTTGTGGCCATTGTGGTCCACCTCGGGGAAGCGAGGAGAGGCTTCGCCCTGGTTTTCCTTCTGAACGTGTCCCGTTCTTAGAGATAGCTCTCCTCTCGCTCTGCTACAGACACGGAGTCCTATAGTGGCAAGGCCACAGTTGATCTGCCCTTGGCTCCTGCATGTTTTGTTTTGTTTTTTTTGGAATTGTGCTTTCGGTTCCGTTTTCGGTGTGGTCACAATCACGTGCCTCCCTGTGATTCTTTCGCACAGACCTGTCTGGAGTTGGAACGTTACTTGCAGAGTGAGCCCTGCTATGTGTCAGCCTCCGAGATCAAATTCGACAGCCAGGAAGATCTGTGGACCAAAATCATCCTGGCTCGGGAGAAAAAGGAGGACGCGGACCTGAAGGTGTCCTCCTCTGGCCCGCCCGAGGACGCGCTCCACAGCCCCAGCTTCAGCTACAACCTGGAGACCAACAGCCTGAACTCGGATGTGAGCAGCGAGTCCTCCGACAGCTCCGAGGAGCTCTCACCCACCACCAAGTTTACCTCCGACCCCATCAGCGAAGTCTTGGTCAATTCGGGGAATCTGAGCTCCTCGGTCACCTCCACGCCTCCGTCCTCCCCAGAACTGAGCAGGGAGCCCTCGCACCTGTGGGGCTGCGTGCCTGGCGAGCTGCACCCCCCCGGGAAGGCGCGGGGTGGGACCTCAGGGAAGCCGGGCGACAAGGGCAGCGGGGACGCCTCCCCCGACGGCCGCAGGCGGGTGCATCGCTGCCACTTTAATGGCTGCAGGAAAGTTTACACCAAAAGCTCCCACTTGAAAGCACACCAGCGCACCCACACAGGTCAGTCCCTCCTGCGACCTGGGCGGTGGGGCGCTGCTGAATTTCACCCGCCCTGGGAGGGGGCTGGGCAGGAGGCTGTCGGAGCAGACACATCCTCACCTCCTTTCCCCCCCCCCCCAAAAGAGTTGGGTCTCTGGGGAGGACAGAGTAGGCGCTGAAAGACTGGACTTTTGTGCCCGATGAATGGTTTATCGCTTTCTGATTAAACACACAAGAGGTAAATCACATTCTTTGTCTACACCCAGTCCCCTGCCCACTCCCAACCACCTGGGTTATAGTGGCCCCACTGTGCCCAGTCGGCAGTGTCCGTGCATCATGTTACGTGGAGTTGCCTCTGACTTGTGGACATGAAGTTCGAGGGTTGGGAGGGGGCGGCCCAGCCGTGTGGCACACATGGGTGCCGGCCACCGTTGGGGGTCGTCTTAGCTGGCCCTATTGACTGCGAAGCGGTATCGTCGGTGGGTTAGTGAGGATTTCTCTGCATGTCATGCTGCCTTTGCTTTCTGATGTCAGTTTTTAAAACGATGATAACTTCCTAATGAAATATCACAATCTGGAGAATAGTTCTGTTTCAAGTTACTATGACAGCCTAGGATAACTGCTGGAATATCAGACATCTTAGAGCTGGGAAGGGTCTTTAGGGTCATGTCACACAGAATCTCATGCTGCCAGTAATGAGAGGAGATGGGAATTCCCAAAGCAGCTCAAGGCAGAGCTGGAATCAGGACCCGGGTGCCCTAGACCAGCTCCCGATGGTCCCAGCAGCACACTCAGGACTAGCTGTGGGAATTTTTTTTTTTTTTTTTTAATTTCTCAGGTAGCACCTTTAGTGAAATCCTATTTGTAAAATGGCCAAGGGATGAAGTCAACTGGGTGTCTTGCTGGTCCTTTAGAAAGTGCTTTGAAGGCTTTGGAATGGGGCTTCCCAGAAACTCATGACCTCGGTTTTGGAGAAATGTAGTTTCCCTGAGGAAACTACAGAGCCTCATTCCACGGGGAAGTGAGTAAGGAACAAAATAAGTGCTTGAGAGAAACCGTTTCCATGGAGAAAGCAGTAAAAACCCAGGCCTGGCCAAGGCTGTGGGTCCAGTGGCCTGACACATCACCTCGGAAGTATTTCTCCGGTCTGAGTAATTGTCATTCTTCCATGTTGGCTCTGGTCACAGTCATGCGGCCCTGCCAAGCCTGGGTCCGTCCCCCAGCACTGGGAGTCCCCAGGCTAGGTCAGAAAAGAGCCCCTGCCTGATACCTCGGGAAGGCCGGCTCCCAGCCCTAACTGGTGTGTGTTCTGAGTTCCTGAGGGCAGTGTCCCCCTAGCCTGCTCCTGAGAGGACTCTCCGGCCGTGTGTTGGGGTCGCGGGGCCCCTCCCTCAGTGCTCAGTGAAGTCATGGCGTGCCTGTCGTGTGCTCTCTTCCCAGGAGAAAAGCCTTACAGATGCTCATGGGAAGGGTGTGAGTGGCGTTTTGCAAGAAGCGATGAGTTAACCAGACACTTCAGAAAGCACACTGGTGCCAAGCCTTTTAAATGTTCTCACTGTGACAGGTACGTGCATGAACCACAGGGGCGGGGGTGCCATCCCCGGGAGCAGGCATGCCGCCACCCTGCAGCAGGCAGCCGTCGTCTGGGCCTGCAGTGGCATTTCTCTTTTCAGCCCAGTACTTTTTTAAAAAGGCTCTTGTTTGCCCATTGTCCAGGGTAGGAAGCCCCAGGTACTTGAGTGCCTGAGAATAGAGTGATGTTGTTCATACTTTCCGAGGAGCGACCCTTGATTGGTTTTCAGATTTGAAGGCCTGGTAGTGAAGTCCAGTGACATTCCCAGGAACTCACTGGTGGCCTCTTTGATGTAGATACTTCTGTCCGTTGGAATTTCCTGCCCCAAATGAGGATAGGGTGACTCAGCGGTGGGGAGTGCACCCTCCTGGGGAGAGGCTGAGGTTGGGGAACTCGGGACAGAGGTCTGTGATGGGTCGGGCAGGAGAACTGATGTCTGGGACCCCGATTCTCTCCACAGGTGTTTCTCCAGGTCCGACCACCTGGCCCTGCACATGAAGAGACACCTCTGAGGGGGCAGAGCGGCAACTCCTGCGGGCTAAAAAGGCTTCCAGGCTGAGACGGCCGCGGAAGGAGGGTGCGTGTTCCAGCCAAAGCCATTTTGCACCCTGCCCGGTCGCCTCCAGGACCTACTGGGAAGGTCTTTCGAGGGCGAGAACAGTCACGTCCGAAGCGGCAGGGCACCCAGGGTGTGTGGTGTCTGGGTGGCCCCGGCTCGCCACTGGTTACCTGTCCTCTGAGTGGTCCCTAAGCCTTTGCCGTGAGCATGTGCACTGAGAATGTTAGTGGTGGGTGGGCTGTATGTGGAGGGTCTCCTACGGACTGGGTGACGAGGCACGTCCTTTCCCTGGCGAGACTGCAAGAGACAGAAAAAAAAAAAAAAGAGTTTGAATGTTCTGTATGTGAGGCGTGTTCTGTGAGACGAGATGACCATCCGTCATTTCCTGAGGGGGTGTCTGCGCCTTAGAGGAGAGAAAAAACAAAGACAAGAAGAAGGGAAGATGCGGAGGGCAGGCGTGGGCAGTCAGGACCCCAAGTGACGAGTGGGTGTTGGTGGGGAGAGCCCCTTCCCCCCCGGTGTGTGACGGGAGCGTTCGGTGTTCGGTTCAGCTGTGTGAAGTGAGTAGCTGGTGCTGCTTGCTGCGACAGAGTTCATTTGTTACCTGTTGTATACGCTGTGTACCTACAAACATAACACGTGGATAACTTTTCCTTCTAAGACAAAAGTAATGCATGGTCTGGGGAATTATCTGCTTTTCCATTTTTAAATCAGGACTACCGTTTTGGTTCCAAGTTCACTGAGCAGCTAAGATAACGATTGGTTGAATCAGGTGACCCCCTAGCCATCTGGGCCTGGCAATACATGATGCTTCCCCCCCCACCCCCACCCCTTGGATTTATTCATAACACTCCCCTTCTAGAGAGGCGTTGTGCAGTGTAGAACTATTTTGTCAGCGGTTCCGAATTCGTATTATCTTTTTGGAGAATTTCAAGATGCCCTTGGGAGACATTGGGCACGAGTTGGGTGTCCGGGACACCAATGCTGGGAATCGCTGGTCTAATGTCCCGCTAGACTCAGAACCTAAAGTTTTTCTCAGTTGGGTGGATAAAACCACTAAAGCTTAGAAACTGTTTTCTCATGCAGCTAAGTTTCTCTTATTTATGCCTTGAGGACTCATTTCTGGTTTTTCTAGCTGTTAATGCACTGTAGATCTTAATAATGGTGCCTTACGCAAGTGGCCCCTCCTGTGGGGGTCTCATACAGGGGAATGGGTGATGCATGCTTTATTAAGGCTCTTTTTTCACCTGGCTTTGTACTGTATCAATATTTAATACAGAAAAAAAAATATCTCTTTAAGGTCCTACTTCACAAAGTCAAATAGATGAAAACCCCCCAAACAAGTCAGTATTTACTCAATAGCTTAGACAACTTGACTGTCAGTGTTCAAGTGGGAAACACATGATAATTGGAAAATCAGACCATTTCTGCCACCGTGAGGGTGAGACTTCAGTATAGACTTTGCACAACACTTGTACAGATCATACACCGGCTGTGTTTAATATGTAACATTTTCACATGTATTAAAGATACAGAAGTATTAAAAAACAATGTATTTGCTTAAAAGGCACAAGTTTCTCGCGTATCTATCTAGCTATCTGTTGGTAACACAGAAGGTATATTACTTTTTTAAAAAGTGGGCGAAATTCTTGTGTATGTACATTTGTGTGTATAGTATGTGTATGTGTGTGTGTATATATATATACATATATATGAATAATATATAAATATTTTTTTAAGGAGAAATTAGAATGTATAGCTAGAAAATTCCACAGCCTGTGAAGACCTATTTCAAAATGGCCATAAAGGAGGTACAAATGAAAACTATAACTTTTATAAAGACTTTATCTTTAATTTAACAATTTGCCACAGGCCCTTGGCATCAGATCTCTTCCACACTGCCAAGTCACTCATCGTAATTGGCGGGTCTGGGATAGGGTCCCTTGGCCATTCAGAACTGCCACGAACAGAATACTAGCCCGCTGGTTGTTTGGTCTCAGACACACTAAGGGTTTGATTTCGAATGTCAGCCTTATTGAAGATCTAACCTAAAAGTAAGCTAATCACAGAGATTCTTTTTGAGAGCATTTTTTTATGCAGATAAAGCTATTTTTTTTCCAGCACATAGATTCTTCCAGTTTTTCCCACAAGGAATTTCCCCGAATTGGCATACCGCAGCATGGACAGCTGATCCTCCATGCAGCTGCTGGTCGAGGGTGTGGATCTTCTCTTTATATATATATATATGTGTGTGTATATATATATATATATATATACACACACACACATGAGTCTGGCTGGGCTGGTATTTTGTTTGATCTTCCTGAAAATGAGCAACGGTAAAAGCTCATATAACTGGTTTTTTTTTTAAATCTGGGCTGATGGATACACTTACCTAAAGAAATCTTTTTGCTGAGGGGGAAAATGCACTTTTTTCTTTTGGCAGTTCCAAATCCAGACACTTGATTTGCTGGATTTTGGAAAAAAAACTCCTTTTTTGGCCCTGCTGTGTGCTTAGCCATAACAGTTCCATTAAGCAAGAAGGTAAACAAAAGACAAAAAATAAAAAACTTGCACTGGCTTGTCTCACTTATGAAACACCGTGTAGTGGTTTGATTGGGTGGGGCTGGGTGCCATGTATGTCAATGCCTGTAATTTTCATAATAAGCAAGTACATAAAGAATTACAATTCTGTTCAGGTGATAACTGAGCCTCAATCAAGCAGAAACTTTTTGCTTGACGTTAAAAAAAAAAAATTTCTATTAGTGAAATTTCTTTTTTTTTTTGAAGCACCCTGTTATCTAAAAAAAAATCTTTGTAAGATTTTTGTAAAATTTTGTTTTACAAGATTTTATTTGAAATTGTTTTTTGCAAGATTGTTATATTTCTGTATGAATGTATTTTTTATTGGAATAACAAAAGAATTCTTATCAGCATCTTGAGTCTGGCTGTTTTTGTGTGGGGGGTGGAGGGAGGGAGTGTTGAAACAAATTCCTGCCAGATTAATCACTGGGCTCCTCCTTGAGAAATCTTCCTTATGCAACCCCGGCAGCCACTTGCCTGTCTCCCTCCCACTCACCGTCCTGGCAGCAAAGGTGGAAATAGGAGCCTGTGGTTGGTCCCCTGATGCGCACTGGATTCTCCAGGGCCTGGCCACCAGGCTTTGGGGCCCAGGAGGAAAACTCTGGCTGTGCTTTCGCTGTTACTCCAGCCTGGGAATAAACTGCAGAGGCATCTGAGGAACATGGGACAAGCACCTCCTGTTCATTTCCGATGCTCCTGGAGACCTGTTCAAGGTCAGATGCTCCTGGGCACCTGTTCCACCAAGGCCATCAGAGCTGGGGCCCACCCCCAACCTGGCCTGAACACTTGGCTGGGATGTCACTCGAGAGTGGAAAGGACACAGTGGGGACAGCAAGCCCCAAAGCCATCCCTCTGTCCTTCAGGACATCCTCCCTTGCCTCTCTTCCCCCACCACCACCTTCTCTGGTCAGACCAGCAAAATAGGGCAGGAGGTGAAAGATCATTTACCTGATCGCCAGATTTTTTTTTTTTTCTTTAAGGCAGATGGGATTCATTCAACGTAAATTTTTTTTGAAAATAGGGTAGCTTTTGGTTTTCTAGAAACATTTCCCAGCATGAGATCATAGTCCTGCTGTGTGATGAGTGGCAAACCAGTTTGTGTTCAGATCATATTAAGCTCCTTAGTGGGGACAGGGTAGAACTGGTATGTGCCTTCTAGAGGGGGCAGTGGGATGGTGGAAATTTCCGAGAGATCGAGCTTCTTAAGCTCGTTCTTAGTTTAAGGAAGTTCTCTGGTTGTTGCTGAAAGGGCTCCCTGCGTCTGTAGCGGTTCTACATTTTGCCTTGTGAGCAGGGTTTACACAAGCTGCCTTTTAATTTGATAATTGGGGAGGAGAAGCTGAAGTGCGTCCCCAGATTAGGAATGTTAAGTAATTTTCTTTCTAGAACTGTGGTAAAAATATCAGCCATTCGAAAGGAGTGTGATGTGGGAGGGTGAAGGAAGCAGATGCAGTTTTTGCCGGGACTCTTGGGTGTGTTGTGTTCGAAGCACATGTCAGGATGACTAATAGTTGGATTGCCCCGACTGTAGCGCTAAATAAAGGCTTGATAATGCATTCTCGGCTACTAGTGAGACTTGACCACTTTGTCATGCGAGGACTATGCCGAACAGCCCAGTTATGTTCAAATAAGGCTGCTAGGAGAACTGCCATGCAAGGAATCAGCTGTAAACCCAGGATATTTATAGAAGGACAAAAATTTTCACTCTGCTTAACAAAAGTGTTGAAACCTAGCTAAAAGAAAAGATCTGTGTGCTTTTGGACAGTTTGCGGAGCCACACTGGACTTCAGCTTTCTTATTGCTGAAATATTTTGGGCTTGGTCACATGTATCTAGCATTTTGTAGAGCACTGCAATTCTGTGGTCTGTGAGTATAGGGTGGACTTCAAATTACACATCCACCCTCCTCGGAATGCTCCGCTCAGATCTAGAAAGTTCTTTCACGCCACAGTAGATGGTATTGTTGAGAAAATTGCTCTGACTTAGAATGGAAAGGGGAACATTCTCAAATATCCCCTTGCCCCTTTAATTATAGTTAAGTTATTTAGACATTTGGTGCCACAATACATACCATTTTTTAAATTAAAAACAAAAACAAAAAACAACTCTTTGAAAACAGCCATTGTAGCCACAGCAAACCCAAAGCCTCTAAGTTCTCCCATCTCACCAATCCCATTGCACAGGTTCCCAGCTGACCTGTGTGCCCAGAGGGCGGGGGAGGCGATGGAGTCAGGTTGTTTACTTTTGTATTTTAATTGCTGTGGAGAAAGAACATAGCTTTCCTGTGTAACTTCCTTCTTAATTTTTAACCTTATGCCACCATGAGCTATTTTTTTTCTTTTTCTTTAAGTTTCTTAAAATTGCATTTATTTATTATTTTCTTTTTTTATCTTTGGCTCTGCTGGATCTTCATTGCTGCAAAGGCTTTTCTCTAGTTATGCTGCCACAGTTCCTCACTGCAGTGGCTTCTCTTGTTATAGAGCACGGGCTCCCAGACACACAGGCTTTAGGAGTTGCGGCTTGTGGTAAGCTAGTCTTTTTTTTTTAACAACTTTCCTTCCCAACTTGAAATATTCCCCTCCTCAAACTGGGTGATGATGAAAACAATAGTATCTACCACTTGTTGTGTCTTAACTATGAGCCGGGGAGGGAATATGTTATATATGTGTGTCTGTGTGTTACTTTATATGTATTTCCCAGTGTACTTCACATGGCAGACATTATCCCCATTTCACAGGTGAGGACTACTGAGGCACCACTAGATGAAGTTGCTTTTTCTAGGTGGTTCAGTAGGAGCCTGGCATCCAGGCCACGTCTCTCAAATGCCAAAGACCAAGGATTTAATCACCATCTGGCACTAGTTTCTGCCTCACCAGAGCCTTCCACTCATCCTGATGGATTTACCTTAAAATGAAGTTACGTTTAAGAAAGGGAGACAGAACTTTCTTATAATTCAGAAGCACTGAAGCTATAAACTGTGCTGTAATCCTAAGCAAACAAAAGTAACCATTTTGAATTGCTTTCAAGAAATGAGACAGATGGCACGTATTTATTTTTAATGTTTAAGAAGCTCGAGAAAGCAATCGGGGATGTGACATCCTGCATTAATTGGCAAGCATCACCTAATGTACATAGTTAAGACACAAAGAGAAGAAAATTAGGTCCATGCATCACATAAATGAGGCAATACAGCAAAGTGTATTTAACCAGATTTATTTTATAACATGGTCTCTCTGTTTCACTGTAAGTAATTTTAATGAGAATTCCCTAAACGTCTATGAATGGAAAGAGACAAAGATGAGATGGAGTCTGGGTACCACATGTCCTCATAGGAGCCGTGCTGGACTGAGCAGTAAGCACAGAATTTTCAATAAAAGTCAGATTTAACTAGAATGCCCTTTGTCACCGTGAGTTCCTGCACATTCATGTTGCTAAACTTTGTGCTGACTTCCCTTTACATAATTGTACTAAAAGAAAAAAAAAAAAGATGTCACATGATCTAGAACTCTTCCTTAAATTCGCAGCTCCTATCCAAAGCTGACGTGAACAATTAGTAACTTTTTACAAGGCTTAGCTGCTGACAGTGGATCATGTTCACCATGATGCAGAAATCACATCTTGGAAGCTTTGTACTTGCTTGATTTCCAAGCACACATGCTGGTGACTTGCATGTATGGACTGAGCCTAGCTCTGGTCCCCTCAATTTGTTAAGCTTCACGTTACCACATTTCACTGTGGTTGTGTAAGACCTGCTTCCAGATGTGCAAGATAGGTGATGACAAGCATAGGCTTTATCAATTAACTCACCGTAAAAGCAGGCAGCACTGCCTGGGTGTCGTTTGCTGATTACATGGCTGTTGAGATGGCAGGGTGGTGCCCCCGTGGGGCAGGTGAAGCGGCAGTAAATGAACTGTGCCATTTTCCCTTTCAACAGGAATTTGACAAAATCTTCACCGACTGTCACCCCTATGTTCACTCAGTTTACCATCCTCCCCAAAATAGGTCATTTACTCGAAAGTTCAAAAGTTGTGCTGACTTCCCAAGAGACATATATGTATACAGGTGTGAGTGTTTTAACTATGAAGATTTAACTCTTTGTGATAAACTTGCCTTTGGGCAACATTCAGATAGATAAAATATTTAGTTGAAGAAAATGGAAGAGAACCTCAATGTTTCCTATGGACTGAACCGTGATGATATAATTTGGAATGTCTGTCTGTCTGTTGTCCAGCTACATCAGATGATGGAGAGGAGGTGACAGGAGCTGAGACCTCTGAGAGTCCGGTGTGGGTGAGGCTGCCCCCTGAGACCTGAACGAGCCCCAGTGAAGCTGGGATGGGAGCCTCTGCTGGGTGAAGAGTAACCCGTGAGGACGGCCCAGGGGATCACCACCCACCCCCTGGGTTTCTCCAGCCCCTGATGCAGGGCACATTTGGAGCACTCAGGAGGAGGGGACCAAGGGAGCAGGTTCAGTCCTATTTTGGCCAGAAATGTTTATGGCATTTGAGAGAGGAAGGCTTACCAGCAGCTTCTGGTTCATCATTAATCAGCCATGACCCACCTACTGGGCTTCCCGTAGGTAACAAAGAACTCACCTTTTAAGGAGGTGAGAATTCCAGCAACCAGTCCCAATGGCACCCGGAAATGAAGAGACAGGATGAGGATGGGGAAAGTCGTTCAGGGAACACCGTTCACCTTTCTTTATGGTGACTTTCCTTGGAAATCCTTAACAGTAGCCCACGCTAAGAATTGTGTATGTGTTTTTAAGGGAATTCTATGAATTGTATTTTGCAAAGACTGGGCAGATATTACCCTATTGTGTTCCTGAGAGGCAGTGATGACCGTTCTCACCTGCAGCTCACGAGAGATGAATCGCTAATCCCTGGCTTGGAGATGGTTACTTGAAACCCTTTCGGCTTTGTTTTTCCCTATCTCTGAAATGAGAATAGTGAGACCCTTTTCAGATCATTGAAAGATTAGAGACAAGGGATATAGGGATCAATAGTAGTCACGGTATCCCATGTCAATAGTCAATAGTATCCCATGGTGGATACTTATCTCTCAATTAGGAAAATAATTTTTGTCTCCCTGTCAAATTTGTCTAGCAGTGGAATTTAATTCACAGCATTAGTAAAAAGTCAGCCACATTTAATTTCCACAACATAATTTTGCAGTGAATTCAGTGCAGGACAAGCCCTTGTTTATGTTGCATTTTATGATCAATAAAGCAGCTTCTTCCTGAAATGCTTGCTGCACTGCAATCTTACAGGAAGGAAGTTCTACAAGTCTTCCAGAGAAACGCGCTTTCCTGCTGAAAGCTGTGAACACTCTGACCAGTGGCAGAACTGAAAGGACCAACAGGCTCAGTGAGCTGAACTTACATTGCTTTTGATGACACAGAACGCAGAGGTCTTGGCTGTGACTGCCATTTTCAGAAGCAGCTGTAAATCCTGAAATTGTATGAGTCGCTCAGCCGTGTCCGACTCTTTGTGACCCCATGGACTGTAGCCCACCAGGCTACTCTGTCCATGGGGTTCTCCAGGCAAGAATACTGAGGTGGGTAGCCATTACCTTCTCTAGGGGATCTTCCCGACCCATGGATTGAACTTGGGTCTTTTGAATTGCAGGTAGATTCTTTACCTTCTGAACCACCAGGAAAGCCCTGAGACAGGTCTGATTCTTCTGAGTCAGGTGGGCTGTGTCTGGCTGGCCACTGAACCACAGTCTCCTCGCGGTTCTCTGGAATTAGTGCAGTATTTGACTTGTTACTTTCTTCCTGATTAAATGGATTCTTTGTCTGGAATATCTCATCCATGAGCAGGCAGCAGCCTAGATGCTAGAAGCACTTGAATTTGGCATACATTCTCTCCAATTAAAATTCCTGCGCTTACCTTCAGATACACTTGTTGGTTATTTTCTTTATTTTGTCTTGTTTTGAGTTAACCGGTGTTTGTTTGCTTCTTTTTTAATTTTCACCACCCATTTTCTTACGCGCTAACCCCCATCGACATGCGTTCTACGTCTCCTTAGTGTAAATAAAATGCCGTATACATGCAGAGGTTTTGTTTGTTTTGGCGTCACTGTTGTCTGTGTGTAAAATCATCTCATGGCCATTTCCTTCGAGAAGCAAGCACTGGGATGATGGGATGCAGGCTGCCCCTCTGGGTGACAAAGTCAACAGCCAGCACGTGGGTCAACCCTCATTTGCTCCTCAGACTTCCAGTGGTCAGCAGGGCAGCCACCCACATTCTCCTCTTGCAGGGAATGAACCCAAGGGCCCAGTCAACCAAGCCATACAGTCAGTGGGAGACAGCCCCAGAGATAAGCCAGCCCATCTCTCCGCTGTCATAATAGGTTCTGCTTTGCTACCTGTTGATGTCTCCAATTTTTAGATGCCATAGACATCACAGGTGCCCACCTCTGTGTAAAGTGTGGGGCAGAACCACGTCTGCATCCTCCATAGTCCTCGGGAGTCAGTGATGGAGCACTGGGGGCAAAGCCCATTCATTCGTTCATTCACTCACTCACTGGGGAGTGTCGATGAGCTGTCAGGCACCCTGCAACGAGCCCCTCTGGCTGCCAGAGCAGAAGACTGAGTCCCAAGCCTTCACTTCAAACTGTAGCTTATACACCAAACTGTCCCCCAGCCTCCCAGGCCACGCCAGCCATGGAGGGTACCCTTCCCGGAGCTCCTATCCCTTGCCTCCTGCTTGCCTCCTCTGACACCAGTGGGAGGTGCCTGTTTTCTCGTTCGTGATGCTTGGCTAGAGAGCTGAGCCTTTCAGAGCAAAGCTGTCTGTGTGCGTACTAAGACGTGCCGATGACAGTACACTCTGTGCACCCATAGCCCTTCGCCATCAGCTCACAGTCCTCGACTAGGGATCCATTAGACCTGCTAAGCAGTCCCCAGGGGCCCCCATCTGACCACACAGCCCAGCTGAGCGGTTGGGAGTCACGCCTGATGCCCCCCTGACTTCTGCAATAGTGCTGGAGCCTCTACATCTGACAGCCTGGGAGCTCTCAATCAGGATGCAGACGTATTTGTTTCCATCTGTGCTGCAGAGCGTGAGTACCTGATGCATCCTCCCCAAGGGGTAATCATCAGAAACGGAGGAAAGTGTCCCCGCCCCCCAGGCCTTGTCTGCTCTCCAGAATCTGGATCCATCACCTGCCTCTGCTCTGGGCTTCCTTAGTCTCCCTCTCCTCTCTTTCTCTCTCTCTGCCTCCCACCCTCTCTCCCTCCCTCACCCTGAGTAGGAGTCCCTTTGGGCCAAGACTGTGTACCCACAGTTTTACATGTCTGAGAGCCCAGCCCCTGGTGAGGGTACTCTAGTAATGCCTCTTCAACGAATGAATGAAAGGATGACCCTACCACGACTTCCTCCTGTGGCCAAAGCACAGAGACCTTAATTCTGGGGATAAGTGCTAAATATAATCCAGCCGCCCAACTGATCCACTGTATGAGACCTCTCTGGTACATCTATCTCTGGATGGTTATCCCTAGATAGATGTCTATCCCTCAGTGGCCAGAAAGGCTGAGCATGGCTTGTGTTCAGCCCATTCTTCTCCCCTGTTGCCTTAGATGAAAAAGTTATTCAAGAAGAGGAAGTAGCTGAAGATTAGAGGAAAACGATTGGGGAAATCCACGCACCTGTGGGCGTGGCTCTGTGTAAATGGCACCAGCTGGATCTGTGGCCAGCAGGCATCACCTAGCAAGTGCCCCTGTCTTCAGCTCATGTGAATTGAATAGAGGCGCATTGAACGCTCCAGAAGGAGCCTCATGCCTCTGAGTGGAGCTGCTCTGGGAAAAGAAAGCAAAGCTGTAGGAAAACTGGCTTTCTAGACTTGTCAGTACAATTTAAATACTCAAGTGTTTTGACGTATTACTTCCACACTAAATACAATGCATTTTTAAGTCTGGATATGAGTCTTTGGCACAGGAGGAATAAATGGGTGGGCTTCTGGGATGGCTCAGCGGTAAAGAATCCCCTTGTCAACACAGGAGACGTGGGTTCAATCCCTGGGTCAGGAAGATCCCCCAGAGAAGGAAATGGCAACCCACTCCAGTATTCTTGCCTGGAGGATCCCAGGGACGGAGGAGCCTGGTAGGCTACAGTCCATGGGGTCACAAAGAGCTGGACACAACTGAGCAATAGGCATGGCGTCCCTGATGACCAGTTAAAATATCTGCAAGTTCCTCTCTCGCAGCCTGCTCTTACATTCTGCCATGGGATATCGGTTTTGCTGCTTGCAATCCAAGGGGGTGGTCTTTCCTTCAAGGTCAAGTGGGTGACTAAGCAGTCATCATCATGTGACTCATCATGTGTTGGATGTGATCGCTCACTACCAGGGCTTGCAGTCTTTTCTCTGCTGAAAGTAACATGATCCGGTGAGCGTTTGAGGTGAAAAAACTGATTTTGAATCGCTCCCACATGCATCTGTGTAACCAGGACGAGTTCCAGAAGCTCTGAGCCTGCTCTCAACTGAGGAAGGGGCCCTGCTACAGGGGCCACAGGTATTGACTAGTCACCTGAGCAAGGGGCCCTTTCTACTTGGGCTGCAGGCATTGACTAGAAGACCTACACCAACATTTCTGATTCTGTCCCCGGTCCCAGGAGACCTAGAGGAAATGAGGCTTCGTCCACTTTTCTTAGATAAAAGGCTGTTTTTGTCTCACATCCCTTGGGTAGAAACTTTTCTCACATGCCATCATTTTTTTAGCAACTTTCCCAGTCGATTGATTTTTATGAGCCACCCCAGGGAAGCATCTTTTCAGGACATCTCATCAACAAATAAAATGCTCCAGCACCTGAAGGCTGGTCCCTGGCCAGGGTCCGCCCCAGCTCTGTCACTTCAGTCAAGATGTTCCATGTCTCCGAGGCAGAGATGCCGGTCTCCCTGGATCGCTGAGGCTGGTGCCACAGCCATCAGGAGCAAACCCACAGAAAAGACACCTCAAATGGAGTTGTTGTTCAGTTGCTCAGTCGTGTCCGACTCTTTGAGACCTGATGGACTGCAGCATGCCAGGCTCCCCTGTCCTTCAATATCTCCCAGAGTTTACTCAAACTCAAGTCCATTGAGTTGATGATGCTATTCAACCATCTCATCCTTTGCCACCCCTTTCTCCTCCTGCCCTCAATCTTTCCCAGCATCAGGGTCTTTTACAATGAGTTGATGCCTCTCATCAAGTGGCCAAAGTATTGGAGCTTCAGCATCCCTGGAAGACTGGGCTCAAATACTAGGATGCTGCAGCCCACCCACCTCCCTTTTTTTACCTCCTTCTGCTTTGATTTTCTCACCTGTGACACTGGGGATGATAATAAATAGCCAAGGCGCTGACTGTCATTAGGACTAGAAATGATCCATGGAACGAGCTCAGCTTGGGACCTGGAGCCAAGGGGGGTGATTCCCATCAGAGTTTGCTCGATTCAGATTCAGATGATTGCTGTGCTTTCTTTTTTGTCATCTGGGAGAAATAATTTTAAAATACTGTCCTGAAATTCACAGATATAGAAAAATGTCAGTCCAAAATAGCGTATACAGATACAGCTACTATTCTTGGTATGACTTGAGCAGTTAAGACTATTTGTTGAATATGCCTACACTTTTGCCAGCTCTGCTCCAGCAAGTTACTTTAAAAAAATGAAAGACAGAAATCAGGACTGCAGCCGCCTGCTTTCTGCCTTACAAGGAGATGCTGCTGTAGTTTCCTGTCCTGGATACGCATGTCACATAGATAATATTCATCTTTGCCTAACGATCAGTCAGTTTCTACTATGGGCCCACTACTGAGAGGTCTCTTCATATAAAGAGGACAGGCGTTGCTGGTAGAAGTTTTCCTGAGATGGTGGTGTTGCTAAGCACTGATCGAACTGACTGGCAGCCGCCTGGTTATGAAATGGTCAGATCACCCTCATTTGCATAACTCAGATAGAGCATGCTTTGCCTGCACTTGACGTTGTCATCCTGAAGGTTCGTGTTTGCTGTGCTTCAAGGTTAGAGAAATTTGGGAGCAAGATGAGTTCAGGACTGGAGGACAACAGAACAGTGACCAGACTCCTTCACCCCTCCACTCCTAGCAAGTAACAGCAGTGACAGCCAAAAACAAACAGTATCTGCTCCGTGGGTACAGACCACACTCAAGGCTTGTACCTACAGAACAGATGGGCTGGTCACTACACTACTTCGGTGAAATTTCCCGTTCAATTCCTCGAAATCCTTTCCGAGGCCCCTCCCAATGCAGTGGTCAATAGCCAAATCCATCCATCCATTCCCTTCCTACAACTGCAATGAAGTGAGTGAGGGACCACTGGGGATGAGTCTCTGCACAGGCCTTAGATCAGAAGGTGGAAGTGCTTTAGGATTCAGCAGACCTGAGCCAAAGATCAGCTTTGGAAGTTTCTAACCGTAAGATGAGATCTCCTGGAGTCCCTTATACTCTGGAGTGTCCCCTCCTTAAATGGGGGACATGTCCCTCTTAGGTCCCCCCATCCCAGGAAGCAGAGCCCAGATGGGAGGAATTTACCTGCTGGCAAGGGCTCAACAAACCTATGAAAGCTATGACAAACCTAGGTAGCATATTAAAAAGCAGAGACATCACTTTGCTGACAAAGGTCTGTATAGTCAAAGCCATGGTTTTTCCAGTAGTCATGTGTGGATGTGAGAGTTGGACCATAAAGAAGGCTGAGTGCTGAAGAACTTATGCTTTTGAATTGTGGTGTTGGAAAAGACTCTTGAGAGTCCCTCGGACAGCAAGGTGATCAAACCAATCAATCCTGAAGGAAATCAACTGAATATTCATTGGAAGGACTGAGGCTGAAACTGAAGCTCCAATAATTTAGCCACCTGATGTGAAGAACTGACTCATTTGAGAAGACCCTGATGCTAGGAAAGATTGAGGGCAGGAGGAGAAGGGGATGACCGAGGATGAGATGGTTGGATGGCATTACTGACTTAATGGACTTGAGTTTGAGCAAACTCCGGGAGATAGTGAAGGACAGGGAAGCCTGGCGTGCTGCAGACCATGGGCTCACAAAGAGCTGGATATGTCTTAGCAACTGAATGACAAAGGGCTCAACACATGACAGACAGTATAATCTGCCTCAGCTTTGACCTCAATCCTATAACGTCTTGTAGATACGGAGCCCAGGCTCCTCAAATGTCACAAGTCTAACTCCCACAGTATGTAGCTTCAACAGGGACCAATTTCAGGGCTGCAGCTTTCTGTTCTCTGCCTGTTGTTCCCCACGTGTTGCTCCCTGAGTCTGAAATACAAATGCCGTGAGCTCTTATTTAGCAAGACCTTAATGTTAGGCCTGTTAGAACCCAGGCCTTCTGGCTCCCCACTCTGTCTGCTTCCTGCTGAGTCACGGTCATGGCAGCTTCCTTGACCTTGGAGGTCGTGGGCCGGCCACAACTGGGGAATGGAGAATGGGTTGCAACAGCACCCATTGCAGCCTGGGCTGTCAGACTTCACTTCTGCTCTTCAGATGGCATGTCTGTCATGGGGCTGAGAGAGTGTGCCCACGAATCCATGGTGAATACTGTCTCACTTCACTCTCCTCCAAACCCATGAGAGCAGGAGCCCCCGTCCCTGTCTAAGAAAGGGGCTAAGGCTGCAGCAGCCAGTGTCCCTAAGCCCCAAGCATCATACAGACCTTTATTCAGCTAAACTGCTGGTGACCCCTCGGCACTACAGGGTAACTGGGGTGTTATTCAGTCTCACGGGGTGCGGCCCTCTGGGAGCTGCAGTGACTCAGGTCTCCTCAACTCGCCCCCAGATGGCCCGTGAGTCAAGAGGGGGCCCTGGGGGTGGGGCTGTCGAGCAAGATTCTGCACTTTCCTCACCCATCTGTACCTGTTCTGGGAAAATCGGTTAGGCTTAGGAAGGTCGCCTGACACATCTCATCAGGACTTAGTCTCCCGGGCCTGAGTCCAAGAGGCACCACACCCTCATCCTCAGACCAGAAGGAAGGACCTGGGTGAGACACCTGAAGAGATCCGAGGCGTGTCCTCACAAAACTGGATAGTGGGGTTATGACTTATGCCCTGGGAGGAGGCCTGGGACAATAGAACGCAGGGGGATTTAGAACCAAGTTCAAGTTCTGCCATGCCTGAGCTATGTGACCGTGTGTGTGTCACTCAACCTCTCTGAGCCTTCAGTGTGACATCTGTGAAAAAGGGACAATATCTTCCTCACAAAACTCTCTGGGAATCATATGAAACAGGCATTTGCAAATACTAATTCCCTTTCTTCTCAAATGAAGGGAACTTATCTTTTCTAGAGGCCAAGAAAGGAATGGTCCAGGAGGCTGGGGAGTAGACAGTGAAGTAGAGCCCGGCTTAGCTCATGGCCTCATGGTTGTGGGTTCAATTCAGCCTGTAGAGTCAGATGGGGCAGCACGCTGTAGACTCAGAGATGGGGGATGTACTAACCTTACAGATGACTATTGCTTAGAAAAATTCATTTCTAGGATAATTAGTTTTGGGGGTAATTTTGTGTTAATTGATATAGAAGGTTACTTTATCCCTATAGTTAATCCAATGAAGAAACTGTTTTTATCCTTATTTGTTAAACAGCTTCTGTCATGCCTAAGAATTCTCAGGCTTCCATCCTTCTGTCCACCACATGCTCCTGCTTTGGCAAGAATGACACTTAGGACAAGCTTGGAGGAATCCACTTGCCCTTAGGTACCTCCCATTAAAACAATAAAATCTACAGACTGAAAAAAATAAACTCTTAGGTGCTGCCTAAAGGCTCTCAGGTCCAATAAGTAATGCATGCATACTAAAATATCTTGACATGGTGTGTTCATAAGAGAAGAGCTTGGGTTTGCAAGTCGCTTCCCATATGAAATCTATTTGCTATGTTCTTATGGAGAGAAAAACAAATTTTAATTCAACTGTCGCTTCCAACGAGCAGATGGGTGGGAGGGGGTCCTCGTGAGCTGCAGGTCTCCGAAGGTTTCCTGAGAACAAATGCTGGAGGACAGTGTCACTCGTCAGCAATCTGAGCTTCATTATTCGCCCATGAGAGAATTCTGAAGGCTGCTCACGATCACTTCCCTTTTCCCCCAAATGCAGAAAACATACACATTTGGTCTTTTAATGCTTTGCAGAATGAGTCTGGATCCAAAGGTAGATGCTCAAAGAATTGCAAAATTGTTTGAGTCCCATTTTCTAACTGCAGATTCAGCAAGTCAAAAGCAAGAACCCCAAGGATGAAAGGCTTACACATTTGGGGCTGGGGTCTTGAAAAGATTACCTTGGCTTATAATTGCAGCTCATTTAGTCTTCAATTTTTAATAGATGTGTCCAGCTTATTTTTTTGGCTAACACGCCTTTGCACAGTCAGTGATGGCTTTATCTTCATACGCTTTTTTTTAAGTCCCAGATGTGTGGCTTAGAAATGAAACAAAGAGTCAGGGTTTGAGGTTCTTCTCCACTGTCTCAAGGATGCCCGGAGAGTAGATCTAGCTGAGCACGGTGAGGCTGTGACGGAAGGATGGTCCTCTAAGCGGGACCCTGGGTGAAGAATACTCCCGAGTGCAGAACGTGCAGAGCAGGGAAATGAGGTGTTTTACTATTGCTTTGCTTTCAGAGTCAAACCTAAATCAAGAGACAGAAGTCAAGATGACTCAAGAGACTTTGAACAAAAAATAAAAGACAAGTCTCCTATAGAACTGCGTGTTTTTATACAGTCTGAGCAGAGAGAAAGCTGTGATTAAGGATCTGTAATTTTTATTTGCAGACTTTCAGTTCTGCTGTGACTTGGTCGAAACCATTGGTTCCGTCTTTCATTTCCTGTATCAGGCGTATCACTAAGAACAGCTTCTCTGCACCCCTACATCATCCAGATGAGCATTTGGACAAGCCAGGACACACTGGTGTCTGCTGCATGGATGGGTTGGAGGTCCCTGGCTCACTCTGAGCTGTTCTTCCCATCATAGAGAAGTGCCCTGATGCTGGGACTCCTGGGAAGAGAACATGGCCTCATTCCTGAAGCCAGGCACATAACCAAGGACTTGATACCAAATGCAGAAGTCACAAATGGGAGAAAATGCTCTCTCAACTGCATGTGGAGCTATGGTTTTTGAACCAGAGTGAAAATCAGAAGATTCAGAGGAACTTGAAAGTTACCCAAGGCCTTTTGCTCAGAGATTAAAAGCTCAGCTTTTCTTCATCTTAAATATTATGCAGATTCTCACCCCTAAACATGTACCAAAAAAAAGAAAGAGAAAAGTGAAATGGAGTTGCTCAGTCGTGTCCGACTCTTTGCGACCCCGTGGACTGTAGCCTACCAGGCTCCTCTCTCCATGGGATTCTCCAGGCAAGAATACTGGAGTGGGTTGCCATTTCCTTCTCCAGGGGACCTTCCCAACCCAGGGATCGAACCCGGGTCTCCTGCATTGCAGGCAGACACTTTAACCTCTGAGCCACCAGAGAGAAAAGAAATGTGCGTATTTTGGGGCCACTTTGTACAAGAAAGGACCGGTCATTACCAGCGTTCAGTGTTCTCCTTGGTGTTGAAAGTTAAGCTCGAGTTTCTCTAAGGATAAGGCATAAGGGTCCTTCCTAAGCACAAACTGTTTTAAAAGAAAAGTACTGTGAGCTCAGAGGTGGAGAGATGGGGACCTGAAAGGTGTCCCCTGACCCTGCTGGTCAGTCTTACAGTTCTTGTCATGATCACTCCGTATCCTGGCCTTCAACACAGGCCAAGTTTCAAGAACACTTGTCACTCTACATCATTCTGAATATAACATGGAACATATATGAAGAAGAAAACAAAAAGCCCCTTTGATTGTTTTAGGAGCCCATTGTCTCAATGACCTCACCTTGGACGGGGTCGGGGGAAGTTCACCACATGTTCGCTGGGCCCTTTCAGCCTGAGGTTTGCAGCTTGAATCCATCTTGAGGCCACATGGTGTGTCATGGGTCTGATCCTGGGAAAGGAAAGAGGGGAGTTCATGGTGCTCCAGCATCCAGAGGACCCTAGAGCAAACCAACTCTTTCTAGGATGGGTGGGAGGGTGACACACAGAGTCCCACCGCCCCGGGGGAGCTGGGACATGGGGGTGGGGCAGAGGGCGCAACAGGCTCCCAAGTCACAGCTGTCCCCAAGTCAACGGGCAGGACAGAGGCCAGCCTCACAGGACACCTGTCTCAGGTGACCCAGCATCGGGGACCCGCCAGGCACCTCCGCAGCACAAGCCAGCGTGGCCAAGGATGGAGCCGTCTTGCTGATGTCTCTGCTATTGTTCTTGTACCTGAAAAACTCAGTGTCCTCTGCTCTCCATCCCTTTATACCCACCTGTCAGATCTTCCACGTGATTCCATTTGCTCGAATAATAACTGGAATAAGGAAAACAGATAAGTTCAGTGAAGCCAGAGCTGAGTATCCCTGAAGCCGCTCTTTTACCATCCTCGTGTTCCCGGGTTTAAAAAGCCAGCTCAGCGCCGTGTTCCTGAATGTGCTCAGCTGTGGGAGCATCTCTGCTGTGACGGATAAAGTGGGGAAAGGAGGAGGGTGTGGGCAAGGGGAGGGGACACACCCACCAGGCTGAGCCAGGCACCACCGCCCATCTGCACCACAGGCACCTTCTCCCACCTCTGGGACTCTGCCCCAAGGACTTAATTACCTACTTTAAGGTGTGTGTGGCCCCTGCAGGGTATGTCTCTTAGTTAAATGGGTGTTATGTTCAGGTAAGATGTTAGAGAATTCTTTGCCCCATTTTAGGGGGTATTTCTCTCATAGGAAAAATTAAAAAAACACTTGTTCTTTCAATCTGGAACTTCAACTTCATAATTTATATTAGAAAAAGAAGGATGCATCCCCATTCTGTGTGGAAGGGACGGGACTCGCCCTCCCTCTTCTGGAGCATCTCCAGTGGCGGAGCTGTGTGGGGTCCTGGGGAAAGTAAAGATCTGCCTCAAGTACTTACACACAAGTTAATACAGAAAAAGAGCCCACTGCCCTTGCTCCACGCCGACCCCCTCCCATGGGAAAATTCAGACGGGACAGCGACCAGTGCACTGCTGAGTCACTCACGGGACGCTTGTTGGTGAGGCTCCTCGGGGTCAGCTGTCCCAAGTCCCTCTCCAGATGGGCAGACGGTATTGGGAGGGTGTGCAGCTCCCATCACCTTCCCGTCTGCACCTCCTGGACTGGTTAGGCTCTTGAAACATTCTTGCATAAACCACAGCCCAGAAAGCTCCACAGGGCCATTCAAAAATGTCACACTCCACTAGAAGTGGTGAGAAAGGACACTTCTGTGCCGGTGAGTTAACTTTTCCTTGGAAGGGCTCGAGAAGCGACTGAGCTCATGGTGAACCCTGATTTCATGGCTATCCCACTGGCTAGTCCCCAGACTTCCCTGGTGGCTCAGCTGGTAAAGAATTAGCCTGCAATGTGGGAGACCTGAGTTCCATTCCTGGGTTAGGAAGATCCTCTGGAAAACGGAAAGGCTACCCACTTCAGTATCCTGGCCTGGAGAATTCCATGGACTGTATAGTCCATGGGGTCACAAAGAGTAGGACACGACTGAACAACTTTCACTTCACCACTGGCTCTTGGGCTTTCGCCCTGAAGGCACCAGAGCCTGTTACGATGGACATGGGTCCTTCCACCAGTTGAAAGGCTGAGGTTCATGCCCTGTCCTGCTGCTCCATTTGGGATTCTTCCAACAGATACCACTTCACTCCCTTTATAGTCTGTGGCAAGGTCTAGAAAGCAAGAGCTCTTACTGAGAATTGCATTTCATTTCTTTATTAATCAACACTAAGGATCTCATGTTAATACATGATTTTTCTGAGACACCTCAAATTTAGGTTCATTTCCATGTAATGGCTCAGGTGCAATGCTAAAAACTGAAAAATTAGAGAAAATATCTATTCAGGGTTTATTATTCACAAAACACCAATGTAAGTGATTTATATTATTTAATACTCTTGGAAACTCTGCAGTAGACATTATTTTTAAATTTTTTAAACAGTTTTTAAAGGTTACTTTCCATTTACAGTTATTACTAAATATTGGTTATGTTCCCTGTGTTATGCAGTTACATCCTTGAGCCCATTGGAGTAGACATTATTTTTATCACACTGTTACAGGTTAGGAAACTTAGGCTTGTTGGGCTATGTGAGGTCATGGGGGGCCAGGCACATGGACCACACTATTGTTATCGTCCCCTGTAAGGCAACAAGTTTAGCTTTCTAACCCAGAGTTTTCTTTCTGTTTCATATGCCTATGCACATGTATATATGTATAAATTTATAAATACATGCATATATAACTATTAATATTTTTTCATGTACAACCAAATTATAAATAATCATAAATTATATAAAATTTATGATCAATCATATAATGCTACATAATTAATAATATATATTATATCTATAGAAATACATTTATGATATACTCATAATATATTTATATATTATAATGTGAAAGTGTTAGTCACTCAGTCCTGTCTGACGCTATGCTACCTCATGGACTGTAGTCCACCAGGTCTTCTGTCCATGGGATTCTCCAGGCAAGAATACTGGAGTGGTTGCCATTTCCTTCTCCAGGGGATCTTCCCAATCCAGGAATTGGACCCAGGTCTTCTGCACTGAAGGCAGATTCTTTACAAACTGAGCCACCAGGGAAGCTCCTATATTATAATATGTGAAAATATGATATATAATACATTTAATATATTATTATATATAAATAATAAAATATATAAATACATGCTTATATTTTACTATATAAATTATATATACTATATACTTATATACTATATAGATTATATATAATTTGCATTATATGAGAAACATGCTAATAATTGTGTATAAACACACATTTAAAATCTACTTCCTTCCAACTACTTTAGACTACGTCACCACATCTCTACTGATGTTCAACCCAGATATTCCCACAGGTGGGGCCACCTTGAGCACTGGGGAAGGACCAGCCACACCTCTGGCCCCCATCCACTAAATGCCAGTAGCAACCGCACCCCCAGTTATGACCCCCAAGATATGTCCAGACACTGCCCAGTGGCCCCTGGCAAAGGCAGTGAGAGGAAGGGCCAGATCACCCCCAGCTGAGAACCATTGGCTTAGATGCTTTAGGACAGTTTTATCCTCAAGGTTCTACTTCTCAATCTGAAACATAGAATGTGTTGTTGGCAAATATCCCAACAGCCGCTGGTTAGATTGGAGGAAATCGGCCTGCCCTCTTCTACCTTCACCCCGTCATCCTGGGGCTTGAGGACCTTCCCAGGCTTTCACCCCTCATCCCTGAGACCAGACAGGAGCCTCTCCTATCAGTGGCCCAGCTCCAGCTCTGACCCTGCACCATGTTCCTCAGGTCCCCGCTCCTTGATGGTCATATCTGACACAGCATCTGACAATACCACGTGACCTAGGTTCTAAGCCTTCAGATTTCTCTCTGATGAGATGTTTTTCTTCTTTTTGGAAAAACAACAATAGAGTATTATTACTGGTTTGCCAATCATCCCTGGGCCATACAAGCAGGCTTCTTCCTCTAGAATAACTGGAGAAATTTCTCACAAGAAATTGACTTTGAAATAGGGCGGTTTTCTTGAGTCCTCATGTGGTTTTTATCACACAGACCACCTGTATAAATAGGTCATGAGACCTACTGAATAAATGATGGAAGTACAGTGTAACAGTGCACAATGGCACCTTTAAAGACGATGCTTGGGAATTCCCTGGTGGTCCAACAGTTAGGACTCGGGGCTTTCACTGAGGTTCCAGCTCTAATTCCAAGATCCTGCAAGCCCGTGGTGTGGCCAAAGGAAAAGAAAAAACCGTTGCTACTGTGTCCGGGGTAGATGGTTCTGTATCAGCTCTCTGGGCAGCAGGCGTCCACCGAGAACCAGCACTGACCTGAGAACCTCGGCCCAGCAGGGAGCAGAGTCCCTTGGGTCCTTTCCAAGGCCTGGCGGTTGAGCAGGAATTTCTCCAACACCTGTTCCCCTTTGGCTACAGTTTCTCCTTCACTCCTATCACTGTTTCCAAATAATGTAGAGTTACAGTACAGGAATTTCCCTCCTGGATCCCGCCTTAATATATAACTTTCTGAGCTGATTTCTGCCTCCTTCCAAATGAGTGTACTTCTGAGTCTACACTGATACATCCTTGAGAAAGTTAACTCAAATTTCTGATACTTGAACTGAGCCTGAGTGCTTTCTTGTTTTTGTCTTTGGTTTGCTGAGAGGCCACTATTTAGGAGTCTAATCGTGTTAAAGGTAAAAAGATGAGATTGAATTAAAGGGGATACAGGATGTATTTCTAAAAGATTTACACATTTCTAAGATTTCTAAACTCTTTTAGAGTGAGGACTAACCTGAAATAAGATATTCTTGTTTTTAAGTGAGGTGAGGAAAAGTTTCTATCATCAACTATATATTTTCTTACAGAAGAACATATTTCTTCTTACGGAAAAGACTATGAGTAAATTTAATGGGAAAATATATATTCTAAAGTAGCTCCTAATATTCTGTTAACATTCTGTACTGAATTTATTACTAATAAAAATCAAGGAATAATGCCACTGGAATACACTGCAATGGAAAAACTTAACTTGTGCGAGAGAACCAATACTATGTGGCATTTCCCCCTACATCGATAATTGATTGCTATAATATCTTTTCAAGCTACACCACTTAAAACTCTTCTAAGTACTAAACAACTCACAGTGCATATTTTCCTTAGTCACCTACATGATGTTTACATACTAAATCATGCCTTAGAAGAGACCTCATAAAGCATTTGGTACCTTGCTTAAACATAAGACTCTTTCAGGATTTTCTTATAAAATGAGAAAATATGGCATCATATTTTTGCTCCCATACAATGTGACAATGCAAGTGGCATGTATTCCCTTAGTTTTTATCCATTTGAATGAAAAGAAACTGAAATGCTTGGAATCCATGAATTTCCCATGTGGAACTCTGCAGGCTGTCTATCATGACTGACCTCAGAGGGTAAAAGAAACCTAACTCAAGGAATTGAACTTCAACCGAAGCAGCAAAACAAGCCACACTGGACAGTGTCCTTCACTCCAGACTAGGGGACCTCCTGCAACACAGGACTCACAGACTATGTCTGAGTTGCAGGGAGGTCATCCCGTGTGTGTGTGTGTGTGTGTGTGTGTGTGTGTGTGTGTGTGTGTGTGTGTATTTTGGGGGTGGGGAGGCGTGTTTTTCTTTATCAGAAACCATTTCCTGTATTCAAATGTGCTTTCTAAATTTATCTGCAGTCTCAACTGCAGTCTGAGGCAGGGAAATAATAGACACACGGGAAATAAAGACTGAGTCCCAGCTGGGTAAGTCAAGCACCCAAGTACGGTCTCTCTCTCCCAGCCCAACCTCCTCTCAATATCTTGCCCAAAGATTAAACAGTCACTGTACGATATGTTAATAGAAATGCAAGTGAAAACAGTCCACCTGAAACTTGAAACTTCCCCGTTTAATCTCTCCATCCTACACAGATAGATGGACAGCTGGATGGATAGAGAAGTATAGTAAGATAAGTAGAAAATGGCCAGAGGGAAGCCAAACAATAGCAAAAGTGATAGAAAAAATTGGCCTGAATTTTCCTTTCCTAGTATTTAAGTTATCATAGGGAGGTCTCGGCATAGGTATATTAATCAAATATTCCTTAAAGACCACCCTCCCCCCACAAACACACACACAAAGCAGTGTCAGTTCCTTTACACAAGTATGAGCTCCCAGAAATGCCTGGACAAAGTGTTGTTTTCAGTCCTTGGATAAGGGCCAAATAACCTACGGTCTGCTTTGGGGAGAGAAAGGCTGGCTTCAGCCTTTCTCCAGCGTTAAGTCCATCTTTTGGAATTGAGGAGCCTGAGGGCTGACCCCACCTGGGCCAAGGGGCAATTATCAGCCCTCAGTGGACCATTCACTCCAGTCGTTTCTCTGATGTCACTAAGCTGCTTTTACAGAGGCGATGTAATACAATTTTTGACTTGGTCTTAAGCCCAAAGGACATGCCCGGTTGGCTCTCCTTTTATTTCCATCCTCAAAACACCTTTACAAATGTAACTGATGGGAAATCAACTGTCACAGCCACCCTTTGACAATCAGATGTCGGGGGCTGGATGTGACTTTGTTGTGTGTTTCCTGGTGGTTCAGGTTTTACTTCTTGCTGTTCTCAGCCATTCTCCCTCCCCAAGCGAGAGAACAACTATTTTTAGACTCAGGCGAGCCCCAGGGCGTCAGACAGTAAATCTTTAGCTGTGACTTTAAAATAGTCCTGAGCCACTTTGGGAAGGAGTATTTCTCCATAGTATATGGACTTGGATCTACATCCCACCTATACAGTTCAATCCCCATAAATACAATGAAACCTGCCCCCAAGGCTGCCCACAGCTGATGGTCTCTGGGTTGAGGTGAAGCTTCCAAACTGCCCCGGGGCGTCCAGTGGTGCTCCGAGGTGCTTGGAAAACAATCCAAAAATAAATCCAAAAAAATAAGTCTGCCAGATCCCTTATTCAACACCAAACTCGCAACAGATGAGTTGCTGTGTTACACTGTACACTTCGTATTTTCTTCCATAAGGTCGAGGTCAGATGTGGACAGAACATGACCTCTTAGAACTGGCCTGAATGTTCTAAATCTGCAAAAGCAAGGTCTTCTGCAAAATTTCTGCCACCAGTTGCTGCCTCTTACCATTCATAAAATTGCCGAATGCCAAAAACGTCTTTCTAGACTTTTCATTTTACTGAGAAGAAACTGAGGCTTAGAGAAGGGAAGTGACTTTTAGGAAAGTTGTGATAAAATCACAACATCAGAGTCTGGACCCCCGAGGGAATGATGTCTTGGTGGTAAAACATTCTGCCTGACATAGATGGGGGCTTTTCTATGTAGTTCAGCGCAGTGCGGTCATATTCACCTACCAGCATCACTTCCCCTAGATGTTTCAGAGGGAGGAAAGGAGGCGAGATAGTGAGGAAACACTTAAAAATTCAAATTCCCTGTGATAACATGGCATAATTCCACACGTCATAATCTCATCTTTAATTAGGCAAGCGGGTGAGGAGTTATTGCAAATGGCATTCTCCTCATCAATGTTAACTATTTGGCTTTCCAAAATAGACTCCTCTTTTGCTGGTCTAAGGGACATGTCAAAACTGGAAAGGGTGGAAGGACGTCGTTGGCAGTCTAACTGTTAAGATTTCACCTTTCAATGCAAGGGTGCAGGTTCCATCCTTGGTGGGGGAGCTAAGATCGCACATAACTCACAACCATAAAAACCAAAACATCAAACAGAAAAAAGATTGTAACAAATTCAATAAAGACATAAAAATGGCCCACATTAAAAAAGTGGAAGGAGGGGAAGAAAAGGAAGAAAAAAGAGAATAATAGGAGGCTTTTGTTTTGGTACTTCTTTTTTTTTTTTTTTTTTTCCTTTTTACTAGAGGAAACTCTTTCATACCAGATTTTAAAAAGGAAGGCATTTTAGAAGCCACAGATGCAAATAGCCACCTCCACTGTTTGTTCAGCTTTGGCCAAGTTAGAGGTCAATTTCCAGTTGCTGACAGGGAAAGTCTAGTGAGCAAAATACTTTTATCTTTAAATATTATCTTGCAAAAATATTTACTAGGGTGTAAGTTAGAGCATTGTGCTAAGAATGGGACATACACATTTTGAAGCTGTGATCCAGTCCCGAGAAACAATACCCAGGAAAATGCTGTGTTTTCATCTCTCCCATCTGTGTACTCTGCTCACAGCTCTCTGCAGACATCTTAGGAGCTCCTATTTTCACGATTTCCGTGACTCTTGGTTGAACTGGATACTTTTTATTACCTCCTCGGATTGAACGTAAAAGAGTTTTGAGTTTATATAATTAAGTGGACCTCCTGAAATCAAACTTCATTAAAATCATATTCCGATTTGCTGAACATTCTTCAATTCAGTTAAGTTGCTCAGTCATGTCCAACTCTTTGTGACCCCATGAGCTGCAGCACACCAGGCCTCCCTGTCCAACACCAACTCCCGGAGCCCATCCAAATTCATGTCCATTGAGTCAGTGAAGCCATCCAACCATCTCATCCTCTGTCGTCCCCTTCTCCTCCTGCTCTCAATCTTTCCCAGCATCAGGGTCTTTTCCAATGAGTCAGCTCTTCGCATCAGGTGGCCAAAGTATTGGAGTTTCAGCTTCAACATCAGTCCTTCCAACAAACACCCAGGACTGACCTCCTTTAAGATGGACTGGTTGGATCTCCTTGCAGTCCAAAGGACTCTCAAGAGTCTTCTCCAACACCACAGCTCAAAAACATCAATTCTTCGGTGCTCAGCTTTCTTCACCGTCCACCTCTCACATCCATGCATGACCACTGGAAAAACCATAGCCTCGACTAGACAGACCTTTTTCGGGAAAGTAATGTTTCTGCTTTTTAATATGCTTTCTTGGTTGGTCATAACCTTCCTTCCAAGGAGTAAGCGTCTTTTAATTTCATGGTTGCAATCACCATCTGCAGTGATTTTGGAGCCCCCCAAAATAAAGTGTCTCACTGTTTCCACTGTTTGCCCATCTATTTGCCATGAAGTGATGGGACCAGATGCCATGATCTTAGTCTTATGAATGTTGAGCTTTAAGCCAACTTTTTCACTCTCCTCTTTCATTTTCATCAAGAGGCTCTTTAGTTCTTCTTCACTTTCTGCCATAAGGGTGGTGTCATCTGCAAAACTGAGGTTATTGATATTTCTCCCAGCAATCTTGATTCCAGCTTGTGCTTCTTCCAGCCCAGCATTTCTCATGATGTACTCTGCATATAAGTTAAATAAGCAGGGTGACAATATACAGCCTTGACATACTCCTTTCCCCATCTGGAATCAGTCTGTTGTTCCATGTCCAGTTCTAACTGTTGCTCCCTGACCTGCATACAGGTTTTTCAAGAGGCAGGTCAGGTGATCTGGTATTCCCATCTCTTTCAGAATTTTCCACAGTTTATTGTGATCCACACAGTCAAAGGCTTTGGCATAGTCAATAAAGCAGAAATAGAAGTTTTTCTGGAACTCTCTTGCTTTTTCGATGATCAGTGGATGTTGACAATTTGATCTCTGGTTCCTCTGCCTTTTCTAAAACCAGCCTGATCATTCTTACTCTCCTCCATTTTTGCTCAGTGCTGTATCGCCTGGCAGACACAGTGGTGCCCTCGGCTCTGCTGGGTGGTCAGTGTGTATTAGGTGGATAGATAGTTCAGTAGCTCAGTAGTATAGATAGTATATGGATAGTATAGATAGATAGTATAGTGAGATACAGACGTTTAAAAAAAAATCCACCAATCCAAATTTTATAGTTGTTACAGAACTCTTTTTTTTTTGGCTCTGCTGGGTCTTTCTTTCATAGGCTTCTCTCTAGCTCTTTGGCATGTGGGATCTTACTTCCTCTTCTAGGGATCAAACCTGAGACCCCTGCATTGCAAGGCAGATTCTTAACCACTGGACCAACCAGGGAAGCCCCTGTTACTGAATTTTAAGACCTCTTCACTTTTAGGTGGGGACACTTAGGCTCAGGTGGTTCAATCTTCTTGTTGTTGAATCGCTCAGTTGTGTCTGACTCTTTGCAGCCCCACAGACTACAGCACTCCAGGATTCCCTGTCCATCACCATCTCCTGGAGCTTGCTCAAACTCATGTCCATTGAGTCAGTGATGCCATCCAACCATCTTATCCTCTGTCGTCCCCTTCTCCTCCTGCCTTCAATCTTTCCCAGCATCAGGGTCTTTTCTAATGAGTCAGCTCTTCACATTAGGTGGCCAAAGTATTGGAGCTTCAGCTTCAGTATCAGTCCTTCCAATGACTATTTAGGATTGATCTCCTTTAGGATGGACTTGTTGGATCTCCTTTCAGCCCAAGGGACTCTCAAGAGTCTCCTCCAATACCACAGTTCAAAAGCATCAATTCTTCAGCGTTTAGCTTTCTTTATGGTCCAACTGTCACATCCAAACATGACTATTGGAAAAACCATAGCTTTGACTAGGGTGGTTCAGTAGCCTTCCTAAATGTCTGGATAGAAGATCTAGAAGAACCACCCCCACCCATACTGTCCCCCTCAGACCTCAATGCCTCTGCACTTCATTGCACAAATAATAAGTGTTTAACTGTTACTAGCTTCAAAATGCACATTTGCTCTAAATATTAGCAGAAAAAATAAGGGGACAAACAGAAAACATGTCTCCATCCAGCATTAACTGTATTTATAGATCCTAGAGGAGTCCCGGTCCCTTGTCTTTCTCTTTTTCTTCCTGGTTTTACAATAGAATCCTATTTTACTGTTTGAAGCCTGACTCTTTTTCATCAAATATTACAGATATCTTTTCAGATTAATAGATAGGGCTCTAAATAGCTACTTCAGGTTGACATGTTATGCTACAGAATGGATATTGTGAAATTGTGATCTATATGATTTTCTTCCCTGTTCTGGCACAGAGCTCTAAAACTTTTGGAAATTTCCTAAGAGATAAGAGTGATAAAGATGTTGTTTGTTATGCTAATGAAGTGACTTTTGGAATGCACCTAAGTTACCGCCTAAGGCTGGAGGGTGGTGGCCAGGAGAGCTGACCTTGATTAGAATGTTAGAACTTTCAGTCCCAGCCCCCCAGACCTCCAGGGAAGGAGAAAAGCTGGTGGTTGCATCAATCACTAATGGCCAATGAATTAAAAAAATCTTGCTTCTGTAATGAAGCCTTCATGCTAAGTGTTAAGCTGCTTCAGTCTTGTCTGACACTTTGCGATCCCATGGACTGTAGCCCACCAGGCTCCTCTGTCCATGGAATTTCCCAGGCAAGAATTCTGAAGTCGGTTTCCATTTCCTCCTCCAGGGGCTCTTCCAGACCCAGGGGTTGAACCTGAGTCTCTCACTTCTGCACTGGCAGGCAGGTTCTTTACCGCCAGCACCACCTGGGAAGCCCTAATGAAGACTTCAGGAAACCCCAAAAGGAAGAGGTTTGTAGTGCTTCCAGGATGTTGAACACGTGGAGGTTTGGGGAGCTCGGCACCTGGAGATCATGGAAGCCCCCAGCCCTTCCCTAGAGCTTGCCCTCCACATCCCTTCCCTTTGCCTGCTCCTGAGTTATATATCCTTTTATGATAAGCAAGCAACCCGGTTAAGTAAAGTGTTTCACTGAGTTCTGTGAGCCATGCTAGCAAATTCATCAAACCCAAGAAGGGGATGGTGAAATCCAGTGATTTATAGCCAGTAGATCAGAAACACAGGAGATGACCTACACTTTTGATTGACAGCTGAAGGGAGGCAGTCTCGTGTGACTGAGCCCTCAACCTGTGGAATCTCTGGGTAGATAGTGTCAGAATTGAGTTCAATTGTAGGACTTCTAGCTGATGACAGAGAATTGCTTATAGGTGGTGGTGGTAGTGGGGTGTGCGTGTGTGGGTGTGTGTGTGTGGGTGTGTGTGTTGGGGGCTGTGGGGGGGAAGTGGAATCCCACCCAGCCCCAAACATACACGTATGAATTGTGACCAAATAGATACAATGTCATGTGTTGTAACACCTTCATGTTTTGGGCATTTAGACTGTTTCCAATTGTTGGTATCTTTTTAAGGTAAATATTTTCTGCATCAGTTTTATATTGGTGTTTCTCTTACTGTGGATGATTTCCTGAGACTTTTTTGTTGTTGTTGTGGATATCCTGCTGAGATTGGTAGTAACATTGTAATATTTCATGTTGCTCAGTCCCGACTCTTTGCAACCCCATGGACTGCAGTCTCTGCCAGGCTCCCCTGTCTTTGACTATCTCTCGAGTTTGTTCAGACTCAGAGGCTAGTCTTTCAAGTTAGTGACCCCTTTCAGAAGGGGTGTGATACATTTTTGTGAGTTTGGAATTAAGGTCTTGCTGATATCCGTGACCTCTTCCATGTGAGCTCTGCCTGCCTCATTGCCCAGTGTTCCTGCTCTTGTGACAACTGACAAAGGGAACGGTGCTACTGAGAGATGGGAGAGGGGGTGCTCCCCTCATGCTCTCTCCCTTCACCTGCTCCAAAATGCAAGTAGAGTCAAAAATATACGTACAGCGACAAAAGTGTCATGAGGAACAAAAGATTCTGGAACTAATTAAACTTTTCTTCCAAGATTGAGAATTTGGTAGCTCATGGAGTCCTAATTAACAGAGAGTATTGGTTCTAAGGAGTGAATGAGTGACAACAGAAGAAAGGGCTTTGACTTCAAGTGTAGGGAGAAAGCAATGAGGTGCAGCCAGCTCTCATCACAGGTAAATAATGAATGCAGGTATGTTTCTGCCCAGGATGGTAAAGGGAACAAGGAGGAAAGGAAAGAACACAAAACCTGATTGGCTGGTAATGTTTTGATGGGTTATAAAGATGGGTAGTGACTGTAAGATTTTTAGGAGTAAAACAATATTTTTTACATCTTAATTCAATAAGGAGCTTTATTCCAACCCTAGGATTTTTTCCACAATGATAAAAGATGGCAGGATAATGAAACTGTCAAATGTTTGACCCTGGAGGTCAAGGACAAAGCCTTATTTATCTCAAATCAACAACACCTAGAGCTAGCACAGAGCTGGCGAGCCCAATCAATGTCTCCTGATGTTTCTTGAATGTGAACCAACCAGCAACGAGTTCCATTGTCCGTCCTTGCTATTCAAGCAACAGCTTCATGGCTCTCCTTAGTTCACGGTTAATTCAATCAGCATTATCAATAAAGATATTTTGTGAGGTACTGTCATTGTTTCAACCTTCTTTCTCCTCTTGGTATTGACAGTAGAATTTCAAAATGTCAGTATAGCTATTAATATAAGTCTGGAATAATTTGAGGAAAATACAAAGATGAAGAAGATGATAGAAAGAAGTAAAATATACGGACAACCAGTTCAGGAAAGATTAAAAAAAAAAAGAGCAGGAATTTCAGCCAAAGAAAAATAAGAGAATATAAAGAAATGATAAAAGAAACAAGGCAAAAATGTTTCTCAAACCTAAAGAACATGAGCCTTTAGACCAAAAGGACCCCCAAAGTACCTAACAACTCAAATAAAAAAGACCCACATCTAGACATGTGCTTTGGATTTTTACGTAACCAAGACTGAAAGACGTTACTAAAAAGTTCAAGACTAAAGAAAATCACTGAAAAAAAAAAAAAAAAAGGATTACATCAGCAGTACTGAATGCAAAGAACAGTAAAGCAAAGTTGTCAAATAACTGATAGAAAATTATTTTGAAATGCTATTTGTTAGATTCAGCTACTGTCTTTTCTTATGTGCCTACATTAAGGAAGATATTTATGTGTTTGCTATTTATTCTTTTAAATTATTAACTAATACATTTAGATACACTATTGCTATTCAGCCCATCTCAACTATTCTGAGCCACCAAAAGAGAAATTCTAAGCAAATGATTGTTAGTTTTTTCCTAAAATTTCACATTAACAGAAATTGGTTTGGGTAAAGAGAACACACACTCTGGGTTTTTTTTTTCTTCTTTGCCAAATTTTGTCTGTTGACATATACAACCAGTTATAGTTTTCTTTAAAGTTTTGCAGATTTTTAGTTTCTTTTCTTCAAGTTAAACTACTTTCACCCTTTCATTCATGTGTTTACTCCACAAACATTTACTGAGGATATACCCAGTGGCTCAGATGGTAAAGAAACCTTGCCTGTAGTGCAGGAGACCTGGGTTCGATTCCTGGTTCGGTAAGATCCCCTGGAGTAGGGAATGGCTACCCTCTCCAGTATTCTTGCCTGGAGAATTCCATGGACAGAGGAGCCTGGTGGGCTACAATCCATGGGGTCCCAAAGAGTCGGACAAGACTGAGTGACCTACATTTTCACTTTCACTATTGTAGATCATCCACTGTGATAGGTAACTGTTGTATTGTTGTATAAAACAAATAAATTGCTTTTTTTTTTTTTGTCTTCACAGAGCTTATAGTCTAGTCGGGGAGTGGGTAGTTGGTGACAGACAACTAAGGAAACAGGTAATCAAAATTCAAGTTGAGAGGACTTCCCTGGAGGTCCAGTGGCTAAGACTCTGTGCTCCCAATGCAGAGGGCCCAGGTTTCACCTCTGGTCAGGGAATTAGATCCTAGATGCTGCAGCGAAAGGTCCTGCATCTTGCAATGAAGATCCAGCACAGCCAAATAAAAATATATTTTAAAAAAATCCAAGTTGATAACTGCTATGATCTAGTCTGAAGAGTGGGCTAAAAGACTCATAGGTCAGCTATTTCAAACTGCACAGACAGCAGAGAAAGCTTCCTGGGGGTGTGGACATTGTAGCAAAGTCTTGAATTTTTTTTAAAAAAGGAGATGTCTGGTTGAAAGGAGGCTAAGGAATTGAATTCCTAAGGAATTTGGGCACAAAGGAAGCAGCATCCTATTCAAAGTGAGGATGCAGGAGGAAGGGTTTGTAGAGCATGAGGACCTGTAGACAAGGAGAAGGGGAGAGAGCTAGCAGGATCAGGTCACTAATACTTTGACTCTCATGCTCCTTTGGGCCTTATCTTGAAGATGGTAGGGGCATGTTCTAAAGTGGGGAGGGGAGTTTTAATCCTGTGTGTGGTTTGTTAGGAAGATACTCCCATGAGTATTTAACATGAGGGCAAAATTGAAGGCAAGAATGTCAGAAGGCTGCTTATATGGCGGTCAGGAGAGACGGAGGAAGGAACCATGAAATCAGGAAAGAAGCATGAAAAGATGAAAGAGATACTGCATGGGAATTTTGACAAGATTCTGTGCTCAGGTGGACACGGGGCTTCGGGATAGTAAGAGGCAAGAATAACTCGGCCTGGGTGGGGGATATTCAGATGAAATTGCACAGATGCCATTAGGTTAAATGCATGGAGACTCCTAGGAGAGACCTGGAGAGAGTTGGAGATGAAGCGCCATCTGCATACAGTTGGTGACAACACTGAAGTAATGGCCAAGGTCACCGAGGAGAATGTGTGAGATCATCCAGGGAACTCTGAGCCCTCAGGGCTGGGCAAAGGAAAGGGCTCCAAGAATGAATGAAACTGGAATACCAGACAGAGAGGCTAACATTCATCTAATCTTGCAGAAGCAACCGAGTAAAAACAAGGACAGAATATTTTTTGTTGTATTTTGCAACAGAGAAATTACTGATGGTCTTAGCAAGGGTAAGACGCTGTAGCTATAAATAACCTCATGTTTGAAACAGGTTGTAAAAGATTTTAGGACAGAGGCTTCACTATCTTTTACTTTTGGAATGTGGGGATGGATTCTGACGTTGAAATCATTTTGTCCAGACAAGTGAGAGACAAAGCTGTGGCTTGTTTCCAGATTCTCCCTCCCATGGGAGGTGAGGGAGATGCCGTTCCAGTCTGTTATGTGGTCATTTGTCCTGGCCTCATGCAAGCTTTCAGAACTCTCTTAAGAGAGGCTCAAGCGGAGGCTGTCACTATAGTCGCCGGCCCCCGTGTTTCCATATTCCAGAACATTGTAATGTCTGTACTTCATCTGATCCTTCTCTGGCCCACGTCCAGCACGCTGTCACTGACTTTTACTCTTATATCGTGCTGAGTTATTTTTCCTCCCCTTTTCCAGTTCTCAGCGTTCTACTTACTATTCTCAGCCTCTTACTGGAATAAAAACACAATCATTTTATTTGATTTTTTTTTCTTGTTCCCTTTTTTCCATCTTCTTTCCTCCCTGTTTATTTTTTTTTTTCTTATCTTCACTTCCTTTTGACATCTCAGTCTTCACAATTCCATTGACTGAGTGAATTTTGAGATCCTCATAAGTTTATTCTCTATATAATCTCCACATTTGTTCTGCCTTGATAGTTTACATCTCCTCACTTGACTGGCTCCGAAACTCCTCAGTGAAAAAGCTCAAGACAGTGAGATGGAAGGAAGCTGTTCTCAGTGGGAGCAGGCCTCACCTTTGCAAAGGACTTGGTCCATCACCTACTAACCGTGTGCCTTGTACTTCAACAGCCTCTGAAGAGGGATGCTACTAAGAGATAATGTGAATATATCATTCAACTTACTAGAACAAACAATTCTACTGAAACCTGTGAGATAACAAACATAAGGCTTCCCAGGTGGCTCAGTGGTAAAGAATTCACCTGCCATTGCAGGAGCCTCAGGAGACACAGGTTCGATCCCTGGGTCGCGAAGATCCCCTGGAGGAGGAAATGGCAATCCACTCCAGTATTCTTGCCTGGAGAATACTCTGGCTTTCCTCCATTAGGAATGGGCTCTTGGTACAATGGAATAAATTATGCTATTAAGTATTAGATTATGTCAACATGTATTAAATTTGACTCCTTGTGGTGAGCTGGAAAATTCTTGGGCCAAGTCCAGAGTTCCCAATGCCCAAACTGCTTCTCCTATAGACTCGGTCACACTGGTTGGTTCCAAGAGTAGGACTGACTAAGTCAGAGCACACTCCCTAGAAACACACTCTTTTATTGCTGGCTTATGTTCTGGCCTCAACAATCTGCTGTGTCCTTTTGGAGATCTGGATTTGATCTCATGTAAGATAAAAACACTATTTGGGACAGAGCAGACAGGCCTAAGCAAAGTGAAAGTGAAATCCCTCAGTCATGTCCGACTCTTTGCGACCCCATGGACTGTAGCAAGTTCTTGTCAATATGGCACAAATTTGGTTTTCTAAGGACAGGGGGTCTCTCCCAAGTGGGAGGCATTCACAGTCCATAAGGTCATGTCAGCATCAAGATGAAAGAGAGATACCACAAAGCATGGACATCAAGACATCGCCATGCATACAGCAAGATGCCTTTTCATCAGGATGTGTATGTTAGAATCTCTGCTTCTCAGATGTCCCTGGAAGCATCGCTGATCTAAGGAGCTCAGCACCAGCATTACACACAATAAGGTTAAATATAAGCTGAACTTGAGATGATGGATTGGTCATGCAGCCTATTCTTGCCCCCAGGATGTGCTTCCCCTTCCACCATGTGTGTGCCTGGGGATTGGAGCCTGTGCAGCTTCAGGTGTTCCTGCTGTCCTCACGTCACCATGCTCACATCACTGGCCTCACCACCCTCATGATCCTTGTGGTCATTGGGACCCATACACTTCACTCTCCTCGTATCCACTTAGAATCTGAATTTTAGGTACGGAGTCATTCCAGAAAACAGAAAACACCAGAGAGACATTTTCAACTAAGGTGAAGGTGCTTCCTAACTGGCTCAGAGTGGTTTCTACACCCATGCAAACATTTCTCTACCCTGACAATGTCTCAGGTCACTGAGACCCCATGGGAAGGTTGCAGAGAGCCATGCTTCTAAATGCTAAGAAACTCAGTTTGAAAGAATGCTAAGGTAGGCCAGGCCCTCCAACTTGAGTACACAGTCTAGTGGGAAGCAGCTCTAAGCTCTGTGAGTGCAAAGACTATTTGGCTCATGGAAGTCTTTACAGGGTCTGGCATAATCCTTAACACATAGGAAATGACCATTAATCACTGGGGAATGCATAAAATTTTTAAAGGAAGAATACACTTGAGGCTTGAGGGCAATTCTTGAGCATGTAATTATTACATTTCCCGTTGCAAAACTGGTTTTTTTCTGATTGGTCTCTGATGATTTTTTTTTTTTTTTTGGTTCTGCTGGAGGGCTGAGCTTTGACTTTGCTTCCAGCGTGGACCTGGTTTGCCAGAGGGGTGGAGAATGCCAAAGGCTTTGAGCTGAGCTTAAAAATGACACCCTAATTAATCCCATCCAGTGAATTTTTCTATTTCAGTTATTATATTTTTCAGTTTCATAATTTCAGTTTGGTTCTTCTCCATAACTTGCATTTTATATTTTACTCTTTTTTCACTTGTTTGGAGATAATTTGTAATTGATTGCTTGAGCATTTTTATGATGCCTGCGTTCAAATTCTTGTTGATAATTCCAGTGTCTAATTCATTTTCGTGTGGGCATTTGTTGATTGTCTTTACTCATTTGTGATTTTCCTGGTTCTTGGTATGATGTGATTTTTTTTTAATTGCTTCCTGGAATTTTGCCTCTTATGGGCCCCATTTCTTTTATTCATTTATTTTTGGCCTCATCCTGAGGCATGCAGGAATCTTAGTTCCTGCCTGGGATTGAACTTGCATGCCTTGCAGTGGAAGCGTAGATTCTTAACCACCGACCCCATAACAATCTCACATTTTTGCAAGCAGTCACCCTGTTTAGCTCAACTGGAATTCCATCACCTCCACTAGCTTTGTTCGTAGTGATGCTTTCTAAGGCCCACTGGACTTCACATTCCAGGATGTCTGGCTCTAGGTGAGTGATCACATCATTGTGATTATCTGGGTCATGAAGATCTTTTTGGTACAGTTCTTCTGTGTGTTCTTGCCACCTCTTCTTAATATCTTCTGCTTCTGTTAGGTCCATACCATTTCTGTCCTTTATCGAGCCCATCTTTGCATGAAATGTTCCCTTGGAATCTCTAATTTTCTTGAAGAGCTCTCTAGTCTTTCCCATTCTGTTGTTTGCCTCTATTTCTTTGCATTGATCGCTGAGGAAGGCTTTCTTATCTCTCCTTGCTCTTCTTTGGAACTCTGCATTCACATGGGTATATCTTTCCTTTTCTCCTTTGCTTTTTGCTTCTCTTCTTTTCCCAGCTATTTGTAAGGCCTCCTCAGACAGCCATTTTGCTTTTTTGCATTTCTTTTCCATGGGGATGGTCTTAACCCCTGTCTCCTGTACAATGTCATGAACCTCTGTCCATAGTTCATCAGGCACTCTGTCTAGCAGATCTAGTCCCTTAAATCTATCTGTCACTTCCACTGTATAATCATAAGGGATATGATTTAGGTCATACCTGAATGGTCTAGTGGTTTTCCCTACTTTCTTCAATTTAAGTGTGAATTTGGCAACAAGGAGTTCATGATCTGAGCCACAGTCAGCTCCTGGTCTTGTTTTTGCTGACTGTATAGAACTTCTCCATATTTGGCTGCAAAGAATATAATCAATCTGATTTCGGTGTTGGCCATCTGGTGATGTTCATGTGTAGAGTCTTCTCTTGTGTTGTTGGAAGAGGGTGTTTGCTATGACCAGTGTGTTCTCTTGGCAGAATTCTATTAGCCTTTGCCCTGCTTCATTCTGTACTCCAAAGCCAAATTTGCCTGTTACGCCAGGTGTTTCCTGACTTCCTACTTTTGCATTCCAGTCCCGTATAATGAAAAGGACATCTTTTTTGGGTGTTAGTTCTAAAAGGTCTTATAGGTCTTCATATAAACGTTCAACTTCAGCTTCTTCAGCATTCCTGGTCAGGGCATAGACTTGGATTACCATGGTATTGAATAGTTTGCCTTGGAAACGAACAGAGATCATTCTGTCATTTTTGAGATTGCATCCAAGTACTGCATTTTGGACTCTTTTTTGACTGTGATGGCTACTCCATTTCTTCTCAGGGATTCCTGCCCATAGTAGTAGATATAATGGTCATCTGAGTTAAATTCACCCATTCCAGTCCATCTTAGTTCGCTGATTTCTAGAATGTCAACGTTCACTCTTGCCATCTCCTGTTAGACCAATTTGCCTTGATTCATGGACCTAACATTCCAGGTTCCCATGAAATATTGCTCTTTACAGCATCGGACCTTGCTTCTATCACCAGTTACATCCACAGCTGGGTATTGTTTTTGCTTTGGCTCCATCCCATCATTCTTTCTGGAGTTATTTCTCCACTGATCTCCAGTAGCATATTGGGCACCTACCAACCTGGGGAGTTCATCTTTCAGTGTCCCAGTTGGCTTAAAGCTCAACATTCAGATAACTAAGATCATGGCATCTGGTCCCATCACTTCATGGCAAATAGATGGGCAAACAGTGGAAACAGTGTCAGACCTTATTTTTTCGGGCTCCAAAATCACTGCAGATGGTGCTCGCAGCCATGATATTAAAAGATGCTTACTCCTTGGAAGGAAAGTTATGACCAACCTAGATAGCATATTTAAAGGCAGAGACATTACTTTGCCAGCAAAGGTCCGTGTAGTCAAGGCTATGGTTTTTCCAGTAGTCATCTTTGGATGTGAGAATTGGATGGTGAAGAAAGCTGAGCGATGAAGAATTGATGCTTTTGAACTGTGGTGTTGGAGAAGACTCTTGAGAGTCCCTTGGACTGCAAGAGGATCCAACCAGTCCATCCTAAAGGAGATCGGTCCCGGGTGTTCACTGGAAGGACTGATGTTGAAGCTGAAATTCCAATACTTTGGCCACCTCTTGCGAAGAGCTGACTCATTGGAAAAGACCCTGATGCTGGGAAGGATTGGGGACAGGAAGAGAAGGGGACGACAGACGATGAGATGGCTGGATGGCATCACCGACTCAATGGGCATGGATTTGGGTAGACTCCGGGAGTTGGTGATGGACAGGGAGGCCTGGCGTGCTGCGATTCATTGGGTCACGAAGTGTTGGACATGACTGAGCGAATGAACTGAACTGACCCTGTTTAGGTTCTAGGTTTGTGGGTTGTGGTTCTAATGGCTGTTTAATTCTCAGGGCCTCTGTCAAGCTACTGTTGTCTGCTTGGTTTGTCCGGTGCCTCTGGGAGGCCACTGATTCCTGCTGGGATGCCTGAACGGATGGCAGTCACTTGTGCATTGTCCCCTTTGCCAAGGCCCCCAGAACATCTTTGATTCAGGGGAGAGGGGCTCTCTGAGTCCTGGGCCCCCTAATCTGCACACCTTTCTCCTTCTACACTTAACTCTGTCTCTTGCTCATCTCCGGATTTTATAGTTGCCCTTGGTGTGAAAGAGTAGGGAGAGATGGGTCTACATTACCTTGTCAGAACTGGAACCAGAGCTTAATGATATTCTCTGAATCTCCTTCTTAGACAGGACACAGGATCCTGGATTAGGGGGGTGGGGGGTGTCTGTCTTTCGGTTGAAAGGATGAAAAAACAATTCTAGGGATGCGTTGGCTGCCCACGCTCAGGTCTGGGAGGGGATCTATCACCCCTTCCTCCTAACTTCTCTTTCTAGGACAACAGCCCGGGCGACTGCTCAAGGCCTCCTTGTTAGGAGGTGGCGGGAGAATAAGTTACCATGTAAGGAGTAGGCACTTGCCCCTCCATGTGCCTTCCCCTCCTTGCTGCTTCTTGGCACTTTTGTGCACATGCGTTGCGGAATTCTGAGGTCAGGGTGTCCAGAGCCTGGGAGAGCAGGCAAGCACAGGTCGTTACACCTACTCCACCCCGGGCCGTACTCGCAGGGCATCTTGAGTATCCGTAGCTCCGGCGCTGCGGGACGGTGTGTCATTTTCCGGGCGTTAATTAGGTGAAAAGCTCTTCTCCAGTCTGGAAGGAGGGCCCGCCCCCAACAGGAGACCCCAGTTGTTGAACCTAGCTCTTGGCTGTCTCTTGAAACCTGGTGAAGGTCTCAGCCGTGAGTCATACCTTCAGTGGGGCCCAGCGGAAGAGGGGACCCCGGCAGCTGGAGGTTCAGGCTCCCGAGGAGCTGCGGCAGTGGACACAGCCAATGTGGGGGACCAAGGCACGTGAGCCCACTACCCGGCCAGACTAGACGACCCCCAGCGACCGAGGAGAGCTGGATGACCTACGGAGGGCTGCTGGCAGCTGTACAAACCCAGGGGCAGACGAAAACTCCAGCCCCACGTAAACACCCGATTTAAAGCACGAGCCACATGTAACTCCCGCCAGAAGTAAACGCTGGTCGACAGGTAAACCCAGACCTGCCCCTAAACCTGGGGGCCTGCAAGAACCTCTCATGCATAAGCCTAGGGTCGGTCCTGAACCTGCAGATGTAAACTCGTGGGGGTGTAAGCCCCCCAGTCGTAGACTTGAGGTACTGGATGTATATAATCCCCCAGCCGTAAACCTGGGGCCCCGAATTTTTGACCCCAGCCGTAAATCTGGAGCCCCGGATGTAAATATACCTCATGCAGCCGTAAACCTCGGGCCCCGGATGTAAGCCCTCCAGCCATAAACCTAGGGCCCCAGTATAAGCCCACCAGTCGTAAACCTGGGGCCCCGGATGTATGACCCCAGCCATAAAGCTGGGACCCTGGGTGTAAATCCTTCCGACAAAAGTGGGGGTCCGGCAGTAAAGACCCCTGCGGTCAGGTGTCCAGTCGGTTATACCCGAAGACGGCAACCCGGATGGGAGCTGTAACCCGGCGCCCTACGCTGAACTCCGGAGTAGAGTAGGCCTGCCAGGCCTGGGCATCCAGTGTCCTGGTGCCTCAGACTTGATGCCCGGCGTCAGAGTACTGCGGTCACCCCGGAGCCCGCGGCAGGAGGCCACTCCTCAGGCCTCCGTCTCCCGATCCAGAGGGCTCCGACAGGACGCCGGCCCTCAGGTGCCTCAGTGCCAAGACAGCAGGTGAGGTGAGTGTGCGCGTCTCCCTTGGGTCCCCGAGCTGGCATGGCGGGTGTGGTCTTGGAGTGTGGCCCCTCTTGACCTGGGCGGGTGGGGTGGGTGTTGAAGTCGAGACCATCGCCTCCCACCCTGGTCTCCCTGGGTCTCTCATCCTGGGGCAGCGAGACATCGACCGGGCCGGGCTGTTCCCAGGGCCGGCTGTCCGCGGGGTCACAGGTCCAGGCGCCCGGGCGGCATGAGGGGCCGACTGTCAGGGGCAGGGGCTGGGGCATCGGGCAGGGTGCGCCCGCCTGCCGCTCGCTCTGGGATCATGGTCCTGGCCCGGCCGGACGGGCAGTGTAAGGGTGCACCGAGCAGACAGGTTGGCCTTCGGACCGCAGCTTTGGGGTGTGTTAGGAGATGGTGGTTCTGTGTTGGGGCTCCATCTGAGGCAGATGCTGGCCCAGGGTTGAGTGCTGAGGTCCCGCCAGCCGCCCCTCGCCTAGGGAGGGGGTCCAGAGCAGCGCCGCGCCTCTCCACCCCGCCCCGTGCCCGGGCTGCTCCATCTCTGTGGATCCTGGTCTAGGTGTTCGAAAGTTGCCTAGTGCAGCCCTGTCCTTCACTTGGCCTGCCATCACCATAGTGTCTTTCCAGAGGTGATACTGCAGGATGTGAAGATGGCGAGGTGGGAAATGAACAAGTTGGGAGACATGTCTGTACCTCCTGTTGGACTGGGAGCATTTTTATTTTTTCACCAAATGGGCTGGTTGGCCAGGGTGGAGCAAAACCCCTTATCTCTCAGCACCCCGCCCCTCGTGCAGGACACATTCCCTCCCAACTTTATTTGATCGTGGATTGTGGCGTGTTCCTGTTTATCCAGGGAGGAGTCCTTAAACAGAAGGATTTGTCAGGTATTTCATTGGGAGAAAATATATTGATATGCCTACTCTTAAGTCAAGGGATGTATTCGATATTGTTTTCCTAGTTTCGTTACCAGGCAGAGTGTGTATAAAGTTGATTGACACATTATACTAGTGGTGTTTAGTGCATTTATGAAACATACAAACTGTAACTGGTTGAAAACATTTTTTTTGTCACTTGGGCATACATTAACATTTTTTCTGATTAAAATATGTATCATATTAATGATAGTAAACTTGGAAAATACAAAAAGAAAACAGAAACTACTTAAGACCCACCATCCACAGGTGGCATCTATGAATATTTTGTTGTGTTTCTTCCTATGTCTGTTTGTCTCATACTTGGATGCAATTTAGGTGATGACTCTTTTTTCCCCCTTAACATCTAATGATCATGAAATAGTTCAATTGTTCAATTTTAGCACTTTCAAGAAGCTGTTCTGTGTAGTTGTAAAATGGAAAAGAGAAGGATTTAATATATTTATTCTTAGAAAGTAATGATCATTCTTACAAAGAAATTAATGAAGAAGGTAAACATTTCTCATCATTCCATCCCTTAGACATGAGAGCTCTAAGTTTTGTCTCTTTGCTGATTTATTTCTTCATACTTTGAATGCTTATGGGACTATTTTTGTTCTTAAATGGCATGGTTTTATTTCAAGTCAGTATATTATAAATAACTTTACATACCAAAATATCACTTTTGCTTATTTCTCCTAGAGGCATTTATTTTTTAATAACAAGAATGAGAACTTTTTTTCATTTAATAAAAAAGTCTAATGGTGTAACATGATTACTGAGGAAAAAAAGTAGTCCTCTTAGGTTATCCAAGAAAAAAAGTCTTTCCGTTTTGGAATAACTTCTTTGCTGTATCTACTTCTGTGTACAATTTTATTTTTTTTTTTACCACATATTACAAATTTTTTTCTCACAAAAATGGGACTGTAATATACATTGTTAACAGATTGTTCAAATATTTGATCAGATGTTAATATAGGGAATATTGAGTTCAGTTCAGTTCAGTTCCTCAGTCCTGTCCAACTCTGCGACCCCGTGGACTGCAGCACACCAGGCTCCCCTGTCCATCACCAACTCCCAGAGCTTACTCAAACTCATGTCCATCGAGTAGGTGATACCACCCAACCATTTCATCCTCTGTTGTTCCCTTCTCCTCCTGCTTTCAATCTTTCCCAGCATCAGGGTCTTTTCCAATGAGCCAGTTTTTCGCATCGAGTGGCCAAAGTATTGGAGTTTGAGCTTCAGCATCAATTCTTCCAATGAATATTCAGGACTGATTTCCTTTAGGATGGACTGGTTGGATCTGCTTGCAGTTCAAGGGACTCTCAAGAGTCTTCTCCAACACCACAGTTCAAAACCATCAATTCTTCGGTGTACAACCTTCTTTGTGGTCCAACTCTGGACCTTTGTCGGCAAAGTAATGTCTCTGCTTTTTAATATGCTGTCTAGGTTGGTCATAGCTTTTCCTCCAAGGAGCAAGTGTCTTTTAATTTCATGGATGCAGTCACCATCTGCAGTGATTTTGGAGCCCAAGAAAATAAAGTCTCTCACTGTTTCCATTGTTTCCTCACCAATTTGCCATGAAGTGATGGGACCAAATGCCATGATTTTAGTTTTCTGAATGTTGAGCTTTAAGCCAACATTTTTACTCTCCTATTTCACTTTTATCAACAGATTCTTTTGTTCTTCTTTGCTTTCTGCCCTAAGGGCGATGTCATCTGCATATCTGAGGTTATTGGTATTTCTCTCGGCAATCTTGATTCCAGCTTGATTCTGGCATTTAGCATGACGTGCTCTGCATACAAGTTAAATAAGCAGGGTGACAGTATACAGACAGCCTTGATGTATTCCTTTCCCAATTTGGAACCAGTCCATTGTTCCATGTCCAGTTCTAACTGTTGTTTCTTGACCTTCATGCAGATTTCTCAGGAGGCAGGTCAGATGGTCTGGTATTCCCATCTCTTTCAGAATTTTCCATAGTTTGTTGTGATCCACACAGTGAAAGGCTGTGGCATAGTCAATAAAGCAGAAATAGATGTTTTTCTGGAACTCTCTTGCTTTTTTGATGATCCAACAGATGTTGGCAATTTTATCTCTGGTTCATCTGCCTTTTCTAAATCCAGCTTGAATGTCTGGGGGTTCACGGTTCATGTACTGTTGAAGCCTGGCTTGGAGAATTTTGAGCATTACTTTGCTAGCCTGTGAGATGAGGGCAATTGTGTGGTAGTTTGAACATTTTTTGGTATTGCCTTTCTTTGGGATTGGAATGAAAATTTATCTTTTCCAGTCCTATGGCCACTGCTGAGTTTTCCAAATTTGGTGGCATATTGAGTGCAGCACTTTCATAGCATCATCTTTTAGGATTTGAAATAGCTCAACTGGAATTCCATCACTTCCACTAGCTTTGTTCTTAGTATTGCTTCCTAAGGCCCATTTGACTTCGCATTCCAGGATATCTGGCTCTAGGTGAGTGATCACTTAAAGTATGTATAGTGAATATATTTAAAGTTAAATGTTGATATATCCATAATGATTTTATTCCATTTCAAAGTGGAATTATTGGACCAAAGGGTTGAGTCTTTCTAAAGTTATTATAGGAATGAACAAATTTAGTTTGCACAAGTATGTATCAGCTTGTCTTTCCCTCAGTAGTATTGGAGGCTCTTCACTCTTCCTGTCTGGGACAACACTGGATACTTTAACTTACATTTAACGTTTCATAATTTCTTAGGTGAAAACAGTATGTGTATTTTCTCTTTCAAGTGATTTGTTCATATCCTTAGTCCATTTGTCTGTGGAAGTGTGTGTCTCTTAAAATTTTATCAGTCGTTTATGTTTTAAGAATATTAACTCTCTGAGACCATATCTGTGGGAAACATTGCCTCCAACTTTTTTTTTTTTTTTTTTTTAATTTAAAAACTCTTTATTTTTTACATATAATTTAACTTTTTAATTAAAAACAGAAACTTAGAAGACTGATTTAGGGTGGTCAACTTTTCATTTGGCCAAGTAATGATAAGTAGCTTCTACAATGACCACAGCATCATAAAAATAAGGAAGTTAGAAAGGAAGTCAGAAAAGGTAATATTTTTTATAAGTCAGAAAGGAAATAATTTCAGACAAAAGGAACAGGCCACTGGCAGCCTGGCAGTAGCATCAAGAACATCATACACACATTCACACCCCTCGCTGCCCTCCAGAGAAGACGTCTTCCCCAGGGCAGTACTAGCTCTCAGACCAGAGTCTGGCCTGGTGCCACATCTGAAGGAGAACATCTGGATGCCAGGTGGACTCCCCAGCTCTGTGCAGGTGCCGGCACTGGGTCCTCACAGCATCACCGCACCCAGATGGGGCCTGACATCTCCCTCTGCTGGTTTGACTGGTGGAAGGGAAGACCTCTTTCTTTTTTTTTTTTTTTTTTTTTAATATTTTCCAAAGGGATTTATTTTATTTATTTATTTATTTATTTTTTTTCCCTGTTTTGTTTTTTATTTATTTATTTTTTTTTTATTTTAGTTGGGGGCTAATTACTTTACAATATTGTAGTAGTTTTTGCCATACATCGACATGAATCAGCCATGGATTCACATGTGCTCCCCCTCCCAAACCCTCCTCCCACCTCCCTCCCCCTCCCATCCCTCTCTGTCATCCCAACGCTCCATCCCTGAGCATCCGTCCCATGCATAGAACATGGAATGGTGTTCTGCTTCACATATGACAATATACATGTTTCAATGTTATTGTCCCAGAACGTCCAACCCTCACCTTCTCCCTCAGAGTCCACAGGACTGTTCTATGCATCTGTGTCTCTTATTCTGTCTCACATATAGGGTTACCATTACCATATTTCAATTTCCATATACATGCATTAGTATACTGTATTGGTGCTTTTCTTTCTGGCTCACTTCACTCTGTATAATGGGCTCCAGTTTCATCCATCTCAATAGAACGGATTCAAATGTATTCTTTTTAATGGCTGAGTAATATTCCATTGTGTATATGTACCACAGCTTCCTTATCCATTCGTCTGCCGATGGACATCTAGGTTGCTTCCATGTCCTGGCTATTGTAAACAGTGCTGCGATGAACATTGGGGTACACGCGTCTCTTTCAATTCTGGTTTCCTCGGTGTATATGCCTAGCAGTGGGATTGCTGGGTCATATGGCAGTTCTATTCCCAGTTTTTTAAGGAATCTCCACACTGTTCTCCATAGTGGCTGTACTAGTTTGCATTCCCACCAACAGTGTAAGAGGGTTCCCTTTTCTCCACACCCTCTCCAGCATTTATTGCTTGTAGACTTTTGGATAGCGGCCATTCTGACTGGTGTGTAATGGTACCTCATTGTGGTTTTGATTTGCATTTCTCTAATAATGAGTGATGTTGAGCATCTTTTCATGTGTTTGTTAGCCATCTGTATGTCTTCTTTGGAGAAATGTCTGTTTAGTTCTTTGGTCCATTTTTTGATTGGGTCGTTTATTTTTCTGGAATTCAGCTGCAGGAGTTGCTTGTATATTTTTGAGATTAATTGTTTGTCTGTTGCTTCGTTTGCTATTATTTTCTCCCATTCTGAAGGCTGTCTTTTCACCTTGCTTATAGTTTCCTTTGTTGTGCAAAAGCTTTTAATTTTGATTAGGTCCCATTTGTTTATTTTTGCTTTTATTTCCAATATTCTGGGGGGTGGGTCATTTTTCTGTTTTGTTGATCTATCCATAGGTGTGAGTGGAGTGTTAAAGTCTCCCACTATTATTGTGTTATTGTTAACTTCCCCTTTCATACTTGTTAGTATTTGCCTCCAACTTTTAAATTGCTTATCAGATCTTGAGGCCTCAGGGAATTTTAGTTATGTATGTTATTATTTCTGATAAATTAACTTTGCAAAATCAGCTCGGGAAGGTAAGTTGGTTTTGACCTTCCATTAAAAAAAAAAGAAAATCTTATTGGCAAGTGATATGTTTCCAGTTACAGGTTTTTTTTTTAAATTTTTTATTTATTTGTATTGGAATTCTTTGCAATTTTGTGTTAATTTCTACTGTACAACAAAATGAATCAGCCATACATATACATATACTCCTCCCTTATGAACTTCCTTCCCATTCAGGTCACCACGGTGCATTAAGTAGAGTTCTCTGTCCTATACAGTATGTTTTCATTAGTTTTATATTTTATATACAGAATCAATAGTGTATATGTGTCAATCCCAATCTCCCAGTTTCTCCAATTAGAGTATTTATTTATTAGTGCTCTCCTAACATTCTTAAAGGAAAAAATCAGATGAAATAAATGCCTCTGATGTGGGGATGGCACACGTATTTTCTGAGATAATTGTATAAACAGAAGCTGCACTTTTGGTTTTAGCTGGTAGACTGACCTCCTGTCTCCATGGCTCATCTTTAAATCAGTTAAATCTACAGTAGGGCATCTCACACTTGCCAGAGAATGAGTCTCTTTGTTCCCACTGGGCACAGACTCGACCTGTATCTGTGTGTGTGTGTGTTTAAGTCAGCACGATGATTGTGAAAAGCTGAGATGCAGAACTAGATTAGTAGGATGTCAGAATGTCTGTGTGTGCAGCTAACTGGTTCTTCGAATAACTTTAATCATGATTTCCATGTCAGCATACTAGAACTATTATATATAAAATTAAAGATTATTCCACCATCAGGAACATCAGGGCAGAAAAGATTCTTCTGGTTTGTGCCAGTGTGTGAGTGGTTGCTCATGCAGACTGGATTCCCCAAACTTTTCTCATTGTAATAACTTCAGAACTAGGACGCTACGCTGGTTAGTCCAAGGAATAGATTTGAACCAGAGTTGCAAAGTCTATGAATGGATCAAAAGGAAGACCTTATTCCAATATCATTTCTCTAGACTTGTTTGGAAGGTGCTTTAATACTTTTGAATCTAATATTTTAGATTGCTGAAGACCCCACCACTCCCTATTGTCTGGTGCCCAGTTATTTCTGCCTTGAATGTTACCTGGTTGGTCTGTCACAGCATTTGCGTTGGGGTTCCTAGTCCATAGAGTAGATACTCATGGAGCTGTCAAAGCCAGAAAGATGATGGGGGCTGGGGTGGGGGGAGGTGAGGTCAAAACAGATCATTAGATAAGGTGGAGGGGGCAGAAAGGTGGCTAGGAGTCCTCTTGCTAGAACAGACAGCCTGAGGCAGCTGCCCTAACTAGTGAGTGGAGATTGTGAAAAGTAACATCTGTGAAAAGACACGGGAGGACCAGGGATCAGCGAAGCAGGGGAAACAGAAGGTGGGCTGGGGTGTTAGTGTGGCAGCAGGAGGGTCCCTGCCAGGCGCAGTTGCAGATCTCGCTGGCATCCCCAGGTTGTGACTGACTGTCTGGGTCTTGCAAGGCCTAGGTGTGTGTCTGGAATCAGGTGTTTGTCTTCCCCTACCTGCCAGTGTCTTTGGCTTGAGCACAGGGAGCTGTAAAGGCAAGGCATTGATAACTCATCGGGATCGTGTCTCTGAGTTGTGAGTTCCTGACTCGCTTCTCTGCCAGCCTGGCGTCACTTCAACGGTGTCTTGCTGGTTGGTCACAGAGCACAGAGTCACGGTGAGTAGAGAGACCCACCCTGTGATGAGCCAAATGAGAAAAAAATTTTCTGTGTCCCCGTGGGCTGGTGTGTGGTAGAGTCCTGCTGCTCAGGACTTTACAACCTGGACACTTTTCCATTGATTTCTGGAGCACTCTGTTTTCTCCTCTGAAAGACAGATGCTAACAGTCATTAGCTCTCAAGGTTACTGGGACAATCAAGTGAGGTCATCTTGCAAGTGTGCTCAAAGTGATAGCTGGCCCGTGGCAAGCATTAAGTAAGTCTTAGCCGCTCTCACATTTATATGGAGTCTAGTACTTTGGTAGCTGTTTATTAAGGATGATGTACCACTGCTAGTGCCCTGTGCTCATTCTCTCACTCCCACAGTTCCAGGAGCAGGATATAGGGGAGGCACACTGATGTGTACAATTTCTCTTTCCTAAGCCAGATGTAAAAAAAGGTAGTGACACATATGCCTCTTTGACAAATGTGTGTTATAGTGAAATGAATTACCTCAAGATTCCATATCATCCAGCTCTAACATTTTTAACTGTGTCATAAAATCCTCAGAATGTTGGCTGGGATAATTCTTTGTGCATGAAGCTGAAAAATGATAGATAATTTTTCACTTTATAGAACATAAAATCGCTATACGTTTTACAGATTCTCTTATCTGAACCTTTTAGTAGCACAATCTAGGAAAACACTGTATTTCTAGTTTAAAAAGTAGTAAAGAACCCTCCGCCCCAAACCTGTAATTTGAAGCGAACGTTTTTCTGGAAGGCAGATGGATAGCGGATAGCAGGGGCCTCACTGTGACCTGGTCCTGGTAGAGCCAGAGATTCCAGAAGGGTGAGAGTGAAGATTCCTGTAACTTAAAAGTATTTCGATAACGTCCATAGTCACTGGAAACATCAAGTCAATTTCTCAGTGATCATTATATAAAAGGCTAGTCTCCACATTTAACCTGGGTGCCTGGTAAGAGGAGAATGACAGTGACTGTTTAATTCATGAAAAGTTAAAGAAACAAAGCTGTGTTGTGCTTGGGCAATGACCCGTCTCTGTGTTTTCTATAAGATGCGATGCTTGCTTGTCACTTTTCTTTGTTTACTCTTAAGAAATACAAAATACAAAGTATTCATAGGAAGTCCTCGTTCGTTTTATTGCTGCCTTTCATTCGTTTTATTGCTGAATTTTAGGTTCAAATTAAATTTTTACTACACAATAGTTATCTTATTTAGTAATGATCATGCTGTTTTTATTGGTTATCTTGTGATAAAATCTAGTTTGTGAAATTTATGAGACCTTCTGCTATACCATCTGTTGAATAATGAGGTGGTATTGCACACATAGAAGGTTTCTTTATAAATGACCATTCTGACATTTGGAAAAACTATACTGACCAATCACATCCCCTTACCTACTGATATAGAAGTGATACAGAATACAAAACACTTGTTTCATCCTTTCTGAGTTCACAGCTTTTCTTTCATTGTGCATAATTTAATAAGAAGGATAAATAAACTAGCTGAATAAAATTCAGATTGTACTGAAAAAATTTTTAGTGAGTTAATGACAAATTCCAGGATGGATGCTAGATATTATAAAAATGTAATTTCTTTCCATATTAATGTATAAATCTGGTGTAATTCCAAGCAAAATCTAAGTGAAATTCTTTTGGAATCTCACAAATTTAAAATATACCTTAAAAGTAACTTGGTATAAATAACTAAATGACTATTGAGACAAAAACATAATACCATGCAAATAGTTGTCATAATATGTTTTGATACGCTGCATAACCCCAAATCAAACCTCATACATGTAAAAAGCTATCTTCTTCCTTTAAAATCTGTATATTCCATGAATAGGATTAATCTTTGATTAAATCCACCCTAATGCTGATATATTCAAATCCAGTCATATGGGCTATTTTGTGTAGAATGAGGTATATTTTTCAGTTATATGAGTAATTAGCATTGTATAAACACAGTCATGAGGATATGAGCTTATCAACAAAGTGTTTAAGGTTACACTAAATCTTCCCCAAAGACACTGAGTCAGTGAGTAAACTTTTGAGCCTTACCAAGTTTGGTAAACTGGGTTACCAACTTTGTATTGTACATCAAGTTCAGGAGGATATGTTGTAATTGGGAGGACCCTGTGTAATCACTCTGGCCTTTAAGCTTCTGGTTTCTTCAGAATTGCTTGTGTATACATATACAGTGCTGTGATACCATGCAAGCATTATAAAATTCTTTATCTGTAGGTATGCATTTCCTTATTTTGATACATAAAGTATTTGATACAGATTCCTTGAGCAAAGTCTCAAATGTGTAAACCCAAGGTAAATTGAGTGTGTGTTCAGTGTATTAAGCTGTATTTAATATTACATGACATTTCTTTGGGCTGAAGAAGACACTAAAAGGGCATAGGTGCTGATTCACTAATTGGCCACCCTGGCAGCCTGAAAACATACCTACAACTGCTTACTGCACTCCCAGGCTGGGGTTTAAGGCAAGAAAGATCTGGCTGAATATGGGTGGTTCCTAGCTGAAACCATTTGAGTTAAATTTGTTCTACTATTGAAGGGAAGCAATACTGCATTAAGAATAAATCCTAAAACAGTTTCTCATGTGATATGTATGCTTTTGGGTAACGTAGGCTGTAACTATTAATTGACCTAAAACAGGGAAAGAGCTTCCTTGGTGCCTTAGATGGTAAAGAATCCGCCTGCAATGCAGGAGACCCAGGTTCGGTTCCTAGGTTGGAAAGATTTCCCTAGAGAAGAGAATGGCAACCCACTCCAGTATTCTTGCCTGGAGAGTCCCATGAACAGAGGAGCCTGGCAGACTACAGTCCATGGGGTCGCAAAGAGTTGAACACGACTGAGTAACTAAGCACAGCACAGCACAAAGCAGGGAAACGGAGATTATAATTTTTTTTCACTGACCCACTCGTTCACCTATGTACCAACCATTTCTAAAAGTTGAATCTCTTCCAGCTAGGATTTGAAGATACAGAGTTGAATAAGACTCACTTCCTTTGTGGATGGCCCCTGCAGCAGTCCAGTAAGGACTGGACACAGGGCAGAAGACGGAGCTGGGATGCCCAGAGAGTGGCTGAGGGCATGGAGGCAGGGGCAGGGGAGGTTTCCATAGAAAACACAGAGCTGATGCTGGATGACTGTCAGGAAAGTCAGATGGTCCAGGGAGGAGGGTGCAGGATGACATCCCAGCAAAGGACTCAGCCATTTTGTGTGACTGGACCTTAGGTTCCTGACCTGAGAGGCTGTGCATAACCCAGCCCTTCTCTCCCTTGTCCATCCCAGCTCATGCTGCTGTAGCTGCACTGGCCTTCCACATTCCCTGAGCAGGACAGAGGAATCCCGCCCTCCAGCCTTGCAGTGGCTTTCTTCTCACAGTGGGCTTCCCCACGACATCCACATGGGGCGCTCTCTCCCTCCTTCAGGGCTCCTTTCAAATCTCACCTGCTCCATGAGGACACACCTACAACCGCCCCTTCCCCGCTGCCCCTTACAATAGCAGGCAGCCCTCTCCCCTTTTCTGACACACCACATCCGTCTTTCTGAATCTACATTTTGTATTCCCAGGGCATTTTCTGCTTTTTTTCCTTACTGTTAAAATTTACTTATTCAGGACATCCCTGATGGTCCAGTGGTTAATAATGTGCTTTACAATGCAAGGGATGCAAGTTCAATCCCTGCTCAGGGAACTAAGATCCCACATGCAGCTAAGTCTGTGGGCCACAATTACTGAGCCTGCTTGCCACAGCGAGAGAGTCTGTGTGCCCCAACCAAAGATCCTGCATGGCGCAGGGAAGATCCCGGCTACCACAGCAAGACCTGATACAGTCAAATAAATAAATAGATAGATAAAACTAAAAAACAAAATTATTTATTCATTCTGTTGCACGTTTATATTTGTTTTCACCTGCTACAGTGTTAGCACCTATTTTGTGTGCTGGTACATTCTAAAACACATAAACAGTATGGAGCTCACAATAGTTACACTGTAAGTATTTGTTGAATAAATGAAAAAAAAAATGGCTGGTTAGGCAGTCTTCTGAAGAGGTAGAAAACATGCTTTGAAAGCTGTTGAGATTGGACTAAAAGGGGAAATTCCCACAGCAGTGTTGCCATGGTTACTCTCACTTGACTAGGAACTGCATCATCACTGGCCCCACTGAGAAGGCACCTTCACCACGATGCTTGCACGGATACTCTTCGCTCTTACTGCCTGTTTTTCACTCACTTCTCCATGAATTTTGCCTGTTTAGCAGAAGCCAGGTGGCCCGGGTGATCCTACTAGCAAGGAAACCTGTGACAGTGGTTTTGAAATTTCCACTCTCAGACTACAAGTCCAGACAAAGGGTTTGGCGTGGAAATGAGTGAATCAGTGAGTCTTCCATGAAAGACTCTGTCTTACTTAGTTAGATATGGCTTTCTCTGTATAATGATCTGGTGGTTATCCTGCCAGGTGCATTCCACCTGACATTTTTTTTTTTTCAGTTAAATTTTATAGCAGCTTTTCAGGAATGAATGCATTATTAGTGTTTAAAAAATAAGAAGTTGGAGCTGGAAGAGGTCAGATAATATTCCAAGGTTAATCATTTAAGTTAGTTAGTGATAAAATCTGATTTTGAACACAGGCAATTTTATTTCAGAGTCCATGCTGACTATGCCAGCTACCTACCGCTGCTTCTGTTTATTTGTAAAAGAAGAAGGAAAGTTTCCACTTTGTGTCTCCTAATCAGACTAGAAGGCGCTTTGAAGTTCTTGGCTGAATAATGCCATGTAGAACCAACCAACTCTAGGCAAAGTTTATTTTACAACCATTTGGTTGTCAATGACCTCTACATGTGTTAGTGCTGGGCTCAGCTATAAGATAGATAGACTATTGTAAACTGACCTGTTTGTTTACAGACATTCAATAGAGAGTTGTCACAGCAGGTCAGTGGGGGGAAAGACTGACTTTTTAGCAAATGATAGCTTTTGACTTTCAGTCAGAAAACCTCATGTCAAAACCTAAAATTTAATTACCCATCAAACACCTTTAAATTTTCCAACCAACTGGGACACTTCCCAGTTATCCACTAAGAAAACCCAAAACTAAAGCCCAAGAAATTAGTTCTCACATCATATCACATATAAAAGTAAATTCCAGATTGATAAAAGTCTTAAATGTGAAAAGACAAAAATGTAAAATTTTAGAAGAAAGCAAGGAGAATGTCAATAATCATGAGATTTGGGGACGATTTTTAAACAAGACACAGAAATGCACACCATTAGGTAAAAGGTTGTTATACTTGACTATATTGGGAAATTTTGCTTATCATAAAAATACTAAAAGACAAGCCATAAATTAGAAGAAAATATTTGTAACACAAGAAATCAAGTGTTTAGAATCCAGAATATATACATATGTATTTTCTTGTGTGTGTATATGTGTGTGTAAGAAGTTGACAGAGAGGGAAGAAAGTGCATAAAAGACACAAAGAGGCATTGCATAGAAGGCTTCGTTAGGGCCTTCTATGGGCTTCATGCTCACGAATGATAGCTATCAACACCCAAAGAGATACAGAAACTATCTTAGGGTTATGGGAACTGGAGAGCAGTTGAATGTGAGGCAAATGATGGACCCTGAACATATTTCCATTTTTCTTCCAGTTTTTATGTTTACGGAATTTCCTGTTGAGGCAGTAGGTGCCCTGGATGAGTAAGATTCTGATTAAAAAAAAGCCACCATCTCCTGAACTGGAGGAACCAGGAAGAGAATCCTAAAGGAGCCAGAATGGCTGCAGAATGGAGGAGAACCCCAGGGAGGAGGGGGAAAAGAGGGACATCTGACTCTGAATGTAAATGCAGCCCAGGGCTGAGCATTGGATCCCACATGCTTGGGGCAGACTGACAGCAGCTGCATAAAAGACTTCAGGAGCTGTGCTCAAGTCTGGCTGTCTTGTGCAGCAGTGGCATGAGGCTCTTTACACTGAATCTAGTCAAGCTGTTTGTTTGTGGTAATAAAATAAGAGCATCCATACTCTGAGCAGTGGAAGAAAACCCAGAATCTCCACAGTATGGTAGACATAATCCAAAATTACTTGATCTATAGAGAGCCAGGAAAATGTGACAGCCCTTTCCCCCCATCTTAAGGAAAAAAACAGTCAGTCAATGATAGCCCTGAGACAGCCCAGGTTAGACTTATCAGGCAAGACTTAAAGTAGTATTGACACTGGTTGATGTGTTTCAGGGAAACATACTCATGTCAAACAAAAACATAGGAAATGCTGTAGAGAAATAGAAAATAGAAAAATGACTGAATGGAAAATCTAGAACTGATAAAATATGCAAAACAAGTTCACTGGAGGAGCTCAATTGTGGATTAGAGATGATAGAAAAAGGGGCCTGAAAACTTGAAGATAGAGCAATAAAAAGTATAAAATCTGAAGAAGTGAGACAAAGTGGTTGGAATCTTAGGGGACTGGAAACAGTTTTACAAGTCTAGCTTATGTGTAATAGAAGTTCTAGAAGGAAAGAAAGAACGAAAGTCATCTTAGAACAAAATGAGAGGATGAGACAAAAAAATAATTGAGGAAATAATGGCTCTTCCCAAGTTAGGTGAAGGGTGTACACCGACAGATCCAGGAACCTCAGTGACCCTCAAACAGGATAACATAAAAAGAAATCATGCCTAATCCCATCATGGACAAATTGCTGAAAATCAGAGATGAGAAAGCCTTGAGTTCACCAGAGAAAAATGACAAATTATATACAGGAGAGTGATGGTTTTAATTATCACAAATTTCTCATCAGAAGCTATGGAGGCTACAAAAAGGTGAAAACACCTTTTAAATTGCAAAAAGAAACAAAACACATGTTAACCCAAAATTCAATATTCAGTAAAAATATCCTTTTAAAACAAAGTACAAGTAAGGACTTTTTTTTTCCCCAGAAAAAATATAAACTAAAGGAAGTTTTTGCCATGAGAGCTATACTGTAAGAAATGCTAGACGGTGTTGTTCAAACTGAAGTGATACAATAAGGAACCTTGGGTCTTTAGGAACGAATGAAAAGTGTCAGAAACGGGAAATTTATGGGCAACCATAAAAGGCATATTTCTCAATTTCTTTAAAAGCATAGAAATGTTTAAATATTATAATACTGTCTTATGAGGTTTATAAGGTAGGCATGCAACATACATGAAAAGTTACAGTGTAAAAATTAGCACGAGAAGGTAAATGTTTACTGTGGTTGCAGATTTTTGTATTTTAAGTGAATTGGTACAGTATTAACTCTAAGAAGACTGAAAAGTTAAGGCTGCCTATTGTAATTCCCAGAGCAACCATGAAAACATGCAAATCTGTACATTTTAAAAAGTTTAGTTTTTCAAAATAGAAATTAAAAGCATTTGTATAATCTAAAAGAAGGTGGGAAAGAAGGAAGACAGAAAAAAAACAGAAGGAGCAGCAAATAATAAGATGATAGACTTAATCGGAACATATCAATGCTTACATTAAATGTTAATGTAATATGAGAGAATATCAGGATGGATACTAAAAGGAGAACCAACTATTTGCTGTCTACAAAAGATGATTTGCTTTAAGTTTATATATATTTAAAAAATGGATGGACTAAATAAGCTATTTGAACAGTGTGTATCAGAGAATTGGAGTTACTGTATTAACAACAAATACCTACAATTTCAAGGCCAAAATTGTTATGAAGGATAAGAGAATTCCAAACTGAAAAAAGTGTCAATTCATCAGGAATTCATTAATAAACATAAATTTGTAGAACCTAGTAAGAGAGCCTCAAGATATTATACATGAGGAAAATATCAATAGTTTCAAAGGGAGAAATAGGAAATTTCACAAACATAATCTTCTCTTAGCAATTGATGGAACAACCAGACAAAAATTAATACAGACATAGAGACTCTGTTAGTTACCTTGAGCTCGTTGATGATAGAACACTGAGCCCCAAACTACAGAGTATACACTGTTTTCAAGTGCATGTGGTATGTTTGTCAAGGTAAATTCTCTATATTGGACCATAAAACATGTCTCAGTAAATCTGAAAGGCTTGAAAGAATACATGGTTTGGTCTGGTCACAATAGAATTAAAGTAGGAATCAATAATAAGCTATCTTGAAAACACCCAAATATTTGGAGAACATCACACTTCTAAATAATTTATAAGTCAAAGGAGAAAAATCTCAAAGGAAATTAGAAAATAATGAATGATAAGAAAAATAAAAAACATCTGTCCCAGAAAAACATCTACTTCTGCTTTATTGACTACATCAAAGTCTTTGTGTGGATCACAACAAACTGTGGAAAATTCTTCAAGAGATGGGAATACCAGACCACCTGACCTGCCTCCTGAGAAATCTGTATGCAGGTCAAGAAGCAACAGTTAGAACTGGATATGGAACTATGGACTGGTTCCAAATTGGAAAAGGAGTACATCAAGGCTGCAAGTTGTCATCCAGCTTATTTAACTTCTACGCAGAGTATGTCATGCTAAATGCCAGGCTGGATGAAGCACAAGCTGGAATCAAGATTGCTGGGAAAAATATCAATAACCCCAGGTATGCAGATACCACCCATATGGCAGAAAGCAAAGAGGAACTGAAGAGCCTCTTGATGAAAGTGAAAGAGGAGAGTGAAAAAGTTGGCTTAAAACTCAGCATTCAAAAAACGAAGATCATGGCATCCAGTCCCATCAGTTCATGGCAAATAGATGGGGAAACAATGGAAACAGTGAGAGACTTTATTTTCTTGGGCTCCAAAATCACTGCAGATGGTGACTGCAGCCATGAAATTAAAAGACGCTTGCTCCTTGGAAGAAAAGCTATGACCAACCTAGACAGCATATTCAAAAGCAGAGACATTACTTTGCCAACAAAGGTCTGTCCAGTAAGAGCTATGGTTTTCTCAGTAGTCATGTATGGATGTGAGAGTGGGACTACAAAGAAAGCTGAGCACCAAAGAATTGACGCTTTTGAACTGTGATGTTGGAGAAGACTCTTGAGAGTCCCTTGGACTGCAAGGAGATCCAACCAGTCCATCCTAAAGGAAATCAGTCCTGAATATTCATTGGAAGGACTGATGCTAAAGCTGAAACTCCAGTACTTTGGCCACCTGATGCAAAGAACTGACTCATTGGAAAAGACTCAGATGCTGGGCAAGATTGAGGGCAGGAAGATAATGGGACCATAGAGGATGAGATGGTTGGATGGCATCACCCACTCAATGGACATGAGTTTGAGTAAGCCCCGGGAGTTGGTGATGGACAGGGAAGCTTGGCGTGCTGAGGTCCATGGGGTCGCAAAGAGTTGGACATGACTGAGTGACTGAACTGAACTGAACTGGACTGATATTTTGGGGATGCATGCAGTTTTTGTAGGGGTATTTACAGCTTTAAATGTTTGTTTAAGGAAAGAAAAAGTTCTAAGTAATGGCCCCATGGTTCGACCTTAAGGAGACAGGAAAAGAAGAGTATATGAGAACATCACTGCTCACCAGAGAAATTTGGATCCTGATCACAGTGGGACACTACTGAATAGTCCTTAGAATGGGTAAAATTTAGAACAAATGTCCATCTATATGTGGAGAAATTGAAACTCTCATGCACTCCTGGTGGGAATGAAAAATGCTGCAGCTGTGTTAGGAAACTGTCGACTTCAAAATGTTAAATGTGAGGTAGTGTTAACCTTAGAATATTGAAATAAAATTTATCATTTGTAAAGTGGCATAAAATTTACAGTGCTCATTAAAAAGAAAAAAACAATACTAAATGTAGGAAACATGAGTAAAATGATAAAGATAAATTTAATGTTAGATTGTAAAAAATGTATTTGTGTCAAATTTCAGGTTTGATGAGAGAAAGCAATATATGATCTATAATTGACATATAAAGATATTCAGAAATGTTGAAAATTACAGTATGGATTCATATGCAGATACATCAGGCAAAAATAAAGCAAATGAACAAAAAAGCAGTTTTAAAGGGAAACAAAATTTAATTCAAAACAATAATAAGAGACAAAGAAATTACTGGAAAAAATGAATCAGAAGATGCAATATTTATGCATGATATAGCCTAAAAATTCAGAAAGTAAAACTCACAAAATTATAAGGAAAATAGATTTTAGAGATTTTAACATATATGTTGGGAAATTTTCAACTCAAGTATACAAAAAAGTACAAAAGATAATCTCATATACAGAAGTTTCAAGTGTGTGAGTATATATATATGTATGCATACACATATACATATATATTCTATATGTAAATTTACACATAAAAATAGAAATTTCCACTTCTGCTGCCCATATGGAATACTTATGAAAAAAGATTTTGTAGCAGGCTACTCTGCATATCTTAATACATTTATAGAAGAAAAATAGCTGAACGGTATAAGCTTGACTAAAAATACAATCAAGTTAGACCTAATTAACAAAATAAGCTTAACAAAATTCATTTCAAAAACCTAAAATAATGCTACAAAAACAACTCTTGGATTAAAAAGGAAATCATAAGAGCAATTCTGAAAATTGGGTGACATACCAAAATGTGAGGGACAGCACTAAATCAGTACTCAGATGGGAAGTTATAAAGGTAACCAGAAATACAAAGAAGACTGAAAACAAGCTGAATTTTCAACTTGAAAAGTTAGGGGGGATAATGAGCATCCGAGAAAATCAAAAAAGTAAGAGGACAGTTATAAGGACAGAGATTAATGAAATAGAGAACTATAACAAAAGCTGTCTTTGAAAAGCTAATAATTAAATCTTCAATAAGACTGATATGAAAGAGGGAAGTTACTGTCACAAAAGGGTGTTTAGTCAAGAATGTAAGAAAATTTTAAAAATTTCAACATCAGAGTATTTATCACATAATTTTTTTCAAGAACTGTAGGGACAAAAACCTCAGGATAATCTTCATAGATGAGAAAATATATTTAAGTTCAAATCTAATATTTAAAAATCTTCAGAAAACTATGGAATGTTCTTAATTCAGTTGATATTTATCGAGTGCCTGCTAAGGTCTAGACATTATGCATTGAAATATAACTTGGGATTTCCTTTATTTTCATGTCAGTATTCATGTAGAGACATTCCTTCATAGGGAAGATAGTGTACCCATAGTATAACCATTATGTAAACAGTTTTGAATTGGCACATTGTATAACTGCCTCTCAGATCAGAAGCTTCTATCATTCCTACACATAATGACTTCACCTTCTTCCTATTTGCCTTTATGTGTATCAGCAAATATTAGCATATATGCCAAATGTTATAATCCTGAAATCAAGACTCCGAGTTATCAAGTAAAATATAAAACTACAGACTTTAGATTTCAGAGGGTAGATAGTCGGTGTGTGTGTTTGTGTGGTTTGTTTATAACTTGACCTTTCCTTTCCTTGAGAATGACACGGGAGGCATTCCTAGATGGGTTCTTCACATGTCCTTGTTACAGAAGTGGCTCAAATCTAATTTTTTTTGCAGGTGCTAAATAAAATCAAGACAAAGTTAAACAGATGGTCACACCTCCCTCTTCTCTTCTCAGTTAGTCAGCCTGATTAAAATGGTCATTCTCCCAAAACTTGTATGTCTTATGCAAATGCATCAAATATTTCCACAAACCATATGTCCAATATCCTAACTTAAGCAAGAGTAGATCTTTGTGAAAAGTTGATATTGGCATCCACTCTAATAATGCATGCTTAGAGATCCTCAAAGGAATTCCGATGAGGTATTTTTGCTTGATATACACCTGCAAAATGTACAAGCTTTAATTCAAAGAGTTAAAAGTATGAGTATTAACAATAAGTACTCCCAGAACAATTGACTGTGCACTTCACAAAAATTAAGGCTTATGTCTTGTATAACAAAATGGTATTTTAGTTTTAAATAAAAATTTTAAAATTCTTAATATGTTGAAAATGGGCTTCCAAGGTGGCTCAGTGGGCAAAGAATCCACCTGCAAGGCAGGAGAGAAGGAGATATGGGTTCAGTCCCTGGGTTGGGAAGATCCCCTGGAGGAGGGCATGGCAACCCACCCCAGTATTCTTGCCTGGAGAATCCCTTGGACAGAGGCGCCTGGCAGGTTACAGTTCATAGGTTTGCAGAGAGCCAGACACGACTAAAGTGACTGAGCACAGCACAGCACAAGTTGAAAATTATTCTTTTTATTTTAAAATTTAATTTGAATTTAACTTAATCCCATTCTCTACAAAAATCTATGCTGAGCAATCAGGTCTAGAGTTTGGAATGAATGAGCTCTCGTTTTTCAGTTTCTGCTCATGTGGCTGACATCTGCTTGAAATGAGTTGAGTCAACCAGTTATTCCCGTCTGTGTAGTAGCAGCTGTAAAGGTGCAAGGGAAGGACACCTTCCTGCCTCCTCCCAGCACAACTGCATGTACACACAGCATATCTGCGAGACACACACCTGTATGGTTCTTACACACACAACTTGACAAGTAGAGTCAAGAATGTTTTACAACTTGAAGAATATTTCACAGCTTGACAGCTGGTGTCATCAGGTTAGCCTATTTTAGTGTTCTATATAATTTTAAGTCTAAAGAGTTTTGTGATAACACCAAGAGCTTGTTAATATGTTCCAGTGTGGCACATAAATTCATTCAGAGCCTGTGAACATAGTTTGAATCAGTATTGTTAAAAAAATTCGCTGTTAAATATTTTTGGAACTACTTTAAAATAGTTTGGGGCTACAAAACAGGTTTTAAGTTGAATGCATGAGTAAATAAGAGAATTTCTGCTTAGGAACCCTGAAACAGGATGGTGGAAGGAGCCAGGCTGTGTTTTCAGGCTACAGAGGGATCCTGGGTCCACCCATCCTGGACACTTACTTGGGTACTTGGGTCACAGGTTCCGTGCCAGCTATGGGGATAATCAGATCTCACTCCAGGGAGAGTTTGAGGATTATCCCAGATAATAACATGTGTGACGAACCTCTCCTAACACATACTTTAGGAGCTCAGTCAATTCCTCTGTCCATAGCAATACTGATAAAGTGTTAAAATAATTGACCATTTGTGGAGCTTTTACTTTGTACATGGAAGATTTGAAAACAGTACACGTTACTTGCAGAGAAATACTGCCACTGATTTCACTGATTTCGATGTCTGGACTCTTTCAAAATGTTAGTTGAAATGAATGCCCACGTTTGGAATATTCTTAAATGAGATCCATGCTGTATGGGGATTCTTGATTATCTGGTTAATTGGGACTGTCAAATTTGCTGTTAATTGGTCTGAAATTAAATTAGCAACAAATCCCCCAGGCATAGCAAATGTTTAGTTATTCATACAAACACAGGTCACAGACTCAGTCCCCTCCCGCACCCTGGCATATATCCCTTATTTGATGAAATTATAAATATGCTCCTGCTTTATAGTAGCTTCAGAATCAAAGCTAATTACTGCCTGTTCTTGATTAAAAAGTGCATGATTTTAAAACAAATCTACATTTAATCAAATGTTTCATTAATTTTAAAAAATAAAAATTTAATGTTTTGCTAAATATACTATTTGCATATTGATAGTTACAGAGTGTCCACTTGTATTAACTAATCAAGTAGTCCAAACTTAGTGCTATTGTGATTACATTCCAACAAGTCCACAAATAGCAAATTTTGAGCCTTTTGTCAGTTGGTATGGAAGTAGATGGCAGAAACTCTGTGCTTTCTAATTCACTCATTCTGTTCTTCTCATTCCTAAACGAGGTTCTGCAGTGTAATTTCAATCAAGTAGACTGTCACCTGAATAAGAGAAAATTATTCTTGTGCTTATATGCCATAGTATATATCGGGGTTACTTCTGATTTCAGGATGATAATCATTTTTCCTGCTGGAGCTGAGCCTGATGCTCACATTCAGTTCAGTTCAGTCTCTCAGTCCTGTCCAACTCTTTGGGACCCCATGGACTGCAGCACTCCAGGCCTGCCTGGCCTCCATCACCAACTCCCAGCTCATGTACTCATTTATTCAAACTCATGTCCATTGAGTCGGTGATGCCATCCAACCATCTCACCCTCTGTTGTCCCCTTCTCTTCCTGCCCTCAGTCTTTCCCAGCATCAGGGTCTTTTCAAATGAGTCAGTTCTTCACATCACGTAGCCAAAGTATTAGAGTTTCAGCTTCAGCATCGGTCCTCCCAACGAACACCCAGGACTGATCTTTAGGATGGACTGGTTGGAGCTCCTTGCAGTCCAAGGGACTCTCAAGAGTCTTCTCCAACATCACAGTTCAAAAGCATCAGTTCTTTGGTGCTCAGCTTTCTTTATAGTCCAACTGTCACATCCATACATGACTACTGGAAAAACCATAGCCTTGACTAGACAGACCTTTGTTGGCAAATAAAGTCTCTGATTTTTAATATGCTGTCTAGGTTGGTCATAGCTTTTCTTCCAAGGAGCAAGCATCTTTTAATTTCATGGCTGCAGTCACCATCTGCAGTGATTTTAGAGCCCAAGAAAATAAAGTCTCTCACTGTTTCCATTATTTCCCCATCTATTTGCCATGAAGTGATGGGACCAGATGCCATGATTTTAGTTTTCTGAATGTTTAGTTTCAAGCCAACTTTTTCACTCTCCTCTTTCACTTTCATCAAGAGGCTCTTCAGTTCTTCTTCGCTTTCTGCCATAAGGGTGGTGTCATTTGTGTATCTGAGGTTATTGGTATTTTTCCCAGCAATCTTGATTCCAGCTTGTGCTTCATCCAGCCTGGCATTTAGCATGATGTACTCTGCGTAGAAGTTAAATAAGCAGGGTGACAACATACAGCCTTAATGTACTCCTTTCCCAATTTGGAACCAGTCCATTGTTCCATGTCCAGTTCTAACTGTTGCTTCTTGACCTGCATACAGATTTCTCAGGAGGCAGGTCAGGTGGTCTGGTATTCCTATCCCTTGAAGAATTTTCTACAGTTTGTTGTGATCCACACAGTCAAAAAAGCAAAAGTAGATGTTTTTCTATAACTCTCTTGCTTTTTTGATGATCCAACAAAGAATACCATAGATCAAGCAGTTTATAAAGGAATATGTTTACGTCTCAGAGTTGTAGAGGCTGGAAGTGGAGATTAGAGGGCCATTGTGAGAGCTCTTCATGGTGCGGCACCAGCTTCTCTCATTTCGTCTTTGCATGGCTGAGGGCGGAGAGGAGATGCAAGCTCTCTGTGACTCGTGTAGCGGCATTAATCCGATTCATGAATGCCCCACTTTCATGGCCTCATCTAATCGCTGCCCAAGGGCCCCATCTCTTTATACATCACATAGAGGGGGGTAGGGTTTTGACATATGAATTTTGAGGAAGCAGACATAAACATTCAGTCCATAATAAACATCTTTCAGACCAATTGTGGCTATATATTCATTACACCATCAAACCATTGTCCCTTTACATGACTCAAAATCAGTAGAGAACAAGTTTTAAAAACTGTAATTGTATTCACTGCAGGCATACCAAACCCATTAGTGGGGTGAAAGTAAGAGCCAGAATAAGTGTGGGTTTGAAACATCCCAGTCCTTCTATGGAAGCCCAATGAGTACTGAGACAGTGTTTCTTGGGTACAAAGTATCCAAGTTGGAGTAACTGACTCCTGTGTGGTACAGACAGGGTGTGATGGAAGCTGCAGAGGTGAAGGCAGTGTGTGCTGACGTCCTTCAGACAGACTCGGAAGACTTCGAGAACACGTGCTTATGAATTAATCTCATCTTCTTTTAGTTTATTTTTGATCTGCCTGAGGGTCACAGACTGAAAATTCCTTGTTTATTGAGAGGCCAGAGCTTCCCTCTCTAGCATGTGAACAGTTCTGCATCAACACGGCACGTAGTAGCCATTCTCAGAGTGCTAGGTTGTGTCTGGTCCCTTCTGACTGGCAGGCTGCCTCATCCTGCCATGCCCCTGTCAGGTTTCCAAATGATTTCCATGATTCTCTCAGTATGATCCAGGTCTGAGACTGATGTTCCAAAAATCTGCTTTCCTGCTGAGTCCCAACCACCTGGCCACCTTCCCCATCAGGTCCTCCAGTCTCTACTTTTAGTTTCCTGGGAGACATGGACCCAGGCTTACGATGGGAAGTGGGGCAACCCATCAGAACCCATAACGGATCTAGCATCTGGGCAGCTGACACGTGCGTTATTTAGAAACCACTGGGTATGTAAAATGGGAAGACATCCACTTGGCAGTTCGAATTGGCGCATGTCTGTCTTGTGACACTTCCTTGGCTTCCTGGAATAGAATGCAACCTTCTTCCAGAACCTCCTGCAGAATATGTGACTTAATTTGTAGAGTCAGCCTGGGGCTCTTTATAAGTCTGCCTTGGTGACCATGCGGTAACATGATTCACATATTTTGCAAGCTAGGAGCTTGGGATGAGGAGTGTTATTAATAATGCCTATCCATGCTCCATATCACATGACTGAATCAAGTGGATGGCTCCTCTCACCCCTAGAATGTTGAGTATAATAGCAGGCTAATGTGAAATAAATAAGACAATTCAGAGCAGGCTTTTTCTGAACTGGAATGAACATGTCTTGGAAGTTAACCTTTAACCAGAAGATCCGTGAAGGGATTTCTCTTTCTAAGTATGCTTTCTGTCCTGGGTTAATCACGTGATACCATGATACTCTGGACTTACTTTGCCCTCTTAATGACAAGAATAATAAATTGGTTTGGGTTATAAGTCAATCTTAATTATTATTGCCCCCCCACCCCCTTTTTTTTTGCTTAAAACTTACTACATAAAGCTTGGAAACCCGAATTCCAGTTGAAATGCTGGAATTCTTCTGTTCCTGACTATGAACACTGGTCTACTCTTCATGTCTGACGTGAGGGTCCCCTCTGGCGCAGGTCTGTGGCCATCAGGGGTTGTCTGAATCTGTGTGATTTTGGTTTTGCCGGAATCTCTTGAGATTCATGATCTCATCTTTTTCATCATTGATCTTTATCACATTCCCCCCTTAAGTGTCTCTTTGATACTTTGCTTTGCTTTTTGGGAAACCCTCAGTAGCTTTCATCATCCATGATGGTCTTGCCATCCACGCTGTGGGCCTCCATGCTGTGGGCCTCCAAACTGTGGGCCTCCATCCTGTGGGCCTACATCCTGTGTGCCTTCCTCCTGTGGACCTCCATGGTGTAGGCCTCCATGCTGTGGGCCTCAGTTGTGTGGGCCTCCATCCTGGCAGCCCTTTGCTGCTCTCTAGGCATTGTCATATCCAGCAGGATCTCCATATCAGTTTCTGTGTCACCCCAACACCCACAGGGAGCAGACATGAAACAGATGCAGATGGAGCTGATCTGTGGGCCGATCCAGATGCCTGGTCAGCTGTGTCCTCTGCTGGCTGAGGTTGCTATCCAGAAGGAAGGTGATTCTGAGATGCATGTGGCTTGTTGAAGCCAGCAGCTTTGTGTCTTGCTGGGCCCCTTCTAAGTAGCCCACAGACCCCATTTTCAGTGATCCTTTCATACCCACAGTCCCTGGACAGAGGCAGAGGAGCCTGCTGGCTCAGCATCTAGCATGGGCCCAAGTCTACCACATGGTCCTTTCCCTCCCATGCAACCTGCTGTTCTTTCCCCACTAGGCCCTGTCTTGTGGTCAGTCTGGTATCCACACCTGGGGGTCAGTGCCTTTTTGCTGCTTTCATCACGCTGAGGACCAGAGTCCTTACCTCAATCCCAGGTCCCATGACCAGCCCCTTACTTTCCCTGAGCACCATACCCTCACCTGCAAACTGGACCCAACAAAGCCCCTTTATTTGGGTTATTGTAAAGGCTGAGCGAGGTCCTAAGAGCCGCTGCGGTGCAGGGGCGGTAAACATCAGCTGACTCGCCTTCTTTCTGCCTCCTGGTGCTCCCTCCCCACCCCCTTGCCCCTCACTGCATAGAGCAGCTTCATGGGCTGCACAGCCTCAGGCTTTTGGGTGTTCTGCTAGAATTTATCCATCACATCCCAAAGAACATCTTGGTTGCCTCCAATTGTGGCAACCATGAGTAAAGTTGCTGTAAACATCGCTTTAAAAACTTGAAACAAAATCCCTGTAGCCAAATGAAGGTAGCATTTAATTCTTGATATCCTTTCCCACCTCCATCCCAGGTATGTTCTTTTTTGCCTGGAAATCCTATCACATGGGTTTTGAATATTCTAAGAAGAAATCTAATGAAGGAAAGTTGTTGTGGAGGGCACCTGCCCAATGGGAGGGGTGAGCCTGTCCTTGTATCGAGTGAGTTGGGGTTCTCAGAGGCCTGGGGAAGTCACCTTGCCCCCAGATGGTGCTGGACTTTACCAGAGAGATTCTCACAGCACCTTTTCCACACTGATCCTGGCCTGGGCGTGACACAGGCACAGGTTTCCAAATCTCGGGGTGCCCTTCTGGAATGCAGGCCCAGGGAAGGTTGCCTATAGACTAAGTGAGTGTTGCACCCAGAGGGGCTTACCTGTAGGCAATCTGTGGGCCAGTGCTATTTCCAGGCTTTGTTTGCAGACTCAAAATACAGCTCGAGGGCCCCCAGACTCTCCACGAGTCTGCACAGGGAGCTCCAGGACTTGACGTGGATTTGAACCAGCTGGTCCCTTCCTCTCACCAGACTCAGACCCTTCCCTCCTGTGCTCCTGTCCCAGCTCCCGTTCAGCTCTGGGAACACACAGCATCAGTGCTCTGTTCTCCTAGCTGTCTCCAACTTCTCTCTCTGAAGGGTCTGCCTCAATAAGCATTTAAACCTGAGCAGGTAGGTGAAGGGGACTGAAGCCTCTGTCACCGCCCTTCCACCACCACCGTCTCCCCCTCTGCACAGCCACATTTTGTGAAAGAGTGGGTTGTATTCCATTTCTCACTCTTCCCTCACTCACTCACTCACTTTTCATATACTAACATATTCCACTTTACTTCTATCTTTTTTGTGTTGTTAATTGGAAGGAGTGTTTCCTTCTCCTTTTATACTTGCTCTCAGTGGAATTCGGTCTGTCTGGTCATTTTTCCCTTCTTTCGTCTGTTTTACTGCACTGCACGTTTTTGCTCTTTCCTCTCAGACTGCTTTACCTTGGTCTCGTACTCTGACTTAGTTTCTCTGCCTGACCCTTCAGTCTGAGACATGTTCAAGGCTCTGTCCTCAGCCCTGTCTCCCTACTTCCACCTCAGGTGGTTTGATCAGCCTGTGTGTTCAATTGCCTCCCATACACGCATAATTCACAAATAAGTCTCTAATACAAGACCTCTTCTCAGAGCTTCAGAAATAGACACCTAGCCATCAGGTCGGCAGTTCCATTCAAGTGTTAAGGTTGATATCCTTCCGAGTGCATGAGCCAGAAATCTGTGAGTCTTCTGCAGCGGTCACCTCCTTCTTCCCCCTCCCTGTGCAATCCATCACAGGCTCCTCAGTGGTTTGGCCTCCTGGCTGCACTCCGTTCATCATTTTGTCTCCATTACTCTGTGTTACGTCACCCCTCTCATCCCGTTTTTTACACTCAATTTCAGTTCTGCACCTGAAATGACCTTTACATTTAAGGCTTTATTATATTTTAAATGCTTCAGTGATGAGCCCTCAATCTGTAAGGCGGCTGATAATACCTTACTGCATCTCTGCTCAGACTCCTTCTCACCTCCTGGCCTCAACTTCACATCCTTCTCTTTGTTCCTGGGGGCTTCACACCACTGTTCTCTCTGGATGAGACACCCCCCTTCCCGTGAACTTAATGAGCTCTTCTTCTCCTTCAGACTTCTGGGAAAATGCTGCCCCCTTGGTGGCTGAGACTAGTTCAGGTCTCCACACTGCAAGCTCTTCCTCCTGGCTCTGTTCGTTGCTTGAGGTTTTGTGTGTGGATGACAAGGTGACCCTTAACCTCTGGTACAGAGCCTGGCCCATAGCCGCTGTTCAGTTAATATTTTTTAAATGAATGAACAAATAAATGAATGAGTAAATGAGAGAAAAAGAGGACAAACCCATTAAAGGGCAAGTTAAGATAGACCAGGGTTTCATGTGATGGTGGGATTGATCCTGCAGACTGTTCTAAGTTTAGCCTTCATGTATAGTCAGTAAGAACTGTTCATTTAATGTTCCCGCATATCAGGTTTTTTGACAGACATTTCCTCACAAGAAGTACTTCTCAGTTAAATCCTCAAAACTCAAGTTTTCAGTTTTGGTGTTTGATGCTTTCTGCAGCTGGTTCTAACCCACACTGATGCTTTTTTTGTCTGGAGGTTTGCTTAGAGTAACCTAGAGGTGGTGGCAGGGAGCTGGCTACTCCTACCCTCTCCCACTTTCTTGTCCCGGGTGAAAGGGGAGTGGGACCTCACACATGTGGGCACAGGCCCAGAGCCCTGCTGCTTGCCAGGTGCCCTGTGTGGGAACCCATGTTTATGGCAGACAAGATGAAGACCCAGGATGACCAGGAGCCTGGGTGACCCTCTGCCTGCCCAGGGATAAGACATTCTTCCTCCTGTTCTTGAGCACCCTTCCTTACATCATACTCTTTAATGAGGGGAATTTGAGCCCAAGGTGGGATTTCTAGATCTGAGAGAAGTTGTATGAGAACTGGGAGTTTGAGCAACTTTTCAGGAGTTTTTGAAGATTGTCTCTGCTCCCAGCTTTCTCATGAGTCTTCCAAATCCATCCTGGTCACATCTGGAGAACAGACGTAATTTTTTCCAGTGTTTTCAGAGATTGAATGGTTAATTGGTAGGTTGGTTTAGTAATCTCTCATTTGCCTGTCTTCTTCAGAGGGAATTGGAAGGAAGGGTAACAATAGCACTATCACAAACCTAACACTGTTTATTCTATACAAGTAATCATGCTGTTTTTAATTGTAGCAATGCTAAATCACAGTGGAAGTTGTTAATTAATGTCCAGTGTTATACAATACTATTACAGTATGTAGCTAATGATACTATTATTAATTGTAGCAATACTAAATCACAGTGGAGGTTGTTAATTACTGTCCACTGTCATACAGTACTCTTACAGTATGTAACTAGTGATACTGTTATTACTGTCCACTGTCATACAGTACTCTTACAGTATGTAACTAGTGATACTGTTATTACTGTCCAGTGTCATACAGTACTCTTACAGTATGTAACTAGTGATACTGTTATTAATGTCCAGTGTCATACAGTACTCTTACAGTATGTAACTAGTGATACTGTTATTAATTGTAATGATACCACATCACAGTTATTGTTGTTTAGTCACTAAGTCATGTCTGACTCTTTTGCGACCTCATAAACTATAGCCCCCCAGGCTCCTCTGTCCATGGGATTTCCCAGGCAAGAATACTGGAGTGGGTTGCCATTTTCTTTTCCAGGGGATCTTCTTGACCCAAGGATCAAATCCACAACTCCTGTGTTGGCAGGCAGGCTCTTTACCATTGATCCGATGTTACACTGTTTATAAACTACTATTGGGTTGGCCAAAAAGTTCGTTGGAGTTTTTCTGTGTCATCTTATAACCAGAATGAACATTTTGGCCAACCCAACATGATTAATAACGCCATTAATTGTGGTAATACCACAGTTACAATGGATAGTGTTGTCTATTTGAGATGAAAAAAAGGTAATTGAAAAAGAAACATTTGAGCAAATCTTAAACATAGAATGCACTCCCTATGTTCTTAAAATAAAAAAAGTAACTTTTGGTGTAAATGTCTCTTCCTCTCTCTGGAACCCTTCTGTATTTATATTTGATTCTCCTTTTACCTGTCATCAGGCACGAATGTATATTCCAAGTGTTGAATTTTTTAAAAAAGTATATTCATGACGAGTGATAAGGAAATTCTTTTCCTTAAAAGGGAAATTGTATATATGCACTTTCTTGTCACACACTTTAGACCTCTACTAATAGGTATTTCTAGGCTCTGCTTCATAATCCTCAAAAATCTCCTGGTAAGACACTTCTATATATGGTTTGACTGAAAGTAGGATGCAGAGTTTCTTGTTTTCTTAAAGAAAGTAGCTGCAGGGAAAACCCAGACGTATAAACCAGGCATTGTCATTCAGATTCTCAGACCTTGTGGGAAGACAGCCTCTGATCTGCCCTTCCTTAGCAGAGATGACTCTCTCCCGCTCCCGCCCGCCCACCCCTTTATGTGTTTCTTCCATTCAGCAGCAGGTTTGACCAGCACAAAACTTTTTTTCAGACATGCTTGTTGGGGGAGTTACACCACCTCTAGGTTACTCCAAATAACAGGGAGTTATAGCACCAGTTTTCATTTCTGAAAACCATTATAGCAGCAAAGGGTTTCCCTTGTGGCTCAGCTGGTAAGGAAGCCACCTGCAATGCAGGAGACCTGGGTTCAATCTCTGGGTTGGGAAGATCCCCTGGAGAAAGGAAAGGCTACCCAAAGGGGCTTCACAGGTGGTGCTAGTGGTAAAGAACCTGGCTGCCAGTGCAGGAGACATAAGCGATGCGGGTTCAATCCCTGGGTCGGGAAGATCCCCTGGAGAAGAGAACGGCAACCCACTCCAGTATTCTTGCTTGGAGAATCCCATGGATGAGGAGCCTGGTGAGCTATGGTTCATAGGGTCACAACGAGTCGGACACTACTGAAGCGACTTAACAGCAGCAGCAGCATAGCAGCAAAACCATTGCTTAAGTTGATCGCGTTTTCTGAGAAGGAACTCAGGCTAGAACTGGTTTTGTGAGTTTCTGGGCTTGTGGTCCAGGGTTCTCTGACTTGGCTTATAGAAAATTAGATGATTTTTTTTTTTATTTACATGGGGGCAGAAAAGGGGAAAGACATTATGCTCTGCACATAAATGCTTCAGTGCTGTGGAAAAACCTCCAACTGAGAGAGACATTGACATTGTTATCCAGCTCTGAATATGCACACCCTGGGGAAAATAGCAGTGAAGAACAGCAGCCCCTAAAATGGTCAGTGGTTCCCGTAGTTGCTGAGCAGCCTGTGTGAACTCCTCTGCCCACCCTTTTTGTGAGGAGCCACTGTATTTCTACTGAAATCAGAAATTATGAAAGAAATTCCCACAATTTCTGAGTGTGTAGCTGCCCTCTCCATTCATCTTTGACTTTGGATAGTTGGATGTCAAAATACCTATTTATCGGTTACTTTGGTATTATACTACCTCAAAATTAGATGAAAGATGTATAGTGCTAAGTGTTATTAGAGGAAAAGGAGATAGAAGATCTTTAGGTTCAGTTTCATTTATTCCTGTTATATTGTATTTCTTTCATATATTGTATATTTCTTTCTTCACCCACACTGTAATTCTTGTGTTCATAAACATGGTAAGGTTAGCTAATCATATAAACACAGTAATCCTACAGGTTTTGATTGGATGCCCAGCACTCAACAATGTCACGTTTTTAGTGCCCGGTGTCCGGTCAAAACCCATCAGACATGGGAAGAAGAAGAAAAGATGTATTTAAAGGAGAAAAATTAATAAAAAACAGACCTAAAAATGACAGAGATGATGGAAGGAGCAGGAAAACCTTAAAACACATGTAATTAAACTTGAAAATATGCCAAATAATGGAATGAAAACATGAATAATAAGAAGAGAGAGATGAAGATATAAAAAGATCCAGTTGAATCACCAGGGGTGAAAAGCTGCAGTGTTCAGAAGTCAGTTTGCAGGAGTGGGAGGGTAACACTCCTACATCTTTATAATATTTGAGCTAAAACCCCCAATATTGATGAAAGAACTGATTGGCTTAAGTTGGTCTCTAAAATTTCTGCTTTTCCTCCATGTAACCATTGACCCTTTACCAAACTCCTTTCCTTCTCAAAGAGTCTGAGCCACAGCCTGTCAGCTGCCCTCTTCCTCAGCCTGGGAGACGGACAGCCACGGGGTTAGTCATTTAGGAATTCATACTGAGAAATTACAGCATGCTGATGATTCCTCTCATCCCTTCTTATTTCTGACATCCAGCAATAACCCAAGTTCTTTCAGGCAGTGCTTTCTCTCAGCTTCTCTTCTCCAAACATGCAGAGTTTTTATGGCTAGGAAGTGCTCCAGAGAGTTCCTCCACTCTCACCTCTATGTGGGGTGTGTTGTGTGTGTGCGTTGTGTGTAGAAGTACATCCATGTGTTGGGTGTACATGCACACATCACGTGCATGTGTGTTATGTGTGTCATGTGTGTATGCTTAGTATTTTATATGTGCCTATGTCTCATGCGCATGATTGGATGCACACAAGCATGTCCTTGTGTGTGCACATATATGGCATGTGTTTATGTGTGTGCATGTATATCTGTATGTGTTATACCCCCTGGTTCACTCCCATTTGCTTCTTGCGCTCACCTGGGCCGTGCACTTTCCATGACAGCCAGAGCTTGGGTCTGGTCCTCTCAGCACTTTGTACTTCCTTTCTCAGGACTCATCGCACTTCGTTTTAAGTGCTGTTCACATGTGTGTATCACACAGACCACGGGTCCTTCATTATCGCTGGATCTAGGGCTTGTGACCCTTTGTGGAACACGGTCTTACTATTTAATGCACCGCAGTGCTGTCCTTAGTTGCCATGACACTTGTCCATGAAGATAAAATTCAGTTTGAAATCTGGAACCTGTGGGACGTAGGACAGGTAAACACAAACTGAGTGAGGTGTACATTCGCCTGGATGGTGACGTTAGAATAGGAGAGTGAGAACCAGAGGGAGGCAGAGTCGTGTTCACCAGAACACTTTCCACGTGACAGATGGCTGAAAAATGCTCAGTATGCTCCAAGGGCTAGACCCTTTTAGTGTATTGCTTAATCACCTTTCCTCATTAAATGTAATTCTTTATAGTGGTAGAAATGATTAAATCTAGGAGATTTGCTGAGGATTTTTTAGTTTATTGGATACTGGACCCAGATGGGAGGTTTATTTTGCTTTAATATTTCTACTTCCTTTTGAAAAACATTTCATTCAACCTGCATTTGATACTGTATTTGACAACCTGCTTTCAGGTAAGTCAGTTTCCTTCTGGGCTTTGCTAGTTTTCTCCAGCACAGGTCATTTGTAGGGAACTCATATTTAGGGAGTGATTTTTTTTTTTTTAGACACTATTGCTAAATTCACATTATCATTATCACCACCAACTCTTTTTTTTCAGGCTGTTCAAGAAATGCTATTGCCTGAAGCTTAAGAGTAAGTTGACTATCTTCCCCAAAGGACACACCAGAAAAAATCATTTGTCACTTCATCTTTTGCCATTTTGAAGATTTCTTCTCATAGAATAAGTCTTGTCCCTGAGGCTGTTTGGAAATTGACAATTCAGGAAGAATCAGTGGGGACCTGCATTTTTGATGGATTAAACATTTGAAAATTCTGTGGCATTCTTCCCATGACCTTTTCTAAAGACAGATAAATAGGCTTCCAAAGGTTGCATTTTATTTTATGTTCAAAAAACTAGCCAGTCCAGGTATATTGGAAGCAACAGAATCATGTTAGGCTTGTTCCTGATGTGAAAAAAGTAAATAAAAGGAGAAAAGATAGTGAAACCTAGAAACGTTTTTTGGAGGAGGAAGAGTGATTTGCAAAGAGAGGGGAAACAGCACTAAAGGAGTTTGAACCCAAAGGATGCAAAGAAGTTCTTCATTTGCTTGTATTAATGAAATGACATTCCCTCTACATTAATCATCCTGGACCTAACACAGCTTAACTTATATCTTGCCGCCCGGTGTTGTCTGATTCCATGGTCCATGATATATTACTAAGGAAAAAAATTAAACACATGGAAGCGACAACAGCTTGGCAAGATGAAACATGCCATTATCAAATATCAAGATTTGAATTATATAAGAGCATACCAGATGTGAGAGATGCTTATAGCATGTGAGTCAGGAGCACCTCAGAGAGTTTCTTATGGGATTTGAATGTGGGAGTGGAAAGAAGGATCTTGAAGAATTTAAATGATTCTATAGAAAAAAGGTAGAAACTCCAGGATGGGTGAAGCCCAAGCACGTGTGCAGTGATGGCCAGAGTGCCCTAGAAGAAGCAGGAGAGAGGTGGTGAGGTGCACCTTAGTATGACGAGGATGGTATAGGGCCATCAATGAGTCACAGTCAAAGATGGTCAGTGGTCTGTCGGAATTAAAAGGTCTTGAAATATTTAAAACATAATTTTATTAAAGTGAATGTTTTGTTATGCTGGGTTTTATTGTGTTTACATTAAGTCAAAAAAAGACATGCATGTGCTTCATTACAGTGGATTTGTCTCACGTATTGATGCCTTTAATCAAAGTAAAAACAGATCGTATTTATTGAATTATTGAGTTACATAGTACGTTATCCACTTTACATGGCATGCCTTATTAATTCCCTTAATACCCTGTTTTGCAGGAAGTTTTCACTTTCATCCCAGGTTCAAAGGATTTGTTAACAAAATAAGCCACTTGTTATATACAAATAAATAATACAGATACTTATTAGAGAGTTATCTAGCTTACTTTCAACACACTAACATTAAAAAAAAAGAGAGAGAAATAGAAGAGAGCAGAGAATGCATCACCAAATTGGGTTTTGACCAACATCCAGACAGTCCCGTGTCACAGTACGTCTGGAGTCCCAATTAGGAAAGGGTACCAGGCAGCATCAGCTCCATGGGTAAGTCTCCAAAGATTGCCGTTTGGGATTCCCACTTACAATTCCAGGACGCAAACTGTCCCATCATCAATCTGTGACCAAATTACAGCTCTGGTTTCAAGTTAATGCTGTTGGTTTTGTCATGTAAAACTTGAAATGTTGCCAAGCCTGGGGCTTGGTTGCCCAGGACCCCTCCAGGGGCTCAACAGTCTCAAGATTCCCCCTCCCCCATCTTATCTATGGTGCTGGAAGTCTTGCACTCACAGCAGGCAGTTACTCAGAGTCAACTCATAGTCAGGGCAGTGTCCAGGCAGGTTAGAAGCAAGGTCAGAGGCCTACTCTGCTTTGCAAAGCCTCAACAAGACTATTTATTTAATTTCCCTAACATACTCTTAGCACAAGCTGGAATCAAGATGGCTGGGAGAAATATCAATAACCTCAGATATGCAAATAACACCACCCTTATGTTGGAAAGCAAAGAACTACAGAGCCTCTTGATAAAAGTGAAAGAGGAGAGTGAAAAAGCTGGCTTAAAACTCAACATTCAAAAAACTAATATCATGACATCCGGTCCCATCAGTTCATGGCAAATAGATGGGGAAACAATGGCAACAGTGAGAGGCTTTATTTTCTTGGCCTCCAAAATCACTGCAGATGGTGACTGCAGCCATGAAATTAAAAGATGCTTGCTCCTTGGAAGAAAAGCTATGACCAACCTAGACAGCATATTAAAAAGCAGAGACATTACTTTGCCAACAAAGGTCCATCCAGTAAGAGCTATGGTTTTTTCAGTAGTCACGTATGGATGTGAGAGTGGGACTATAAAGAAAGTTGAGCACCAAAGAACTGACGCTTTTGAACTGTGGTATTGGAGAAGACTCTTGAGAGTCTGTTGGACTGCAAGGAGATCCGACCAGTCCATCCTAAAGGAAATCAGTCCTGAATATTCATTGGAGGGACTGATGCTGATGCTGAAACTCCAATATTTTGGCTACCTGATGTGAAGAACTGACTTATTTGAAAAGACCCTGATGCTGGGAGAGATTGAAGGCAGGATGAGAAGGGGATGACAGAGGATGAGGTGATTGGATGGCATCACCGATTCCATGGACATGAGTTTGAGCAAGCTTTGGGAGTTGGTGATGGACAGGGAAGCCTGGTGTGCTGCAGTCCATGGGGTCGCAGAGTCGGACACGACTGAGCGACTGAACTGAACTGAACTGAACTGAACTGAGCATACTCTTAGGGTGAATGAACTCTTTTTCCATTTTATATTTTCAGACAGTGGTTAGGACAGTGGCTACAGTGTTTGTAACAACTCTGGGAGATACTTCTCTTGTGGCTCAGTGATAAAGAATTCGCCTGCAACGCAGGAGATGTAAGAGATGCTGGTTTGATTTCTGGGTTGGGATGATCCCCTGGAGGAGGGCATGGCAAACCACTTCATTATTCTTGCCTGGAGAATCCTATGGACACAGGAGCCTGGAGGGCTACGGTCGATAGGGTTGCACAACTGAAGCAACATGACTGAAGTGACTTAGCGTGCATGCACACAGGAGATACTAGATAACACATCTTATGCTCCTATTTTGAGAAATTTGTTTTCAATATTTTTTACCTTACATATTGTTGTCTTAATAAATTTACCAATAGCAAATCAGAAGCTTCCCTTGTGGTTCAGCTGGTGACAAATCCACCTGCAATGAGGGAGATCTGGGTTCGATTCCTGGGTTGGGAAGATCCACTAGGGATGGGAAAGGCTACCAACTCCAGTATTCTGGCCTGGAGAATTCCATGGACTACAGGTCATGGGGTCACAGAGTTGGACACAACTGAGCAACTTTCACTACTCACTAATCACCAACCAAATTAAAGATGAGGAAATAGAGAATTATAATTTTTTGTTAAAAATATTATCTATGAAAAGAAAATTAAACACAAGTTATCTACAAAAATAATAGAAACTATGAAAAAACAAGCCACTTTTATGTAACAGACACTGCCTGAATCTACAAAATTGTAAAACACTCAGATGAAAAAAAAACAAAGCCTTGAGGGAGTTCCTTGGTTGTCCAGTGGTTAGAGTTCAGTGCTTTCTCTGCTGTGGCCTGAGTTCAGTCCTTGGGCATCCCTGGTTGGGGAATTAAGATCCTGCAACCAATGTGGTGTGGCCGGAAAAAAAAGCAGTGAGCTTTCCAGGAATGAAATGAAACACCAAACAAAACATCTTCAGTAAAAATCCATTATGAACAGAGAGTGATTTTCTGATCATGACACAAACAAATAAAAACCTGCAAGAGGGGGATTCACTGTATTGGTGATGAGTTAGTTGAATCATATAAATTGGGGAAAAATTATCTGAGTATAGATGTTCATTTTATTGATTTCTCTGACTCACTAAAATGAGAACATTTTGGGAAATTGAAATATTTGTTAGAGTTTCAAATAGATTTTGCAAATTTTAACTCATAAGTTTCCATCTACGTTATCATGAAATCCTCGTTGAATGCATCTTTTCATTTAGGTCTTGGGCTTTCACTGTCTCTTCCTTTCCAGACTCTTCAGGGCTTGTTCATGTGGTCAGTTTGTTGAGCACTTACTGAAGGCCAGTAGGTGCGGTCTCTTACTTCTCCCTCACAGCAAGTCTCTAATGTTGACAGTGATCATCAGCGTCACCATCTTACAGGTCAGACAACTTCTAGTAGCTGAGGCAAGTGCTGTCTCCAGACTGAGGTTTTTTCACAGCTGCTTTTGTAGTTCTTTTCCTGTCTTGTAAAGAACATCCAAAGGTTTTCCCAATGCCTCAGTGCATAAAGAATCTGTTTGCAGTACAGGAGATGTGGGTTCAATTCCTGGGTGGGGAAAATCCCCTGGAGGAGGAAATGGCAATACTCCATTATTCTTGCCTGGAAAATCCCTGGCAGGATACAGTCCTCTGGGGTTACAGAGCCGGGCATGACTGAGCGACTAAGCGCACAAAGTACATCCTAAAGAAAGAAATACATCATTCTCCAGACCCTCATATATTCTGATTATTCGCTGTGTTTTGCACAAAGCACCTTCCCAACCAAATCCCAGACTGTTAACTGTGAACTTTAGCCAGTGGCTCATTTATTTAATGTCTAAATCTGTTAAGGAGACACATGATGCATTTGGAAAACCATTCATAATAGAAAAACAGAAAAAAGCATATAGCTGTGTTTTACCATGGCCAACTTGAGACAGTTTGATTTTTTATTTTTTTTTTTTACCATCTCCACTATCGTTTGAATTGTTAAAGAGGTTACTGAAGTATAGGCCACTTTAATAAAGCGACATATTGGAAAGAAAGAAAAGGTACTTAAACCTGTCTAAGCAGTATTCTTCTGCACACTGGCATGCCTCTGAAATCGTTAGATGTCTCTACCACAGCTTAATATGAAAACAGCACTGAGAAATTCACATTTCATTTCTAATCCAGAATTTGCTAAAAGCAGTGAAACAGAACCACTTTGTTGTGTGTTTTAAACATTTTGGTTTTTCAAGGCGTTTTGCGTGAAGTAGTGTTAAAATTATTTCCTCTGGGTGACTGAAGATGAAACTTTGGAGTAGTTTGCAGGAGGCAGTCTAGCATAATGGTTAGGAAGTGAGCTCTGGGGGTGACATGGGGTGGTATTCCTGCCCAGACTGTCAGCTCTCTGCCGCTGGTCAAGAGTCTCATCTACCTCAGCTGGGGAAGCAGTAGCACCTGCTTCACAGAGCCACTCTGAAGATGGGCAGCAAGGTGCCCCAGAAGCCGGCTCAGTGTCCAGACCTCAAGGGTCCTGCTAGTACAGTCAGTACAAGTGCTGGTACTGTGAGTAAGATCATATGTTGTCAGGTGTTTTCTCGTCAGAAGGTCCATTCAGTCATTTCAGCACTGTGCAGATTGAATGCCTGATTTAAAATTTTTTGTTCTTAAAAATCCATGCGTATTTAACACATTTCAGGAATACAAAAATGGGGATGAAAAACCCTGTGCATACCTCCTCTCCCTTTCACATCATTCTTCCTTGTCTGGATCTTTTCTAATGATGGGGACATTCCTGACACTAGAGTTTAAAAAAAATTTTCTTTTTTCCTCTCTCTTCTCTCATTCTAGCTTCTTTACTATGATGAGTCATTTTACTTTCCCCATAGAGCTGTCTTTTCGGTGTTCTCCACTCTGTTTGGTTTTCTTAGCCTGATACCTCCATGTTCACCTTGAGGAAGATTTTCAGGCCACTGGCCAAAATCACATGTGATTTGTCTGTGTCAGTATTTATGCTGCCGCGTTTCTGAGTCTACTGGAGTTTGTCTACTTCAAAATTAATTATTAAGTTCTCAAAAAAGGGACATTCTGGTTTGATAAGATTTTTTAAATATGAAACTGTGCATCATTTTTAATTTAGAAAAATAATTACCAGACATTCTAAAGTTCTAATTAAAAAAGGAAAAATATTTGTTCAATTTCTGCCTCACTAAATGTAAAAATTGATTTTGTATCGACCTTGTTCACCTTTACATGTAACTTGACAGTGTTGCAGTCATAATGCAGATTATTTTTATGCAGATATCACTTTCAATTCCTCCACATTGCCTTCATGCTCAGCCAATAACTAGAGAAGCTATGAAAGAAGGTCCAGGAGTTGGACACTACAAAAAAAGTGCAGGACATTGTCAGAAATCAGATCTGTTACGTAGTTGGGTCTGGTGCAGTGAGCTCAGGTGCAGCTCTGCTCGGAGAGGCCATGATAAAGATGTCAGCCCCTGAGCCTCTGATGCGCGGGGGTTCCTGATCGCCACCTTGCAGCGCTTGAGCCACAGCACTAACCTAGGTGCTGCTATAGAGCGGTTAGCACACTGCTTGTGGGTAGTTTTCTGGTATCGTTGTTCCCTCCTTGTGCAGTAGCTGCTCTTTATTTGTACATACTGCTTTCAGAGAATCAGGTCAGATGTGGGGAGAGGGAGGGGAGGATGTGGTCCAGGAATTCTTCTGTGTTCTTATGTGCAGCCCATGAGGGGAGCCTGGTGTTGGCTCTTTGTTTGCCGATCAGCTAACCTTGGCCTGGGATGCTATTCAGTTGTAATCCATTATCATTTCTAAATCTACTGGGTGCGTCTTCTTCACACTTCTGTCTTCCATATGAAAAATATGCTTCTGTTTCCCTTTTGAGATGAAAAGCTGTGTCTACAGAGAAGTCAGCGGTTTGATGAATTTGTCTGCCTAAATACTGACTCATCTACATACCAGGAATCAAAATGTGAAATTTATACCATGTGTACACTCTTATCGCATGGAAACAATTCAGGCTTACAGAAAGACCAAACAGCTTCTGTAATGAATGTGAATTGTAGAAACTATAAGAATGACATTTATGTATAGAGAGATGACTATGGGAATGAATCTCTTGACCAAGTTTCCTCAGGATCATTGTATAGAAGCGATTTTAGTAGACTCTTGGTGCTGTCAGTCACTGTTTAGCTCTCCTAGCTTTACTATTTCAGACTCACCTTGATCATAGAATTATGGGTAATTGAATCCCTGGTTAGTGCTTAGTTAGTTGAACTCTCTCTGCTTAATCAGTGGTCTTTACAGGTCAACAGCTGTGGTCCTGTCGACCCTGTAGTGCTTATGTCACTCGGTAACTAACACGTTTACTCTGATCTGCCTATCTTTCTGGAATAATTAAACTCCAAAAAGAGCCTAATACATCAATTTCATCTCCAAATATAGTTCAACTATGGATCGCTCTGTCTGAAGCCAGCAGATAGAGAGATCCAAGACTGAAGAACTCATAGGAGATAGACAGGATTGCTCTGCGCAAGTGAATATTTCAGAAGCAAATTAAGTGCTCAGGAAACCTAAACATAACAAAACACGCAAATTTATAAATCTCTGGCAATAGTTCTAGGGAGGAATTTAAGGCTGTGATGCTTGGTTTGAAGAATTCCAGGCTGGTTTTTCTTTGCAATAGATGATGCTGTGTTGATGACAGAGCACCCGTTTTAGCATGCTAAGAGCCTCACCATTGTCTCCCTGCTAATTCTGTTTCATCATCGCAAAAGCACACAAAGCAGCAAACAACTCTGGAAGCTGAACCCTTTAGAAAAGGCCTCACAGGTATGTGGGTGAAGCTTGAGCCAAATCTTTATTGGATCAAGCTAAACAGAAGAATTGCCAGTGGGTTATCGTCACTGGAATATGGGCCATAAAAATGTGATAACGAGGAATCCAAGTCAAACACATAAAATAAGCCCCAAAATATAAAGTCACTTGGTTTTTGAAGGACAGAATCACTTGATATATGGAGGGGTTTTGAAGCACTGGGTGAATACCCTGTCTGGCTTCTACCCTCAGAGTTCCACAGAAACAGCTTCTGCAAAGGTCCCTGGTTATCTTTACGTCACCAAATCAAAGAGGCATTTTTTTCTTCCTCCTGTTTTGCAAGTCCTGCAGGATTTGATGCAGTGAACCACTTCTTCCCTGAAATGCTTTCTTCCTTTGGGCTCCACAATACCCTATTTTTGTAATTTTTCTCATACCATGCTGGAGGATCTCCCTTAAGTGTTGCCTTTCCACCAGGTTCTTATCCATGTTGGCAGCTTCAATTGCCATCTAACTGCTAATACTTCCCTGTTGAAATTTCTGGCTCAGACTCATATATCTAAGTGTTTATTAAGCATTGCCACTGGATGTTTCAAAGCATCTTAATATCAACATATCATGTGCAGGATCTGGGTTTCCATTGCCCTCTCTCCCCTACGTTCACCCACTGTGTCCCCATCAGCCGCTTTAAGCTCCCATTGATCCCTGAAGGGTTCCTTCCCCTACCTGTCTTGCCATTCATCCACACGGCAGACCATGGCTATTTCTAGCCTTCCCCAGAAAGACTTGTGATCTGTTAACGGAACAACTGTGCACTGGGAAATGGGGGAATACCCAGATTTCCTAGGGATTATTAGGTAATTCCTCTGACAGGACATTAATCCCTAAAGACACAGTTTGTTTCTGTTGACCAGAAATGGATTTAAGGTAGCAGGTGATAGATTCACAGCATGAATCTGTTCACAGAGGGTCCAGCTAGGCCGTTGGGCTTCACTTGTGGTTATTTCCAAAGCCCTGGAGGCTGTTAATATATTTAATAACTGTCAGAACCCCACATAGGTGATACTACTGTCAGAACCCCACATGGGTCCTATTACCACTGGGGTGAGGACGGTTATGGTGGGAGGCCCCAAATGGAAATATCCTCAAAATAGTGAATTGAATTATCAGGGAGAATTAACAGAAATTTGTGCCTTGGTGGAGATGGCAGGATGTGGAGGAGGGGATTCCTGTCTCACTCCCCACCAGCTGGTACATTTGGCTGCTGGAAAAGCCAGATGGATCTTGCAGAGTGACTTGGATTATCACAGATGTAATCAGCAGTGATAACAATCGCAGCTGCTCTACCAGATGTGGTATCTTCCTTGGAATAAATTAGCATAGCCTCTGGCCACTGCTACGTGCCATGTACCCATTGGTTGAGTAAATGCTTTCTTTACAATGCCCATCAATAAAGATGGTCAGACAGAGTTTACCTGTATCTGCCAGGGAAGCCATAACCCTTAATGCCACACCACAGAGCTATGCCCAGCCTCCTACTTCTTGACCCCAGTCTGCAGATCCTTTGACTATCCAGTAGAATAAAACCTCAGTTATACCAGTTACCTCATACTAACAAACAGACAAGCAAGTGAACAGTTTTGTGAGCCAAGATGCCAGCTGAAAGGGAGGGGGGCCATGCACATCCAGTGGAAGAAGGAAGCTAGGAAGGTGAATTTAGGTCTTTTAAAGGAGGGTCTGTAGCATCAGTGTTGTCTGTATATTATACTTCCTTTCCTTCCCTTTCCCTTCTGTTCCTGCTGCTTTCCATGAAGGGCTCTGGATGTGCATCATATTATCATTTTGGTTCCTGGTGGAAGTATGATTAAGTGGATAGCATTCCATGAAGATACAGTGGTTGGTGGAAACTGAGTTTCCTTGTGCTGGGTATACTAAGTTTTACATCTGAAAGAAGGAGAAATTGTTTGCTCAATGGTGAAAAGGACAGATTATGCTGGTGATTGTCTTCACATCCCTTCAGATCCATTTCCTGCTGCTTTCTGCTCTGTCTGTGCTCTGAGATGCTCGCCTCTATGAATGGTATCAGCTGGTCTTCTTGGCCTCTTTGATGAATACAGCCAAGAAGAGGCATAGAGGAGAGAGGATAGGGGTTTTTAATCCCCCCGTTCCCTCTCTGCTAGGCCATGGTTTTAGCAGTGCTTGAAAACTTTTAGGCAAACTGTCTGAAGCACACCTTCCTCCCTGGATGGGGCCATCAGTGATTCTGGCCAAATTGGCTTCAGGCCAAGGGGTCATTACTACTAGTGCTTATTCTCACAGCTTCAGCGGTGATTTTCTAACCTTTTCTATGACTGTTGTGAATATTCTTTGTATAAACCTTGTCAGTTAACCCTTGCTAATGTACCATCTGTACCATCTGTTTCCTGCCAGGACGCTGATGCACTTAACACATAGCTCTTTAATCTGTCTACTTTTCTCAGTCTCTGCTTATATAGTGAGCTTGGACTGCTCTAACAAAATACCAAAGGCTGGGTGGCTTAGATAACAAGCACTTACTTCTCACAGTTCTGGAGGCTGGAAGTTGCAGATCAGGGTGGTGCAGGTTCAGTTCCTGGTCAGAACACTTTTCCTTGGTGGCCACCTCTTTACTGTCATAGAGCCAAGAAAGAGTGCTCTGGTGTTTCTTTCTCTTTTGACATCATGGGGGCCCACTCTCATGGCCTCACCTGAATGAATTGTTTCCCAAAGCCCCCACCTCCAGACATACCACACCGGGGCTTAGGCTTCACTGTATGAGTGTGGGGGACACAGACCTTCAGCCTATAGCACATCTCTTACCCACCTGCAGTCTGTGCAACATGGCACCTGCTCTGCTCTTAGTGCTGCAATTTGATGTGCGCTCTGCTCAGAGCACCTTCCCTCTCTGAGCATGTGTGGTGGATGATCAGCGCTTCCAAGTCACTGTTCCTCTCCAGCAGTGGGGTCACTCTTTCTTGCAGGGCCTCCCAGCAGAATGTACAAAGTGTGAATCCCATCTCATTGGTTTTGCTTCAACCAGTGGAAAGCTTTAGATCCTCACTTGAAGAGACACTTATTGTGAGCTGCTCTGGCCACTCGGACTTCAACCATCCAGTGAGAAGCACCGGCCCTGGCTTGCTGTGGAATGAGATCAGCAGAAGGGGCCAACCAGACACCGCCTACAGCCTAGGACAGGTCCCATCACCATGCTTCTCAGAGTGCGTAACTGTAAGTTATAACTTGTAACAGTGGAGGAGTTTGTAAGTAACCTACTAACATGTGTCATAGTTACACACTGTTATATGACAATAAGTCTGTTTAGTTGCTGAGTCATATCTGACTCTTTGCAACCCCATGAACTGTAGCCCACCAGGCTTCTCTGACAATGGGATTTCCCAGGCATGAATACTGAAGTGGATTGCCATTTCCTTCTCCAGGGGATCTCCCTAACCCAGGGATCCAACCCATGTCTCTGGCATTGCAAGCAGGTTCTTGACTGCTGAGCCACCAGGATGGCCTGTATGACAAACAAAGAGGAGGTTATAATGACTATAACATGAGATCTGATAGGAAGATAGGCCATTAAGTAAAATAGATTATCAGTTATATATGGAATAGACAAAGGTCACACATAGAGGAAAGTTAGAAAGAAAAAAATAGAACAAAATTGCTAATAGCCATTTGCCTTTCTAAACAAAAAGTATTGGCTCAGATGGTAAAGAATCCACCTGCCAGTGCAGGAGACCCAGGTTCGATCCCTGGGTCAAAAAGATCCCCTGGAGAAGGGGATGGCAACCCACTCCAGTATTCTTGCCTGGATAATTCCATGGACAGAGGAGCTTGGTGGGCTACAGTCCATGGGGTTGCAAAGAGTCAGACACGACTAAGAGACTGAGCGACTAAGCACACAATGGAATAGAAAGAGCAAGAGTTTTGAAATTACACAGGTCTAGACTTGAATCTCCACTTCACCAATCATTGATTATGTGATATTGGAGGTTACAAACATCTTTGAGCCTCTGCTTCCGTAATTGCTTCCTCATCTTTATTTTGCTTATTTCAAAAGACTATTGAGTGGATGTATGATAAAGTATATGTAAAACATCTACAACTGGTTCTGTTTTCTTCATATTATATATTTTAAAACAAAAAAAAAAAAATAGAGGAAAGGGAGGAAGGAAAGAAGAAAAGAGGAAGATCTTTTCCTCAGGTGAGGCAAGTTACTGTCTCTGTGGGAGGGGCTTGCCAGGAGCCCCCTTGGTGGTGATAGACAGCCCCCCAAGCAGTAATAAACATACAGTGACACCCACGAATGTGGATTTTTAAGGAGTCCACAGGTGCTGTAATTAGCAACCAAATCTGGCACCACTGTGTGGGACTCCAGAAGAACTGCTGTATTCTTGCAGGAAGTTTTACACAAACTTGCCAGTAAGCCCTGGAAGCTAGTTGGAGGGCCTGGGGCTGACTGGAGTATTTCGAGTTAGTTCAAGTTTCTCAGCTACTTCTAAGAAACCAGGCCAATCTTTTCCCTATATCTTTCTGTGAAAACAAAGACAAAGGGTGAAGGAAGAGTAAATTAAGAATGAATTTGAAAGGCTGTAATACTCAATCTTTATTATTCCAAAGACAAACTCAACAAAGCAGATGGGCCAGGCTGGCCTGTTATTCTGGAAGCTGCCTCCTTATTTCTCTGGTCTGAGTACAGACAGGGATGCATGTCACTGCACCAAGACACCTAGTGACTGGATGTTTCCTGATGGAGTTTTCTGATTTATAAAACCTTAGTGACCACTGGGAAGAATATTAAATGAGTTCTGGGTGATGATACCTGAACCAAGCCAAGTGTTTCTACCACCAGGAATTGATCTGCCAATACCATCTAGATGGCGTATGCTTGTTTTATGGGACGTAGAGTCTGTTTGCGAGGATCATTGCATCAGCGGGGAAGGGAATGAGCGGCCATTCTCCGCTGTCCTCTGAGGGACTGCATGTGTCAGGCAGGATGACTGAACAGCCACAGCAGCAGTACACAGCGCTGAATGGTGCCTGTGAATGAGAAGTTACCATCAGACTATAGGGCTTCCCTAATGGCTCAGCTGGTAAAGAATATGCCTGCAATGTGGGAGACCTGGGTTTGATCTCTGGGTTGGGAAGATCCCCTGGAGAAAGGAAAAGCTACCCACTCCAGTATTCTGGCCTGAAGACAGTCCATGGGGTCGCAAAGAGTCAGACGTGACTGAGTGACTTTCACTTTCACTTTCCATAGCAGCACAACCCCCAGCACAAAGTACAGTCACCTGTCCCCCAGCGGGAGACGGGGACACTACTGGAGCAAAGGGACAGTCCTCAGTGAGTCAGAGACAAGCCTTAGAAACGACAGAGTGTTGAAATTTTAGGACTCTGAATTTGTTTAGCCCTGTGAGTCCCTATCAATTGGAAATTGTCAGCATTGTTTAAACTGTATAAGGGGAACATTGGTAATGCTAAATGCAATTCAATTCAGTGAAAGAATGTGTGAAGTCCAGTGCTTCACATTTAATGAATCTCATATTTCAATAAACTTTTTACATTGGAACACATTAGAGGGGTGAATTTGACTTTTGATTCATCTTACTAAAATCACAGAAATATTTCTGTAGATATTATAACTTTGCTAATACAATAAGTACCTGAAAAAATGTGATGAATTGCCTAAATATGTGCTAGGGATCACATAGATCATCAGATTTCTTGTCACTCAGACTTGCCTTGGCAGTGGGGAAGCTGCCTTTACTTGATTATTAAAGAATGAAAATTGCAAAAGGTAAAGTCAGTAGTTTGAGGGTTTAATCTATCTAAATTTGACTTACATGTATAGGTTCAATCACTTGTGAAGAAACTGAGAATACTTGTATCTATGATGGCCTTTTGGAGCTGAAATTTCTGTTGTTCAGGAAGCTGCTTTTTAAGTGAGACACAGCCTTTTTATTCATCATTTGAGAGAATTATTGGTCTCTCTGGCTTGTTTTGCAGCTCTCTTGAAGACAGAGGTTGCTATGACATTTCTTACTGCCCTTGCCCCTTGTGAATATTTATCTGCTGTCTTGAGAAAGCATTGGAACCACTGTGCAGACTATTCTGACCTCACCGAGACTTCCACAGCAGGCTTTAACCTTGCTACTGCCGAGTGGCTGCGTGACCCAGAGCTGGCTGCCTTTCATGCCTAGGCCCCTCATTTATTTGCTGTCTTCTCAACTGAAAACAAAGTTTTATTAATTATGTAGAACATTACCCCCTGGTATAAATACACAGGATACTTGAACCAAAACATTGACTTTTTGAAGAAGGGAGAGGGAGCATTAGCTAGAGCTGGTCGGCTTTAAGCATCCATCAGTCTGAGTCTACTCAGGGCAGTGAAAGGTCAGCATTTCTTTGAGAAGTTTGGGTTGAGGAATAGCTTTTGGGCCACTGTTCTGATTGTTTAGACAACCATCTTAGCAAATTACCTTATTGCATTTTTCATTGTAGACAAAATACTTGTGTTTGGAGGAAAAGTAAGACATTGTTTATAAACCCTGAATGTTGCTGCAACACTGTGGACTCAAGAAGCACGTGGCTCCTTTAGGGAAGCAGCACAACTCTGGACTCAGGACTTTCATGTTCTAGTTCTCCTCTTACCCAGTGTCCTTTGCAGAACAGGTTGATGGGCTCGGTGAGTCTGATCCCCATTTACACCTTGTGATTCCTTCTGTCTTCATGGGATTATTTAGAGATGAAGCAGCACTCTAAAGCACCCTTGGTAGCCCTCAACATGAGTTAACTCCACATATGTTATTTTCTCTTTCTAAGATGCCCACGCATTGTGAATTTCTGTGTTACTGTTCATTTCAGTCAAAAGGTGTGTGTTTAGCTAACAACATGTGTGCTCCTGTGGCTTCATGTACAGTTTTCTGGGGCTACTACCTTGGCTGTGCTCTAGCAGTTCCTGGTCTAGTGGTGGGTGAGATATTTAGGCAAAAGATGGTACAAATAGGCAAAGAAGGAAGTTGTCGCCCAGCCTATCACCTGATACACATCCTGCTTTACCTTTCAACTGAGAGGTGTTTTCTTTCCTTACAGTTATTTACATCAGGTATATGAACCAAGCAGAAAGTTCTCAGTGTTGGCTGGGCACTTCGTTCAAAAACAGGGCATCGTGTGTCCCTGAATCTCCCCAATCTGGAGACTGAAAGCAAGGGTACCAAATCGAAACCAGATGGAGAAACCCGGCAACGACCAACACGAAATGCCAAGAAACCAGCAGCAAAGAGGTGTAGCACTGATCGAGCGCTCCCAGGAACCCTGAAAAGGAAGTGGGGGGAGGGGGGAAAGGTTGTTTGCTTAGTTTTTGTTTGTTTGTTTTGGACAGGTAGATGGGTCTCCAGGTTTCATTCAGTGTGAGATCTTGATCTTGCTTAGTTTCTGTCTGAGGAGAAACCGAAACTGATGGTTCTGATGAAATTTCCAGTACCGCCTGTGTTTTTCTCAAAGAGAAACTGTGAAAACAGAATGCTCGTGTCCTTTGCGTTTAAAACTTTTAACGTTATATCTTACCTCCTTTCTGCTCTACAGGGATAACTGCTTTAAACTTATTTTTGGTTCTGTCTCTGAGTGTCATGGCTGTGTTTGATGTATTGCTTTTGGATGTATCTGTTGAATTGTAGCTGTGATAAGAGTAGATTTTCCCTGGTGCTTCAGACGGTAGAGCATCTGTCTACAATGCGGGAGACCTGGGTTCAATCCCTGGGTCGGGAAGATCTCCTGGAGAAGGAAATGCCAACCCACTACAGTATTCTTGCCTGGAAAATACCATGGATGGAAGAGCCTGGTAGGCTACAGTCGATGGGGTCGCAAAGAGTGGGACATGACTGAGTGACTTCACTTTCACTTTCACTTTATGAACCAAGCATGCCCTTGTTTGCAAATTATATGGTCAACTCACCTTTGTTTTCCCTCGAAGATTTCTTGCTTCACATTGTGCTGTGAGATGTGGGCAGGTATTGAAATATTTGAAACAGGAGCATCTGCTACTGTGAAGAGCTGTGGTTCATTGCATGCCAGAGATTGATGAATGAATGAATAAATGAATGAATGAAGGCATTGTTGACCACCCTTTTAGTTCCTCTTTAAATGAAAGTAAAACAGTTCAGAATTCTAATTTTCAGATATCCTTTTTCTCAATAAGAAGTTTCTTTGTTTCACATTTTAAACAGTGTACCCATTTATTTTTGATCATCCTAAACACAAGCACCTTTTATATATGAATTTTGTCTTTAAGAATATAACATTTTTTAAAATATTTTTTTGTATGGCTGTGCTGGATCTTAGTTTCTGCACAAGTGATCTTGGTAGCAACATGAGGAATCTTAGTTGCAGCAGGTAGGATCTAGGTCCCTGACCAGGGATTGAAACCAGGCCCCCTGCGTTGTGTGCACAGAATCTTAACCCCTGGACCACCAGGGAAGTCCCCTAAATGTAATATGTTTCTAAAGCAAGGGGAATTTTATCATTTGCTTTCAATTCTTACACGCAGTTAAGGGGAGCATTGGGTAGAGGAAGTGAAAATGCATTGGGCTGGAAGATTGGATTTTAGCTTTAGCTCCAGCACCTGTAAACTACTTTAAATCCTGGCTTCTCTAGAGGTAAAATGGAATAAAAATTCCTCTTCTCAAATATCAAATGTAATTTCTATGATAAGCGAATAAAAAAAAAAGTGTGAGTGCTTTGAAAGCTCTGAAGAACTGCCGAGCTATACATTAAAGTGTTAGTTGCTCAGTCATGTCTGACTATCTGCAACCCCATGAACTGTAGCTTGCCAGGCTCCTCTGTTCGTAGGATTTTCCAGACGAGAATACTGGAGTGGGTAGCCATTCCCTTCTCTAGGGGATCTTCCCGACCCAGGGATCAAACCTGGGTCTCCCACCTTGCAGGCAGATTCTTTACCATCTGAGCCACCAGAGAAGGCCAGCTATACATTAATATTGGCAAATAAAATGCAGTACACATGGGGTGATTCATCAAGTGCATACTCTAGGTACAGATTTCAGTTTACCTTAATGTGACCCTGCAGTTGACTATTACTATTCCTTTGTTATAGAGCTGTAATATATTTATTCCAGAATTTGAATTAATTATGAAATAATTAACAACAAATATATTCCAAGGCAACATTAGTAAAGCAGACAGAATATTTTTAGAACAGCTGAGTAACTCTTCTCATTTTTTTAAGATGTGCAAATTCTTCACTAGGTTCTGCTTAGTGGTATGTTAACAACAGCCAAGAAGGAGTGCTCTGTATTTCACCCAGGGTCCTCAGTGTAGATGGCATCTATTCCCACTCCTCCTAAATGGTAGGAAGATGTCAACAAACTTGAATTCCAGTGGGCTTTCCTCAGGTCAGCCTTAACTGCTGTCCCACAGCTATGTGGAGCTGCTGGAAGGTTTCCAGCTGAGAAGAGGTTGGGTAGGATGTCGATGACTGCTAGATATACCTTGGAGCTCTGTAGTGGCATTCCAGAAATCTGTTCGAGATACAGTTTGTTCTCACTTGCCCCTTTCACTGCTTCCACCCCAACTGGAGCAGAGTAAGTCTTAGTTTTCTTGATGTACCATCCTAGTTGTTTGTAAGGTGCATTGTAGAATAAGTAAGAAATGTCCATTTCAAATTATGGAGTCATAGGCTCATCATTCAGAATACCTGAGAGTCAGTTAGACCTCAGAATCGCCCTGGGGAGGAGTCTCCTTTGTAGCAACACTGCTTGTCACCAAGCCCTACCTGAATAATTCTGGTGATGGCACTGCATACCTTAAGAGGTCCCGTGGATTCAGACCTTCTGAATAGCATCCCTCAAAACACTGAGGGCAATACATCTACTCTGTTTCTTCCCCAAACCAAGGAGCCTCAGCTTTTCAACTATTTGTCTAGTGTCTTGATTTACAGATCTCTTTAGTCATGCTAGTATTTTTTAATGTAGTTTTAAAATTTACTAATATTTCACTTAAATATAGCATTTTAATTAAGAATATCAGATGTAAAGATTGGACCACACTTTAAGTTGACAGCAGTAAATGAAAGCCAAACAAAGACCAGGATGAGAGATAAACTGATTCGTGAAGCCACAGAGCCCAGGAGTAGAGCAGTGCAGTCATGAGTGTATCCAGATGCTCAAGCAATTGACCAGTCTTTGTACTTCTTCCATGTAGGTTAATGCTCAGATAGATTATCCCCACATGGTAAAGAGATGGCTTACAGGAGGTTCATAAGGACATTTGGCAACCCTTTGAAGGAGAGCCTGTCCACTAAGGATTCCAGCAAAGGCCCCCAGGTTGAGTCTAATTGGAATGAATTGGGTTGTTTGCCAAAAAGAATGATGCCTGGTTAAATGCCTACTCCACTCCCCCAAAGCGCGTGTTGTGAACTTTAAGAAGGAGCAGTTCTGATTGCCAGGAGAAGGGAGGACGAGTGCTAGAAAGACAAAGCAAAAAATGATGACCAAGCACAGCCTGACTCATCTCTGGATAGCCACCAGAGATGTGGTGCTACAACAAGTGTGTAGCACAGAGGCGTTGATGACACTTGGGACACGCAGCTCTTTCAGACTCTGAGTTGCAGTAACCCCAGCTACCTCGCACTCATCAAAACCCTATCTTGACACCTGACTTCTGGTGCTTCCTTGGAAGGAGCAAGCAATTTCTTCTGTCTCCTTGTAAAGAATTGTACACAACTGATGAACAATAAAAATGGCAAGATGGAAGGGACGTGAGGAAGTTCCCATAGTCCAGATCACTGACTGATATTTTTAATCCTAATTTAAAGGCTTTGAAAGGGTAAGTTGTGTTATATTGTTGTTCTTGGAACTCAGCAATCTCTTACTGTCTTTAGCCACATATCATTTTAGATTGTTGATATCAGTCTTATCTCCACTTTACAGGTTAATTTAAATAGATAATCATATTTAATCTAATTGTTTAATTTTTTGTGTTTCCCTTCTTTCCTGGGCCCTTTTAGAATTCTTCAAACTTTTTCCCCCCTCTACTTTGGGGGACACAATTCTTTCCAGTGGTCTTATCTATGTAAGGTATTATGGAAGAGTTAATTTTCAGCCCAAATTTATCATTCTTGATTTTATTTCTAGGTAATGTAGTCATGACCACAGAAAGGAAAATGTGAAATGTACTCAAATATTAGTCTCTGTTGACCAAGAGAAAAGTCCAAGGGAAGATGAGCTCTGTGCACACAAATACTGCAGGTTACCCGTGAGCCGTGGTGGTTACTTACTATGTTGTAAAAGTTGAGATTCTCAGTACACTAGTTCAGAATTTGCAGTAGCAGAGATTGAGGCTAAACTGAGTTTATTACATGCATTCAGGGCTTCCCAGGTGACTCAGTGGGTCAAGAATCTGCCTGCAGTGCAGGAGATGTAAGAGTCGAGGGTTTGATCCTCGGGTTGGGGGGATCCCCTGAAAGAGAGGGCACGGCAGCCCACTCCAGTATTCTTCCTGGAGAATCCCATGGATAGAGGAGCCTGGCAGGCTGTAGTCCATAGGGTCACAAAGAGTCGGAGGCAACTGTAGCAACTGAGCACGCAGGCACACACCCACAATCAAAAAGTTTGCTAAGTTAAAAAACTGTTTACAGAACACTGTTCTCTAGTACACAGTGCTGCAGGTGACCCTTAGGAAGTAATTGAAAGGCTGCTTGGAAATAAGCTCTGTCTTTTCTTAAAACATTAAGGAATCTTTTAGTTCCTGGGTGTCAGAATTCAACCTCAACTCCTTACCTGGTAGATGAGGTAACAGAGTTCTTCGTCTAAGCAGCTTCTGAGAATATAATTTTCCTACTGATGGGGGGTATTGCAGAGCAGAACTTCCCAGTGCTGCTACAGGAAGTGGGGAGCTTTGTTAGATGGTGACTAGTGGGCTTCTTTAAAGGTCCAGGGTGATAGACGGTAAGTCACTCTGATACTGATGCCCAAGGAAACAGCAGAATAGTGAAATAGCACTTGTCGCCAGGTTTCTGGAGCCTGTGCTTTCTTTCACTTCCTCTTTTTATTCCTTCTCCTCTCATCACCTCTGTTTCTGTCCTCAATTTATTTCTTCTACCTTTTCTTCTTAAATGGCTTTTAAAGAATATTGTGGAGTAGAATTAAATATAGTATCTCTTGTTTTTCAGTTTGCTCTATTTTTCAGTTACAAACAAATATGAAATGCAAATCCACAGTTATCCAAAGAAAAACTGGTTAAAATCATCCCAGCTTGCTGTTGTCAGATCACTCCATGCTAAGTATACCTCAAGTTTCTTCAGGGGAAGTCTCTTGTTACCAAATGTGTATTTAGTTTCACCACGTGGAATTAATTGGAATACCTATTAAAGTATATATGGGAGTGATTTGGGTCTGTAAGCTAAACATTTGGTTGCATGCCTAGTGAATTATTTTGAGTTGTTGGCATTCTATCAAAGCATGTAATCATGGTCCCAACATTGGCTTGGTCACATTTAAAGTTAGAAATGACCGCATACAAATCATGTCTTCCAGGAAGACATACTATGTGAGCTATGGGTGAAAATCTATAGATTAGAAGGATCCACTTAAATAAGATACTTAAATGCTGCTTTTATTGGTTTCTAAACTATGTTAAGATGAAATCAAGATTTGACCTTAATACTCTGTGTTTTTCTCAAAAAGAAATGCCAGAAAGTTTTCTCTAGTTTTGCTGATACATCAGAACTGCTTGTAACCAGTGAAAACCAGGCTGATTACAGATTTTGGTTTCTGAGGTAATGTGCGTTAGACTTGGAAACAGTTGGAGTTAGGTATCAGCCCTACAATCTTTGCTTGGTACAGTTGGGTCCAATGTAGCTTCTTTTATTTTTCTTAAGACTTTATTTTTTAGAGAAGTTTTAGGTTCACAGGAAAATTGAGGGGAAGGTGCAGACGTTACCCATGTATCTCTCCCTCTCTCACAGTCTTCCCTTGCTACCAGCACCCCTCACTAGATAGTATGTTGATTACATTGCCAACCCCACACTGACTCATTGTCATCAACCAGACGCCGAGGTTGCATCAGGGTTCACTCTCGGTGTGTACATTCAGTATGGGTTTGGATAGATGTGTAATGACATGTACCCATCCTTGTCATATCATACTGTAAAAATCCTCTGTGCTCTACCTGTTCAGCCCTTCCTACCTCCCGAAGCACTGATCTTTTTACTATCTCTGTAGTTTTTCTTTTTCCAGAATGTTATAGAGTTCGAATCATACATGTAGCCTTTTGAGACAGGCTTCTTTGACTTAGTAACATGCATTTAAAGCTAATCTGGATCTTTTCATGGCTTGATAGCGCATTTCTTTATCGTCCTGAGTAATACCCCATTGTCTGGATGAACCACAGTTTATTTATCCATTCACCTACTGAAGGATATCTTGGTTGCTTCCAAGCTTGGGCCATTATGAATAGAGCTCCTGCAAACATCACAGTGCAGGTTTTTATGTGGACATTTGTTCTTGGCTCCTAACAAGGAATGAGTTGCTGGGTCATATGGTAAGACTTCCAAGAGGCTGTACCATTTTGCATTCCATGTAGCTTCCTCTAAACCGGCAATTAATTCTAGCTCTCAGTGTTCTTAGACCCAAATGCTGCTGTCCATTCTGTCGGCCGCAGTGTCTGGGGCTGTGTGTTAATATGCAGACCATGACCACCTTGCGAGGGAGACAGGCCACCCAGGATCGATCTATCTTTGCGCATGTCAGCCCTGCACATCCCAGAGCAAGTCTGCAGCCCTGCCAGCTGTGTGACCCCGAGGGCATCTTAGTTCCCTGTGCCCTGTGACAGTGCCCGCTGGTCCATGGTACACTTTTCCTTTTGCTTTCCCTGCCCCTCTAGCAAATGGAAGAAGTGGAAAGATCAGACTGCTCCTCCTTGACTCCATTCCCTGCAGAACGGCTGCTGCAGGCAGAATCCGTAGCACAGCTGCCTGGCCTTGGCGGCTCTGCAGCTCCCCGTGGACACCCCTGTGAGAGCAGGGGCCAAGCCCCATGGTACAGTTGGAGTTGAGAAGGGAAAGGAGAGTGAGACGCTGGGAGTGAGGAGGAAGGCAGGGCTTCTCTGGATCTTTTTCTTTTAACTCTCACTCTTCTTACTACTAATGAGCTTCGCCCCTTCACTTTGTTTAGAGCCAACCACACGGTGTTGGGGTCATAGCAGTGGGGACGCAAGCTTGTAAGATGCCCGGCCTCAATTGGCACCCTGGTCTCCTAGTGACACACCAGCCTTCTCAGAGACAAAGCCTGCTTCATGGCAGAACCTGCACGCTTGACATTTACCACTGACAGGGAGCTCTTTATTCCCCTCTTTCTCCTGCGGTGTCCAGTCTCTCCTGCACTCTTCAGTCCTAAACAGTGATTTCCTCAGGGAAAGTCAGCAGCCTGTTGACTCATCAGGGGTGAGGCAAAAGAGCTTTCAGCCTCCTTGTCCTAAAACCTGCCCAAATCCTTTGTGTTTATTGTAGAAAAATTTAGATATGACATTATTTCTTTTTTAAAAAATAAAGGCAGGAAATGTTAATGTGGCTTTTGAGGACATTCTTTTCCTGCCCTTGGTGTGATTTTGACATGATTTTTATGGCTCAGAGCAGGGATGGTCAGCAGAAATGGGCCTTGACTTTTAGAGCACAGGCTCCAGGGACGTTAGCAGATAAGTTTGTTCAGACCGATTCGAATTCTGGTTCAGATACTGTGTCAGAAGACAGCCAGGTCACCAGACAGCTGAGTCCTTAGCATTCTCATGGCTTCAGAACGTTCACATGAGCTGAGCCATGCTACCACAAAGTTGCCATTAATGGTGACGGTGATGCAGATTTCTAAGCTAACTCAGATTTCTTGGCAAACTAATTGAGAACTGTGTTGGTAGGCTGAGACCTGTAACAGAGTCACAGAAACCATTCAGTTGTCCTTAAACTCTGCCTATGATACATCCCCAGTGGCTTCCTGAATTTAGTCCTTGGAGTGCTAACAGTTCCAGTTAACCCCAAATAGAAATTCTAAAAGTGTGGACTGTGGCAGGAGGACAGGGATGTGGGTGTGAAAAAGAAGGCACTCACTTTTATTTTAATTTTTAGCTAAGTATGCACATACTGCTGATGCTTGATATTTTATGATGTTTTGTATTTGTCCACACTCAAATAGAGCTGAATCTGTAAGGAAGGGCATTGAGTTTGTTGTTGTTCAGTCACTAAGTTGTGTCCGACTCTTTGAGACCCCATGGACTGCAGCATGCCAAGTTCTTCTGTCTTCTCTCTGGGGCATTGAATAGCTAGTCACAAATTATTATTCGTATTTGCTTATTGTCATGGTCCTTTCAGGAAGCCATAGCAGAATACTTGTTGTACCTGGGTGGCTTATAAACAACAGATGTGAGTTTCTCCCAGTTCTGGAGGCTGGAAGTCCAAGATCAAGGTGCCGTCAGATTCAGTGTCTGGTGACGACCTGCCTCCTGGCTCATAGATGGCGTCTTCTCACTGTGTCCTCACCAGGAGAAAGGAGTGAGAGAGCTCTCTGGCGTCTCTTCTATAAGGACACTAATCCCATCCTGACAGTCTCATCATCCCCCAAAGGCCCCACCTGCTAATATCATCACTTTGAGGGTAGGATTCAACATGTGAATTTTGAAGTGGGGGATGCAAACATCCAGAGAATAGTACTAGTATATTCACTGAAGAATAGAGTTTCTTGCCTCTGCTCAAGAGTAGAAGGCAGCAAACTCTGAGAGATAGGGAAGGACAGGGAAGCCTGGTATGCTGCAGTCCATGGGGTCGCAGAGTTGCACACGACTTAGCAACTGAATAGCAACAACAGGGTCTATCTTGAGCCTCATTCATCATTCAGATACAATTGTGAGCACAGAGAGGAAGGTGCTGCGTGTGAGGAGCTGTGTGAGTGTTACAGGCCTGCCCAGGAGTCTATGTGCCTGTTCACGAGTGTCCATATTGAGTTCTCTGTAGGCCAATGCTGAGACGGCCTCTCGAGTGCAGGGTGTGAATCTCGGCACTTGGGAAGCAGGAGGTGGGGAACGAGGACCCAGACTGCCTCATGCCCTGCCTTGGATGGAATGGCCAGCTAGAGCTGCCTGCTGGCCCCACTCCTTCCCGGAAGGGGCATCTGGGGGCACAGCTTCATGTCCACCACACTGGCTGAGGACCAGACAAGGCCGGAGGTAAGAGGAACTCGAGAAGGTCCAGTCACTGGGGCAGCAAAGGGGGAGCTTGGGGTGGTGGATGCCTCACAGAGGAGAGAGAGAAGGTTTAACTGCCCTGTGAAGGAGGAGTAGGATTAGACCAGCAGAGAGCCAGGCAGGGAAGAGTGCTCAGCAGCAGTGTGGAGATGCGAGCACAGGACAGGGGGACCTTCTGGATGGACCTACGATCTCCTGTGTCTGTGAGGAGAGGGTGGCTTGGAGGACTCCATGCACCATCAGAGCGAGAAATTGGGAACTGTTATGGGTCCATGGGCTCTCTGGAAAGCCCGTGAGTCTCACATCAAGATGGGGATGGCAGTGTTCTCATTAGGATGTGGAAGAAGCACGAGCGGCCTGCAGTTATAAAGCACCTGGGTTTGTGTTCTGTGTGTCCATAATCTGTGTGTGACCAGGGCCTCCCTTAGTGATCTTGAGCTCTTGAGTTCCTTCATCTGTAAGTGAGACAACCTGGGCGCCCCCACGAGGATTGTTCGCATCCCAGTGGACTCCCAAGTGCAGCGGGACAGGTGTGGACCTCCAGGCACACAGTAGGTTCTCAACCCAAGCTGCATGAGTGAGTAAACAGGGATGAAGAGGAAAGATTCTTAGGAGATGATTTGAATGGTTAAGAGGTGAGATAACCTACCCCAACCCAGGAGGAAATGGTGAAGTTGAGAGGGACGGTGTAGTGGAAGAAGGAGGCATTTAAGTGGCACAATCCCTCACTGAACTTGGGGGCGAGAGCCAGATGAGAAGGAGGCGTTGAAGTCAATCATCTGGATGAGATCGTAGCCCCTGTAGCTGCCTATAAGTAGCTGCCCTCAGCCAATGAAACCATCCTCATTCTGGCAAAATCCTTTGAGATGTTCTGTGTAACTAGTCCTGCATTAACCTTGTTGTTGAGTCTGGAGAACCACAAGGGTACCACTACAGTAGCACAAATCATGGTGCCAGGCAGTGGTCCAGGGTTCAACAGGGCTATAGTAGTTTAGCTTCAGGTAAATTGTGTTTGGGTTGCTTCTGGAAGTTCAGGCTTGAATCTCCCAAGAGAGACCAAGGTCATTGAATAGAACTGAGACCTGTCAACAGATGTGAAGCCCAGAGACTGGATGCATTCACCAAGTGGTTATTTTTTACCCTAGACCCAACTTAACTTCTCCATGCCCAGTGCCCTCTCTCTAGTTCAAAGCCTCGTCCTTTCTTCCTGGGTTACTATAACAAACACAGAAGTAGTCTCTGTGCCCCCTGGTCTTCCCCTCCCTGCAGCCATTCTCCACTCTGCTACCTAAATGGTGATGTATCCGATGAGGTGTCTTCCCCAGGCGGAGCCGTCACAGACTTCCTTTGCCATCTACCACTGCCTTCCTCACACTCTTAAGTTCCTGCTCACTGACTCGCTCATCCTCTCCCCATCCCAGGGAGTGCGTACCACTGCTCACGTGGAGAGAGCTTATCCCTTCTTCACCTGGGTCTTCACTTCTCAGGACTCAGCTGACTGGGATGCTTTCCTCACCAGCCGGTCAGGTCTCTCTTTTGTGGGCTCGTGTTTTTGGCAGAGCCCTTTCCCTGCTGGCTGTGCTGTTGCCTGGCTAGTGCTGGGCCCCACCCAGTTGATGGGGGCAGGCAGACACTTCAGATCTGCAAAGCCTGCAGGCACAGGACAGCAGGGAGGGGTGAGAACTGTGCAGACTTGAACGAATCCAAGCAACCAACTAAAAAGTAGCCACAGTGCTGGCTGAAGAGGCCTTGTCCATAGACTTGCTTGGCCTGTTGATCACAGATTATGATCCTGAGACTGGACTGGTTTCTTGAAGGCAGAGACTAGAGAGAGATATGCATGTTCCTGAAGGAAGAAGGTGATTAGCTTCAAGTATTGAAATGTAAAACGGTAAAGGACACAACCTAATAAGAAGAAGATGAAAAAGAGGTTGTTATTGTTCAGTCTCTCAGTGGTGTCAGACACTTTGTGAGCCCATAGACTGCAGCACGTCAGGCTTCCCTGTCCCTCAGCATCTCCTGGAGCTGCTCAAACTCATGTCCACTGAGTCGGTGATGCCATCCAACCATCTCGACCTCTATCATCCCCTTCTCCTCCTGCCTTCAAGCCTTCCCAGCATCAGGGTCTTTTCTAATAAGTTGGCTCTTCGCATCAGGTGGCCAAAGTATTGGAGCTTCAGCTTCATTCCTTCTAATGAATATTAGGGATTAATTTCCTTTAGGATTGACTGGTTTGATCTCTTTTCAGTCCAAGGGACTCTCAAGAGTCTTCTCTAAAACCACAGTTCAAAAGCATGAATTCTTCAGTGCTCAGCTTACTTTATGATCCAACTCTCACATCCATACGTGACTACTGGAAAAACCATAGCTTTGACTAGATGGACCTTTTGTTGGCAAAAGAAAAGGAAGACACAAAAGGAATTTATGCAGAGCAGTTTCTTAACTATTGAAAACAGAGAGATATTCAGACTGAAGAGTTGAGCAAAATTGCCGAATGCTGAATAAGCTTCAAGAAAGGAGGATGTAGAGAGACAAGTTAAAATGACCTGCTAGAAAAGAAACATATAATTTTACCAGTTAAAACAGTCCCTTCTCAGACTTTCTGGTGGCACAGTGGATAAGAATCCACCTGTCACTGTAAGGCATGCAAGTTCAATCCCTGGTCCAGGAAGATCCCACATGCCACAGAGCTATTAAGCCCGAGTGCTGCAACTATTGATCCAGTGCGCTAGAGCCCAGGAGCTGCAACTGCCAAGCCTGCGTGCTGCAACTGCTGCATCTCACACGGCCTAGAGCCTGTGCTCTACAACAAGAGAAGCCACTGTAAGAAGAAGCCCGTGCACCGCAAGGAAGAGTAACCCCTGCTTGCCACAACTAGAAAAAGCCTGCATGCAGCAACGAAGACCCAGCACAGCCAAAAATAGAGAAAATTTTAAATTCCTGCTCATAATATTAATAGACATTTTAAACCAGAATGAATAGAAAGAAGTCAGTCTGAGAAGGCTCATCTGTGCTCTGGGAGCTCACAGTGCTTCCCCAGTGTGGGAGTGCCTGTGGGCGGGAACAGGGAGGCTTGGCACACAGAGGGCACTTCTCCAAGATACTAGGTGGTGAGAGGGAAGAAGGACAGCAGTGGAGGAGATCTAGGCGCTAGCTGTGATGGAAGTTGAACGCAACACCTTTAATGAGCCTTCCAGAAGCTGCTTCCCAGATGACTTCCTCTTAACACCTCTGGGGTCACTGCTACCTAGGGTGACCGTACACTTTGTCAGACTAAGAGCACATTTGAGAGAGCCATGTAAAGTATTACTGATAATTGTGACGGTTCATCATGCTGAAGAAGATGCTAGCACGGGCCAACCAGAAACTGTGGCTGACACCACCCCTAGGAGGTGAGGAATGTAGTCTTTGAGTTGAGCACTTTGCTGCTCCATGTAAACCACTTGCTTTATGAGTAAAGGAGAAGGGAAGATGGCCATTGGGTGCATGACAGGCAGTCCTGCCACCAAACCCACCCCCAGCAGTGAATTATGGATGACTGAAAATTGGTTGCTTAATATCATTCATTTGTGCCTTCTTCCCTGATAAAGAAACAGCCCAATCAGTCCCTAACACTTTAGTCTGAATGACAACACTTTTGTTGTCTTCTGACTGGTGAAAGCCTGAAAGCCTGCCATCCACAGGAATCAGAGAGATGAGGGTTTCCATTGATGCAAACTCAAGGTGTGGGTGGGAGGAGGCGTGGAATGGATTCCCAGATGGAGGAGAGGATAGGCAGGGTTACACACACTTTCACTTATAAATCCTCCAGCTGATTTCAGGGGGAGAGGACTGAGGCTGCCAGTTTGGGACGAAGTTAATCTGACAGCTACAGCACTACAGGCAGTTAGGATATTAGTTTAATAGGGGTGCCATGTGAAACATTGACAGCCATGGGCAGAAATAATGAATCAATCCGATGGATCTGTAATCCAATTAGAAATGATTATTATCCAGCTTGTCTTTTCTCCTGCTCATTAGGATAAGTGGTGCCCTCTTGGGTGAAGAGCTCTGTGTAAAAAAAGCGTGAAAGGCAGCATGTAAAGTCACGTGGATCTCTGGCCAAAGACAGGGCCTGGTCCTGCTGGGTTGGTGAGGGGAGGGGGCATTTGCTCCTGCCAGGACTGGCAGTCCTGCTGGGAGCTGACAGGAGACACTTAGGACCTAGACTCTCAGTGGTGTGGCTCCTCACTTGAGCAGGAATGTTTGGCTCAGAGGTTTCCCAACTGATTCAATATTTAGATGACAGGTTGGGGATAGTCAGGCCCTACAGCTTCTTACAAGGTCCCTAAAAGCATGCAGCACCAGGAACAGATTTCTCTGGACAAGATGGTGCAACTGAATCTGACTTGGGCCTCTGAGTGACTTCCAGTTTACGAGAATGTGAGGTCAAGGGACAGCTAAAGTATACCATGAGGAGACAGATCTAGAATGTGGAGTTTTTCTGGCAGCTCATCTGGTTCCTCTAACACGTCAGGGCCATGAAAAGAAGGGTAAAAAGGAGGTGTTGGTCTAAGTTAGAATGTACCAGAGAACCATGTCTACCTATTACTCCATGGGTGTTGCTGCTGCTGCTAAGTCGCTTCAATTGTGTCCAACTCTGTGCAACCCCATAGACAGCAGCCAGCCAGGCTCCCCCGTCCCTGGGATTCTCCAGGCAAGAACACTGGAGTGGGTTGCCATTTCCTTCTCCAATGCATGAAAGTGAAAAGTGAAAGTGAAGTCGCTTAGTCGTGTCTGACTCTTTGCGACCCCATGGACTGCAGCCTACCAGGCTCCTCTGTCCATGGGATTTTCCAGGCAAGAGTACTGGAGTGGCTTGCCATTGCCTTCTCTGCCGTGGGTGTTATTCAACCTTAGTTTGAAAAAAAGAAAAGTCTTAAAAATACCTTATTGAAATCACTTTTGAAATCAGAATACGGATTGTATGTTAGATCTTAACAAGGAATTGTTAATTTTGTTAGGTATAAAAATAACATTGTGTTTATGTTAAACAGTCTTTTTAAGAGATGCATAGGAAAGTGTTTTGGAATTAAATGATGCTGTCTCTGATTTGCTTTAAAATGCATCAAAAAAGAAAGAAAAAAAAAGGAGGGTAGCTTAAATAAATATGACCACATTTGGGGCAGTGATCAGTTTGAGAAATAGGCCTCTGCAGGTTCATTGTACTATGTGTTCAGCTTTGGCATATTTCTAAACTTTTCATTAAAAATTCAGCAAATATAACTTTAATAAGAATTATCAGTTATCTGTATTATGTATTTTGTTAGCCATTTTGCCAAATTCTTCATACTAACAATTGTTTATGGTCAGAATGGCTGACGTGAACTTTCTGAATGACTGTGGAGGGCAATTTTGTCAAGGAGATGCATTTTCAAAAATGCAGAGTGACAGGGTTATACTTTATCCTTACGGAATGTGTAAATTCTAGGTTTCTATATCTATGCAGCTAGAGGCAGAGCTTAGATTAAGGAGATCTGGAAGATTCACCTACCAAATTGAGTAGTTGGAGGCATAGATTTGCTTCACAGAATTCTTTACGTGGCTTGAATGTTGGTGGCCTGACTCAGAGAACTAGTAGCATGTGTATTTCTGTAATATACACATATATGTGTGCATATACACATACATACACATTAATGTTCTTATAGCAACCTGGGGGTAACATCCCACCTGAGCTTCTACCTCTCTGCTTCTATAAACACCAGCAGAAAGTCACCCCAGTTCAGCTCTGTTGAGAGCTGGTGTCGGAGCCCAACTGACAAAATCTCTGAGTCCTGCCCAGTGGCCCTGGACGACCTCTGTTCTCACTGTGCCTCAGTTTGCTTCTTTATGGCAAGAATGGGATAATACCATGGATTTCTCCTGCTGTGAGCAATGGTGCTTTACCATATGTGCAACACCCAGGGAGTGCCAGCACTAGGAATGAGAATTCTCTGCTCCTGAGAGCTCTCAGACCTGCTCTGAAATCTTAGATTTCAATTTTATTGGGTTGTAGTTTACATACGACAAAACTTTAGGATTCCAGTCCTGTCAAGATCTACCTCAGGGTGCCCTATGCTCCTCTGCACTTCTTCCATCCTCTGTGCCTTCCTGGCCCCTGGTCACTGCACGTTTACTGTCTGTCATTTAAATGAGTTTGGCTTCAGCTGGAATTTGCCTTAGGAAGCATTACTACCAATAAAACTAGTGGAAGTGATGGAATTCCTGCTGCGCTATATGAAATGCTAAAAGATGATGGTGTTAAAGTGCTAAATGCAGTATGTCAGCAAATTTGGAAAACCCAGTAGTGATCACAGGACTGAAAAAGGTCAGTTTTCATCCCACTCCCAAGGAAGGGCAGTGCTAAAAAATATTCAGACTACCAGATAATTGTGCTCACTTCCTATGCTAGTAAGATTATGCTCAAAATCCTTCAAGCTAGACTTAAGCTGTACTTGAATTGAGAACTTCCACATATACAAGCTAGGTTTAGAAAAGGCATAGGAATCAGAGATCAAATTGCCAGCATTCTTTGGATCATAGAGAAAGCAAGGGAATTCCAAAAAAAAATCTACTTCTGTTTCATTGACTACTCGAAAGCCTTTGACTGTGTGGATCACAACAAACTGTGAAAGATTCTTAAAGAGATGGGAATACCAGACCATCTTACCTGTCTCCTGAGAAACCTGTTCGCAGATCAAGAAGCAACAGTTAGGAGCTCACCTGAAACAATGGACTGGTTCAAAATTGGAAAAGGAGTACAACAAGGCTATATATTGTCATCCTGTTTATTTAACTTCTATGTAGAGTGCATCATGTGAAACGCTGGGCTGGATGAGTTACAAGCTGGAATCAAGATTGCAGGGAGAAATATCAGCAACCTCAAATACACAGATAATACCACCCTAATGGAAGAAAGCAAATAGGAAAACTAAAGAGCCTTTTGATGAGGATGAAACAGGAGAGTGAAAAAGCCGGCTTAAAACTCAGCATTCAAAAAATGAAGATCATGACATCCAGTCCCATCACTTCATGGCAAATGCGGAAAAAGTGGAGGCAATGACAGATTTTCTTTCCTTGGGCTCCAAAATCACTGCAAATGGTGACCGCAGCCATGAGATTAGAAGATGCTTGCTTCTCGGAAGGAAGGCTATGACAAACCTAGACAACGTTTTAAAAAGCAAAGGCATCACTTTGCCAACAAAGGTCTGTATAGTCAAAGCTATGATTTTTCCAGTGTCATTTATGGATGCGAGAGTTGGATCATTAAGAAGGCCGAATGCCAAAGAATTGATTCTTTTGAACTGTGGTGCTGGAGAAGACTCTTTAAGAGTCCCTTGGACTGTAAGGAGATAAAACTAGTCAATCCTAAAGGAAATCAACCCTGAAAACTCACTGAAAGAACTGATGCTGAAGCTCCAGTACTTTGGCCACCTGATGCCAAGAGCCACCTCATTGGCAAAGACCCTGATGCTGGGAAAGATTGAAGGCAAAAGGAGAAGGAAACGACAGAGGATGAGATGGTTGGATGGTAGCACCAATTTAATGGACATGAATTTGGGCAAACTCTAAGACAGGGAAGCCTCGTGTGCTGCAGTCCATGGGGTCAGACATGATTTAGTGACTGAACAACAACAACAAGAATCTTATATAAATAAGTTATACATAGGGTGTGATCTTTTGTTTCTTGCTTATTTCACTTATGTAAATGTATTGCAGTCCACCCATGCTGTTGCATGTTATAAGTAGTTTGTTGTTTGTTTCAGTCAGTGACTTGTATTCCATTATATAGATAGATATGTATTAGCTTGTTCATACATTCACAACTTGACAGATGATTGGGTGGTTTCCATTTTGGGCCTGTTTAGTTTTATAAGAAAATTCCGAACTGCTCCCCAAGGCGACTGCACCATCTGCATTCCAATGTGTGCGAATTCCAGTAGTTCCACCTCCCAGCCTGCCCTTGGATCATCAGCATTTTGTTTGTTGGTTCATCTGATGGATTCTCTAATAAGTGGTATCTCCTTGTGGTTTAAATTTGCCTTTTTCTAGTGACAGTGTGGCGGAGAAGGCAATGGCACCCCACTCCAGTACTCTTGCCTGGAAAATCCCATGGATGGAGGAGCCTTGTAGGCTACAGTCCATGGGGTCGCTAAGAGTCGGACACAACTGAGCGATTTCACTTTCACTTTTCCCTTTCATGCACTGGAGAAGGAAATGGCAACCCACTCCAGTGTTCTTGCCTGGAGAATCCCGAGGCCGGTGGAGCCTGGTGGGCTGCCGTCTATGGGGTCGCACAGAGTCGGACATGACTGAAGTGACTTAGCAGCAGCAGCAGCAGCAGTGACAGTGTGGATCATCTTCACACGCTTCTCACCATCCTGTGTCTGCTTGGGTTGAAATGTTTGATCAAATCTCTTGTGTTTTCTGTTAAGTCTGGTATTTTTATTATAAATATTTTCTCCAAATCTGTGCTTGTGATTTCATTGTTTTAATAATGCAGAGGTTTTAAATTTTGATGTAGTCCAACTTATCAACTTTAATACTTTATAATTTATTCTCTTGTATTCTACTCATGATATCTTTGCCTATGATTGAGTCAGATACACAGAATACACATGTGTGAAATACTGAGTCTTTTGACCTGTATTATTCTTTATTTAACTCACCTTTACTTTTTATAGCAATGTTAGATAGTTTCCAGTGTGCAGTTTTTACACATTTTTGTTAATGTATCCTTAAATATTTCACTGTTTGGATATTATTGTCAATAACATTAAAACAGACTTATTCTAGTTGTTCATTGCTAACATATAGAATTACAAGTCATTTTCAAGTATTAATCTTCTACCCTGTGACCTTGTAAAATTATTTATTCATTTGAGAATGGTTTTAAAGGAATTCTTAGCAATTATTTTTGTTGACAGTCACCTATGATTAAATAAAGTTGTGCTCTTCCTTCCTAGTCTGTTTATCTTATATTTATTTTATTTTCTCTTAGCTCAGGTTAATACCTACAGTAAAATGAGTAGAAGGGCTTGAGAGCAGATTTCCTAGATTTGTTCTTGACCATATGGGGAGATAATTCCATCATGACAGTAAATATGATGTTAGCTCTTGGTTTTCCATAGATGTCCTTTATCATATTAATGAAGTTCCATTTTGTTCTTAGTTTGTTGTTTGTATTTCAGTTCAGTTACTCAGTCATGTCCGACTCTTTGTGACCCCATGAACCACAGCACACCAGGCCTCCCTGTCCATCACTAACTCCCTAAGTCCACCCAAACCCATGTCCATCGAATCGGTGATACCATCCAGCCATCTCATCCTCTGTCGTCCCCTTCTCCTCCTGCCTTCAATCTCTCCCAGCATCAGGGTCTTTTCAAATGAGTCAGCTCTTCCCATCAGGTGGCCAAAGTATTGAAGTTTCAGCTTCAACATCAGTCCTTCCGATGAACACCCAGGACTGATCTCCTTTAAGATGGACTGGTTGGATCTCCTTGCAGTCCAAGGGACTCTCAAGAGTCTTATCCAACACCACAGTTCAAAACCATCAATTCTGCGGTGCTCAGCTTTCTTTATAGTCCAACTCTCACATCCGTACATGACCACTGGAAAAACCATAGCCTTGACTAGACGGACCTTTGTTGGCAAAGTAATGTCTCTTGCTTTTTAATATGCTATCTAGGTTGGTCATAACTTTCCTTCCAAGGAGTAAGCATCTCTTAATTTCATGGCTGCAATCACCATCTGCAGTGATTTTGGAGCCCCCAAAAATAAAGTCAGCCACTGTTTCCATTGTTTCCCCATCTATCTGCCATGAAGTGATGGGACCAGGTGCCATGATCTTAGTTTTCTGAATGTTGATCTTTAAGCCAACTTTTTCACTCTCCACTTTCACTTTCATCAAGAGGCTCTTTAGTTCTTCTTCACTTTTTGCCATAAGAGTGGTGTCATCTGCATATCTGAGGTTATTGATATTTCTCCCAGCAATCTTGATTCCAGCTTGTGCTTCTTCCAGCCCAACATTTCTCATGATGTACTCTGCATATAAGTTAAATAAGCAGGGTGACAATATACAGCCTTGACGTACTCCTTTTCCTATTTGGAACCAGTCTGCTGTTCCATGTCCAGTTCTAACTGTTGCTTCCTGACCTTCATACAGGTTTCTCAAGAGGCAGGTCAGGTGGTCTGGTACTCCCATCTCTTTCAGAATTTTCCACAGTTTATTGTGATACACAGAGTCAAAGGCTTTGGCATAGTCAATGAAGAGAAATAGATGTTTTTCTGGAACTCTCTTGCTTTTTCGATGATCCAGCGGATGTTGGCAATTTGATCTCTGGTTCCTCTGCCTTTTCTAAATCCAGCTTGGACATCTGGAGGTTCACGGTTCACGTATTGCTGAAGCCTGGCTTGGAGAATTTTAAGCATTACTTTACTAGTGTGTGAGATGAGTGCAATTGTGTGGTAGTTTGAGCATTCTTTGGCGTTGCCTTTCTTTGGGATTGAAATGAAAATTGACCTTTTCCAGCCCTGTGGCCACTGCTGAGTTTTCCAAATTTGCTGGCATATTGAGTGCAGCACTTTCACAGCGTCATCTTTTAGGATTTGAAATAGCTCAACTGGAACTCCATCACTTCCACTAGCTTTGTTCGTAGTGATGCTCTCTAAGGCCCACTTGACTTCCCATTCTAGGATGTCTGGCTCTACGTGACACCCCACTGTGATTGTCTGGGTCGTGAAGAACTTTTTTGTACAATTTGCCTGTGTATTCTTGCTACCTCTTCTTAATATCTTCTGCTTGTGTTAGGTCCCTACCATTTCTGTCCTTTATTGAGCCCATCTTTGCATGAAATGTTCCCTTGGTATCTCTATAATTTTCTTGAAAAGATCTCTAGTCTTTCCCATTCTATTGTTTTCCTCTATTTCTTTGCAGTGATCGCTGAGGAAGGCTTTCTTATCTCTCCTTGCTATTCTTTGGAACTCTGCATTCAAATGGGTATGTCTTTCCTTTTCTCCTTTGCTTTTTGCTTCCCGTCTTTTCCCAGCTATTTGTAAGGCCTCCTCAGACAGCCATTTTGCTTTTTTGCATTTCTTTTTCTTGGGGATGGTCTTGATTCCTATCTCCTGTACAGTGTTACAAACCTCCATCCATAGTTCATCAGGTATTCTGTCTATCAGATCTAGTCCTTTAAATCTATTCCTCACTTCTACTGTATAGTCATAAGGGATTTGCTTTAAGTCATAACTGAATGGTCTAGTGGTTTTCTCCACTTTCTTCAATTTCAGTCTGAATTTGGCAATAAGGAGTTCATGATCTGATCCACAGTCTGCTCCCGGTCTTGTTTTTGCTGACTGTATAGAGCTTCTCCATCTTTGGCTGCAAAGAATATAATCAGTCTGATTTCGATGTTGACCATGAAGTTTTCATAATATTTCTTTGTACTTGTTCTGTAGTATATCTTAAGTAGTTATATTATTGTAGTTTGCTACAAGTGACTGACTTCTTGGACAAGAAAAAGGAGTGAATAAACTTCTTATGCAGACTTAAAAGAAATTACCAGTAAAAAGTCAACTAGAAATGTTCATTTCTTAAAAATTTTAGGTAAATCCATTAAATAAACAGGATAGAGACTAAAGTGGGGAAAGGGTAGGGGGCTGAGTGGGATTGCAGAGAGGAAGGAGGACACTGCACAGATTAGCAGGAAGGCTCTAGGAAGACAGAACTCCGCCAGAGCTCTTGGGAGCGGCCGGAGTGTTTGAAGAAGTATAAGAGGGCATGACTGCAGTGTGCCAGGTGACTGGGGCTCGTCCCTGAATAGGGATGTCATGCCATCGGAGTCTGCATCTCCTTTCAATGTAGCTCCAACAGAATTTGCCCACAAAGTCTGCAAGCGCAATGGAAAGAAGACAGGACTGGGACAAAGAGTATTGTGCTTTCACACAGTCTCTGTCACTAACTGGCTCTGTGACCATGGCTGGATCACATAGCCTCTCTGTGACAGAATTGAAATTGAACTTTGGAGTGACTCTCAGTATCTTCGCGTATTAGATAGTGATAACAGCAAGCCGGTATATGGTGCTACTCAGGTGCCGAATATGGTTCTTAGCTACACATTTGTTACCTGATTTATTCCGTACTTTGATTTTTTGAGGCATATCATATTTTTCTAATTTAGAGGCAACAACACAGGAACATAGAGGTGAAGTGATTTGTCCAAGGTTATATAAGTAGGACACAATCAAGCCAGGATTTGAATTCTGCCTTGTATTGTTGTGTGAACAGGTAATAAAGGGCATAAAGAGGCTCTAGGGTTTGATGAAAACATGTTGATACAAAGTTTACATACACAGTGGTTTCTCAAGCTGTAATTTAACAATACTAGATGTGTTGCTCTGATGGTAGAAAGAACAGAAGGAGCAGATGATAAAGAGACCACATGCACATCTGATGGACCTACACCAAAATGTGTTTCTTTCCATCTCTGAAGGTGTTACAAGTATGTGACTAATTCTGTATTGACATAACTTTTTTTGTCACAGAAAATCAATATACTATTTTTCTAGGCTGTAGTTTGACAAGGACCTGTGACCTGAGAATCAGATTACTTAAAATCAATCCCGGCTTCCCGCTGGCTAAGCGTGTTGCACATAGCCATGCAGAACATCTCAGGTCCTCTTTGCGTTTTCAGAAGGCACTACAAGACCTTTCAGAGGCCTTGGTACTACCTTCCCAGAGTGCAGAGTGCACACAGAGTGAAGGTCTGCAGGCAGTCAGGCCTCCGCTCACATGTCATCTAAATACTAAATAGCTCAGATCCCCTGTGTTGTTCAGTTCTCCAAGAAACCCCATTTGATACCCCTCCAAGGATACAGGTAAAATTTTATGGTGTGAAAATATTAGTATCTTTTGTCTTCTCATTTTCGTGATCTGTTACATAGTTTCTCCAAGAGTTAAAGCAAGGGTCACTGCTTAGTTCAGCTTTATTGGTTTTCCTGAGCCACAGCATGCCCAAGAAGTGGGCAAGATGGTGCAGCACCCAGCTGTACTCGAGCCCTCTGAGCTCTGTGCCCACTGGATTGTGTTATCTGACTCTCCAGCTCTCCACACTCTGGAAGAACAGCACGCGATGTAATATGCCTGATTGTTTAAGGGGAACTGGTGTAAAGAGAGTGGCAAAAGAAGTGGAGCATTGGGAAAAACTGATCAGAAAAGAAAAAGAGGAACATAGTTTAAATACCTTGTCAGTGAAATAAAACAAAGCAGGCATTCCCAAGCCAGAGCCACCAGTGTGGGTAGAGTAGGGAGGGATTCTGAAAACAGCACGTTCCCCTCTATCATGCTGTGTGTAGCCTCAGTCACTGCCTCCACTGCTCCTTTGGGGGGACAGATGGAGAAAAGGGCGGCCATGAACCTTTTCCTATGGACTTTTATCCAAGTTCTCAGCACACACCTCCCCAGTTAGTGCTTGAAACTGGGACAAGAAAATCTTGGACTTTCCTGTGAAACAAAGACAACAAAGGCTTTTATCTAGGAGGTAAATTATTAATCATTGTGACATATCTCCCTTGACATCAAGGAAGCCAGAAAAATCAATTTGTCTTGATCAGGTGGTGGCCTGACTCTGTGATGTAAGTCAGTCTTGGACTGGACATTCTGAAACCACCAACAGGATGGAACACATGAGTGTGCTACAGAAGGAAAAGTTCTCCTGTGCCTACAGAGTAAGAGGAAGAAGGGCGGTGGGTGAGGCCAGGGGGCCGGAGAGCACAGCGCTCCCTGCTGAACCATGGCCTCATTACCTGCAGTTGTGGGTGTGGAATGAAGTGATGAGAGCCCCCGGGAGGCACTGAATGCAGAGCTTCTGCCTGTGGCCCTGCTCCAGTCAGGACGAAGGCAGTAGCTAGTGAGGAGACGAGGCACTGTGGGTCTAGCTCAGTTTTGCCAATTGCAGATGGTAAAAATTAAGACTTTCCCCCAAGAGGGAGCACCAGAGTAGAAGCAGTGTATCCTCCAGATGTTTCTGAGCAGGAGTGAGGAAAGGGGAAGAATGCTTGATCCATTTCCCTTTTTAGAAAATGCCAGTAGGCTAGTGAGGTTAAAAATAAACCTCGGCTGGATTTCCCCTTGTGCCTTGCTGCCCACTCATGTCAGTAAAAACCAGCCCTTGAAATGAAGAGCCTGTTCCCTTTGACAAATAAGCCTTGTGGCTAGCCCATGTGTTCAGAAATCAAGATCAGGAGACAACACAGGACTCTCTGGGGGCCTGCAGAGTGGGCGCCCTGGTCCCCGAGCCTGTCCTTGGTCCCTGAGTGTGTCCTCGCTGTTTGCACTCAGGGCTGCTCCCCGATGTGCGTGCGCTCTGGAGAGCCAGTGGCCTACGTGGAAGCCTCGCGCTTGCTGAGATGCGGCTGCTGCTGAAGCGTGTACTGTGCATGCTACAGACCACCGCAGGACACCTCCTCACCAGGCGTCCTCTGAGCTGGCTGAGTGTGTAGGGCAGGGACGCTCCAACAGCAAATCTGGGTAGACGGGGATCCTAGTGGTCACTGGCGCTGAGCTCAGTGGTCATCCTGGGCCCACCTTAGGGGAGTCAGTGCCTGGATTCAGATCACTGGTCACCACTTTGCAGTTTCCCTCCACCATAACAAGTGGACCTGATGGATGTAAAGGTTGATATGTCACATGGCCCCTCCCCGACTATATTGCAGTTTCTCCTGCTGGGGTCCAAGTCATCAGGACCCCGAGCTCAGTGGATATAAACTCAGTGCTAGCTTGAGCTCACAGATTGTGCAGGTCGGGGGTTGACACGGGCAGAAGGCTTCTCAGTGTGCGTCTGGGAGAGATGGCCCATCCCAGGGCCAGAGTTGTCTCTTCTCACAGGCTGTGGCTTTGCTCCTGGTGGCTTGGACCTCAGCTGAGCCCTTGGCAGTTGTTGTAGGCTGAGTTATGTCAACCCCAAATTTGTGTGTTGAAATCATAAACTTCAGGACTTCAGAATGTGACCTTAGAGATAGAGTCATTAAGGAGGAGATTAAGTTGAAATGAGGTTGTGTGATTGGCCCTGGTCCAGCAGGATTGGTGTGTTTGTAAGAAGAGATGAGGACATAGACGCACACAGCCATGCAGAAGACACAGGGAGAAGGCATGCTTTCAGCGCCATCCATAGCTGGTGATCCTCCCTGTAAACAGCAAGCCTGGAACTCTCTCCTGAATCCAGACGCTTGTATCAAGTTGCATACTCACATTTCCACCTGGATCTTGTATATCTCAAACAAGATATGATCAATACAAGGTCAGTCTTTCTCCTGAGATATTTATTGTCTGTTGCTGCATAACAGTATTACCACCAATTTAACAGGTAACACAACACACATTTATTATCTCAGTAGGTCAGGACTGTGGGCCCAGATTAGCTGGGTTTTAATCCAGTTGTTGGAGCTGTGATCTCACCTGTGTCTCACCTGGGGCATGTCTGCTTGTCATCTTCTCCGGGGCCGGCAGCATTCAGTTCCTTCCGGAACTCTGGACTGAGGACCTCTGCTTCTTGTTGGCAGTCAGCTGGTGGCCGCCCTCATGTTCCTACCACATGGCAGCTCACAGCCCAGTGACCTGCTTCTTCAGGGCCAACAAGATGGAGTCTTCTAACAGGTTGAGTTCAGTTTCCTGGGCTTAATCACATGCCCACAGTCACCCGTATCTGGCCTCCTTTGTTGTACTCTATTGGTTAGAAGGAACTTACAGGGCCTCCACACTGGAAGAGGGAGGGTACAGGGTGTGAACTCTGGGAGGCAGCAGTCATGGGGCCGCCCCCAAGCTGGCCTTCACACCCGAGAAACACCCTCCTCCCATAGTTTCCCACCTCAGCTGAGGGAAGCCTGACCTTCCAGTTGCTTGGTCAGAATTCCAAGCCTTCCCCACACTTAAACGTCCCACATCAAGTCTGTCAGCAGATGGAGCTGATGCTGCTTTAGGGTGGTGCCCAAAATGTGACTGCTCCCACCTGCTCTGGTCCCTTTGGTTCCAGCCCACCATGTCCCCCCGGGTTTGCTGCAGGAGGATGGCCTCCTGACTGTTCCTTCCTCCTGCCCTTGCTTCTTGAGAAAGCTTCAGAACAACAGGTAGATGAGTGCTATAAAATGCACATCAGAAGTGGATGAAGCCATTTCCTGTCCAAACTCTCCAGTGACTTGTGTTGAGTCCAAGTCTTCACAGAAATTCAGAGCCTCCCCCTCCAGCTCTGCTCCTCCTCAAAGTCCCTTGACTGTCTCCTCATAGCAGGCAGCTCTCCTTCCTTCTGCCCAGAGCTTCCTGTATCCTCTTGCTCTTTGCTCTGAGGTTTCCTCCTCCCAGGGGTCTTTCTTAAGCATCCTTTTAAAATGTCAGTGCCCACCTGACACACTCTGTCCCTCGTCCCTGCTTGTGTATGAACTAGAGAAAAAGTACAGTCTCACGTGCCACCAGAATGTGCAAGGCTGCCTCCCCTGAGTCTCTGGCCTCACCAACCCTACCCCTTGGCTTCGCAAGTGGCCTCAGGTATTCACCTGAAAAATTCCATTAGGATGCGTTCAGGTGTGACCTCAGACTCTCCAAGCCATATCAAGCTCCCCTCATGGGTATTGCCATGAATTTCCTTTACTATAAAATGTCTCCTCAGCTGTACTGTTAGTTCACTGAGGAATGTAAATTAAATGAGTCACTGTTTGAAATGTGCTTAGACAGGGCTTGCAAGTGGAGGATGCAAATAATTGTTTAAAAATTAAATGCAAACAACTGTGTGTCTTTCATCGCAAGGACCCTCTCCCAGTCAGTGAGAAATTGTAAGGCAAAGAAGGAAGCTGACAAAATAGAGATGAAAATAACAGAAAGAGAAGTAATTGTGCAGCCACAAAAGGGTCATTTTTAGAACATGTTTCAGTACATGCACTTTCATTGCCTTCAGTGCCCTCCTAGCCCCCAGCCTCCCAGCCCCACCTCAGATTTCCTGAAGAAATATTCTCCAGAGCTCTTAAAAGAGTCTCTCTCCCTGGTTTAAGGGCCTGATCCCTGTTCAGACACTCATACCTACAATGTGTATGGTGGGCTTATTTTGTAGAAAAGCCTTCACTTCAGACAGATTTATACTGATAGCTTCTCAAGTGCTTAGGAACAATTAATTTTCCCAGACAGGTGAAGTGATATACCTATAATCCTATTTGTTCATTTGCTGATCTGATTATTTTTGCAGTGCAGACCTTGTTGGAATGATCACAGTGGGGTCTGAAGTAATAAGGTTTTCCAGTATCTTTAATTATGTATAAAGGTGTCAAGATAATAATGCCCTCATTTAGGGTAGGACAAAGAGAATTAATTAAATGTGAAAAAGTGAGACATGGAGGTCAGAAGTAGGATAGAACTTCCTGTCTGTGAATGTGGCTTCACATCCAGGCTTCTGCCAGAAGTGGATCAGGATCCGTGCAAACCTTCGTAGATGAATTCTGTTTATATTCATCTGGCTTCACACCCCGTGGTGTCCTAGAGGCCTCAGTTATGGAAGATCTCTCAAGGACCATATGCACACCAAGGTGCTCCAGGTTTATGATTTCATTACAGTTATTTTCCTTACAGAGGAACAGTGAGGTTGTTTAGAGAAAGGTATACAGCAAGGTTTATATCTAAATGGAACACCTGAAAATGAATATTCTAGGAACTGTCCATTGCTTTTGTGCTAAATTTGCTTTTTTTTTTTTTTAAATGAACCCAAATTAGACTTTCTTTCACATCTAAAAATGCTTTCCAGCATGGGCTCATCCTTTCTCTGCATTCTTTTGGTGAATTTCTGTGACTGCACCAATCATTAAAAAAAACCTTGCCATTTAAAGAAACAAGGCATCCTTAGCTCTTGAGCAACTTTGCCAGGCATGGGAAGGAAGGATGTTGTTTCTTTGGCAGCAACTCCCATCTGCCTGGCCTCTGCCCCCTCAAATGGAAAATGGGTTAATTAGTTAATTAGAGGCCTGGTGCTCCCCTCATGGAAGCTGTTACACCCGTCTAGTATGTCTTAGAAAGCCACACCAGTTCTCACGCCTGCAAGACATTTTGTTAACATTTATACCAGGTTAGCGGCCTGTCTTCTGTAGCAGCTGGACCAGGCTCCTTCTTTCAAACTCTGCCCTTATGGAACCACCCAGCCACATCCAGCTACATGCCCAGGGATATATTAATGCACCATGCACTGTGAGGTCACATCCTCAGCCTGTCCTTTGTGCATTTCTCTGACTGTAGGACTCTTCTCAGTACATGGAGCTGTTATAAACCCCACTCTTGTGGAAGATCTGATCCCAATCCATCTGCCTAACCCCATGTGCTGTTACCAGATAGATACCAGAAAGATTTTTATTGGCAATATAGCCACAGTGAAATTATTGGACAGTGAAACAGGATAATATTTTTATGTATAAATACAGTCATGGGCTGTTTGAATCCAGGGATATGTGCCAAGTGTGGATGTGTTTTCCAGGATGAAATATCAAAGGCCATTTGTCAGGGACCGGCATGCTCCAGGGCATTTTTGATAGGACCAGATCTCTAAGACCTTCTGGTGTCTCCTAACCCGTGACTCTAAACTTTCTGACTCTAGTCCTAACCCTTCTCTACACACTTTTATTCAGTTGCCTATTTGGCAGATCCACTTAGATGTTTATCAGCATCTTAAACTTAACAGAATGTTATCTTGTCACTCTGTCTTTCCCATCTCAGAACACACATCAGTAAACACAGTTGCTGAAGCTAAAACACTGGAAACAGCATGCTTCTAGAATCTCGCTCAAATCCCTCTCCCTCCCATCTTTCCTTTGGGTACAGCATCGTCTCTGCCTGAACCCCCTCACATTGTTTTCTACAGGGTCTTATTTATTTATTCTTTATTCTTCCTGCATACCTTTCTCCACACAACCGCTGAGGTGAGCTACAAAAAAAAATTATAATCAGATAATAACCACCTTCTTCTCATATCCTTCCAGTGGCTTCTGCTTATTTGTACCTAAGTGGTCCTATATGATGGGGCAACCACCCTCTCCCACCTGTGTTCTTTTCCCACCACCCCTGCTCCCTTAGTGTCCACTCTCACCCTGTTCACACTGGACTTTTTGGAGTTTCTAAAACAGCTTAAGCTCCTTCTAGATTGTTGTTGTTGTTCAGTCTCTAAGTTGTGTCTGACTCTTTGTGACCCCATGGACTGCAGCATGCCAGGCTTCCATTTTTCACTGTCACCTGGAGCTTGCTCAAACTCATGTCCACAGAGTTGGTGATGCCATCCAACCATCTCGTTCCGTGTCACCCCCTTCTCCTCTTGCCTTCAATCTTTGCCAGCATCAGGGTCTTTCCCAGTGAGTCAGCTCTTTGCATCAGGTAGCCAAAGTATTGGAGCTTCAGCTTCAGCATCAGTCCTTCCAATGAATATTCAGGGTTGATTTCCTTTAGGATTAACTGGTTTGATCATCTTGCTATCCAAGGGATTCTCAAGAATCTTCTCCAGCACCACAGTTCGAAAGCATCAATTCTCGAGTACTCAGCCTTCTTAATGGTCCAACACTCACATCCGTACATGACTACTGGAGAAACCCCAGCATTGACTATATGGGCCTTTGTTGGCAAAGTGATATCTCTGCTTTTTAATGCATTGTCTAGGTTTGTTGTAGCTTTCCTTCCAAAAAGCAAGTGTCTTCTAATGTCATGGCTGCTATCACCATCCACAGTGATTTTGGAGCCCAAGTAAAGAAAATCTGTCACTGTTTACATTTTTTCCCCATCTGTTTGCCATGAAGTGATGGGACCAGATGCAGTGATCTTAGTTATTTGGAATGTTGAGCTTTAAGCCAGCTTTTTCACTCTCCTCTTTCACCTTCATTAAGAGACTCTTTAGTTCCTCTTCACTTTCTGCCGTTAGATGGTATCTGAGGTTGTTGGTATTTCTCCTGGCAATCTTCATTCCAGTTTGTGATTCATCCACCATGGCATTTCACATGATGTACTCTGCATGTAAGTTAAATAAACAGGGTGGCTGTATACAGCCTTGACATACTCCTTTCCCAATTTTGAACCAGTCCATTAATATCAATAACCTCAAATATGCAGATGACACCACCCTTATGGCAGAAAATGAAGAAGAACTAAAAAGCCTATTGATGAAAGTGAGAGAGGAGAGTGAAAAAATTGGCTTAAAGCTCAACATTCAGAAAACTAAAATCATGGCATCTGGTCCCATCACTTGATGGGAAATAAATGGGAAGCAGTGGAAACAGTGTCAGACTTTATTTTGGGGGGGCTCCAAAATCACTGCAGATGGTGATTGCAGCCATGAAATTAAAAGACGCTTACTCCTTGGAAGGAAAGTTATGACCAACCTAGATAGCATATTAAAAAGCAGAGACATTACTTTGCCAGCAAAGGTCCATCTAGTCAAGGTTATTGTTTTTCCAGCAGTCATGTATGGGTGTGAGAGTTGGACTGTGAAGAAAGCTGAGCGCCGAAGAATTGATGCTTTTGAACTCTGGTGTTGGAGAAGACTCTTGAGAGTCCCTTGGACTTCAAGGAGATCCAACCAGTCCATCCTAAAGGAGATCAGCCCTGGATGTTCATTGGAAGGACTGATGCTGAGGCTGAAACTCCAATACTTTGGCCACCTCATGCGAAGAATTGACTCATTGGAAAAGACCCTGATGCTGGGGCAGGAGGAGAAGGGGACGACAGAGGATAAGATGGCTGGATGGCATCACCGACTCGAGCGACATGAGTTTGGGTAGACTTCGGGTGATGGATAGGGATGCCTGGTGTGCTGTGATTCATGGGATCACAAAGAGTCGGACATGACTGAGCAACTGAACTGAACTGAACTGATTGTTCCATGTCTGGTTCTAACTCTTGTTTCTTGATCTGCATGCTTCGTATTTGGGTTTGAGCCTTTAAATGAGTCATGTGGCTGATTCTTGTCAGGGCTTGGCTTCATGTCACCTCTCAGAGGGGCCCTTCTGCGTGACACAGTCTAAAGCAGTCTGCTGAATCGTTGTCATTGCTTCTCTCTGTTTTTATCATGTCACCGCTCTGCTTCTGACATTGAAGTTTTCATTTGTCTGTTGTCCTTCTTTCTCCCTTCTAATGGAAGCTCCTTGAGTTGGACTGCTCTGCCTACTCATCATGGCAGCCCTGGAATCCAGAATAGTGTCTCATATTACCAGGGGCTCACAAATTGTGTAGAGAGTCAGTGGATGAATTGATGACTACTTCCCCAATTTAAGTAGAATCCAGAGTTGGATAAACACAGGAGAGAAGGATAAGCTTCACTCATGTTCTGCTGTTGACAGTCAGTCCCTAACTCAGCCATATTTTCACCTCTCTCTCACCCCCTCCCTTCCCCCATCCACATACATGCAGACTCATGTATCTATTTGTATGTGGTATATTTTTTATGGCTTTCCACGCTGTATTTAATACCCAGTGTTTTAAGACCACAGTCTTTCAACCAGTGTCCTGATCATGTGTATACTTATAAGAGACGAATCATAGTATATGAAATATCTACAAGTAAGAGGGAAAAGGTTGACTTATAAGAGGGAAAGAATGCCTGCCTTTTTCAAAAAGCAGAGAATGGAGCAGAGGAGCAAAGTCTGCTTGATTACTGATCCATTTCATCTCCTTTTCCTTTCTGAAAGATTTCCAGAAACCATGGGATTTCAAAGTCATGTTCTTCTGTACTTGGAAATTCTGAATGATATAAATAATTATCAGTAGGAAATAAAATGACTGATATACATAAATAGGAAAGAAATGTTCTTGGATTGATATTTCGAGAAGTTTTCCAAACCAGCTTCTCATTTTGGCCTAAGAGCATATAATCAGAATTCCCATCGGCTGACTCAGGCCAGTTAGGGCAAAAACAATGGCAGTTTCAACCTCTTCTCACATTGCCGAAACATGTAGATGATCTCTGAGAATTTGGCAATGTTAGCAGCAAAGGGAAATGATCCAAACATAATACAGGTTGCAAAGGTATAGGGGAAAGAATTCTAGAATGGTGTATATTTCACCATGATAAAGTTGGCAGACAAAATGGAAAAATAATGACTAATAGACATTTTAAAAACTATCAAAATTAGATTCCAGACTCCACAGGGGCATCCTTGTGCCACAATGGAAATGTCACTTCTTCCATTGCAGAGAGAAGTACTGGATGAAAAAGCAAAAATTGTGGATGAAAAATAATGGGTAGAAGGAAAATTATATTCTGCTTCTTTAAATTCCTCTTACAGTCAAGTGTTTATTTTATGGCAAAATGCTATTCTTAACAGCCCTTCACTTGGAAACTTTGAAGTTAGAATTGGAAATAAATTCTAGTTCGAAGACAAAAAGTAGCAATCTCTTTGCACACCTTTCCTGTAAACACCACTGTAGTAGTGAAGTCATATTTCAGAGGAAAATGTAACTCATTCTGCAACTGTCCCTCATAGCGACACTTGGAAAGTGCTGGACTGGTATCACATGGCAGCCCCAGACAGCACCTGAAGAGAAGTTTATGGTGACAGGTCTTGCTCTCATCTTCCTGCTGATGTCATCTTTTTTTTTTTAGTGAATTTATTTTTCTGTGTGCAGACATTGTTACCATTTCAGTTTATTCGTTAATAGTTTTCAGGCTCACAAAATGTAAAAAGAAAGAAGTTGGTAAACCAAAGCCCTTAATTGTATTTCCTAGTTTGGAGAAAATATAGGCCAGAGCAATAGGCAAAGGGAAGCCTTGGTTAAGAAAGGTGGTGTTACAGCTCCTTGCCCTGGTCTGCCCAGGAGCACTCAGAGTACATTGTGGACTCAGGGGGCATCACGAGGGAAGGCATTTGGGGCAGTGGTGTGCACGGTGCCCCGTGTGGTGCCCATTCTGGCTCTGCCCCCAGGACACCAGCAGTCGGCTTCTGCTGTGTGTTCCCACCAGCTGGCCTCCACCTTGACCCCTGACAGTTGCTGCAGTTGGAGCCCTGTTGCAGCTGCACACCCTGTGCTCTCCTTTGCTCTACTCTCAGAGGAGTCCTCTTGCCCATGCCTGAGTCCACTTGGCCCCCAGGTCTTGGTCAGCCCCTGTCTGTGGAGCATTGTGCCCACTGGATCTTGACTGGGTCCGTTGCTTCACCTGATTCACAAGTGATGCCATCTCTTGCCCACGTGGAGGGCCAGGAGGAGTTTGGTTGGAGCCGGGCTTCAGGAAGCTCCTCCAAAAGGTTGTCTTCTATGGGCTTTGTGAACAGGTGACGTACTTATGGTAACTTAAAATGTAAGTACCCATTTTGAAGTCACACTGGAAGAATTTTGTATTTTCTGCCTCTCTGTGCTCAGCTCACTTCCTGCTCTAGAGATGACCAATGTGCCAATGCTGGGGTTGAACCTCCTTTTCACATACGGAGATATTGAAAGAGTTATTATGAAATACTGAAAAGTAGTCTTACCTCCCTAATGTATGGAAATACATCTCTTCAAAGACTGACCCAGTCACATTCAGCCAAAACAAATTTATGATTTAATTTTCTTAGTAACGAGAAAGAAAGAATACTGGTAAATTTTCTAGGTGGAAAGAAATAATTTAAGTCATTTTAATCCTTTTGTTTGTTTTATTGTGCTCAATGGGTTTTATAAATTCTTATTATTTTGGAAATGGATACTCTGTTAGCTCCTGTGATGGTTAATTATATGTATCAACTTGAACTGGGCAAGGGATATGCAGATAACTGGCAAAACATTCTTTCTAAGTGTGCCTTGAGGAAGATTCTGGAAGATATTAGCATCAGAATCAGTAAAGGAGATCAGCTTACAAATGCTGGAGGGCATCAGCCAATCCTTTGAGGGCTCGGATAAAGAACAAGAAGGCTGAGAAATGAGCTGAGCTGAGATGGCAATCTTCTCTTGCCCTCATACCAGGGCTCCTGGTTCTCAGGCCTTGAGACTCAAACTGAATCTCACCTCTGGCTTTCCTGGGTCTCCAGTTTGCAGAGGAAGCCTTTTTGGCCTCCGTAATCATGTAACCACCATGGTGTGATCACTCATCTAGAGCCAGATATCCTGGAATGCGAAGTCAAGTGGACCTTAAGAAGCATCATTACGAACAAAGCTAGTGGAGGTGATGAAATTCCAGTTGAGCTATTTCAAATCCTAAAAGATGATGTTGTGAAAGTGTTGCACTCAATATGCCAGCAAATTTGGAAAACTCAGCAGTAGCCACAGGACTGGAAAAGGTCAGTTTTCATTCTAGTCTCAAAGAAGGGCAATGCCAAAGAATGTTCAAACTACCTCACAGTAGCACTCATCTCACACACTAGCAAAGCAGTGCTCAAAATTCTCCAAGCCAGGCTTCAACAGTATGTGAACCGAGAACTTGCAGATGTTCAAGGTGGACTTAGAAAAGACAGAGGAACCAGAGATCAAATTGCCAATATCTGTTGGGTCATTGAAAAGGCAGGGGAGTTCCAAAAACCATTGACTTCTGTTTTATTGACTACACCAACACCTTTGCCTGTGTGGATCACAACAAACTGTGAAAAATTCTTCAAGAGATGGGAATATCAGATCACCTTGCCTGCCTCCTGAGAAATCCATATGCAGGTCAAGAAGCAACAGTTAGAACCCGACATGGAACAACGGACTGGTTTCAAATTGAGAAAGGAGTACGTCAAGGCTGTATATTGTCACCCTGCTTACTTAACTTCTATGCAGAGTACATCATGCTAAATGCCGGGCTGGATGAGGCACAAGCTGCACTCAAGATTGCCAGGAGAAATATCAGTAACCTCAGATATGCAGATGACACCACCCTTATGGCAGAAAGCAAAGAGGAACTAAAGAGCCTCTTGATGAAAGTGAAAGAGGAGAGTGAAAAAGTTGGCTTAAAATTCAACATTCAAAAAATGAAGATCATGGCATCCGGTCCTATCACTTCTTGTCAAATTGATGGGGAAACAATGGCAACAGTGAGAGACTTTATTTTCTTGGGCTCCAAAATCACTGCAGATGGTGACTGCAGCCATGAGATTAGAAGATGCTTGCTCCTTGGAAAAAAAAGCTATGACCAACCTAGACAGCATATTAAAAAGCAGAGACATTACTTTGCCAACAAAGGTCTGTCTAGTCAAAGCTGTGGTTTTTCCAGTAGTCATGTATGGATGTGAAAGTTGGACCATAAATAGAGCTGAGTGCTGGAGAATTGATGCTTTTGAACTGTAGTGTTGGCGAAAACTCTTGAGAGTCCCTTGGATAGCAAGGAGATCCAACCAGTCCATCCTAAAGGAAGTCAGTCCTAAATATTCATTGGAAAGACAGATGCTGAAGCTCCAATACTTTGGCCACCTGATGTGAAGAACCGACTCATTGGAAAAGACCCTGATGCTAGGAAGGCTTGAAGGTGGGAGGAGAAGGGGATGACAGAGGATGAGATAATTGGATGGCATCACCGACTTGATGGACATGAGTCTGAGCAAACTCCAGGAGTTGGTGATGGACAGGGAGGCCTGGCGTGCTACAATCCATGGGGTTGCAAATAGTCGGACACGACTGAGCAACTGAACTGAGCTGAATCACGTGAGCACATTTCTATAAGAAATCTCCAAATGCATAGTTCATATTGGTTCTGTTTCTCTGGAGAACCCTGACTGACACACCCCCACTCCATTGTCATTTCTGTTTTCTCACATGGGAACTCAGTACTTTGGAGGGGAGCACATCATTCTAGCCATGTGGTATTATTGCCATCAAGCACTGTCTCCTGTTACAGTTTTCATGTACACATTAACACATAGACATTGTTAGTGTCACTAGGTGAGGTCCATCCTCAGTTATCAATTCTAGACGACCATCTGAGAAATGCCTTGCAGGAAACAGCTGACATCCTGTCCCCTTAGAAGCACAAAGTCAATACCCTTCATATAAATTACCAGAAGTACAACAGGCTGCTCCCTAAAGTGTGTGCTTTTATGCAAATAAAACCAATAGATGATAAATATAAAAACAGTAGATGATAACGAGTAGAAGTGCCTATACATTTTCGAAGGCTTTTAAATAGATTTTAAGTATCTTCTGGACTGCAGTAAGGGCTTCCCTTGTAGCTCAGATGGTAAAGAATCTGCCTGCAATGCAGGAGACCTGGATTCAATCCCTGGGTTGGGAAGATCCCTTGGAGAAGGGAATGGCTACCCTCTCCTATATTCTTGTCTGGAGAATTCCATGGACAGAGGAACCTGGTGGTCTGCAGTCCATGGGGTCGTGGAGAGTTGGACATGCTGAGCAACTTATGTACACATACAGACTGCAGTAAGAAATAAGGTGATTCTGATACTCACAAGTCATTTAACTGGCTCCGAAGTTAAACTATGATTTTGAGGGATTCTCATCTCGGAAACTTACCTATAGTTAGGTGAATGAATTCTTGGAAAAGAAATCTAACATGAAAGAAAACCCGCAGCAAAATCCATTTTAATTATGAAATAGGGGAAGTAGGACAGGAGTCACAGAAATATTGGTAAAAATCTAGACAAAACACAAAGAATCTTGAATGCCATAATAGAAAGCTTCAATTTTCTTCTGCAATCAAGGGTGATATATAGGAGGTTTTAAAACAAGAGGCATGAGATAAACAGATCTTTGGGGTGATGGTGTAAAAGTTAACTGAGATGAGAAATCAGAAGTTTGGGGGCATTTGAGTAGTTACTTTGACAAGAGATATTGGATGCTTGAATTAGAACAAGGGCAGTGGAAACAGGAATGGCAGAATGAAGTGATGGACAGTCTACAGGTTTGGTGATGTGTTGTAATTAGGATGTCTGGGGAAAGGAGGAAGTAAATGATTACCTGGAGATGTCTACTTTGGCAGCTCGGTGGTCGGTGATGTTATTAATCACATCAGACATGCATTGTTGAAGCAGGCTGGAGGGAAATCAGCACATGTGGAATCTGATGTGCCTAGGAAATAATCCACGTGCCCATATCTTGCAGGCAGATGAAAACATGGTCTTGATTTCAGGAAAGCCGTTAGGACTGGCAGTCCAGATGAACCTCAGAGTCTTGGAAGTTGTTGAAAATGCTCTGAAAAGATGGAGCAAGAGAAGAGGAAAAAGGGGTCTTAGGAAATGCAATTAAGGAGAAGATAGATGATGACAACTTAGGAGGTGGAGGAAAGATCAGAGAGGTGGGGGGAAAGCCAAGGGAAAGTGGAGAATCGAGGGGTGACAGGGGCTCACAATTCAAAACAGGGTAAGAAACAATTCAAAACAGGGTAAGAATTCAAAACAGGGTAAGAAACTGTGGAGGATGATAGCCAAAGAGCTGGCATTGGGCGGGTGATGAGGGTGTGTCTGGGGGTCTTCTGTGGGAGGAGACTGGGTGAAAAGGAGGGAGCTGAGGCAGACTGGAAGGTGAGTGAGAGGGCAGGACGACCTCGTTCTGCTCCCTCCAGCCGTCTGTGAAGAAGCACTCAGGGCCGTTGATGGGTGACGGGTGATAAAACAGCATTTGTTTTTTCTATTTCTGTTATTGTTAGTTATTACAGAATCAGGAGTAAGAGATAAACTTACGATACTGTATGAAGAGGAACGCACATGAAGGGAGGAATAGATTGACTATACTAAAGAGCTGGGGCTGACTGTTTTGATGTAAAAGCCCCATGATGAGATGGGGTTGAAAAAGTTACAGTCGCTGTACTGTTTTTATAGTCCACCACCCTTCTGACACCAAATGTGTGGGTTTTCCACACCAAGAGCCAGTTGTCCAGCTCTCTGGACACCAACTGGATGCCCTGCAATTCAACTCAGCGCTGAACTACCCAGGTTTAGCCCACATCCCACGGATTATGGGCTCAGTCCCACAGGACTGGCCCACTTCAGATGCACTTCGCAAGTAACTGCCCTTCTGTCCAGTTTGGCTGCAGGGGTTCCTCCAACCCCCTCCTCTCGGGTTCAGTAATTTGCTAGAATGGCTCACAGAATTCTGATCAGAATTTTTTAAATCTGTTTTTTAATTGAAGGAAAATTGCTTTACAATGTTGTGTTGGTTTCTGTGGTACAACAGCGTGAATCACCCATAATTACACACACATCCTCTCCCTCTTAAACCTTCCCCCCCCGCCCCACTCCACCCAGCTAGGTCATCACAGAGCACCAGGCTGGGCTCCCTGTGTTGAATAGCAGCTTCTTACCAGCTGTCTGTCTTACACATGGTAGTGTATATATGTCGATGCTGCTTCTTCCATTTGTCCCACCCTCTCCTTCCCTCACTGTGTCCACAAGTCCGTTCTCTACGTCTGCGTCCCCATTCCTTCCCTGCAGATAGGTTCATCTGTACCATGTTTTTTAGATTCCATAATATGTGTTAATATACAATATTTGTTTTTCTCTCAGAAAAGTATTTCGTTCACTTGCTATCATCAGTTCATTACAGAGGATGTGAGTCAGGAGAGGCCACATGAAGGAGATGTGTAGTGGGGAGAACGGGAGGGGGAGGGGCATAGAGCCTTTGGGCCTTCCTGGGTGCCCCACTCTCCCAGCACTGCCTTGTGTCCACCAACCAGAACGCTCCTAGCCTTGTCATAGTGGGGTTTTTACTGAGGTTTTAGTACATACACATGGCTGATTAAATCACCGAATCTCCAGCCCCCTTCCCTCCCTAGAGGTGAGGTGGTGACAGGACAGTAATTTCCACCCCTGAACCATGCCTCTATCTCCTGGCCCCCAGCCGTCACTCATCTAATTAGCATACAGAAGACACTCTTATCACTCCAGAGAGGATAAGGGTTTTAAGAGCAGTGTGCCAGGAACCAAATATATATTTAACACAGTCATTAATTTGAGAAGGAAAGTTACGTGTGTCTGTAAGTCTGTGTGATGGCATGATTTAGGGGAAAGATGAATTTGAATAAAATAGAAAATGAGGAAAGGCGAGTTTACAAAATTTAGGAAGAAAATAAGCTAGCAGGAAGTCTGAAAAGAGTCATGTTTCTTTGACAAACTGCTGTTTTATTTGAACTGCAATCTGGGATTTAAGTTCATTGATTTTGGGTCCTATAATGGTGTTAAATGTATGATGTATAATAAAATTTGCCTTACATAAAATAAAAACATAGTTATATGTAAGAATGTACAGGTTATCCATATGAAGTGGCTAGTTGCAGCAAATAAAATAACCAAAGAAGGGACATAAACTTGAATGGCTGTACCACCATGTCAGTTTCATTTCAGAGACATTTTTTCGGAAGATCCAGTGTTAATCCCAAAAGAACCTGGCTAACCTAGTTTCATCTGGACTCTCGTGTCCCGAGGGTCAATTCTGATACTGGCCATGAGTGGCAGTTCTCTTTCCAGACCTGGCATCATGCAGTATCTTTAGTAGACATTTGATGCCTCTGTGTGTGTGTGTGTGTGTGTGTGTGTGTGTGTGTGTGCACATATGTGTGTGTATGTGCATGTGTGTGTGTGTGTGCCCGTGAAGGCTGAGGCTAGTTCCACAGATAGGCTTTAATCTCAAAGACTGACTTCCCTGAATCACAGGCGAAACTGGTACCGCCTGGCTTTGCATATTCAGGCAAAGGATCGCATCATTGTGTTTTTAAGAAGACCTTGGCCCTTCCTTGAGCCTTTTTTCTTGGCTAAGCATGGATTTCTTTTTAATCACGTCTGAAACAGGGTGATTACCTGGGACACAGGCCCCAAGCTGGGCTAGTGTTCTCACACACCTCACGGTAATCACTCTCGGCAGGATGCGCTATTTTAGAGCAACCTCAGGTTTACTTAGATGCTTTCATGAAGGAACAGGTAAGTCTTCAAGCACAGAAACCGTTTAATAAAATTATGTTTGCTGAAGCTATTTTTATCTACCCCTCTGCTCCATCTCTGAATTAGGGGGTTCCCTAAAATAGTTCACCCTGTGAGCTGGTTGTGCCTCAGCGAGAATTTCCTTGTGTGTTAACAGGAAGTGCTGGTAGTTTGTACCAGGATAATGTGATGTCTAAATTTTTACATAAAATAAACTTTTTATTGAGATACAGCATAACGTACAGAAAAGTACATCTATCAACAGACCAGTGTATTATGAATTCTTTCCATTCCTAGCCTTGTTGTTAACCCTTCAAGGATTCTCAAAACACTATTCATTCTAGAAAATAAATTTTCTTTTACACAGCATATTATTTTATGACTTCCTTCCTTCTTTCCTGGAGAATAGCCAATAATTCAACTCTTGCTTTATAATCTTATAACTTGGCTGCTTCCATCCTTAGAAAGATAAGTATCATAACATCACTCAACTCTCATATATCCTGTCTCCCCATCAGTGCATGAAAATTGTACATGTCAGCACAAAATAGAAGCTTTCAGTAACAGTGAAGCTGACCCCCTCTTCCAAGAATATAAAAAGAATAAGTGGTATGGAGTCTGGCTGGTCAGCAGCCAGGGTGAATGAATTGCTGTGGACAACTGCTCATTTCTCTCTTTTTTCACCCCAGCGACCCAAAGAGTATGCTTATCTGACTGTCCCAGAAGTGGGATGTAACCCTGGGCCTCAAGGGGAGCCTCAGACAGCTGTGACTGAGGGGCCCTTTGCCTCTTGTGGGACCGCGCCCCCACGTCCAACTCATCCTCCTTACTTTGTCGCCTTCCTCCCCTTGAAACTCTTCCCAGGCTCCATGCTTCTGTGGTCTGATGTCCTCTGACCCCCACACTGACATATCTCTGTCCCAGCCTCGAGTCTGACCTGTCCGGAGTCCTCTCCCTGTGTTGCATAGTGGCAGGCAGTTACCTGGTTATTAAGGTTTTTAATGATAGAATGCAGAATTGAAAGCAGAGTCCCAAAGAATAGCAAGAAGAGATAAGAAAGCCTTGCTCAGTGATCAGTGCAAAGAAATAGAGGAAAATAATAGAATGGGAAAGACTAGAGATCTCTTCAAGAAAATTAGAGATACCAAGGGAACATTTCATGCAAAGATGGGCACAATAAAGGACAGAAATGGTATGGACCTAACAGAAGCAGAAGATATTAAGAAGAGGTGGCAAGAATACACAGAAGAAAAAGATTTTCATGACCCAGATAAACATGATGGTGTGATCACTTACCTAGAGCCAGGTCCTGGCATGTGAAGTCAAATGGGCCTTAGGAAGCATCACTATAAACAAAGCTAGTGGAGGTGATGGAATTCCATCCTAAAAGATGATGCTGTGAAAGTGCTGCACTCAATATACCAGCAAATATGGAAAACTCAGCAGTGGCCACAGGACTGGAAAAGGTCAGTTTTCATCCCAATCCCAAAGAAAGGCAATGCCAAAGAATGCTCAAACTACTGCACAATTGCACTCATCTCATATGCTAGCAAAGCAGTGCTCAAAATTCTCCAAGCCAGGCTTCAACAGTACGTGAACCGAGACCTTGCAGATGTTCAAGCTGGATTTGGAAAAGACAGAGGAACCAGAGATCAAATTGCCAACATGTGATGGATCATCAAAAAAGCAAAAGAGCTCCAGAAAAACTTCTGCTTTATTGACTATACCAAAGCCTTGGACTGTGTGGATCACAACAAACAGTGGAAAATTCTGAAAGAGATGGGAATACCAGACCGCCTGACCTGCCTCCTGAGAAATCTGTATGCAGGACATGAAGCAACAGTTAGAACTGGACATAGAACAACAGACTGGTTCCAAATTGGGAAAGGAGCACGTCAAGGTTGTATATTGTCACCCTGCGTAACTTCTATGCAGAGTACATCATGCTAAATGCTGGGCTGGATGAAGCACAAGCTTGAATCAAGATTGCCAGGAGAAATATTAATAACTTCAGATATGCAGATGACACCACCCTTATGGCAGAAAGCGAAGAAGAACTAAAGAGCTTCTTGATGAGAGTGAAAGAGGAGAGTGAAAAAGTTGGCTTAAAACTCAACATGCAGAAAACTAAGATCATGGCATCTAGTCCCATCATTTCATGGCAAATAGATGGGGCAACAGTGGCAACAGTGAGAGACTTTATTTTCTTGGGCTCCAAAATCACTGCAGATGGTGACTGCAGCCATGAAATTAAAAGACACTTGCTCCTTGGAAGAAAAGCTATGATCAACCTAGACAGCATATTAAAAAGCAGAGGCATTACTTTGCCAACAAAGGTCCATAGAGTCAAAACTATGGTTTTTCCAGTAGTCATGTATGGATATGAGAGTTGGACCATAAAGAAAGCTGAGTGCCGAAGAATTGATGCTTTTGAACTGTGGTGTTGGAGAAGACTCTTAAAGAGTCCCTTGGACTGTAACGAGATCAAAGCAGTCAATTCTGAAGGAAATCAGTCCTGAATATTCATTGGAGGGACTGATGCTACTGCTGAAACTCCAAAACTTCGGCCACCTGATACAAAGAACTGACTCACTAGAAAAGACCCTGATGCTGGGAAAGATTGAAGGCGGGAGGAGAAAGGGATGACAGAGGATGAGATGATTGGATGGCATCACTGACTCTATGGACATGAGTTTGAGCAAACTCTGGGAGTTGGTGATGGCTGGTGTGCTGCAGTCCATGGGATCGCAGAGAGTCGGACACGACTGCGAGACCGAACTGAACTGAATAATAGAAAATGTCTTGATGTGTCATTTGCTTTAAACCAGGAGACCCCTCATGAACGAAACACCCAGTGGATTGTTTTGCTAATAAAATGTAAAGTCATTCCATTATAAGCACTCTTTCTCAAGCTCTGATTATATGCCCAGAACATATAAAATTTAATAATCTCCTTTAGCAATAGTACTGTAATATTGACATTACTATGACAGTTTTCATAAACTTAGTCTCGTTAAGTGACCTGTGCAGGGTGACATAGCATGGCAGTAGGAGTGAAGGGATTAAATCCCAAACATAACTGAGTTCAAAGTTGGAACCACCAGGAGATTTTGAAGTGATCCTGCGTCTACACAGGCCCTGAGGTATACCCAGGATACTGCATCTACATAGGCCCCGAGGTATACCGTGGGGAGGTGCCTGTGATCACGCAGTTGGTAATTCTCCCCTCCTGCTTCTGACTATTAATCTCCCTGGATTGGAGAAGATTCCTCCCTCTCCCCCCGATGTTACTGTCACAGTCATCTCAAATGGAAAGGAGAAACTGCACTCATGGAGGCAAAAAGGCCAACCACATCACTGTGGCTAGAATGGCAAGAGGACTGTTTTTAAAAGGTGTGAACTCAAGCGTAATGAAGGTAAGCATTAGATGGATAAACTTCTTTTGTTTGTATACAGCCTAGAGAGGGAACCAGAGTCCCAAGCATCATTCAGGACACTGAGGGACATCAGTTTTGGCCAAGTGTCACCCTTAAAGGCTCCTGATCACCCACAGAATTAAGTCCCAGTTCCCACCATTAGGTAGAAAGCCCAAATCTGAGTTGTTGATGCCATCTGTTCAGGCTCATAACAGTCCCTGTGTCTTCTTTACTTGGTGTTTTGTGGGTCACTATTTTAGAATATTTAGTTTGTTAATTACAACATGAATTTCCAAACACTTTGGAGTCTCTGGGAAGTGTCTTCCTACACCTTGTGGGAAACAGTCCTGTTTTAGGGTCCTGAGGGTTCCCGACATAGCATTGCCCCCTGCAGTGTGTGTGGCCCTCTGATGTATCTCACATGTGGCATCCTCCACATCCCTGTGTCCCACACGTGGCATCTTCCACGTCCCCATGTCCCACACGTGGCATCCTTCATGTCCCTGTGTCACTGAGCAGAGGCTTCTGCTACCACATGTTATAGGTGCTTCCTGTGTACCCTGCATCGCACTCAATTTATCTCATTTAATTCTATGAAATAATGTCCCTAGGACACGTTATCCCTATTTCATAAATCTGAAATTGAGATTTTAGGGCAAAGGCTTAACTTCCCCATGATTATGTGACTGGTAAGTTCGAAGACCAGGATTCAGACTCAGGTGGTTCTCAGGCAGGCACTGTGTCCAATCTCCTTTTCTGGAGGGACCTGCAGGTGGGCAGCAGTGGACAGCGTGGTGGCTTCTGTGCGGGGTGAGGGAGCAGGAGCCAGCAGGGGGCAGCTGCTGCAGGCCATGTGGACAGCCTTCTGGAGGGAGGGAGCCAGCGGGGAGCTGGCAGTGGACCCCTGGAGAGGGCTGGTGCAAAGCGCGTCCTACAGAGGAGGTGCCCAGCCAGTGGGCGGCAGCTAGATTCCTGGAGATTCCCGGGGTGTGCTGCACATGGAGAGGGCGCATCTCGGGGCTCTCCCTTGGCATCAGCTGCCAGGGGGCCAACAACTGCAGGGTCTGTGGAGCCTGCGGATACCTCCTTTCTTCACTGCTCTTCACAGATGACACAGATGAGGTGGCTTCTGTGAAAGGAGCTGAATGGCTGCCCTGGGGCACTTGTGTCTGCTCTCCTGTCCTGGCCACGCTGCCTGGGAGGTTGAAGTAGAGAAGCAACTGGAAGTCAGTGATCGTGCTTGAGAGCCAGGCCTGGTTCTAGGGCTCAATTAGCCCACCTCCGACAAAGCCCGAGTGCTATTCTGTGGTGGAGGTCTGTTAGGCTCTAGCAGGCAGAGGGAGCTTTCTCCAGGTTTAATTTCCTCAGATCTGTAATATGCCTGTGATACGCAGTAGTTCTACTGGACAGTGGGCCCATCTACCAGTTTATTCGCAGTTTAGCTGGTGAGGTAGATGCTAGTCTTCTTGCCATACCATCTTTAAAATGCTTAAATTAGAATTCCTGGGGATTTTTGAGCATGTAAATAAAAGTGGGTTTAAATTTGCTCATATAGTTGGGTGATTTGTAAATTCCTATAAGGAAACCGGTTGGCAGTAGTAGTAACTGTGTATTGATTATCACTACATGCTAAGGGCTTGGTATAATTCATCTTATTTAATGCTCATAACAGCCCCATATGGCACAGAGAAATGAATTAATTTGCCAAAGTCACGAAGCTGGCAGATGACAGTAATGGATGCTTGTATCTGCTCAGTGTTTCTTTCTCTCTTTCCCTGCTGCTGTCACCACTTAATCTGGGGAATTGTGTCTCCCTACCCGGTGGGACTTCTGACTGAAGTCGCCATCCTGTCACCATCTCATTCACATCCTCAGAAACTGGTTAGCTCTGCATTTCGTCTGGCCATAATGATTGGCCCTTTGATGAGCAAGTGACCCCAGTCTAGCCAATGAGAGGTTTTCTCTGGGCTTTTATAAGTGGCCTTGAGAAAGCTGTGTGTTCTTGCTTATGGAGCTGTCAAGCTAAGTGAAGTAAGCCTGCACGTGCTGCAGCCACCATCCCACCTCCAAGGCCTGAAGGAAACCATCTATTAATACTTTTGCTTCAAGGGAATGCAGCCATATGGAGGAGAGAGGTAAGGAGGAGAGACCCAGAATACTCATTCCCCAAAATACTCAGGCTAGCTTCGTCGCAGTTATGCAGGGATCTACTCCCTCTTTTGATTAAGCTGACAGTGGATTTCTGTCATTTCCAGTCAGCACACTGGCCTGACTGTGGACAGAGCTGGCATGCGAACCTCATGGTTTTCTCTGTTCGTAGACTCAGCTTTATGGTGAGGGGAAGATCGCAAGTTAGAGCTAACATTATTGAAGAATTTGTCCCTGTGGATCCAGTTTCAGGACCCACCTCACCCAGACGGTCAGCGTATTTGGTGGGCTACTGGCCACCTGGATCTCCAGCCCCCAGGCTTTGGGGAGGGAGGCCAGTGGTTTACCTGCCATGTGATGTAGCGTAGGAGTCACCAACCCCTGGATCACAGACCAGTACCATCCACGGCCTGTTAGGAACTGGGCTGCACAGGAGGAGGTAAGCGGTGGGCAGAACCAAAACTATCCCCTTCCCTGGTCCATGGAAAACTTTTCTTCCACGAAACCAGTCTCGGGTGCTGAAAAAGTTGAGAAGAGCTGATGTGGAGGACTGGCAGAGAGATTGTCTTCCGCTTGTTAAAAGGTTGTAAGTCAGCCTTGTCCTGCCTCCAACCCCAGCTCAAAATCTTCCAAGTTTTCTAACTACATGTAGAAATGAATAGAAGGTTATAAATTGCCTTCTGTCATTAAGTAAAAGCCCTTTCCTTGTTCACCAAAGGCTGAATGATTTTCTCCCAGTTACTGTGAGACCTCCTCAAACATACGCACATATACAGGCTCATGTGCACAGAGACTCTCATGTACTGGTAAACAGTCTTAAACCGGGAAAGAATAGCAGTGTGGCATCCTGAAGCCTCCTGTGGGTGAGGAGAGACCAGAGACAGGAGGGAAGGGCTAGGTGACAGTCACCTCCTTGTCTTGAATATGTGCGGCAAATCTGACATGGAGGCCCCTCCAGGCGCTGTACCCCTTCATGCAGGGTGTGTGCTCCAGCTACTGCTCTTTCTCCCAAGGCCAATGTCAGGTGGTGGCTCCCAAACTTTTGTAGGCAGCTGGGTCATTGGGTGAGTTTATTTAAAATATTTCCAATAGGGTATGTCTGGGATAGGCCCAGGCATTTGTGGTCCTAAGTGAGCCCTTTTGATTCTGATGTGTGTGACCCACTGACTAGCCTTAGTAACCCAGGGCCACAGCAAATGTCTGAGATCCTGGTTCTCTGTTGATGCTGCATTTTTGCTTTCTCCACATATCAAGTGAAAGTGGAATGTTCCAGGCTAACCTCAGACTTTTCTCTTTCTACACTTTTATTTCCATCATTTTCTCCCCCCATCATTTAAGGTCTGACTTTCATGTTTCCCCAACCTCATCTCCTATTTTTATCTTGGAAAAAATTATTGCTGGTGGACAAGCTGATGAGTCACAGGTGGGTAAATGTTCTGGCCTTATTTCCTCCACTGAATTTATTAATATGTCTGGAAGCTTTGGCAGTGGAGACAGAGATGACTACAGAGTTCTGTTCTGTGTGACTAGGTGTTCACAACCTTGCTTCCTGTTGGCATCAGCAGATGCTTATTCTAATAATGAAGTAAAGAACAAGCCTTCCTGGATATTTTGGTATTTAACTGTGTAAGTGTCAGTGAACAATTGATAAAGAGGAGGAACCGTTTAGAATTGGATCCTACCATTTTTTCCCTCTCATTTTTATCAAATTTGTGTTTCAGCTTGTTGTCATAAGGGCAAAGGTTTTTTGTGTCATTTCCTTTCTTGTTATTAGGAAACTTTCTTGTTACAATCTGCTTACCAGGGCTGCTTCATGGCTGAATAGTTGATCTGTATTTCCCTATTTCAGATTTTGGCCCTGGTTTTCATGCACGTGTATGTGTTGAACAGGAAATGGTCTTTGCAGATGCAAAGGAGCCAAAGATCTCTGCTGATTCCTAGCTTATCCTCTGGAGCATTTGTCTAAATCCACAGCAGATGTCTGCATTAGAAAGCAGCATCTCTGATTCTCTATAGACTGTACCTCTTTGAAGTCTGAGTGCTGTTTGGAGTCTGTCCTGTTTTCTGGGAGTCCTCAGATTGAGAACAGTGCCCAGCAAGTGAAAGCTGTGCACTTATTGTCTTCAATACACATGCAACATTACACGGGCATCACTTTGGGAGCAAAAATGAAGTCCTGCTAGCTTTCAGAGAGCAAGTAGGCCAGCATACAACAACAATGGTGGAGGTGTACAGAGTTCTTAACAAAACACTGGAAGCTGGAAGACAATAGAAAAACACCTTCAAAATCCTGAAGGAAAGTGTTCTTAAGCCTGGAATTCTATACCCAGCCCAACTGTTAATTAAGAACAAGTTTAGAATAAACATACATTCAGACTTCCAAATTCTCATTATTTTCTTCTCAAGAATCCTTTCTCAGGAAGTACTGAATAATCTACTCTTTCAGACAGGATCATGGATCAAAAGCAGGGGTCCTGATGCATCAGAGAAGGTGGGCTCCTAGGATGTTTGGTGACCAGGCACAGAGCATGGCCTGTGTATGCTGGGGCAGGTCAGAAGGCTCTAGAGGTGTTCTTCAGAAAGGCAAAACTGACAAGCTGCCTGATACAACTGAGGTGATGGAGAGAAGATTTAGACAAAGAGCAGAATGTTTGGAGTTTAATTTATGGGAAGTACAGATAGCTAAGCAACTGGAAGGGAGATAATTATTTAAAACAGGGACAATAAAATATACTGGAAAGAAAAAAGTCATTATAGTATACTGCTTGCCTCAGTGATTAATGAGTGCTTGCCAGCTGTGATTAATGTTTACATAATGATAACAGAGGGCTTCCCTGGTGTAAGATGGTAAAGAGTCTGTCTGCAATGCAGGAGACTCAGATTTGATCCCTGGGTTGGGAAGATCCTCCTGGAGAAGGGAATGGCAACCCACTCCAATGTTATTGCCTGGAGAATTCCATGGACAGAGGAGCCTGGCAGGCTACAGTCCATGGGGTCGCAAAGAGTTGGATATGACTGAGTGACTAACATTACTACACTAATGATAGCGGAAACAAAGAATATTGATATAATTAACTCTGCTAGGAGGAATGGGGACAGAGTGCTCATAGATGTTTGAACACTGGGGTGAAAGAGAGCTAATCGCTGTTTTCCAGAATGGCAGTCCGTAGGTTTGCCTACATCTGAGAAGTCAAAAAATAGCAATATAACCATTTTATTTAAGAAATGGAAACAAATATACAAAAGAACCATTCTCCCAAGTTGAAATTGGTTGCTATGAGAAATAAGGGAGGATTTGGGGTACTATCCTTTTTCTAGTAAGCTTTGTAGACATCTTTATATTTTTGAACCATGAGCAGATATTTTTTATATGTAAATAAAAACCAACAAACCAACAGAACATTTGCATCATATGGACAAGTGTTCAGATAGCACACGATCACAGAGGCCTCTTCAGTGTGCTGCAGTCAGTTCATGCACAGGGAACGCTTTCCTCTTTGCACCCTGGTGACACCCTCCAGAAGGGAATCGCCTCGCTTCAGAGAGTGGTACCTGAACGGCTAGGAATAAACTCACCATTGCTCCAGCTGGGTGAGCGTGATGTCTTCATATAGCTCCTGCCACCACTGCTGACTCCAGGGACATCTGCCAGGACCTAAAGAGACATCAGTAAGGTTTCAGCTACCTTTATTCCAAGTAATGCACTCAAAAAACAAACATCTTTTCATCTCCCCAGGGCCTCAGCCCTTCCTAAAGCTCCCCAAATCCCATCCAAGGACGACTGCAGGGCAAGGTTAACAAGAGAAAGAAGAATGCAGTTGACTCATAAATATCACACCCTGTGTTGGTGCTGCTGGTGGGCATTTGGCCATGAAATCGTTGAAAGAGCTCTCTCTGGAGCATCACTGAGACGGTCCCACTGGAAACAGCTAAGCAACTGTGCTACAGACACACCACTGGCTATTCTGTGATACCAGGAAGCCTTGAAGCATGCACATGGGAAAAGAATAAACAGGATTGTCCACCAGTCACAGTTGGAGTACTTCGGTGCTGAGACTCCATCCTGCCTGGGTGTTTGCGAGCTGTTTGGAACTGGAACAGTGTAAGGGAAGATGTTCAGGTTTAGGGTCATATCAGTATCTAACTCCTTTATAACTGGTTCTGTGAGAAGTTCTCCATGTTTCATTTTCCTCACGTATAAAATAGGAATAACTGTTTTGTCATAGGATGACTATAAAGGTAAGATGGAACCACTGTTGTTAATTCCTGAGCCCCACATCTTAGTCATCACTGATGACTTGTATAGAGGAGATCTGTAGTGGGCTGCTTTCCATGGGGTCACAAAGAGTCGGACACAACTTAGTGAGTGAACAACAGCAACAGAAGATGTCACTTGGCATACAGGAGATTTTCAGTAAGAATCTGGCAAATTAAAAACATCCATTGAGTAGATAAACACAGAGCCAGATACTGGGAGATTAGCACTGACCTTCGTCCTTGTTCCTTTCTTCCAGCAGCCTCACTCCTTCCTTCAGCCAGGAAGAAACTGAAAAACTCTGACGTTAAATGTTATGTGTGAGTTAATAGCAGAAATTAAATTTGGACTAAAGCTGACAGATTTGGCAAAAAAAAAAAAAAAGAAACATATATATATATGACACTCAGTTAAACTTCAGTTAGATAAGAAATCATGTTTGGGACATAACACTAAAAGAATACCTGTTGTCTATCTGAAATTCAGCTTTAAGAGGGCAGCATGTATTTTATCAGACTGCTCTACTTGGGATGAAAATCCTGGTCTGGGAGCACAAGACTCTTTCCAGTGGAACATGCTGTTCTAGAGAAGGAAAGCGTTGAGCATTATAAGCAGGGGAGCTTGGTGGGAGGGCGGGGAGGGGAGCCCCAGATGTGCGAGTGCATGGAGTGCATGCAGGATACGCCTAAGGGGAGCGTGTCCCCGCTGGGAGGGGAAGAGCGTCTGACGCACTTGAAGAGTACGCGGCCAGTTGCTAATTCCTGGTCCAGTTGGCAGCCTGCCTGTGATTCTCTCCAGTGTCCTGAAACATGGAGCTCTGAGACGAGCCACCTCGTCCGTCATCTCTGCTTTCCTTTCCCTCCAGGGCCTGTATTATCAGGTTTATGCATTATCTGTCTCATTTCTCATCTGGATTATTTATGGAGAGTGTTGTAGGTTATATGTTGGTATTTCACAGATGAGCTAGCAAGACCCAATTTTTCTTAGCTATTCAAATCTGTGCTTGTTTCCTGGGGAAACTCAAGACTGAGAGTGCAGACCCTGTGAGGTGGCTTCAGAATCGGTCTTTTAGGTGAATCTGATGAAACTTGGTAGGAAACCACATAAAAACATCTCTGTGCTTCCCCAGTAACACACACTGTTGATTCAGTCCAAACCAGCATAGTCACGGTGAAAGGCTTCCCGCCATTCTCAAAATCCCCCATGAAATGAACGGAGGTGGTGCTCAAGATCCAGGGGTGACTTGCTCTGCTCAGAGATGCGCTCGCACTGTGGAGCTGCCAGGGGGTGGCTGTAAAACAGGGTCATGCTTGAACCGCAGGTAGGAAAACAAGTTAGTACGGAGCAATCGAAACTTCCCTCCTGCCAGGAAAGATCAGCAGAAACTATGAATAGAAAAAAAAGCATAACTTCAAGGTAAAGAGAATAGTTTCAGCTTAAAGAAAGGCTGATTATTTTCACAAAAACCTCCATAGACCTGGCAGCAATTATTAAAGAAATAATTACTGAGGATAAGGAAATGGAGATTTCAGATGAATATGCAATGGCAAAAGTTATATTTAATGCAAAGAAGTAAGCAAACAGCAGAAATAATTAAAAGCTGTTAAGGCATATGTCTGTTTGGCTGGCACATATGTTATTAAAAACAAGAGACTCTATAGCCAGTTGCTTCTAAGAATCAGTCTTTGCCACAGACCATTTCCATGAGTAATATGTACAATAATATTTTACACCCATGGAGTGCCTTTCATCGGACACATCAGGGTTTCCATGCTTCGTCTCGCTCTTCAGTAGATAGCACCCACTGTGGAAGTAGCTCACCTCTGGCCTCACTGAAGGCCGTGGCTTTGGTTCCTTGTTCCAGCCAAAGTTAGTGATATGCAGATGGGCCTCAGGACGCCAGGGGCCCCTTCCTATCACACTGCTGGCCGGACACCTGTCTTCCACCATTGCTTTTTTTGTGGCCCTGGGTGGAGACAGAGGGAGAAACAGTTACTGGTTCAATGGCAATCTGGCCTTAGGTTTGCTTTGCTTTTCTTTTTCACTTGGCTAAAGTTAAGAGCTTCCCAGGTGGTGCTAGTGGTAAGGAACTTACCCGCCAATGCAGGAGATGTAAGAGATAGGATTTCAGTCTCTGGGTCAGAAAGATCCCCTGGAGGAACGCCTGGCAACCCACTCCAGTATCCTAGCCTGGAGAATCCCATGGACCAAGGAGCCTGGCAGGCTACAGTCCATGGGGTTGCAAAGAGTCAGACACGATTGAAGTGACTGAGCACACAAGGGAAGTAATATGAAGGGTGCCAGATTAAGTACCAGTGCCTGCGGGGTCAACCTGGATGAGAACAAAACCATTAAGATTAGGTTTGAGGGCAAATAACAAAAACCTCAAATAATCACTTGGACAAATCTAGCTTAAATTACAGACTTCTGGGGCCCACCTAAGACCCACTGAATGAAGATTTCTGGGATAGGACCCTAAATCTCCATTTTCCCAAAGCTTCTGAGGAGACTTCTGAGGCAGCCATCCTGATGTTATTCCGTGGACCAGGATTTGGGGAACATTGGTTAAAACTTTTGAGAATGTCCGCTCAGGGTTTGGAGCATGGGGTCAGAATTCAGGAGGCAAGATTCTTTGGCAAAAGTGGAAATAAGGGCACTTGAATAAACAAGATGTGGTTTAGAAGATCTGTGACTAGGCTTATTTTGTTTTGTTTTTCCTATTGACTATTTTACATATGATAATGTAAGTTTCCGTGTTATTCTCTTCATACATCTCACCCACTCCTCCCCTCTCCCCATGTCCATATATATGTTTTGTTTTAATTGCTGTGAAAGATTTTCTTTACAGCAGGCTTATTCCTTGTGATGCCTCTAGCATAACTGCTTCCCAGTGGCTTTCCTTCCCTCTGTGCTCTTCTGCATTCCAGCACCCACCTCACTATGTAGGCATTTGGCACTAGTGTATTATAATCAGTATTTTATCCGTGTAAAAATCAGTATTTTATCAGTGTAATCACTGTATTTTATCAGTGTACAGTCGAATCATTGGATTTTGACTTGGGAGTGAATTTTGGCATGGAGTTCAGCTGCTTATTTATAAAATGTGCAAACAGTTACTTCACATTCAAAATCTCAGAAGGTGCTCCCACCATGCCCACCCCATGCCTGACTTACTTGATAGTGTATCATGGTTCAAACATGAAAACTTACACTGAACGAATGGGAAATTTGTGTAAAGTTACCTTATTCTGTTTCCTAAATTAGAATTTATTTAGAATACTGTCCAGAAAGCTTAGGATAGAAATTTTTGCCATCAGCAAGGTTATAGAATTTGCCATTTCATCTTCATCTAGTGATAAAGTCTCCCTTTACGATCCTCACACTGAGAGACCATCAGAACAGGAGGGGGATGTGAGTGCCATGGAGTATGGAAGCTTAGAGACATTTAGTAAACTGCACCTCTGCATCAGGCAGAGCAGGACTGTCTGTCTCTAACCAGAGCCCTCCTCGGACACATTCCTGCTTACAAGAAAGAGGAAGGCAATACTCCACCTTAAACCATCTCTTTTCCTTTCTCCCTCAAAGCCCTCTGCCTCTTTGTGGTACGTGATCGCTGTCTCCCATGCTTCCAGCATCTCTCTCTTTCTCTGAAGACCGGCTCCTCACCTGGAAATGCGTTTCTGGTTCTGTTCACCCATCTTCTTTCTCATTAGCTGCCACCAAGATGCTGATCACTGTTGGATAGTCACCCAAGACTACCTTGTCAGTTTACCCACAGGTCTCAGGCAGGCACTTTCTGTCACCCAGCAGTCCTGTTGTTTGCCTTCTTAGTCTGTAAGCTCTTTTGGTTCACGTGACACTCCCTTGGTTTGCTCTCTTCTCCAGCCCATGCCCTCTCCTGACTTCATCACTTGGTAATTTTGGAGTGAGTTTCTAACCCTGCTGTCTCCAGTTTCTTGTGGGCATCCCCGAATCCCTATCCAGAGCAGTCTGAGCGCTGTCCCAATTGGTCATCACCCAGACCTCCTCCCCATGCCCCAAGCCACTCCCTGTGCTGTTCTCTTCCCACAGCAGTCAGCTTGTGGACCGCTCCCCCACCGCCTCCCTGTCTGGAATCCCTGGAGCCCTGCTTTTCTGTCTCTCTGTTGAATTTTCGCTCTCTCCTTCACACTCTTTTCTCCTGTTCCAACTCCAAATTGTAGTCTTGGGCTCTCTTCTCTCTCCTAACTTCACATTTTTATAAGTAATTTTATTCTATTCTGTCTGTACTGATGGTCTCCAAGTCTCTGTCCCCATCCAGAAACCCTTGACTTTCTTCTTGACGGCTCCTTCCACATGAATAATAAACATCTCAGAAATGGTATTTCAACATGGAGTTCTCAGATTCTGTTCCCTGCTCCAAAATCACTTCCACGGTTTTTTCCATTTTCATTTTCTGATATAAAAACCAAAGTTTCCATCTTGATTTCACTTCTTGTTTCAACATTTCTCACATCTTCTTTCATACATATTTTAAGAGGAAAATAAGACTATGTATAATAAAGGTGTTACAAATTCTAAGCAAAAATTTATGTTAACTAAAGTGGAATTATATGAAAACTTCCAAAACCATTGTACATGGTGACTGAAGTGGAAAAGTTATAATGCTAACAATTTGTATCCAATTAAGAGAGTAAAATACTTTCAGTGGTAGCCTATACTTAAAAATAACAGCAGTGGTTGCTTATGCCAATTGGCTATTTCAAGTGAAGAAACCTAGCCATGATCTCCATTTAGATTTTCAGAAGTGAGCTGCATAAAGGGAAGAATCTTGAACTGAACTCTGAATTTTGTTAATTTGCTCAAATCACAGGAAAGCATTGAGCTTTTTAGTGGGATATAATTAAGTTTCTTCCTGGAGGTTTGATTGTGCCACTGGGTCAGCACTTTTTAAAAATAATCTGGTTCAAATACCTTTTCCTCTTCTCATTGTAAATGCAAGATAGAATAACAATGAGGGTTGCCTTTTATGTCATCATAAATCGTATTTTGAAATGATAGGATAATGGCCGGGGAAATAAGAGATGTAGAATCATGCACATGTTGGAACAGAAAAGCCTGTGATGGTGATGGCCAACCTGTGGGTTCCTGATAGCTGTAAAGGAATGTATGTTGGAGAGGAGGGTACATCGTGTTATAAACAGAAGGCCACAGATCCATGCGTCAGATGCATTATCTCACAGATGTGTGTTCCTCTCCTTTATGTTTAAAAGTGCTATAGCATTTAGAGCTGAATTTGGAAATCATATATTTTTTTAAATGACATTTACTAAACATTTACAAAAGATGCAACCACTCTCATGAGTTGGTTCATGGGATTTTTAAATATCCTCCACAGATATATTTGTCATTTTATTTTTTATTGAAATATAGTTGATGTACAGTGTTGTGCTACTTTCCACTGTACAGCAAAGTGACTCAGTTATACACATATATAAATTCTTTTTAAAATATTCTTTTCTACTATGGTTTATCCCAGCAGATTGGGTGCAGTTCCCTATGCTATACACTAGGACCTTGTTGTTTATCCATTCTAAATATAATAGTTTACATCTACTAACCCCAAACTTCCAGTCCATTTCTCACTTTCCACCCCCCCCCCACCTTTGGCAACCACAGGTCTGTTCTCTGTCTCTGTGACCCACAGATATGTCTGAATTCATGCCTCATGCCTTGCTGCTGCTGCTGCTGCTAAGTCGCTTCAGTCGTGTTCGGGGTTGCACTTTGTGCGACCCCATAGACGGCAGCCCACCAGGCTCAGCTGTCTCTGGTATTCTCCAGGCAAGAACACTGGAGTGGGTTGCCATTTCCTTCTCCAATGCATGAAAGTGAAAAGTGAAAGTGAGGTCGTTCAGTCATGTCCGACTCTTAGAGACCCCATGGACTGCAGCCTACCAGGCTCCTCCGTCCATGGGATTTTTCCAGGCAGGAGTATTGGAGTGGGGTACCATCGCCTTCTCCGGCCTCATGCCTTAAAGCAGAATAAATTTCAGATGGACCCAAGACATAAATGCAAAATGCAAATAAAATTATAAGAAGAAACTACAAGAAGATGCTTTAAAAATAATCTTAGAAGGAGGAACACTTTTTAATATGGCATAAAACCAAAAAGCTATGAAAAAAAGTTTTGAATTGTGCTAAAAAAACTATCTACATTTTAAAAACTACCATAGTCAAAACACAAATGAAGAAACATTTGCGATATATTACAAAGGACTGTTTTCATCAGTATAAAAAGAGCTCCTAAAATCAATAAGAAAGGGCAGGCAACTCTATAGATAAAAGGACATATTTTATGATCAAATAGTTTAAGGGCAGGGAATACAAAGAGATCTTAAAATAGGTGAAAACATACTTGAGCTCACTTAGAAGAGTAGACAGACAAAAAAAAAACTTCATAGGAACATATTCTATCATATTCTCAGAGAGCTAAGGTCTAGTGCACATTCTCCTGGCTAATACACGGAGGAAGTAGAAATCCTCTTACATGGCTGATAGAGGTATGAATGGCTGCACCTCTGTGAGGTGAAATTTAGCACTATATAGAAATTACTAATGTGTATGCCATTTTTTTCTAGCATTTCCACTTTCACAAATTTATCAATAGATGTAATCTATGCACCTGTGAAGTAGATTGTCGAGTGGATTACTTATTGCAGCATCAAAGGTCATAACAAAAGACTGGCAATAGTCTAAATGGCTTTCACTAGGTCAGTAGTTAAATAAATTGCAAAAATATATATGGTAGAATACTGTATAGCTATAAAGAATGGCTAAACTCTTTGTGGATATATGAAACTATCTCTTGGTTTATACTGTTAAGTGGGAAAGAAAAACTCAGTATGCAACTAGCAACACAGTATGTTGCTATTTATGCAAGAGAAGAGAAATTTATCTGTCCTTTTGTACATGGAGAACATGGCTCAGAAACTAAATGAGAATCTGAGAGCATGGGTTGCCTCTGGAGAGAGCAGGATGGAGAAAGGGAGTGTGTGCGCCATGTGTTCTTATACACATTCACATTCTTAGTAAGATGGAAGAGCCTTCAGAAGCAGAGCATGTGCAGAAGGGCTTGAGAACTGAGTCTCTCGTCCATTGCGGAGTTTTGCACCCTGGTAGTGATCAGTAAGAGTTTGGGAGGTGATGTGGTTTGCTGTGGTTCAGACAGCTCAGCAGCTCAGTAGCAAGGACGGGAAGGTCTGTAGGCAGTGTAGGCCCTTTTACTTACGCCTAGGAGAAATACCAATAACCTTAGATATGCAGATGACACCACCATTATGGCAGAAATCGAAGAACTAAAGAGCCTTTTGATGAAAGCAAAATGAGGAGAGTGAAAAAGCTGGCTTAAAACTCAACATTCAGAAAACTAAGATCCTGGCATCCAGTCCCATCACTTCATGGCAAATAGATGGGGAAACAATGGAAACAGTGACAGATTTTATTTTGGGGGGCTCCAAAATCACTGCAGATAGTGACTACAGCCATGAAATTAAAAGACACTTGTTCCTTGGAAGAAAAGCTATGACCAACCTAGACAGCATATTAAAAAGCAGAGATATTTCTTTGCCAACAACGGTCCTTAGAGTCAAAGCTACGGTTTTTCCAGTAGTCATGTATGGATGTGAGAGCTGGACTGTAAAGAAAGTTGAGCGCTGAAGAATTGATGATTTTGAACTGTGGTGTTGGAAAAGACTCTTGAGAGTCCCTTGGACTGCAAGGAGATCCAACCAGTCAATCCTAAAGGAATTCAGTCCTGAATATTCATTGGAAGGACTGGTGCTGAAGCTGAAACTCCAATACTTTGGCCACCTGATGTGAAGAGCTGACCCACTGGAAAAGACCCTGATGCTGGGAAAGATTGAAGGCAGGAGGAGAAGGGGACGACAGAGGATGAGATGGTTGGATGGCATCACTGACTCAATGGACGTGAGTTTAAGTAAACTCTGGGAGTTGCTGATGGACAGGGAGGCCTGGTGTGCTGCAGGCCATGGTGTCGCAAAGAGTCGGACATGACTGAGTGACTGAGCTGAACTTCTTTATAGATTTTGTGCTGTTGTGATGGTTGATTTTGTGTGTTGAACTGGAGGGTATTAATGGATGAGATTCACATTAAATTGGGGGATGCTGAATAAAGCAGATTGGAGTCCCTGATGTGAGTGGGCCTCACCTAGGTAGTTGAAGGCACGAGTAGAATAAAAAGACTGGCCTTCTCAAGCAAGGCCAGTTCTCCAGCAGGCGGCCTTCCAGCCACCAGGCTTCATGTGCACCATTGGCTCTCCTGAGTCTCCTCCCACTCACCCACACTGCAGATTTGGACTTGTCAGCCCCATAATTCTAGCATCAGTCTTTATAGTAAATCATCTCCTATTGATCCTATGGAGAAGGCAATGGCAACCCACTCCAGTACTCTTGCCTGGAAAATCCCATGGACCGAGGAGCCTGGTAGGCTACAGTCCATGGGGTCACAAAGAGTTGGACACGACTGAGCGACTTAGCAGCAGCAGCAGCATTGATCCTATTGGTTATTGGTTCTGTTTCTCTAAAGAACATTGACTAATACAACTCTGCTGCTGCTGCTGCTAAGTCACTTGAGTCATGTCTGACTCTGTGCGACCCCATAGACGGCAGCCCACCAGGCTCCCCTGTCCCTGGGATTCTCCAGGCAAGAACACTTGAGTGGGTTGTCATTTCCTTCTCCAATCCATGAAAGTGAAAAGTGAAAGTGAATTCGCTCAGTCGTGCCCAACTCTTTGCAACCCCATGGGCTGCAGCCTACCAGGCTCCTCCGTCCGTGGGATTCTCCAGGCAAGAGTACTGGAGTGGGGTGCTATTGCCTTCTCCGAATACAACTCTAACATCTCATAATTTCTGTATTCCTGATAAGTGGATTTTTTTAGATAAATCTCATTTTTTAAAGCATTTAAAAATGTTCTTTAAAGTGATTACATCAAAACATGCAGAACATGGTGTGTGTATATATATATGTGTATATATATGTGTGTATACACATACTTTGCACACCCTAAAATATGTTTATTAGCTATTTTGATAACCCCGTTTTTATAACTGTTTTGTCGTTGCTTCTGTCTTGTTTTATCCTGTGCCCAGTTGTTCCTGAGTGGTGCTGAATGTTGCGCATGTAGAAATAATCCCACGGTCCTGAGCGCGAGGGGTGGTTCATTACCGTTTTTGATAGCTGGTTGTCTAGGTGCTCTGTCAAACGGAGAACAGCTGGACGGGGCTGGCAGTGATGTTCCCAGGCTGCCTTCAGGCCCCAGGCCAGGTGTGTCTCTCTAGTTGATACTTGTGTTAGTGTGCTAGGGCTGCTATGAAAATGCACCACAAGCTGGGTGGCTTAAAACAGCAGAAACTAAGCATCTCACACATCCCAGATCCAGGTGCTTGCTGGGTTAGTTCCTTCCGGAGGAGAATCTGTGCCAGGCTTCTTCCTTGCTTCTGTGGTTTGTCGGTGATCTTTGCTGTTCTTTGGATAGGAGTAGCCTCGCCCTGGCCTCTGTCTTCACTTTCACCTGGCATTCTCCGTGTGTGTCTTATCTCTATCCTGGTTTCCCCCTCTTAGAAAGATGTGTTTATTTATTTTTGACTGCAGTGGGTCTTTGTTCCTGCGCACAGGGTTTCTCTAGTTGTGGTGTGCAGGCTTCTCATTGCCGTGGCCTTGCTTGCTGGGGAGCACTGGCTCTAGAGCACAGGCTCATTAGTTGTGAGGCACTGGCTTAGTTGCCCCAAGGCACGTGGGAGCTTCCCGGGCCAGAGGTCAAACCCATGTCCCCTGCATTGACAGGCAGATTCTTAACCACTGAATGACCAGGGAAGCCCTCCCCCTTTTATAAAGAGACATTCATAGTGGATTGGGCCCCCCTTACAACTTCATCTTAATTTGATCAGCAGCAAAGACCCTATTTCCAAATAAAATCACATTCACAGGCACTGGGGTCAGAACTTCCACATCGTTGGGGATAAAATTCCACTCACATCAGTCCTTTTTCCTGCACTTTAACCAAAGGAGGGCTGAACACAGTTGAGCTTCCTTGGTGGATCTTAATGCTCCATTTTTGTTATCTGAGTCTGTACATGCTTTTCAATTGTGTTTACTTTCTCTTGGTTCTAAGCTGGTGCCTTGAGAAAAAAAGCCCCACCTGGGTAGGTTTCTGCGCTTTCATGTCTTAGCCAACAGGTTCTCATTGCTTTGCCACAAGGTTGCTAGAAGACTACAGGATGCTGTCACATGAATGTCAGATAAACACCACCATGATTTTTGGTGTGTGTCTCAAATAGTCAATAGCACATGCTTGTATCAAAAAGTGTTTACTGTTTATCTGAAACCCATGGAAATCAGGTGATCCTACCTAGGGAGATCTGCAATATTTTCACACAGATTTTATTTAATACCTGTGTTATTAGTAATATTTAACATGTAGTGTGTCTCATTGTTTGAGGTGGAAGGTGGGTTAGCAACCAGCTGTTGGGCACTGCTTGGAAAAGAACTCTCCCTGCTTTTGACAGAAGTTTTTAACTGGCTTGACTGGACTGGATGGGCCTTTCTCACCCTTATTCCTTTTGTGCCTGACATGCTAAGGACCCAGAATAAATGTTGCTCAGATGGAGACAAATTAAATGGTGCACTTTATACTGTATACACACCCATCTAACATTGCCATTTGTCTGTGCTATCTCAGTGAAGAAACAGCTGATCTTGGTGAGGGAGAGGCCACAGTCACTGTCTTAGATGCGATAGAGGAATTCTCCTGGGATGCCTTGGAGCAGTGCATGTGGTGTGTATGTGATTTTGTTTTTCCTAATGTCCTAAGACTTGTACTCATTTAGTTCTTGAAAAATTTTAAAAACAGATTTCCTGGTTTTTCCACCGTGAGCTAGATATCTAGCTTTCTCTTTTTGCTGCTTTAAGGAAGAAGTCTAGATCATCAGGCCCTTTTACATTTCCCACTAGAAGTAGAACTGCAGGCACATGTTAGTAATCTTCGTGTGGACCACGCACAGTGTGAATGAAGGCCTGGACAGCCAGGCTGTTTTATTGTTCTGAAGTCATAATGGATTGAGGACACTTTATTGCTTAAAGAATGGAATGATCAGTAGCTTAATTGAGCTGAACATAAACGACTCTATTTGAATCTCTTAAAATTTGCAGAGAAACAAATCTCTCCCTTGTTGAATGTTAAAGTGAAACAAATTGTTAGAGAATTTCTTTATGTTCATTTACCCCTACCCTCACACCCTTGGTACCACATCAGAAAAAAAAAAAAGCCTTACAATTTTTTAATAGTCCTCTGTAAATAAAATATTCTGCCTGGTGCAAAACTTGGGCTAAGTTTTCTTAAATTTTAGCTCTAAGAGATTTTGAAGGTCCTGAAATACCGAGTAAAATTATATAATCCAATTGGATGGTATAATCCAGCTTTTCTTACACACAGACTCCCAGATTGCCACATTACCATTTTCTTTAGGACACATTTCAAGCTATCAAAGATGAATTAGGTAAATCATCACTGGTGTTTTAGGATAGCTTATCTCTTTATTCTTCCCTGAGGTCTTTCAGTGATAAACTCCATTTATCCCTTCATAGACCTCTAGGCTGTGAAGACATGCAGGACTTCTCCAGTGCCTGCCCTCTTCCAGGGAACTGCAGGGCGTTTCCCAGTAAGCTGGGTGCCACACATGGCCCAGCCAGGAACCAGGCTGGCTCTGAGACTTTTGTACCTGAACCTGTCACCTAGAGTATTGTTACATACTTCTGTGACGTCTTTAAACTCCTTTTTCCTCTGAATGCTAGGGAGTTGGTTTGAGAATCAGCTTCTGGATGACATTTCCCAAGGGATCAGACTTTGCGGGAGCCCCCGCTCTGCGAATCTCTTGTCTGTTACCCCCTTTCGTGCAAGGCGCACATTCACGCTGCATGTTTGCGGGGTTTGGTGGCGTTTTCCCCGTGCCCCTAGGTGCCGTTCGAAGGTTGAGTCTGACAGCTGCGACTTCTCTTGCTGGGCTGGGGCTCCTCAGGGAGCTGTGCTTCCTGGGCCGGTGGGACGGCCATTCCTGCCCGTCAGCCCCAGGGACTGCGCTTTCTAACCTGCACTGAGTTCCTGTAACTAGGATTACAAATTACAGGCACAGGAGATGGGAAGGAACATTAAAAAACGAAGGTTGACCATTTACAAGTGCTAATAAAGTTTACCTCATCTCTACTTAAAAAAAAAAGTAAACAATGACTGATTCTTACCCTCAAATTAAAATTTCAGTGTATCTGTTACTTCATGCCACTTGTATTGTGAATTCTGAATTTCAACTTTGTCCTGTAGCACATGGCATTGCTGGCCATAGGTTCTCTTATAGTCAGTCTGTTACAGACAAGGAAACGAAGCATGTTTTCAATGTAGTCTTTGTTGATTCTTCTAAAAGCGAGCTCACAGTCATGGAATTATATGGTCTCTTGTAACCTTTCCCCTGTCCTTCTATTTACAGTGCATGCATTTTGCCAAGCCTGGGTCAAGAACTATGTCAGAAATTCAAGCAATGTGGCAGGGTTGGATTCCTGAACACAGATTATTTCTCCTCGGCTTTGGTTTCGTAACTGTCGTGTCCTCATGAATTGAAGGTTTATGCTTCTATTTTGAACCAATCTGTCAGACTCATTAGCATTCCCGGCCGCTTGCCCTACATAGCTGGAGCCGCTTCCCTCTTTAGGTGTGAGGGCAGCTGCTGTGGAAAATATTCAAATTAAACTGGTGACCTTGTTAGCAAGGAACCTGTGAGCACAGTTACCTCTGTTGGCACTGTAATCTATAAAAATATAATTTGGCTGCAGAGCTAGTAAAATGGGTTAACAATTATTTTTATTGTCTGGGCTGTTTTGTTGTTTCATTCTATATTTGTTATTCAAATCACCATAATAAGAACAAGGCATTTTACCGTTCTCATTACAAGCCATGTAATGTCTAACCCAAGCAGACATTTAAAAGAAAAATTAGAGTGAAGGAAATGATTATTGCAGGAGCTTTCTTTTACGAGTGAAATAAGCATGGATGGAAGAGCCACTTCCACAGCAGCCACATCGGGCCAGGTCCCTGCCACTCCCTCTGCTCATTCCCAGCAGTGTGATCTGTCCAGGGGTCCTGGGCTAAATTAAGTATTCTGGATCGGACACAACTGATCTTGTTCCTTTCTGGCTCTAAACATCCTCATTGGTCCGTGTTAGCCTCTGAAGAGCAGCTGACTCCTGTCCGGCATGGAGCTCCCCTACAGCCTGGTCCCTCTCGGTCCTACCTCCCGTTTTGTGCAGGGATGTTCCAGCCTGCCTGGGACACTCTCCTTCCCTGACTTCTGGCCTTGGCTAGGGTGTCACCTACACTGGGGTACCTCCTCCAGCCTCCTCTCCTCCTGCTGACCGTGCCTTAGAGGCTGTTTCTGTGAGGGAGGCGTTCTCTCCATCCACGTCTAAGTGTCCTTGCCCGCCTTGCAGAGCACCTCGTAGGGAGCAAGCACCATAGATGAGCTGTTCTGGGTTCCCATGCCTTGTTCAGGCTGGCGTGGAGGTGTGACTGGCGTCTGCTCTGTCTGCTTTGGCTCCAGGGTCATACACAGCTGACCTGGGGGTGCTGACCGTCTCCATTGCACTGCCTGCCAGCCCCTTGCCTGCTGCTTCCCACAGCCCCCTCCCAGTTTTCCCACTCCTCTTCACCCCAGCCTGCCAAGGGTGCCCATGTCGGCACAGCCTGGTACCCCAGTGCCCGGGGTTGCTTCTCGTCTGCTGGGCGGGGAGGACCTCAGCCACTTGCTCTTGGAGATGAGAGGATGCAGCCACGTGCTGTTTCAAAGATGGGGCTCAGAAAACAACCTCTCTACATGTCTTTAGACCACCTGGTTTTCAGTTTGTTTATTTGGACAACATTGGTTTATAACATTCTGTAAGTTTCATGCGTAAACCTTGTATTTTGACCTGACTTGTGTATACACTGCAGAGACTACCTATTTTTAAATCTACTCCTCAGTGTAAGGAATAGTGATGTAATTTTATTTGTTTTAAATGTGCACAGATACTCATGGGAAATAATCCTTTTGACTACTGGTTTGGTGCTTTTCCAAGTCATTTCAAATTACCTTTTTTGTTTTTTCAAATTTACAATGTGCTGAAAACAAGTTTAAAAAGGACAGATGAACAGTATAGATTCTAAGAAGAAAAATTGGGAATTTGAAGCAATATGTTCATCAGGGAATATGGCACTGTGGTCTTTGTTCTTGTCTAGATTCCTGCTGCTGCTGCCTCTGAGACATCTCACAAACCCATCAAGTTTCTCTGTCTGTCCCGGCCAGTTTCCAGGTCTTTGTGCATTCCTGACAGAGACAGGGGAGCCTGGTCTTCTACCCTCCGCTTCATTGCTGTGTGTCTCAGCCATCTCATTTGCTCCCCCGTGGCTCTCTCTGCTGCTTGTTTCACTCTCAGAAATCCCAGACTGCTGTTGTATAAACCCATCCTCCAGGGTGCACGTCATGGTGGTCATTGCCGTTGTCACTCTCCTTCTCGTAGAGTGTGTGGGCACAAGTGTGTGTGTGAGAGCATGTGGCTGCATGTGCGTGTGTGTATGCCCCTGCACACGCAGGCACCCTTGTGCATTCTGTGTCAGTAAAGACAAGTGGCTGGGTTCTGTGGTAGGACTTGTGCAAAGCTATTAGGTGAGCTTGTGACACGTAATAAATATTTTAAAAAGAAGCAGGAGGAGGGTAGTGGTTTTGTTAGTGCTAGAAAGTAGTAAGACGGAAACAAGTATTCCTATATTTGAAGTGACCTTTTGAAAGCAGTTTTTGAATGTTTAGTTTTTACTCATTTTGACCTTAAAATTTTAATCTAAGGAGCATTTCTTAAGCATGTCCACCTGATGTAAATAAACTGTTACTAAAAACTAAGGAGATGTTTAAGAATAGGCTCAGTGGCAGAAAATGTTTGTGACATGCTGGCTTAAATATGCTTAGGGTGAGTTCCTTCCACCTTGGCTGGGCTTTTCATCCGCTGAATTGGTTTGTGACTTTCTAAGGGGAGGGGGCCTACATTATGGGCTGTAGTCCATAATTATTACACCACAGAATACCTTTCTAGGAATAGTGTTTTTTTTTAAAAAGTAACTCAGGGAAATTTGAGCCTCCAGAACCCAGAGTGTGGGCTCTGGAGGCTACCAAGGGTGTGAAAGAACTTGGAGAAAGGACTGGCACAACCTTTTCTTCCCTCTGTGCTCAGAACCCATCTGCGTGATAGCTCAGTTGTTTTTGCGTCCAGGACTTTTTCTAGCCCTTTCCTCTAAAGCTCCTGAGGATGTTGTCAGCCCACATGGGGCACTGTCTGAATTACAACTCCTTTTGTTGTTTAAGTTCATCAGAGACCAATGGACCAGTGGTTTCATACTCCCTCATTTACCCCCATTTTATGGAGAATTAAAATGGAATATACAAACTTGCAATAAAACCAACACAATTTATGATCACTTTACTATAAGCACTGTGAAAAGATGATCATAAGTGAAAAGATTTTCCTTCTATTTGTGGTTCTTGCCAGCAGAGGGAAGCCATAATGATTCAAGGCCACACTCACCTGGTCTTAATGACATCTTGCAGTGAAATTAATTTACTTTAAAAATTCCTGTTGCCATAACAACCTGGTGTAGCTGTTCATGTGACTTAATGAAATTCTAGAAGAAAGACCACAGTAGACAGAAGGCAGAACAAGTGGAGGTGAACCGTCCTTGAGTGCTGTGAGTAGACATGAGTCGGTAGCTGAAGGGGGTACTTGCTGAGGAGGAAGAGGCAGGGGTCTTTGTTTCTGCCTTCATCTCTTTGCTCTTTAATCCCAAGATAGCAGTTGTTCCTTCTCTCCTTTTTTTAGGAGTTTCCTTAGGAAGCTGTACAATATTCTTGTGGGTTCCAATAGGCTGAAGTGAAATGGAGATCATTCTGATTTTTTAAAAAATAATAAGTAAAGATTTCTTCATTTAAAATATTTCTTCTTTTCATGAAGCCCCATAGTATGGTGAAAATCTGTCATATTTGGAATAGAAAATATCAACATGAATTTCACTTACATTCAGTTCGATTCAGTCGTTCAAGTCGTGTCCAACTCTTTGCGACCCTATGGACTGCAGCATGCCAGCAAACGCTTTTCTTCTTTGCACAGAGGCTGGCAGGCAAATTAACTGAATTTATACCCCAAGAAAACTCATTTTGATGTTGATGGGACAGTTAATTGTTACTGAGGTCACAAGCCTACCATGACCTATGTTCTAAAAGGTCCTAAGTAAATGCATTAACAGAAAACTCTTTTAATGATTAAAAGACATAACTGACTGATCTAAAGCAAAAGAATAACACCAGTTAACACGAATCCAGGGCTCCTATGTGCCGGACGCTGTGCTTATGCATCTGGTACTCAGTTGACTTCTCCCAACAGCCATGCGAGGGGATGTTCTTTTACTTTCCCCACTTCATCGATGATACAACCAGATACAGGGAAGTTATATCAACCTCCAGTCACAGGACTGAAAGAAATGGTAGGTCAGGGATGGAAGCTAGAGTGTCCAGTGGTATTCTGTCCCCTAAGCTCAAGTTCAGTTCAGTTCAGTAGCTCAGTTATTTCTGACTCTGCGACCCTGTGGACTGCAGCACACCAGGCTTCCCTGTCCATTACCAACTCCCGGAGTTTACTCAGATTCATGTCCATTGAGTTGGTGATGCCATCCAACCATCTCATCTTCTGTCATCCCCTTCTCCTCCCACCTTCAATCTTTTCCAGCATCAGGGTCTTTTCAAATGAGCCCATTCTTTGCATCTGGTGGCCAAAGTATTGGAGTTTCAGCTTCAGCATCAGTCCTTCCAATGAATATTCAGGACTGATTTCCTTTAGGAGTTACTGGTTTGATCTCCTGGCAGTCCAAGGGACTCTCAAGAGTCTCCTCCAACACCAAAGGCATCAATTCTTCAGTGTACAGCCTTCTTTATGGCCCAACTCTCACATCCATACATGACTACTGGAAAAACCATAGCTTTGACCAGATGGACCTTTGTCGGCAAAGTAATGTCTCTGCTTTTTAATATGCTGTCTAGGTTGGTCATACTTTTCTTGCAAGGAGCAAGCATCTTTTAATTTCATGGCTGCAGTCACCATCTGCAGTGATTTTTGGAGCCCCCAAAAATAAAGTCTCTCACTGTTTCCATTGTTTCCCCGTTTATTTGCCGTGAAGTGATGGAACCAGATGCCATAATCTTAGTTTTCTGAATGTTGAGTTTTAAGCCAACTTTTTCACTCTCCTTTTTCACTTTCATCAAGAGGCTCTTCAGTTCTTCACTTTCTGCCATAGGGGTGGTGTCATCTGCATATCTGAGGTTATTGGTATTTCTCCCAGCAATCTTGATTCCAGCTTGTGCTTCATCCAGCCTGGCGTTTCTCATGATGTACTCTGCATATAAGTTAAATAAGCAGGGTGACAATATATAGCCTTGACATACTCCTTTCCTGATTTGGAACCAGTCTGTTGTTCCATGTCATAACAATTCTAACTGTTGCTTCTTGACCTGCATACAGATTTCTCAGGAGGCAGGTCAGGTGGTCTGGTATTCCCATCTCTTGAAGAATTTTCCACAGGTTGTTGTGATCCACACAGTCAAAGGCTTTGGGGTAGTCAATAAAGCAGAAGTAGATGTTTTCCTAGAACTCTCTCCCTTATTCGATGATCCGATGGGTGTTGGCAGTTTGATCTCTGGTTCCTCTGCCTTTTCTAAATCCATCTTGAACATCTGGAAGTTCACGGTTCACATACTATTGAAGCCTGGCTTGGAGAATTTTGAGCATTACTTTGCTAGCATGTGAGATGAGGGCAATTGTGTGGTAGTTTGAACATTTTTTGGCGTTACCTTTCTTTGGGATTGGAATGAAAACTACCCTTTTCCAGTCCTGTGGCCACTGCTGAGTTTTCCAAACTTGCTGACATGTTGAGTGAAGCACTTTCACAGTCATCTTTTAGGATTTGAAATAGCTCAACTAGAATTCTATCACCTCCACTAACTTTGTTCGTAGTGATGCTTTGTAAGGCCCACTTGACTTAACATCCCAGGATGTCTGGCTCTAGGTGAGTGATCACACCATCGTGATTATCTGGGTCATGAAGATCTTTTTTGTACAATTCTTCTGTGTATCTTTGCCACTTCTTCTAATATCTTCTTCTTCTGTTAGGTCCCTACCATTTCTGTCCTTTATTGTGCCTATATTTGCATGAAATGTTCCCTTGGTATCTCTAATTTTCTTGTGAGATCTCTAGTCTTTCCCATTCTATTATTTTCCTCTATTTGCATTGGTCACTGAAGAAGGCTTTCTTATCCTCTCCTTGCTATTCTTTGGAACTCTGCATTCAAATGTGTGTATCTTTCCTTTTCTCCTTTACCTTTAGCTTCTCTTCTTTTCTCAGCTATTTGTAAGGCCTCCTCAGACAACCATTTTGCCCTTTTGTATTTCTTTTTCATGGGGATGGTCTTGATCACTGCCTCTTGTACAATGTCATGAACCTCCGTCCGTAGTTCTTCAGGCACTCTGTCCATCAGATGTAATCCCTTGAATCTATTTGTCACTTCCACTGTATAATCGTAAGGGATTTGATTTAGGTCATACCTGAATGGTCTAGTGGTTTTCCCTACTTTCTTCAATTTAAGTCTGAATTTGGCAATAAGGAGGTCATGATCTGAGCCACAGTCAGCTCCCAGTCTTGTTTTTGCTGACTGTATAGAGCTTCTCCATTTTTGACTACAAAGAATATAATTAGTCTGATTTTGGTATTGACCATCTGGTGATGTCCATGTGTACAGTCTTCTCTTGTGTCGTTGGAAGAGGGTGTTTGCTATGACCAGTGCATTCTCTTGGCAAAACTCTGTTAGCCTTTGGCCTGCTTTGTTTTGTACTCCAAGGCCAAATTTGCCTGTTACTCCAGGTATCTCTTGGCTTCCTACTTTTGCATTCCAGTCCCCGATAATGAAAAGGACATCTTTTCTGGGTGTTAGTTCTAGAAGATCTTGTAGGTCTTCATAGAACTTTTCAATTTCAGTTTCTTCACGATGACTGGTCAGGGCATACTCTTGTATTACCGTGATATTGAATGGTTTGCCTTGGAAACACACAGAGATCATTCTGTCGTTTTTGAGATTGCATCTAAGTACTGCATTTCAGACTCTTTTGTTGACTATGAGGGCTACTCTATTTCTTCTAAGGGATTCTTGCCCATGGTAGTACATCACTTAGATTAGCCTTATATTGTTTTTTGAAACTTGTAAGCTGCCCTAAAATATTACAAATCAGTTGAAGACCTGAGTTTGAGTCAGTCTTGTTTTGGGCCACACAAACTTTGCTTCTGTTTAGACTTCTACAACCCACTCTTCCAACAAGGAAGCAAAAATTGATCTTTAAACATGGCCAGAATATCAAATGAGTTTTTAAAAAGCTATCAAAAAGATAAGTCAGCAGCTGTGACCTAAATCATCTTTTGTGTCTAAGTCTGATATGCCTTTATAATTTCTTAATAAATAGAAATGTAACACATGTTAATTATTGGAAATTTGGATAAGAGAGAGAAAAAAATGGCAAAGAAACAAAAATCTTACATAATCTCATCATACAGAGAAATCACATTGTATATGATGGGTCATTCTGAAATATAACCTACCTTTTTAACTTAATAATTAAATATTTTTCCATAATATATCTTGTAATGGTGCTTTTAAATTGTGGTACTGGAGAAGGCTCCTGACAGTCCCTTGGACTAAAAAGAAATCAAACCAGTCCATCCTAAAGGAAATCAGTCCTATATATTCATTGGAAGGACTGATGCTGAAGCTGAAACTCCAATACTTTGGCCACCTGATGAGAAGAAACGACTCATTGGAAAAGACCGTGATGCTGGGAAAGATTGAAGGCAGGAGGAGAAGGAGATGACAGAGGATGAGATGGTTGAATGGCAGTACTCACTCAATGGACATGAGTTTGAGCAAGCTCTGTTAGTTGGTGATAGACAGGGAGGCCTGGAGTACTGCAATCCATGGGGTCACAAAGAATTGGACATGACTTAACAACTGAACAACAGTAGCAATAATGGTGGTCCAGGTTTTATTATTACTGTATAATACATGTTTTAGTCAGTCTCCTTGATCATTTAGATTATATCCATGCTTTGTTTTATAAATATTTCTATATATGCCCACATACTTTCAGTGAATCCCTGTTCCTGAAGCTAATTTCCTAGGGATAGAATTCCTGAGTCAGTGCCCGTGAGTGTACTAGGTCTTCTGATAATACCTTGCAAATTCCTTATGCACAGTCTGTACCAGTTTAGTTTTCCAGCAGCCAGATACACCCTGCTTGCACTCAGGCTGGATATTGTCAGTACAGATGCTCTTCTCTTACAAGCTCAGGAGAAGGGCCAGAGCCCAGAACACTGACACGGCCAACTTCTGGGGAGGACGTGTGGCAGCAGGCACGCTCATCCACGGTGGTGGGACCCCAGCATGGTGCAGCCCCTCCACTGTGGGAAAGTCTGAACACTGTTCCCGTACTCTCCTGCAGTCGCAGTCCTTGGTAGTCACCCAGAGGAGCCAGGAAGTTATGTCCCTGGAAAACCAGGATGTGGAGGATTACAGATGCTTTTATTCTAACTGCCCAAACTCGGAGCAGCTAAGACGTCCTTCATAATAACCAACCATTGGGCCTCATTCTGCTCAGAATTTTAAAAACAAAACTACAACAATTAGAGGTCAACTCTAAGCTTACTGAACAAAGGAAAAGATTTGCCTGTATGTCTTAAGAAGTAGATTTAAGACAGAGATACCAGTATCTCCAGTATGGTCTGAGGGTGAGTTCTTCAGAATGTTCATAAAAGGAAGAAGACAAAGTGATACTGGGCTGAAAATAAAGCAAAAGGAATAATGTGGGCAGGGCTTTCACACCACGGCTGCCCCCCCGCCCCCAGTCCCATGAGGACCTTGTAGCTTGTGAGAGCCCTCGGTGTGTTTGACCACGAGGCCACATTTCAAGGAGGATCTTATGGGACGTAGTGTTCTACTGGAAGGACTTTGGAGAGAAGTGCGAGGCGCTGTCCGTGAAGAGTGTGGGGACGCGAGTCTTGATCCCGACCACCTTGAGCATTACCATTGTCACCCCGACCTCCTCCTCTGGGTGAGGCTGAACAAGGATGACAGGGTCCCTGCAGGTGCTGGCCCTATCTGGCTTACTCCCCCAGGAGTCCTTGGCCCAGTCCCATTGCAGACACATTGAGAAGATGTTTGCAGCCCTGCGGTAGTAGAGTATCACTTCACGCAACAATGTTCAGTTCTCTCCACTCATGGTGGTCACCCTTCACGTGCTGGGGTTTTGAGCTGCGTTACCAGTTGGGCAGTGCATTAATGATCCACCTTACAGCAGCGGTGTGTTCTAACTGTGTTGGTCCTAGTTTTCTGTTTTCCTATTAATGACCAATCACTCAGGAGGAAAATGTTCCACATAGCTTATGTATTTAATACATTCTGTGTTTTACCCAAACATAGTTTTCAAATTGTTGAGTGTGCATAGAAATTAGTTAATGTTTACTGAAACTCCCTCACCCCCAATCCCCATTTCGTTTTTTAAAATAACTCATGTAGCTCACTACATGTCAGTAGACTGAAAACCGATCTTTTTTTCCTGATATTCTTCTCTGTAGTGTCTTATCTGTTTTATGTACAGAGAGTGGAAGTTGGAGCAGATTGCTTTCCTCATGCCGTGTCTGAGGAGACTTAAGGAATGTCGTGATTTGGGGCTGGAAGTGGTTCTCCCACTGGGGGTATGGAGACTGCAAATAGAAATTAAACTTAATGGTAGAGAAATAAAAGACATTTCTCTTGCCCCTGAATTCTGTGGCTTGATACTTGTGCTTGCTGTGCTGGGGGCCACTTAGGACCTCTCAAATTCTTTGTGGGGTGTGTGCCTCTCCTTAGCTGATGAAAACCCTAGACTAGAATTAGATCAACATTCAGGCAATGTCCATGACCCCAGGGCTCAGCTGGGGACACCGAAGAAAGCTAAGGAGCTCATTTCCTGAGCTGGGTTTAAAAAATACTGCTGAGGGCGATGAAGAGGGCAGACTGCTATGTATAAGGTAAGGATGCTGCACAACGCACTGGACAGCGCAGGGAATAGTGCCAGTAGTTTATAATAATTGTAAACGGAGTCTAAGCTATAAACATTTTAAATCACTATGTGGTACACCTGAAACTAACATAATATTGTATATTAAAATGTACCTCACTAAAAATTATTGCTGATTGCTTTGCATTTTCTAGGAGGGTTGACGGATATCCTGCAGAGACATGACCTTCCTGCATTGCACTCGAGAGTACTCTGTCCTGCTGTTGTTATTGCTCAGGGGTTTCCTCGCGAGGAGAGCATGACTCCAGAGCTCCCCGAACAGAGGGGCCTGCTGTCAGCTGTCTTCCCTGGAAGGGGTGGCCTGGGCGCCTGCAGGAGCCTGCTCCTGGGAGGGAACTGGGTCAGCCCAGCATGGTGGAGTGGGGAGCCCAGGGCACAGGGGCCCTTCTCTATGTGCATCTCCAAGAGAGTGCGGACTTTCCCAGGAGAAGGTTACCCACAGAGACCCCCTGTGTGTGTGCCGTGGAAGTCTGGAGGGAGCCCCTCCACACTGCAGAGAGACCCACCAGTGCTCACTGATCCAGGCTCAGCTGAGACCCTCTGTCTTCGTGGATGACCCAGTCATGGCCCAGAGGGAGAGTCTGCAGGGCAGCGAGGATGCCTTGCTGGGGTCGAGTGTCCATGCTGTAATCTGAACCTGTCCTTTCTGACTTTGAGCACAAAGAGTGGGCTCCTGGGTGAGCATGGAGGGCTGGGAGCTCCGGGGAGGTGGGGTGCTCCTTGAGACGGTCACACCCTGTGGGGAAGCGGAATGAGCCCAGCGCTGCGTGGGGGGACCAGCACTAGTCTGGTTACCTTCAGTGGCCAGGAGCCCCTGACGGAGCGCTGCCTCACAGGCTGTGGTATCCTGTTTGTCAGCACTGCTGTCTGAGAGCCACCTCCCACCATCTTAGAGTGTAGGAACTGGTGTTCAGTCTTAGGGAACATGAAGGTTTATGGGGAAGAAGTGTGACCCTGGTCAGGTTCCACTAGCCATTCAGTGGGCACTGACCTCAGGGAAATAAGAGCTTGACTTCTGACTTTAAAATGTCAGGATCAGTTCCAAGAGTCAGATTATGGTCAGGTGTGGGCATGGATGTGAAAATTGCCTTGAGGAGATTAAAAGGGTACCCTTAGAAACTCTCCAGAAAAATGGGCTGGTGGAGGGTCCACAGGGCTCCAGGAAATGCATGTGTGGCTTTGTAAACAACATTTCTTTGCTTGTGCATTGTGTTCAGTGTGAATTTGCTGCACTGGTGGTAGCTGTCAGGGGCTGAATACAACCTGGATTCCTGGAGTAAAGATAAGGGACATCACCGAGGGTAGTCCCTGGAAGTATCTTCTTGACTTCCTGATTCTGTTATTAAAGGGAAATTTCTTCGTGGTAGCCTACTCATCTGTGTTGTTATCCCTTAAAGAATATTCAGTTCAGTTCAGTTCAGTTCAGTCCAGTCGCTCAGTCGTGTCCGACTCTTTGCGACCCCATGAGTCGCAGCATGCCAGGCCTCCCTGTCCATCACCAACTCTCGGAGTCTACCCAAACCCATGTCCATCGAGTCAGTGATGCCATCCAGCCATCTCATCCTCTGTCTTCTCCTTCTCCTCCTGCCCCCAATCCTTCCCAGCATTAGGGCCTTTTCCAATGAGTCAACCCTTCACATGAGGTGGCCTAAGTATTGGAGTTTCAGCTTCAGCATCAGTCCTTCCAATGAACACCCAGGACTGATCTCCTTTAGGGTGGACTGGTTGGATCTCCTTGCAGTCCAAGGGACTCTCAAGAGTCTTCTCCAACACCACAGTTCAAAAGCATCAATTCTTCGGCGCTCAGCTTTCTTCACTGTCCAACTCTCACATCCATACATGACTACTGGAAAAACCATAGCCTTGACTAGACAGACCTTTGCTGGCAAAGTAATGTCTCTGCTTTTTAATATGCTATCTAGGTTGGTCATAACCTTCCTTCCGAGGAGTAAGCATCTTTTAATTTTATGGCTGCAATCACCATCAGCAGTGATTTTGGAGCCCCCCAAAATAAAGTCTGACACTGTTTGCACTGTTTCCCCATCTATTTCCCATGAAGTGATTTAGTAAGGTATAGTAGACGTGAAAAAACCTTCAAGCTCCATGGCATTTGAGTAAAATATAAGTATTTGGTTATTGAGAGCTGGTTTCCATCAGTAAAGGAGCTAAAAACTCCTTGCTCCCAAGAAAAAAGCAGAGAAGGAGGGAAGATGGAAGGGGTTGGACTTGATGTCATGGGTGTGTTCCAGAGATGGGGCTTCACCTGCCTCCCTCAAACCCCGTCTGGGACCACGTCTAGGGTGGGGTTCCTTAAGGTGAGCTGGTGTTGTGCCTTTGTTGTACCCAGCAAAATACAGGAAGCCGTCAGCATTCCCTTGTGGTCTAGGAGAAACAGGCAAATACTTGTAAAGGAAAGAGTGCATTTGCCATGATGAGGACAACAGTCTGTGTGACCCAGTGTCTAGAGACAGAACAGAGCTGGGCTTTTTGCAGCGTGTTAGAATGGATAGGAAGCCCTGTCCAAAACCAGATTCCTCCCTCCCTACTCCAGACTTAGACTTTGCTGTTCCATGACTCCCTGAAACATAGACATAAATCCAGCTAACATTGGCTGAAATCATCCGAATTGGCCGAGATTAACTTTCTATCACTTGTTGGAAACGAGTCTCAACAAAAGGAGCTATATTGACTGTCAGGTTTGTGTTTGAAAATTCATACATGGAAAAGCCCAGCTGAAGAGTAAATACTTCAGAGCTCTCGCATCCCAGAGAGTTGTTGGCATACACCATGGTTTTATAATAGATACGATCTCTTTCCTTAAAATCTTCAAGCTGTGTGCTTGTTAGAGTACTCTGAATAAGAAGGAAGGGATGGGAATACTTAAAGAGGATGCCTGAAACATTTGAGTGGATTTTAAGAGCAATAATGCATGGTGTTTTTTTAACTTTTTATTTTGTTTGGAGTATAACTGATTAACAACCAATGTTGTGATAGTTACAGGTGAACAGGGAAGGGGCTCAGCCATACATACACATGTATCCATTCTCCCCCAAACTCCCCTCCCATCCAGGCTGCCACCTAACATTGAGCAGAGTTTCCTGTTCTATATAGAAGGTCCTTGTTTATCCATTTAGAATATAGCAGCATGTACATGACCTTCCCAAACTCCCTAACTATCCCTTTCCCCATCCTCCCCCCTCTCCCAGCAACCATAAATTTGTTCTCTAAACCAGTGAATCTGATTCTGTTTTGTAAGTTCATTTGTATCATTTCTTTTTAGATTTCATGTATAAGGGATGTCATATGATATTTCTCCTTCTCTCTCTGACTTACTTTATGGTGGTTTTTGAGACCTGGAAGTTGCCAGAATTCACGCTCTGAAGGGATGCCTGCCTCTTAAACATTATCCAAAGGCAGTGCTGGTCCTGAATGTGAAGAAAGTGGCCAGGTGGTCATCCAAGGCCCTGGCTTTCCTTTTCTGCTCTCCTTGCTCAGGCACTGGTGAAGCGGCGTTGCCCCCCCCCCCACACCCCTAGGAGCAGTCCTTCCTCCTGTACTGTGTTCAGACAGAGGCCGGGGACCATGGCAGGTGCTTGGACTTCTGCAACCAGACATAACGGGTCTACGTCTTGGCTGTATTTCGTTCCTTTTTCTCTAATTGCTGTCATTTTTCCTACTGAAAACTATCTATGAAAATATTTTTGTATTGTAATGTGTATTGTCCACCAAAGGTCTGATTTATTCTACTATGGCAATAAGAAGTTCAAAACAAGTTCTATTCCTAAACTAGAGTTTAGCGTTTACTCATGTTTTTCTTTCTCTGAAACTTGGGAATATTATACAGCAACTTGGCACTTCACATTTCAAAACAGATTGGGGTATATTTTGATTCATTAACATGGAGCAGAATTTTAGGAAAAGAGATGTATTATAAACTGTGATGTTCTTTTTATCATAAAACAAACCACACTTTCAGCTTGGAAAATGTTTAAATGGAACACGGTTATTGTGAATTCCCTAACATTGCATTTTACTGGAGATAAGTTTGGATTCAGAGCTTGAAAATGTCCAGAGGAGAGAACGCTTGCATTTCTACCAGAGATTTCATGCTGATGCTACTTGTTGCAGTTATGGTATAATCTTACTGTTTCATTTAATATTTTCCAGAGCTTTCTCTATAAAAAACAAAACAACCCAAGTTTAGCCATCCTGATTTATAATCATTGGTCACTTATGCAGGAAATACAGATGCAGCCTCTGACTCCTTATCAGTGCTTATGAAAAATGACAGCATTGAACAGAGAAATGCTCTTTTTCAGGATGAACTGGCAAAGAACCTTTTCCTGCTTAATAATCTGTTTTCACCTCTCCTCTATTGAATCATAATTTAGATTCAAAGGGAAAATATCAAGATGTGAGAATATTATCATCTTTTCATTTTATTCAGCTGGTGTCTATGTCATCTACATGAATAGAATTTTTCATAAATGTTCTCAGCTTGTACCCAGTGCTGATCTGCTGGCTCCACTGACAGTGTGTTCCTGCCCTTCTGGCACAATTTCTGTCATGAGAGAGATAGTTACAGCAGTTCCTCTTTAACTCTGTCAGCTCCTGCCTTCTCAGCCATTCCCTCAGAAAATGCTTCAGAGTGAAATCCCCACACCCAGAGAACCACCACACTCTTGCAAGGTCCCTTTCTTTGTAATCTGGATAACTGGTGATAGTTTTTAAAAAATCCCTTCGATCTGGAAGAAGATGGGTCTATGTAATAAAGTGAAAGATGGCTGTTAGTATAGCTTTCCATCCAACCCTTACTACACTGTCAGAAAAGGTATTACCAGGCATATTGTCATGGTGACAGAAATACTAAGCTCACTGTGGGAGAAAAATCAAAGGTTGAGTGTAACTTTAGGATGGCTTGATTATATGTGTATATAATACCAACAAGAATATAAAAACATATAGAACAAGAAGTTATCTTTATATAAAGCTTTATATATTATATATAATACATAATAATTATCTATAAGATGATATATAATTATTATAAATTATATACAAATATATAAAACTTGTTTTATATACAACTGTTTTTAATAAGAGCCTTAGGGTAAATGAGCATTAACTTTTTAAGTTTAATAAAAAATAAATACATTTAAGTCCAAATTTGTGATTTCTGTAGCTTTTTAATTTAAAATGTTTCTTCCTCTAATCTAGTTTTCTGGGAATTTATTGTGCTTTTATCTCTGGCCTCCAACTCATCCAAGTGATTACCGTAATTGTTCATTCTGGGGAGCAGCTGGCCCTGACTTTGCAGTTTCTGTCTGTTCTCACTTTTAGTAATCCTCTCTTCGTCTTCTATGCATTTCCTCACCTCAATCACCTGAAATTATACAGATCTCTGCCCTTAACATATAGCTTGAAAGGCATGCCAAAAGCTTTTAGTTGGGTTGCTGACTTATTTAAGTAAGTAATTCTGTTGTGCTGTGTCTGTTTCTTCCCTTGAATCCCACTGTGTCTCTCTAAATGTAACACTGAGGCACAATTGAACTCATCTTTTAGTACCATCCTGAGATAGCAGAGACAGACACATCAAAAAAGGTAAAGGATGTGTAGGTGAAATGGGTTTATATATTTCCCTTTTGTGTATTTGCCAGAATTTAAGGCGACAGCTGATTTAAGAACTGAGGTAGATTTTTATAAGACATATTACTCCATAGTCACAGAAATCAGAAAATATCAAATGCTCTGAAAGAATCAAATGGAGTATACCGCAGAAGCTTATAGAATTAGATTTAGAGGGAATTTTATCATTCTTGATTCTAAACCGATTTCTAATTATTAATATTAGAGGGTGTTTTTAAAGTCCTTTAATGAACAAAGTTGATGTGTTTGCCTTGATGTGGAAAGATTTACCTGATATGTTTTTAAATTGAAGTTAAATTTTATATACAACGACATGCATAGATGTTAAATGTATAATTCCATGTATTTTGGTGAATATATATGCCTGTGTGTGTGTATATATATATATATATATATATATATATATAACCTAGTCAAGACACAGGATATTTTCATCATCCCAGAATCTCATTCCCTGTTCCCTTCCAGTGAATTTCCACCCTCTACTGGCAGTGGTTGTTTTGATTTATATCATCAGAATTCATTTTGTCTGTTCTTGAAGTTCCTATAAATGAGATCATACAGAACATTTCCGTTTGCGTCCAGCATCTTAGATCAACATGTTTTTGTGATTTATCTATGGTGTTGCATATATCAGCAATTCATTCTTTTTATTGCTGATCAGTGTTCCATGGTATGATTACAAACAGTTCATCTGTCTGCCTGTTGATGAAAATTTGGATTGTTCTCAGCTTGAAGCCATTATGAATAAAGATGTTATAAACAGTCTTGTACTGGTGTTTTGCAGACTTTTGTTTTCATTTTTCTTGAACAAATACCAATACCTGTAAATGAAATTTCAGAATCACAGGGTAGGTATGTGCCCAACTTTGTAAGAAACTGCTGGTTTTCCAGAATAGTCATACCATTTTACATGTTCAACATTAGTACATCTTTCTGATGGCTAGTTATGTGGAATGCCTTTAATGAGTTTACTGGATACTTACCTCAGTTTTTCAGGTCTTTTGGTCTTTCTATGTGTCTGATACTTTTATTGCTAGTGGATTGAAGACTTTTAGAAGATATGTGTATTGTGATATATTCTCCCAATCTTTGGTCTGCTTTTTCAGTTTCTTAACTTTTAACGCATCAAAGTCTTAATTTTGATGAGGTTCGGTTTATTTTTTTTCCCTTTACAGTGGTACTTTTTGTATCCTATGTATGAAATCCTTGCCTACCCTGAAGTTGTGAGGATGTTCTCTTAGGTTTTCTTCCAGAAGCTTTATGATTTCAGCTCATAATGCTTTTCTTTTATCATGTGAGGTAGCATCTGAGGTTCATCTCTCCTATGATTGTCTTGGTCAAGATCTTCAGCTCTGTTGGTTGAAACACTTCGCTTTCCACACTGTGCTATCCAGGCGCCCTTGTGAGGGTCTGTTTCTAGAATTTCTGTTATGTTATGGTAATCCACTTTTTATCCTTCTGCTGGTACCACACTGCATTGATTATGGTAGGTTCATAAGTCTTGAAATCAAGTAGTTTAAGTCTTGCAAATTTGTTTTTCAAATAAATACATTCATACTTGGAAGCTCAGTAATTACTTTGGCATAAAGAAAGAACATCTGAGTATGTCATTCCTCCCCGGTGGGCAAAGCAAGGAACGTGGTTTCTCCTTTGGGGATAGCTGTTGTTATTGGAATGGGGGGAGAATCTACACTTTATATTGAAGATATGTATTATTGTTTTAAATTAACTCATGAATTCCTTGCATTCTGAAGTGTGTTCATAGTGAGATAGAATCTTCTTTCTTTAATATCCCATTGTATTCAAAATTTCAAAAGCATGTTTCTCCAAACAAACTTACCAGTTTTCCACTGGATGGTGAAGTCGGTGGAAACAGGAAGAGAAGTCATATTGCGATGCCTTGCTGGGTCGGTGCAGTGGCATGTCCTCTCCATAAGAGCGTCTTACTGGCTTGGAGCAGGGTAGTGAGCACGTGCTAGGCAGTGCAGGTGTCGTATGCCTGTGATGTTTCAAAGTCCACTTTTTTTTTTAACCATGAAAGAAAGTGAAAATCACTCAGTCATGTCCGACTCTTTGCGACCCTATGGACTATACAATCCACGGAATTCTCCAGACAAGAATACTGGAGTGTGTAGCCTATCCTTTCTCCAGGGGATCTTCCCAACCCAGGGATTGAACCCAGGTCTGCATTGCAGGAAGATTCTTTACCAACTGAGCTATCAGGGAATCCCATGTTATCCCTTTAATCTACCTTTTTTTATCTTGTTATTCCTTTAATTAAAAAACAAAAGGCTTCCCTTGTATTGGTTCCTGGGACTTGAGAAGGAGAATGCTGTTACTGCCAGTGCCTGGGTCTTTATGTGGAGGTTGAGTGGTGCTGAGCAGTGGAGGCCTTTGCTACCTCAGCGTGGCCTGTGGATCTGAGCTGAGCGCTGTGGCCAGCAGGGAGGCTGTCCGGGCGTCTCCCAGCCAAGCCCACCTCGCATCCTCGGTATCTCCAGCAACAACCCCGCGCATCTTTGCTCACAGCCTGTCCAAATTTATTACAGGTCAGGGGGCTGCCACTCACTTTGTGAGCTAAAAGCCCAGTCTTCACATTCTGGGGGACAACCTGAATTTGATTTTCAAAGCCTCCCTTGAGGCATTTTCGGGGTGTGATCACATAGGCCCTGTGAACAGTCACATGGTGGGACACCCTGAGGCCACAGACTGGGGTAGATAGTCCTCAGTGGGAAAAAATGGTATCTTGACTGAAAGCCTAGAGAAATAACCACATATATCAACGACCTAGGGAACCAGTTTCCCAAAAAGCTACAGACAGAGCAAGTCTTTATCATTCCAACAGCTCACGTTGCTCTTGAATCGCAGCCCCCAGCAGCCATGTAGGAATGTCCTCATGTCTCCATGTCTGCGACCAGCTCAGCTCCTTTTAAGAAAGACCAATGTCCTGTTTTTATGGGAGCCAGACCATCTGCTGATGGACGGATTCTCTTCTAACTGACTCAGGCGCTTGGTTCCTGTAAGGCTCCGTCATCTCCCTCACCTCGTTCTCCTCCTCCCTGCACAGGCATCCCCCCTGCTCTAGCCCGTCTGCCACTGAAGCACCCTGCTCCCTTGACTAACCCCACTCCGTGTTGCTCCTCTGGGCAAAGCTCTTGGAAGAGCTTCCAGGCTGCATCTCCAAGGCCCCTTTCCCTCCTGACCCTGTCCTCCAGCTTTCTCTTTGCTTTCCCTGCACGTTCTCATGGCCACGATGCCAGTGGCTTCCAACTCCACCTGTGTGCCTACAATAGTCACACTCACACCCCTCTCTAGGGGATTAATCTGGATTCTCACCTGAGATTGAAAACTCCTTGTATTATACTTTACAATCTTGCACTTGGATTTCCCCACATTGTCTACCATTGTACTGTGTTTAAAATAAAGGCCAGCATGTCTTCATTAAAATAAAAATATATATGAATGTTCTTTTTTTTTTTAAAAAAAGATGACTTTCCTCTAAGTCTGTGGGACTGTCTTGAATACATAATTACAATTTAGGGAAAATAATTTCAGATATTAAAAGCCCCATGTCTTTTCTCATTGTTTCTAAATTCAGACCCAGTGGTTTCCTGAAGGTGAGGTGTTTGGGACGGCTGCACGTATCTAGCCTTATACATCCAAGGTTCACGAGGGGAGGTCTTCTCTGATTAGCCCCCTCAGGCATCTCATCTGGGCCGCAGTTGTTTACTGGGTTTTTAACTGGATGTTAGTCATGTCTAAAATATACAGAGCTGCTTTTGCCTTTAATAATTTTATGAGGACCACAGAAAGGATTAGTTGGGATTTACAAATCTGGAATTATCCCATGGACTCTATAATTTGTTTGTGATTATATATTTATGTATATTTAACAAGTTAATGCTGTGAAGTGAAAGAGAAAGTTGCTCAGTCATGTCCGACTCTTTGTGACCCATGGACTGTACAGGCTGGAATACTGGATTGGGTAGCCTTTCCTTTCTCCAGGGGATCTTCCCAACCCAGGGATCGAACCCAGGTCTCCCACATTGCAGGCGGATTCTTTACCAGTTGAGCCACAATATTTGAGCCCCACACCATATTTTGAAATTGTTATTTAACAATTATTTTAGAATAAATAAGTTATTGTTATTGGAATTATTTGTTAACAACTAAAAGGTAGAGTATTTCACCTAAAATGAGGATTTCTGGTTTCTTGTGAAGAACTAGGCAATCTCAGTTGGTGTTTCCTTCCCCAGAGCAGTAATCCAGAAGTGCTGAGAACCCCGTGTTCCTCCATCAGGTTGGCAGGAATCCCAGGCTTGCTTCCCATATTTGCTAGGCGACCACCAGCTGTGATGCTGGTTTTCTTTTTCCTCCTGAGCCCTCTCGGCCCTTGAATTGGTGTACTCTGGCTCCTGCAAAGTGTTCTGTTTCAGCGCCAATGTACCACTGCTCAGTCTTGCCTGCTGACACGTAACAGGCAGCAAATGATGGACAGGTGTGTCCCGTCCCTGCAGGTCTGTTCCTACCTGTCCTGTGAAGGGTCCGAACTCAGAGAAGGTCACCTGCTCTGTTCTGTGTGCCACCAAGTGCTGCTTCTCTTGGCAGCATTAGCTGAGTATGGTTTCAGGTTTTCTGAGAAGGGGAAGCTTGTGTAGCGGGTCTTAGCTTTGGGAAGGAAGAAGGCACCCTTTATTTGAGAGGTTGAGTGCTCCCGAGAATGTCTTCCCTCCCGGCAGGAGGTATGCCTGTGCTGCACTCTCAGGTGTCCCCCGCGCATCCCTGTGTCAGGTCGTGTGCATCTGTGAGTGAGGAACAAACTGTGTTCTTACCCCAAATGAAATTACCTGGTGGTCTCCGTCTCTGCTCCTCTCTCTTACAAATTTGACCCCATGAGAGGTGAAGAGATGTGATACGTTTTCATTCCAGTTATGTTTTTAGTCATTATGGCTTCCTGTTCTTCAATTCTATACTGTTGTATTCCGGAATGGAATGTGACTACCTCCATTGATGAACAAAAACATTCCAACTTTTTCTTTCTATGAAAGGTTTGAATTCATTTTGAGTTTGTCAAACCTGCAGACATTTTGAAGATACTAAAAAAAGAACATTCTTCCCTCCCCCAACCTTGTTTACTTAAAGGCCATGTGCATGGTTGTTTTGAGTGTCTTTGAGATGCAGAATTAAGGTTTTTACAGTTCTGTCACGGTAATAGTATTATTTTCCAGGAAAAATACCAGTGCTTTTGACTTCTAGGTATGACCATTTAATTATCCATGGCCTGGAAGCCAGTTTTTATCAGACTTAGTTCTGATGGCCGATTAAGGTCCATAGCCACCATTATTTAGGGTTTTCTTAAGTGCTGGCTGATGTGAGAGTAGAATGCTTAGATTCCCTAGCAGAAAAGAATTATAGGCTGTTTTAATATTATCAGCAAACATGCCTGTGAATATTTAGCCTTCAGACAGCAGAAGCTCTGTGAGAAAAACATGACCACAGTTGGAAATAGATCCTGTTACTGTAATAGTGTCAATCTGTCTTTTCATTAATAACTCAGTCAAGAGCATGTTTCCTTTGTAAGCATTCCAGGTGGATTCCACAGAAGAATACCAGGTTGATTCAACAGCAGTGTCATACGAAGACCAAGTAGCACATGCTGACTTCCCTTCTCTCACCCAGGAGGTGGCCGTCCCTGGGACTGGTCGAACTCCTCTCCAACGGAATCTCTGCACCGTGGGGATCTTCTCAGCCAGGGGCGTGTGATGGGACTAAAAGACCACAAAAACTATTTAGTGCTGTGTTCTCTTTCCATCCTCCTACCCCTCGACTCCCTGGTTTGTAATTACTCAGTAAATTCCAGTGATTTGTAGCTTCATAACAAAAGAACTTCTCCAGGAGACAGTTCAGTTCACCTGTGGGTGTGACCCTGGCTGTCAGGATGGAGAGTGCTGGGCAGAAGCTGGCAGAATTTTCAGAGATTGAATGTCTTGGATTATGCTTCTTGGCCGCAGACTGCAATTCCAGGGCTATACGGGGTCTTTACATCATCTTACCTGATTATTTTGGATTTCCTTCTTTTTGTTTTCCATCCAGAAAGACGGGCTTTGTGTGTGCCTCAGCTTGTCCCGGTATGAGTTCCCTTCCACTGTGACCACAAGGGCCAGGCCTGTCCTAGAGATGCTGTGATAAGGCATCCTTCCTGGCTGCATCTCTTGAGGTGGACTAGCTAATGCAGAAATAGCAGGTCCATGCTGAGACCCAGCTGGTGTCCGCTCCAGCCAGTAGTGACTGTCCAGAAGTGGGCCTCGAGATGCTCTTCCAGCTGCTTTGAGGCCTCTCCTCCGTGCCCGCCTGCCTGGTGGTGCTGGGGGAGGGAGGAGGTGGGCCAGGGCTTCTCCCGCCTGCAGCCAGGGAGAGTCACACAGCTCTGCACACATTTCATCCTCAGCACTGGTCACAGGGCCTCTGGACTGCGCGAACCGAGAACTCTGTCTTGTGTGCGCCCAGGAGGAGAGGCTGTGGATTGAAGCCTGGTGAAGGCACGGTGCTGTTTGTGTGTTTGGGAGGAGGGCACAGCAGGGGCACGCCCCAGTGTGAGCCTCAGGGCGGCCTGGGTGCTGGGGTGGGGGTGCTGCACACTCACCCTAGCCCCGAGCAGTGCAGCTCCCAGTGACTGCTGCTCTAGACAAGCCCAGCCAACGACAGATGCTTTCGGTTTGCCAACATTCCACAGAAACTGGTGAATACAGCCACTTAATAAGAACTGAGGATTTAAACACTCTTTTAAAGAACCAATTTGGTTTTCAGTTATGTTATATGTAACCTTGCACAGACCTTATTGGAGGTTAAAGTTGAAAGTGAAGGTAGAAAACCATCACGTATTTTGGGTCCGGTCACTGGTAAGTCTCCCAGCATAGACAGACACGTGGGCTGTTCTGCAGGCAGCCAGTGGTGTGGCCTTCCCCACACCACCAATTTTTCCTTTTTGCTCTTCTCCCGTTTGTTTTCTGACCATAAAATTTTGTGATAATTTGAAATTACCAACAATATTAGGAGGATAAAAAGATGATGGACTTCCCTGGTGGCTCAGAGGGTAAAGCATCTGGCTGCAATGAGAGAGATCGGGTTCGATACCTGGGTCGGGAAGATCCCCTGGAGAAGGAAATGGCAACCCACTCCAGTACTCTTGCCTGGAAAATTCCATGGACAGAGGAGCCTGGTGGGCTACAGTCCATGGGATCGCCATGAGTCACACACGACTGAGCAACTTCACTGTAAAAAGATGAAACACTCAATATTTAGCTTGTTTCTCTCTACTCATGTATGTTTGTGTGCCTGTGTGTGTGTGTGTGTGTGTGTATATATATATACATATATATATATACACACACATATGTGTATATTTAAACAAACTTGAGGCTGATTTATGTTATCTTGTCTTACATGTTTTACTTAACATAAAAATATCAAAATTATATTTCCATGCATTGACTGTTTCTTGAAAACATGATGAAAGTGAAAGTGTTACTTGCTCAGTTTTATCCGACTCTTCGACCTCATGGACTGTAGCCCACCAGGCTCCTCTGTCAGTGGAATTCTCCAGGCAAGAATACTGGAGTGGGTTGCCATTTCCTTCTCCAGGGAGTCTTCCCAACCCAGGGGTCAAACCCAGGTCTCCTGCATTGCAGGCGGATTCTTTACCATCTGAGCCACCAGGGATTAAGATTGAATCCCGTGTAGTTAATCAATAACACTGTGTTATTGATTCTTTCAGTGAGGTAAGGAATAAGGTTTTATAAAGGAAGGAAATGAAATATGAATTTCAACCATATTTGTTATTTTCATTTTACTAGAGGAACAAAAGACTGTTTTGCAAAAATGTCATTACAAGTCACATTTAATGAAATTCTCACTAAAGTTGACATAACTTGGTTGAAATTTTAATAGCTGTAGACAGTTTTTCCACAAAATATCTTCAAAACTCCTTTGAAAGGCCAATTTTCACTTTTTAAAAAGCTGAAACATTCCTTTTGGGGGAGAAATGGAAAACATTGTCAGTCTTCATATATTAAAACCTGGGCTTGACGTTATTTTTCCTCAGAGCAAATCAGACAGATTTCTGCTGCAAGGCCCACTCTTGGCCTGGGAGCCCAGCCTCCAAGGAGCCCCGCTCACTGACGGCATGCAGACCTGAGCCGAGCTCCGTACCCTTCCACTCCCACCGGGAGCCTGGGGTCCTCCCTTCCACCCCATGTTCCCGGGACCTCACAGACCACCCTCTCCCCTACCCCTGCTGGAGCAGCCCTCAGCTTCTGTTCCGAGAGAACCTTATTTTGCTCCCCAGCACACTCACAGGCACACACACACAGAACACAGGCTCATGTGCACACAGGAACATGCACACGTGCACACACATGTACAGACACAGGCGGAGGAACATGTGCGCACACGTGCAGCCACATGGACACACATGTGCACACCCCCACACAGAGGCATGCACTCTTAGGCACATGCAGCAAAGACTGCTCAGGGCACTTCTCCCACATCCAAGGGAGCTATGTGATGGGCTCCCTGAGTTGGAATTCAGAATTAGTATCAATACAAAAATAATGTGGTGAGTGATCAGTTCTGTAAAACCATTTGGGCGTCGCTGCTTTGAACACTTAGAGTACCCTAGTGAGCAGTTTATCATTGTATGAGCCTTGGAATTTGTAGTGACAAGGCTAAGGACTTGGCAGCATGGTGGCCATCCATGTTATTCTTCTAAGAGCAGAGCTTTCAGTGTAGAGAGCCCCTCACGTACTGAGGGCTTTAAAGGCTCAGATTCTGCTGCAGGATGTGTTAGAGTACCCAGTCCTCTATTAAGAGAGGGGATGGATTAGAAATGGATGGGACTCTAGCTCACATCCCTTTCAAATCACCACTGCTGCTGTCCAACTCAGTGGAGCTTCTCGGTTTCCAAGTGGGTCACGCAGCCAGGTCACTTGACCTCTCTGGCCCTTGTTTTCTCAACCTGAAATGGGAACGGTATGAAAATCCACCCAGCAGGATTGGAACGGTGAGAGCACACAGTCCATCTGGAAGGTCTGGGGAAGCTGAAATGCCCACAGGGAAGGAGATGGCTCCGAGGCATCTCCACCTCGGTGTGGCTGTGCACCTCCCCTGTTTCCTCTACAGCGTCCTCTTGTGAAGAGCTGCAGAGGAAGAGCTGTCTGTCAGAGCACGGGCCATAAAAACGCTGAGCTGGATTCTCATGCCCTGCCCAAGCCCTTGTCTTTAGCTGGACTTCTGTGTCTCCAGGGAGATGCCTGGCTGACCTCAAAGAGCCCTTCAGTCTTTGCAGAGGCTGTTAGTGCTCATGGTGACTGCAGCCATGAAATCAGAAGATGATCACTTCTCGGCAGGAAAGCTATGAGAAACCTGGTCAATGTGTTAAAAAGCAGAGACATCACTTTGCCGACAAAGGTCAGTATAGTCAAGGCTATTGTCTTTCCAGTAGTCATGTATGGATGTGAGAGCTGGACCATAAAGAAGGCAGAGCACCAAAGCATTGATGTGTTGGAACTCTGGTGTTGGAGAAGACTCTTGAGAGTCCCTTGGACAGCAAGGAGATCAAACCAGTCAATGTTAAAGAAAATCAACCCTACATAGTCATTGGAAGGACGAATGCTGAAGCTGAAGCTCCAGTACTTTGGCCATTTGACGCTAACGGCTAACTCATCGGAAAAGACCCTGATGCTGGAAAATATTGAAGGCAGAAAGAGAAGAGGGCAACAGAGGATGAGATGGTTGGATGACATCACCGATTCAACGGACATGAACTTGGACAAACTCCGGGAGATGGGGAGGGACAGGAAAGCCTGGTGGGCTGCAAATCCATGGGGTCGCAGAGTCTGACATGACTTTGAAACTGAACAACAACAGTTAGTGCTGATCTTCAGAGGTGGTTGCTGTCATTTGATGAGAAGGTGGGCATGCCTAAATGCCTAAGTAGCTGAGACCAAGGCCCCCTGCTGCGCAGTAACTACTCCAGTTCAGGTTTCCCAGTCAAGACACTGTACGCATCGCAAGAGTTTGGTAGAAGATTAACAAGTTCCCTGAGATGCCCTAAGTGGGGTCCACTGCTCCATCCAAATCTCTGTGCTTTGCTAAGGCTTCCGGAGGATAGGCAATTGCAAACTGCATTGAGGGCTTCTACAGGCTTCCCCACAAGCCCCCAGGTCCTGTCACCCCAGGACTTTGTAGTCTGGAAGAGAAGCAGGCTCTTCTGAAGTTGGAATGCTCATGCTTCATTTCACACAATTTTTTGTATAAACAGTAACAATAACAGCCAGAATTTACTGATTGCCTCTCATGGGCCAAGCCCTGCCTCTAGTAAGTTCTTTGCAGACAAGATGATTCATTGTTAACAAAGCTCTGTAAGTTTTATTTACTCTATCTTTTACCTGCATTTTACAGATGAGAAAGCTAAGACTGAAGTTTAGAGAAATAAAGCAACTTCCTTGAAGTTGTATTTATAAATACAGATTCATGTGAATAAGATGCTTAGGTGATTTTATTTTGAAGACAAATGGTAAATTATTTGCATAAAAGAGACTAATTTGAATTACTTACCTGTTCACGTGTTCCTTTGGTTTATTGTCTACACGGAGATCTGAATTCCTTTGGTAGAGGTCCTGACTAGGGTAGTCAGCACTTTGACCTGCATCCCATCCTGCAGAAAAGTGGGAGAGGGGTAGGGGCAGGGGAGGGGGGTGTGGGGTGCTGAGGGCAGGGGCTCCCTTTGTACTTGGGGGCAGCCTCCTGGAGTTACACCCACTCACAGGCTTCTGGAAGCCAAAGTAGCAGAAGTCAGAAGGAGGGGATGGTGCCCCAGGAGCGCCAGGCCTCCTCCCTCTTCTGTGGCTTCCCTCTCTCATATTTTCTTCCTTCTCCCTCCCAGCAGAGACAGCTGTCCCTGAAATGAATGAGAACTTGTAGACTGTTTCTGTATGGCAATAAGGCAATGAGTGTTAAACTCTTTAAGTAAAACAGGTTCACACTCTTTGAATCAGAATTTCCACCTCATACTACTTCAGAAAGCAAAGCAGGCAAAGAAATACATTCAGACATGTTCGTTCATCATGACACTGCTTATATGAATACAGAATATTAAATTATGAAAAGTGGCTTAATACAGCATAAACCTGTCATTTTGCAGTCTGGTATGTTCAGGGTCTGTCACGACTCTCACTGTGTTAAACTCAAGGTGGCTCCTCTCTGGAGTCTAGGGAACCACCTGTATCCTTGCCTTTTACATTTTCTCAAGGTCACCCACCACATTACGTGGCTCGTGGCCACTTCCTCTGTCTTCAGAACTGGCCTCTCTTCATCTGCCTTCATTCACTTTTATCTGGACACAGTTGGGAAAAACGTCTCTTACTTTTAGGACTTGTATGATTATCTCAGGCTAACTCAGATATCAGGGTAATCTCCCATTTCAAGTTCACGTCTGCAGGTTCCAGCGGTTAAAAAGTAGGTATTTGGGGGAACCAACGTGTTGCTTTCCAGACAGACATGGTCTTTTATTGAGAGAGTTCACTTTATTATGCTGTTGATAGTTGCAATTGGTTCTTACTATATGGTTTTGTAATTCCTGTGCTTTTCTGCAGCTTTTTTAAAAAAAAATGGTCTCCTTTCCTAATGGTGTTGAATTGAATTAATTCTCCTTCACCTTTCTACCAGTAACGTTAATATGAGGTTGCACTTCAGTTTTTAGCTTGTTTCCCTTTTCTTGGTGGATATGTCTAAAGTTAATTTCTCCTTCAACAAGACCATCATGTACTTTAACTTTCCCTCAGATATTACTTGTCCCATCTCTGTGTTGTTATTGTTTCAGGTTTAATCGGAACTTGTTTTTCTAACACAAGTCATCATCACCACCATCATCACTGTCACCATCATAATCCCTTTATTTCTTGACGATAAACAGATTCTACTGTGCCTGTTCATGACTTTGCTGCTCATTCCTGGCCCTTCCATCCTAGTTTTTCTGTGAGTTGTTTTTTCCCTATTGAAGAATATGCTTTATTTTTTTAATAAAGAACTGTAGGTAGTAAACTGTCTTATCCTTGAATGTCTGAAAATATTTGTATTTCCCAGAAGAATTCCAGGTTTGCAGTTCCTTTCCCGGAGTGCTTGAAGGTACCTGCTCCCCCCTGGCTTCTGCATCCTTTGCAACTGATAAGAAATCAAGTGTCACATATTTTGTAGTGTTTTTTTTTTCCCATTATATACTCTAAACTATACTCTTTCTATCCTTTGTACATTGTAAGTTCACAGTGATGAATACAGGTGTGGATTTTATGTTTTTATAAGCACTAGATGTGATTATAAGTTCTATTTTTGAGTTATTATCCAAGACAGGCAGTGTATCAACCTATCTTTAACATCCTAGACCTGACTCAACTCAGCAGTTTGCAGATTCCCACATGCACAGATGCAGAATATTTTGTACATTGTTTGAATATCCAAATCCTTTTGTTTCGGGAAAGTTTATTTGCTCTTTATTCAGCTTTAATGCCTGACCATGTGTGGAGCTCTTTCTCTGCTTCCATCCTTTTTGTGTGAATATATTCATGACCCTCCTGCCCAGACAGGCAGAACGTTTTCTCTGCCCACTGGGAATATGGCCCTGACTCAACCTTGTTAGCAGTTCAGGCTTCCCACATGCACAGATGCAGCATTTCCAAATCCTGGGTCCGTTCCTGAGTGCCTCTGCTTCCTCCTTCATCCACGTGGCTTTGGCCACAGTCTGAGATGGCTGGGCGGAGACAGTTCACCTTCTGTCATGAGCAAGGATTAAGGTCTTAATCAATAGCTGTCCTCCAGAAGTTCAACTCCAGCTCCTTGCCAGACCTGGGCGTTCTGTAAAGGAATCGAAACCCCAGCCTTGAGTGTTCACATCTGGTTCCAGTTTACAGTGAGACATGTCCCTCTGTTTCTGTCCACAGAAACCAACCACTGGCTTTTGAGTGCAGCTGTGTCTTTCTAAGAACTATCTATTTTTGTATATATTCTCTATACATACTCTATATATTTTATAATTACAGCTCATATAAAAAGATGTTAAGGTATATTAAATGACTACTAAGTAAAAACCAGAGACATTACTTTGCCGACAAAGGTCCATCTAGTCAAGGCTATGGTTTTTCCAGTGGTCATGTATGGATGTGAGACTTGGACTATAAAGAAAGCTGAGCACTGAAGAATTGATGCTTTTGAACTGTGGTGTTGGAGAAAACTCTTGAGAGTCCCTTGGACTGCAAGGAGATCCAACCAGTCTATCCTAAAGGAAAACAGTCCTGGGTGTTCATTGGAAGGTCTGATGTTGAAGCTGAAACTCCAATACTTTGGCCACCTGATGCAAAGAGCTGACTCATTTGAAAAGACCCTGATGGTGGGTAAGATTGAAAGATTGAGGGCAGGAGGAGAAGGGGATGACAGAGGATGAGATGGTTGGATGGCATCACCGACTCAGTGGACATGAGTTTGGGTGGACTCCGGGAGTTGGTGTTGGACAGGGAGACCTGGTGTACTGCGGTTCATGGGGTGACAAAGAGTTGGACACGACTGAGCAACTGAACTGAACTGAAGTAAAAAACAAAAAACTAAAAGCAATATATTACAATAGTAATACAAGCTAGCATTTATTAAGCAGTCACGGTGTTGTCATCCTCTGAGCACTTCATATGAATTGATTCACACAGTTCTCCAGATGATCCCATGGATAGTGTGCTGATATTCTCCCCATTTTACAAATGAGAAAATGGAGGTGTGGGGGTGAAGTACCCAAGCTGGGATGCACAGTGAGAAAATAGAGTTTTCTTCTTACCAACATTATTCAGTTTGCTACAGTTCATGAGTGTGTGGAGAGTGGACACCAATCTGTGAAAAGAGACTCATTCTGGGTGGTGGGGATATGTATTTGCTTTATTTTCTTATTTAGTTTCTCTGAATTTTAAAAGATTTTTGCAGTGAACCAATAACACGTTTGTAATGAGAAAAAACAGTAACTACAGTTATTCTTAATATGCTTTTTAAATGCAAATGATGCCTCTTCTCTCAGGAACAGTTTCGTTGTTTGACAGCATTGGCCAGAGATAAAGTAGGCAAGGACCAAATTACCTGCTGGATGGGTTGGGAGACTGACAGCGGGGGGTGGGCAGTGCTCCAAGATGTGGAGGAAGGTACACGGCATGTGTGGGACCCGTTTGCTCTCTCTGCTGTGACTCTAGAGCGGGTCTGACTGCAGACTCACTCTCATCCCTCAGCGCCTCTGGCTTCCACACTTGATTTGCTGCACCTTCTCCCAGTTACGGGTAACTAACCACCTTTCTGTGTATTTTAGCTGCAGCATTCAGTTTCTATGGCAATGGATGCTATCTGACATGTAGAAAAAGGCCACTCTGTATCCTTGATAGATGCAACATTTCTCATTCTTGTGCTCCCTACACTCATTAAAGGACCATAATCTCTTGCCTGCAAGGTGACACAAAGAGGACGAGGAAGGAGCTGTGTGTGAAAAGCCGCAGAGGAGTATGTGATCATTCAGAGTAGAGGCTGGGGGATTGCTGAGTCCTTGGAAGGAGGGTAAAATGTCAAAGATGACACGTCTCTGGAAGAGTCTGGACCCTGGTGGCTGGTGCTGGGTGGGAAGGGACACTCACTGCACCTGTGAGTCCACCCAGCTGCTGGTGCTCCCCCAGGGACGAGCAGACAGGGTGCCTGGGAGCCCGGGGATGGGACCAGGGTGCTGTGGAGGAGTGTCCATGTGTCCTGTGGGATGACCATGCTCCCACTGGCCTCCTTGGATGCCTTCACACCTCTCAGTCCCCTCAGTATATCTGTGGTTTGTTATGGGATTTAGGGAGCAGGCAGAGGAAAGGCAGTGCAAGTATTTGCAGAAAGAGCACTAAACAGTGACATATGTCTGTAATTCTTCTGGAACTTCCAGAGCTGAGCTGTCTTTGCTCATTTGCACCTGGAAAGCCCTGAACCAGGAGAGGGTGGGAGAATTTCTAGAGACTTAGCCATCAGTTGGTGATAAAATGTTGAGTAAATCTCACACCAGATTCATGGTGGTCACTCTAGTTATACTCCAGAGAGTGTGTTACTCACAAGACACATGTTATATGCGTGAAACTACATAGCCTATGAATTTAGAATAAAAGGTCACCAATTACATTTAAATAGTCTCACTCTGAGTTTTGTTTCTTCAACCAGCAGTCCCTTTCTCCCCTCTACGTTCCCTCTCTGCAGACCTCCTACAAGACATTTTAACAAAAATTTTACGCTAGAATTTAAACTGTCCTTCCAAAGTAGGCAGTGGCCTGCATTGTTATTATAAATAAAAGTAACTCCAAAATAATCATGTGTATACCTTTCCTCCTTTAAATGGTATTCATCAGAGAGAAAATAAGCATGTGTTCCCCAAGGCTTGAAAAACAAAAGGAGAATTTACTCTGGTTTTCTGAGAATCCTTTTTTTTAAAAACTGTTCTTAATCAAAATGTGGGATTTCAATGTCATGATCTTGATTTACATCAAACTGACACAAGTGTATGAATTTTATGGCAGTAATTTGTGGATTACATAAAGATATGTGCCAAAGAGAAGCAGCATTTCTGTTACAAAGCAACAGGCTTCCGTAATTCTTGATGACAACTACCTGTCAAGGGGAAAAGGAGAAATAAAATAATAAGCTTAGAAATGTCACAGATTACTACATCATAGCTCTTAAGTGTGTGATGAATTGTAATTATGCCTAAAATCTGGGCTGCCTGTAAGACACACAAATGAAATATTTCAATTCATCAGTTTTTAGAAAATTCTTACTACTCTTTTCCAAAGGAACTTTGCAATCTGTCAGATTTACCTAAGACAACTCAGAAGTTGATTTGTTATGTGGCTATAAATGGTTTTTACAGCTGTCATAAACTTAGAAACATTATATGCTAGATACTATAACAGCAAGGATTCTAATTAAGGTGTTCCATGACTGATTTTAAATCAGTGTCAGTCTCTATCTCATTACTTGTTCTTTGATTTTTTTTTCTCTGAGAAAAGAAGCACATGTGACATTTCAATCAGGTGTATCTTCAAAATAAAAGTACACTGTACAGAGCACAAATAATTTTAGAGGCAATTAAAAGGAATTTCAACATTACTTACAAAAATGACTTGAACGGAAAATGTAAAGTGAGCTGTATGGAGGCATTTGAGTCACTATTTTTGTATCTGTAATATTTTGGCATCAGGGTTGGAACTTTGCTAGATCATCATTTGCAATGGTAATTGGTGAGCCTGTCTTGGACTCTACAGGAGGTGTTTTGTAGTCTAAAGTATAGTGCAGACTTTTTTTTTTTTTAAGTAGTTTACTGTGAGTCTTGCTCAGAGTCAGAATCCGAGGAGGTCAGGCATTAGGTGTGTCTCCGAAAGCTTGTGCCCCTTCTCCCTTCAGAGTGCCTGGGATGCCAGCCAGGCAGCCAGAGTGTAAATATTTGCCATGATGTGGATTCCTGAGGGGCTCATTTCTCTTTTCTTTAAAAGAGGTTCTTATTTATGTTAATGCAAGCAAGTTGGTTTTTGTGCTGACACACTGTCGGGAGCAGCACCTGTGGCCTGACTCCTGACACCTCTTAGCCCCTCACTTGGGGAGGACACCCCCTCCGCCCCGTGTCCTGGAGCCCAGTGTGAGGATACATCGGGAAACCAAGTCAGGCGCAGCTGTGCGGGCTCTCCTCAGGCTCTGGTTTAGATCTCCCTCTCCCCATCCAGGAGGGTGGCAGGCTGCAGGGCCTGGTGGTGGCCCTCCTGCTGCTGGTGGCCAGCTCTCCCTGGGGCTCCCCCGCCCCCCCAACACCCGCTGTCTCTGCCTCCTGTGGGCCAAGGCCACTGCTTCCCTGCAGTCACTGCTCAGGGTGAGTCTTTCTGCCTTGGGGACCTTCTGCAGGGTGGAGTGAGTGATCTTTAGCCCAGCGACCCCAAAAGGAAAGAAAAATAGACTCACACATGTTGCTGAATTCAACTAAAAATGATGCAGCATTCTTCATTTTATTCTTCCCTCCAGGGTGATAAAATCTCACCTCATATTCAGTCACGTGACTTCATCTTATATCTTTTGTCAGAAAGAATTTGAAAGACATATGTGGTGAATGGCTATTCGTATTCATTTTATAAAATGAGTATATGCATTTATGGATGGACTGTATGGAGTAAAAATGGCCATTCCTCTGGGAATTGGGAAAATTAGACTCCAGTCCAGACGTTGCTACTAACTTCATGAATGACCCTGCATAGGTCACACAATTTTCACATCCGAATTCACTTGTTGATAAAATGACAAGGATGGCATTAAAGGGTGATCATTTTTCACTGTCAGCATTCTTTGATTCTACTCTTTTCCTCAGTTTATTGGATGTGTAGCATCCTTGGACTGGGTAGCCATTCCCTTCGCTGGGGATCTTCCCAATCCAGGGGTGGAACCTGGGTCTCTTGCATTGCAGGCAGATTCTTTACTATCTGAGCCACCAGGGAAGCCTCTTCTAGATGCTACAAAGGCATAAAAATGGAAGAGGAGGCGGAAACTGTTGAGCTTACAGTGTAATGGGAGGAAGGAAATGTGCACACATCAGAAATACAGCAGAGGGAGAGAAGAGTTTCGTTAGAGGCTGACAGCTATGCCTTGGCTGCAGAGAAGTGACAGGGACAGAAACAAGAGCCCGAGGGAGCAGGGTGAGGTGGCAGGAGGACAGAAAATGATGCAGGCTGAGAATGGTATCAGTTAGTCTGAGACACCTCACTTTCGCCGTCGAAGCCCCGTAATCGCTTTACCAGCATCGCGTTACCCTCTGTGTGGAGCACCGGCTTCCCTAGATCACCAGCATCTGGACCTCGACCCAGATGGATCCAGGTGGAGCTACTGATAGAACCTCTGCACGAGTGTGGTGGGCACCCTCTGAGCTAAAGGCGGCGCAGGCACCGGCCAGCTCCTCTTGTTCGCTGTCCCTCCCGAATTGGGAGGGAGGAGACCCTCACACCTGGGACCTGGAGCTGCCGGGGGCCTTGAGGCCTCAACACGAAACATCTCTGCTGTCCTTATGTTAGACATGTGCCCCTACTTTGTGCTACTTCTTCAGAGTGTCTCTGTGTAGGTGATAGTTTAAAGGCCATTTGTAATGTGCTAAGGAAATTCTGTAACATAAGGAGTCCAACTGACGCCCGTAAGCTGGACTTTGAATGCTGGGGTTGTCCAGCCTGTGCCCTTGGGCTTCTTTATTGGTCAGAAAGTTGTCACTTTGCGGACCTGCACAGGCCATCTGCCCTGCCGGCACATGCTGGAAAGACGCTGAAAATTAGTGCTTGTGACTTTGCATTATTTTATGTCCTCTCGTGTTCCTGAACGTCTTTGACTCATCCTTAGAGATCTCTCTCTGCCATGTTGCTCCTTGTCGCTGAGTGTCCTATGATTTGGCCCAATCTGATGAGCTTATCTGAGGTTCCTTTGAAGAGGCTGTTTGTCTGGGGAGTCTTCAGCACTTCCTCCACTCATAATCTTTCCTGTCTCATTCAGGATATAGCTTTTTTATGAGAGATGGGTCAACTACAGTCTCCCTGTCTCCTTCCAATATATTTTCTTTCTTCAAGTGATAATTGAGTGCTTGAAATATATAAAGGACTTTAGTACAACTAGAAAGTACACAAAAGCATTTGAAACACCAGACTGTATCCTCAAAGAACAGAAGATCTCATATGATAGATAACATAAATAAATGCAAATTGATAAGTGGTAGGTGATATCTGTTCTCTAAAGATTCCCCTGAAGGACCATCAGTCTTCTCTAAATACTGTTCAGTCTTCTGTAGTTTGAGTATTTTGTGAAGACTAGACTTCTAGCTGGTTTGTATTTTCTTGATCAAACCTATCTTTAACTGAGAAAGTTTTTTGCATTACTAGAGAACATAAGATCATGTCACTGAAGTGAGGCAGGCGATTTAGAAAGGGACACCCCAAACTATTTTTACTAATGATGGTCTTCAGAATAATTTTATAACTTTCTAAGTAGATTTTGAAGAAAATAATACCATTCTATATGTATAAGTCTTTGTAAGTTGAAAGAATAGTTTTATTTGAACATTATTATACAGAAGAAAATAAAGGAAGAGAGGAATAAAGGGAGAGAGAGAAACACAGTGAGTTAAGTGTCAAAATTAGGAAGTTGAAATATAATGATGCTTTAGACAAAAATATTTCATCCATTGTTTTCCTGGGAAATGTCTTTTAAATCTGATTATGCAGCATTTCTATTCTGGAAAGTGGGAGTTATTTTTTTTACTCTCAGGAAAAGTATATGTTGAACTGTCACAGAGTTGCTTATTTGTGAATCAACCAGATTCAGTCCAGAGACTGATATGCAGAGGACAGTGTCAGCGCACCTGAGGAGGTGCTGGGAACTGCCCAGGGTTCATGGTGGGAGCAGACCTCTGCAATGGAAGAGCTTTCACAGACTTAGAGAAATTTTGAGGGGTACAGGTTAGACGGGGGCCTTTATGTTCTCACTGGGGGTGCTCTGCCCACAGATACCTGCACCAGAAGTTTGTGTTCTCACGGGGGGAAAGCTGAATGTCTGCCTACAAGTGGGTCCTTGCAACGGGAGTCAGACCTGCCCCATGGGAGAACGAGGAAAGCACAGATCTACTGCCGCGTCTGTGCTGTGCAGGCACAGCTGACTGAGGAGACGCTGAGACCCCCTTGAAGGCTAGCGCTGTCCTGGATGCAGTGGAGACGGAAAGAAACGAGGTGGAGATTTGGGTTATCAGTACCTTGCGAGACATACGTGAATTAAATAATAATGCACCACAGTTGGTGAAGAAGTGCTGCGCGAGTGCTATGCCTAGTTGCTCAGTCATGTCCGACTCTTTGTGACCCCATGGACTGTACAATCCATCGAATTCTGCAGGCCAGAATCCTGGAGTGGGTTGCCATGCCCTTCTCCAGGGGATCTTCCTGACCCAGGGATCAAACCCAGGTCTTCCACATTGGAGGCAGATTCTTGACCCTCTGAGCCACCAGGGAAGCCCCAGAAAGTGGCTGTGCATAAGAGAGAAACGCTGGTGAGCTGCATGCCAGGCTGTGATGATAGTGAGATGAAAGAAGAGAGCCCACGAGTGGGTGCCTACTGTGGTTGGTCAGGGTGTAAGCGAACGGAGAAGAGAGGGGGACAGGAGAGGAGGCGGAGCGGCTCTGCTGGTGAGCGGGCCGGGCCAGGGACTGCAGGCTGTCAGCGGGCAACGGGTGCCTCCGCAGAGACCCTGTTGTGAGGGCCTTTGATGACTGAACCGAGGAACTTGGGATTTTTCTGTTAACAGTAGAAAGCTCTAAGGAGTCATTCTTCAGAATTTTAGAGGGACTGTTTTCTAATTATTATTTTTTGTTACTCTCACTGCAGTTTTCTCCTTGTCAGAAATTTGTGATCTGGAGAAACATTTTTAAGAAAAAAACAAGTGTGGTCCTATATGAAGAAAAAGTGAGTGAGAAGAGAAACCAGATGTATCAAGACTGAGTGACAGACAACACATACACCAAGGAGGTCTGACCTCCTGTTAGGGCTGTGAGAATAGACACAGACCTGAGTGTTTCAAAAGATAAGTAAATAGCTGGAGGAGATGAAAGAGAAAGGAGAAAATGGATTCTGAGGTTTGACCTCAGAGGAAGGACTTACTAGGTGTGGACGGAGTCGGGTTCAGAAAGAATCCCAGGCCGCAAACCCACTTGCTCCTGGAATGTGGTCTAGCACAGTCCTGTGAGAGTATAATGTGAGCTGCGTCTCAAGTTTTAAGTTTTCTAGTAAGAACATTAAAGATAAAAAGAAGGAGAATAACTTTATGTTAATAATATTTTATTAATCCAACATAGCCTAAATTTTTTTATAACCAGTCATCTTACATGTAGTCAGTGTAAACAATTATTAATAAGATAGTTTACATTCCTTTTTTTTTTCTTTTCATACAAAGTCTCTGGATTCCAGTGTCCATTTTACACTGACAGCAAATCTCAGTCCAAGCGCTCAGTAACCCTGTGAAGCAGGGGCTGCCCTGTCTTGGAAGGTGTGGCTCTAGACTTTGAGCTAATGGTATCAGAGGGAGTTAGCAGCACCTACACAGGTGCCTGGACACTCCTGTGCTAGGTGCTTCACAGTTAGAATTAAGTAGATGGTGCTCATGCAAAGCATTGCCACATTGGACCCTTTATTCACAAGAAATCCTGAGAACAAGAGATCTAAGAAAGCATTTCTAGAACATTCTTTAGAAGAATGCTTTGCCATGTGCAGATTCATGGCTGCTCACTTCTCAAAATATCCTTTGAAAGAAGATATTTGGAGGATTTGGAGGATTTCTTGAAATGTAGTAATCCTTTTGTCCATTCAGAGGTCATCAACTAAAAGTCCTTTGACCCAAATGTAGCCTGTAGCCTGCAGCTGACTTCTGCTTGGACAGCCCGGCATTGTAAACAAAACTCCAGATGCAGCAGTGCGTCGAGCATCTGCAGGCAAAGCATGCCCCTCCATGTGCCATGTCCAGCACCTCCACGAGTGCCCGCTGCCTGACTCTGCCTGCATCTCCACTCCAGGGGCTCAACATGGAGGCCCGCATAGAAGCCAGACTAACAAACAGCAGACCAGCTAGCCCAGCACCTGGCTCATGGAACTGCTGTTTGCCTTTAACCTATCACCTGGGGTTTTTATGCTCGCTCCTGCTGGTGACATTTCTACACTGTGCCCTCATTCTCTCTGCAGCTCAGCAGAGATTCTCTCTGTCTTGTTCCTCAATAGCTGGGCTTCTCCAGAGCAGCACGTCAGGGTGCTGAATCACTTCTTCTCCCGTTTACATCTACAAGGGCTGCCAGAGAACTGACAGCCAGATTCTTATCCCACATCTGCTGATGAGTAGATGAGACATGAATGCAGTTCTTTGCTGTTAAACTTACTCTTGGCTATAGCTTATCTTTTCCATAGAAATTTCGTTAGATAATCATTTAATCTTTGTTTTGCTATTCTACTTCTGTTTATGGTGGAGGTTCCATCTGTTATCTGTTTCTCCGTGCATACTCAGTTGCTCAGTTTTGTCCGACTCTTTGCAATGCCATGAACTGTAGCCTGCCAGGCTCCTCTGTCCTTGGGGATTCTCCAGGCAAGAGTACTTGAGTGAGTTGCCATGCCCTCTTCCAGGGGATCTTCCTCACCCTGGGAATGAACCAGGTTTATGGCATCTCCTGCAGTGGCCACCATATCTGTAAGTGCCTACTAAGTTGCTCAGTTGTGTCTGACTCTTTGCAACCCCATGGACTGTAGCCCCCTGGCTCCTCTGTCCATAGAATTCTCAGGCAAGAATACTGGAGATACATCTGTCTATCACCTGTCTGTCTCGATGCACCTGCCCACATTTCTCCAGTACCTCTGCCCACTCCATTGATTTGTTTCTTAGGCAGCTTCCATATTCTTCACTTGCCTGAAGCTGAGCCACACCTGATTGCTCAGAGTTGAGCACCTGACTCACTGCTGGGCCAGTGTGTCTTTTCACACCAAGTTTTTGCATTTGGGACTCAAATCAATACCTCACTACTGAACAAATTTGTAATAGTGGCACTCAGGTAATAATAACAGTAACAGAATGGTATAAGCAATAGTAACATTTAGACTTTATTTTCTTGGGCTCCAAAATCACTGCAGATAGTGACTGCAGCCATGAAATTAAAAGACGCTTGCTCCTTGGAAGAAAAGCTATGACCAACCTAGATAGCATGTTAAAAAGCAGAGACATTACTTTACCGACAAAGGTCCATCTAGTCAAAGCTGTGGTTTTTCCAGTAGCCATGTATGGATGTGAGAGTTGGACCAGAAAGAAGGCTGTGCATCAAAGAATTGATGCTTTTGATCTGTGGTGCTGAAGACTCTTGAGAGAGTCCCTTGGAGCAAGGAGAACAAACCAGTAATCCTAAAGAAAATCAATCCTGAATGTTCATTGGAAGGACTGATGCTGAAGCTGAAGCTCCAATACTTTGGCCACCTGATGCGAAGAGCCAACTCATTGGAAAAGACCCTGATGCTGGGAAAGACTGAAGGCAGGAGAAGAGGACAACAGAGGACCAGATGGTTGGATGGCATCACTGACTCAGTGGACATGAGTTTGAACAGACTCCAGGAGATGGTGAAGGACAAGGAAGCCTGGTATGCAGTTGATGGGGTCGCAAAAAGATATGACTGAGCAACTAAACAGCAGCACAGAATAGTAACACAGGCACAGTAATAAAAATGGAGACACTAGAATAGTAACACAAGGACCGTGATAGTAACGGTAGCATAGTAACATAAGAACAGTGTAGTGATGCCCAAGGTTGGTCAGCAGCCATGCGGAGGCACCGTTGTGGAAAAAGAACGAATGTAAATAGTGGCGGAGGGGCAGGGGAGGGGGTCGGGATGAAAACTGATGAGAGTGGGAAGGAGTCCAAATGTCCTTCCAAATCTTAGGTCTGCCTGCTTGAGTCTTACCTCAGCCTCAGTTGGGTGAAGTTTGGCTGTCAAGTTTGTTTTGGGCTCTGTGAGACACCCAGTGTCTTTTCCAGTAAAGGCATCTTTAAAGATAGTTACAGGTAAAGAAGGTCTCTGGAGCGTACAACTTCAGCATGATGACCAACAGCTAACACTGTATTTTTAAAGACAATTTAGGAAACAGATTTTGTTTTAGATGGATTCTTATGAGAAGTAAGAACAAATAGGTTTATAAATATATTTATTTTGGAGTTTGTCAAGAGTCAAGCAGGAAGGACTCAAAGCCTGTCATTATCTTTGAGCCAGTGTGTGCTATGGATGAACCAAACCAACTGTAGAATTTGGTGGATGTAGTCAGTCCTGAAACATTAAAAATAATGTATAAATGAGGTTCCTGTTGTTGTGAAACAGATTCACTGGAATGAAAATCCCTTTCAGCATGGTCAAAGTTGATCTGAAATAGATTTTACCTCCATATTTTTAAAGAGACTTATTGTCTGAGGCCAGTATACATAAGAAGGAATTGTGTATACTGATTCCTTATGAAGGAACTGTGTTGGAATGCATTCATGGCTGGTCTCCTAGTAACTTTTGACATAGTCAGTTTTCCCTTCGACCTTTAAAAAAAAAAAAAAAACTTAAAATTTTTTTTATTTAATTATTATTTTCTGCTGCTCTGGATCTTTGTTACTGTGCGTGGGCTTTCTCTAGTTGTGGTGAGCAGGGGGTACTTTCTAGTTGTGGTGCATGGGCTTCTCATTGCAGTGGCTTCTGTTATTGTGGAGCACAGGCTCTAGGACGTGAGGGCTTCAGTAGTTGCAGCTCATGGGCTGTGGAGCACAGGCTCAATAGTTTTGGTGCACGGGCTTAGTACGACTTTAGCTGCCCCACAGCCTGTGGGATCCTCCTAGGCCTGGAATCGAATCCTTGTTCCCTGAACTAGCAGGTGGAGTCTTAACCACTGGACCACCAGGGAAGTCCTCCTCAGTGACTTTTGAACTGACTGCATGTTCATGACCAGATGAAGCAATGGGGTGGCGTTTAGAGGGTTCCTTCATTTGTGCTCAGTTGTGTCCAGCATCCATCTCTTTGCATCCCCATGGACTATAGCCCACCAGGTTCCTCTTTCCATGGGATTCTCCAGACAAGGATACTAGAGTAGGTTGATATTTCCTCCTCCAGAAGGTCTTCCTAACCCAGGGATCAAACCTGCATCTCCTGCATCTCCTACATGGGTAGGCAGATTCTTTACCACTGTGGCACTTGGGAAGCCCCCTAGATTAAAAAACCAACAAATCTTTGGCCATTAAAACATAGTTATTATAGTGAGATTCTCTCATTGTGAATGGCACATAAGAATAGAAATGGGTAACATAACAGCTGCTAAGTCGCTTCAGTTGTGTCCGACTCTGTGCAACCCCATAGACGGCAGCCCACCAGGCTCCCCCGTCCCTGGGATTCTCCAGGCAGGAACACTGGAGTGGGTTGCCATTTCCTTCTCCAGTGCATGAAAGGAAAAAGTGAAAGTGAAATCGCTCAGTCGTGTCTGAGTCTTAGCGACCTCATGGACTGTAGCCTACCAGGCTTCTCCGTCCATGGGATTTTCCAGGCAAGAGTACTGGAGTGGGGTGCCATTGCCTTCTCCAAACATAGCAGATGTATACCCAAAATACTTCATATTTGTACTTAATCAGGACAGAGTTCACTGAATGGAAATGTAGAGAGAATTGGGCAGGTTGATTAAACTGTATATTGAGTAAACTGTACAAATTAATAAATTGTTCTCTCTCTTTCAAATTCAAATTTGTGTTAGTTAAATGAACATATACAACTTCATTATATAATTTTACTGTATAATTTTTAATTATGAAGTAAAATACATAACTATAATTTTTATATACCACCAAGGAAATAATGGTCACTGCATTTAATAATAATAAACCTTATGTTCACTTTTCATCTTTTCTTAATTTATTACTCTATTATACCCATAGCATAGATTGTTAACAAAATTTAGAAATAAATTTAGCTTCACAGTTCTATGGCCCTTTCATGCATCTCCTTTTCAATACTGTGCTACTAGAGAAAGGCAGAATACCAGGGAGATCCCAGAAAAATGTTCATCAGATTGAAGAGGAAATGCTGAAACTTCCATAATAAAAAATCTATAAAACTATACAGCATTCTTATGAATTTTGAGATGTACTTTGATTTCATATTTTTAATTATATTTCCAAAAGCTTCTCTTTCATGAGTTCAATAAAGTTAAAAATTTATGAAAACATTTCCTCTTATTCTTATTCACCAGGCTTTCCCCTAATGATTTGGTACTTTCTGATGTGTGTATGTGTAATAGTAATTGAATGAAAATTTAAAAGTGGAGGCAAAGCATTACTTTTTATAATTTGTATATGCCAAATAACAAAGCTCAGTCACAAAATGAACTCGGTATCTCACTAATAATTTGATTGCTTTGACCTTTCCTTTTCAATATTATGTGGACAAAATCTTTAAAAAATTTTGGTAATGCATTGAGGTTAACTCTATTTAGACATGTTTTTCCTGTCTGATTCTGGTCTGCTGTCTCATGTTACACATTTTCTGAATTTACATTCCTACCCAAGTCTGTACTACCATACTCTGAAAAGATGTATTTTTCTTCAAATAATCCCTCTTCCAGAACTACCAGCTTACCCTGGAATTACTTTTGTCTTCAGCAAAACTACTGAACCAATTAAAAAATAACTGCATGAGAAACAGATGTCGGGTTGGAATCAGTGATGATCTTGCTTCGTCCTTGACAGAATTTTTTTTTTCCTTCTGAGTCAAAAGAAACATTCTATTTTTTAGCTAATGAATAGCAGCTATCTTGCAGATTTTTCATCTTCAGTAACTGGGTTAAAATAACATCGTAATACACATGTCATAGTCTTCATAAAGTTTTCTCAAGGAATGTTAGATATGCATTTTGAATTTTAATAAATATTGGTTGAACAGCCTTTGTAGGTAGGATTTCTTATTGAAATTGAATTGGTGAAATGCATATTCCTTGTGTGTGCCCATGAAAAATTAGATTCTAATAGTTGCAGGTGTTCACAAAAAACAGCATTTTATAAGCATTTTATTTATGACACTTTGATACTATTTCTCTCTCCACTACTAGACGTGAGTTTTATGATCCAAAACCACTTTATACTGATGAACACAATTTCTGTCATTGAGTGGTATTAACAAGTATTTGATGATTCAACAAAATGAGTGGATCTTTACACTAGTTATTTTTCTTACTAAATGGCCTGGAAGATCTAAACTTTCTGAAAAATTGCCGTAAAAAGCAAGAGAGTTCCAGAAAAACATCTATTTCTGCTTTATTGACTATGCCAAAGCCTTTGACTATGTGGATCACAAGAAACTGTGGAAAATTCTGAAAGAGATGGGAATACCAGACCATCTGACCTGTCTCTTGAGAAACAGGTATGCAGGTCAGAAAGCAACAGTTAGAACTGGACATGAAACAACAGACTGGTTCCAAATAGGAAAAGGAGTACGTCAAGGCTGTATATTGTCACCCTGCTTATTTAACTAAGATGCAGAGTACATCATGAGAAATGATGGACTGGATAAATCACAAGCTGGAATCAAGATTGCCGGGAGAAATATCAATAACCTCAGATATGCAGATGACACCACCCTTATGGCAGAAAGTGAAGAAGAACTAAAGAGCCTCTTGATGAAAGTGAAAGAGGATAGTGAAAAAGTTGGCTTAAAGCTCAACATTCGGAAAACTAAGATCATGGCATCTGGTCCCATCACTTCATGGGAAATAGATGGGGAAACAGTGGAAACAGTGTCAGACCTTATTTTTGGGGGGGGCTCCAAAATCACTGCTGGTGGTGATTGCAGCCATGAAATTAAAAGATGCTTACTCCTTGGAAGGAAAGTTGTGACCAACGTAGATAGCATATTTAAAAGCAGAGACATTACTTTGCCAGCAAAGGTCTGTCTAGTCAAGGCTATGGTTTTTCCAGTAGTCATGTATGGATGTGAGAATTGGACGGTGAAGAAAGCTGAGCGCCGAAGAATTGATGCTTTTGAACTGTAGTATTGGAGAAGACTCTTGAGAGTCCCTTGGACTGCAAGAGGATCCAACAAGTCCATCCTAAAGGAGATCTGTCCTGGGTGTTCATTGGAAGGACTGATGTTGAAGCTGAAACTCCAATACTTTGGCCACCTCATGAGAAGAGTTGACTCATTGGAAAAGACCCTAATGCTGGGAAGGATTGGGGGCAGGGGGAGAAGGGTACGACAGAGGATGAGATGGCTGGATGGCATCACCGACTCGATGGACATGGGTTTGGGTAGACTCCAGGGGTTGGTGATGGACAGGGAGGCCTGGCATGCTGCGATTCATGGGGTCGCAAAGAGTCGGACACGACTGAGCGACTGAACTGAACTGAATGCATCTTATATACCTTGTCATCAGACCCCTTTTAAATTATCTTTCACTTTGAGCCCAACTGAACCCTTTCTTTCATTCAGTCTCCTATTTCTTTGTTTTTTCAAAAGCTAAGCCGATAATGAACATGACAGTGTAAGATAGGAATGGCTACAGCCTGGGTAATTCTCTGAATTTGGTTGTTATTTGGATTTCAGGATTTGGTGAACACAACATTGGACAAAAAGGAAAGAGACAGGTTTAGCCAGACTCTGACATGCATTGAGAGGAGCTAACAGGTCTGCGTGCCTGTCCCTGCATAGTCTTGCACTAGAATGGTAACTGTTTTGGAGAGGAGCCTGTTATTTGTTGGCTCATCCATTCATGGGAAACTACTGACTCTACCAGAAATATATGAAAAACTACTTCGGGAATCTTTTCTCCTTTAATCTAGGAGTGATTAATATCAACATGTTCATCTTTTGTGAACAATTATTTAAACTGATCACTCACTTATATTTAGATTGAAATAATTATTAAGTTTCACAGTTCATAGAGGACTTGCAAATTTGTTATATCATCTTGTTTTCTCAAAAACTTGATGATAGGCAAGAAAGCCAGGAATTATTGCCCCTTTTACAAAAGGAGGAGGTTGAGAGATATTAAGTTAAAACTGCTAGAAAGGTGGTAATTCAGAATAGACCCAGGTCTCCTGAACACAAGCTTCAGATACTTTCTCCTAAGAGTAGCTTTGTCCAAGTTGAGTCCTCAGGCACCAGGTGGTCAGTGTGTGAAGAAAACAAAGCCAATGAACCAGGTGATGAGAACTTAAGTCAGAGACTGAAAGTTGTGCAGGGGCTTCACTCCTAGCCCTGGAAAATGACTGAGGAAACAGCATGGCTCTCTTCTTCTCAGACCATTGCGTTTTCTCCAGCAGATGCATTGGAGACCATGGCTTAGCAACCAGGATGGCTCAGGGCACTGGCGGCCTGACCATGAACATGGCAAGCTGCAGGTGAGCCCACGGCAGGCCCTTAGGAAGAACTCAGAGATGGAGCTGCAGTCTCCACTGGAAATGTGTACCAGGGAGCCTAAGTATCTGGTGTCCAGAGGGAGAATGGTTGCTAAGATGACCACATTCCTAAAAAAAGATTGAAAAACTCTTACAACTCCAAGTGGATTAATCTCAGTTCCATCCACGTGAAACTGATGAAAACCAAAATAAGGGTTAGGCTTACTGAGGAGAAGACAAACCCTATTGGCGGTTAAAGGCAAAATGTCTTCTGTAACAGACTGTCTTGCAAATGAATCAAAACTGGGGGGAGCTTACATACACATACAGTCAAAAGAAAGGACATAATTTCTTTCCATCTTTATGTAATTTATTTTGATCTTCAGATGAAACCTCTTACTTTGATATTACTTTGATATTCTCCACAGCACAGACGTCTTACCTTGTACACAGTAGGTGCTTAGTAACTATTTTATCTTTAAGCTTTTTATGTTAAAGCTCATATTTTAAGATGATTTGGGGCAAATATATGCTTGAGGGGAAGGTTGTCATAGACTTAGTGGCAAGTGCATCAGTTGTGCCTAAGGGACAGGTGGAGATACAGAAAAAGTGAGGCTCCTTTCTGGTTGGGATATGAAGAAAATAATTTTCTAGGAGACCGTTGGTGAATCAATGAGTTAAATATATTTAATAAATTATCTGATGTAAGAATGTTCTTCTAGTTCAGATTCTGTCACCAACAGTCTTTTAAACTCAGTGAGAAAGTCTAATTCGCTGGTGTGTGATTGTCATCATTTAGAAAGTCAGAGTTAGTAGGCCGTGCAGTGGTCCTAGCCTCGTTCCCCTGATGACTAGACACAGCCTGGGGGAATCTGGAATTCTATCACATCTATAACGTCTTACCAGCTAACTTTCTCTTTCCTTGATCATTTTAAAATTGTTCTTAGAGGCTGTTCTCCCCCACCTTCTCCTGTCCTCTCATGGGCTTGGCTTTTTTGGACACAGGGATCTGAGCCTCAAGCAAGGGGGTGTCACCTGCTGGCATTGGAGCACATCTGAACATATCTCACCCTGGTGGGAGCAGAGGGGTGATGGCCCCTGGGAGCCCCCCTGCTAGGCACGCCCTCCAGGAACAGAGCCGCTTCTCAAGCAGGTTGTGATTCTGAGGGATTACTCCCCGACTCTTATGAAAAGCATAGACGGTGAGCAAAAATTGAAGGGTGAGACCCTTTGAAATGTCAGGGTACAAGTAACTGATTTGGAACCCTTCAGATGACTACAACACGAAGGGGAGAAACTTTTCCCCACTAGTTGGTCAGCAATCAACTTGTAATTTAGCTTTGCCAGATCTCTCATGTTTTGCAAAAGAGCAGCATCAGCTAAAGGGAGAAGATGCTCATGAATGAGATGCCTCCCGAGGCCCTCAGAAGGTGAAGGTTGCCGGAACTCCCATGTCAGCCAGGAGGAGCAAGACTGGACTTTGGGCTCGTTACGGAAGTCCCTGAAAGGACCCCAGGGTCAGATAAAACACACGTGTCATGTTCATGTTATTTCCATACCTCACATTAACTCTTAAGGCCTAGAATTGTGTTCTTTGTATATGGCAGGTGATCAGTAATTTAAAAAATTCGAGACCATTTCTTCTAACTCTTATTATAAATACATTGATAGCTTTAATCTGAAAGATAAAGCTATCAGGAGCTATCGGGAGCTAGTTTTTCTTGCCAGAATGAGTAGTAGAAAAAAAAAATGGCCCATACCTTTGATGTGGTCAGGTGGAGGGAAGGTTCTTGGAAGAAGCACTCTGAATTGTGGTCTTAGAGCTACATGAGTCATTTGTTTGTCCTCCACACTATCAGGAAATCGGTCCAATGTGCTACTGCTTCAGGGGAGAAGGCCCACAGTTCTTAGAATGATGAGATCTGGTGTTTCAAAATAGAAGCACGTTTTCTTACTCTTTAAACACACATATCAAGTCTGGCTACAGAGTACTGTGTGTACAGTGAGTTCTCCTCTTGATTATACAAATAAATAGGTAGATGGATAGCAGATGATTACAGCATTGATGGGAAGGGGAGCAGATGTCTGGATGGAGTGGACAGAGTGTCTTCAGTGTAAGTAGGAAAAATCAGGTCTCTTTTGTCTGGAAAGAGGCAAAGGCTGAGGTGAAGATATGATCAAAGTTCATAAATTTCGTGAAAGCCTCTGCTGATGTTATCAGGGACCCGTTAACCCAATTCCAGGACTTCTGAACCACAGGGGAGTCTTTGAAGTTTCAGCAGGGTAGTTTTAGGGTAGAGAAAAAGAAGTACTTTAGTATAGGGAGAAGAAAATTAATGGAAGTGTTGTGAAGTGACAGGGTGAAAATGCTGTATAAACATTTCCAGGGGGAATAATAGCTCCAAATAAGGTTGACTGAGGGAAACTTGTGGGAGGGGGCGTGCAAAACTGTTCAAGTTCATAGAGAGCAGTCATAGTCTTGATATAAGTTTGAGTAAACTCCAGGAGTTGGTGATGGACAGGGAGGCCTGGCGTGCCGCAGTCCATGGGGTCACAAAATTGGACACGACTGAGTGACTGAACTGAGCTGAACTGTACAGAGTTAGTGTAAAAGTACTGACAGCCCTCCGTCATGCCCAATTGGACTGCGATGTGCTGTCAATAGGGGTGAGTGGGATTTCTGTTTCCATAGGAAACATGTGTCTTCTGACCTTCAGCTGCAACTCCTTGGACACAGACACGATCAAACCTACCCCTCCTCCTCGGGGAAGGGGGCAGACTGTTTCCACTGCATTTTCTCTTGAGGGAGGCACTCATTTCCACTTGGTTTTCCTTTTGTATTGTAATTTAGTTGCCTGGAAATGAAGGCTTCTTAACAACCAGTTCTTTCTGCACTTGGCCTTTGCATCCTGACTGAGATGATTTCTGCAGAATACTCTTTCCTCCTTCTTTGTTGTCCATCTGAATTGAAGGAGCGTCAGTGAAGCTCCATGCAGAGTGGTTTGGGGTGTAGGGAAGGCTCTGCCCTCACATGCATCTAACCTGGGAAGTCACAGGGTAGGCTTCCTGGGCTGCCACAGACCCAGCTCAGAAGGGCTCCCTCCTAGCATTCATAACCATCTCTGTACACGAGGTCCCACGTGTTCAAGTCATCCTGGGCCCTGCCGATGGTGTGCCCGGTCCTGGAGAAACGGGCTTGATCCCAGTTTTACAAATAGAGAAAGTGGTGCTCACAACAGGAGAGCAAATGTCTCCTCAAGGGACAGAGCTCAAGAGCAGCTGAGACAAGCATGAAATCTGAGGCTCCCGACTTCAGACCCTCTTCCGCTGGCACTCAGTCGCCATCACCATGCCGCCTGAGAACACAGCTGTGGCCGCAGTGTTACTGCTGTGGAAAGGAAGCCTGGGTTGGGGAGGACAGCTTTTCAGGTCAGCCACTTTACTCTTCTGTTAAAGACTCACTTCTTCCCAATGATCTTGGACTGGCCTCAGCCTGATGGACAGGCATGGATGGCTGAGTGGTGGGGTGGGGGCATGAGGGGTGAACAAACAAGGCTTGCACGCTTTCCTTGAAGACATCGGCGTCCTTTGAAATGAGACGTCCCCTGTGAAGAGGTGTTTTATGTTGGGTGGTGATGTCCCCCCAGCCTGGGCTCACTGCCATTGTCCCCTGGTCTTGCCCCCGCCAGTGCTGAATTGGAGACTGCGACCCTGCCGTGATGTCACTGTTCAGGCAGCCGCAGCGCATGGCCCTATCATCAGGAGCAGAACAATGATGCCATTTTCCTCTCAAGCTAGAAGATTTTTCAAAGAAAAGTAAAGTGCTTGAGGCCTCGCCTGTTTTTCGCTGCGATTTCTCCTCCCCTAGTAGCGTCTGGTTTGTTCCAGCCCCGCAAAGGTGTCACCGGGCACTTACAGGGACGCCTGCACCCATGGGTAAGACACCAGATGCTGCCCAAGGCTGCTGCACTCTTGGACGCTGGTCTTCAAGGCGTCTGTCTGTGAGACATCACTTATCTTCCTGTGGCTTCTGTTCATGTGAATGAAAACAATGACCTTTTCCTATGATTCTTTAGCTAAAGGCAGAAACACTGAAGCCATGGGAGGACATGGGTTATTGGTGCAACTGAAAAATGTTTGCAGTTAAGGGTCCTGGCAGAACAAAAGGAGAAATTGTTTTTGTCTGAGAAGAAAACAGGGGCTTGCTTTCAGACTTCCTCTGCTTAGCATGTGGCTGACACCACGATATGGTGTCTGTGGCCTCCACAGTGGCTCCTGAAGCCACCCCTGTCGGTCAGCCCATCACTGGTACGTGTTCGGGAGCGGGGAGCAGAGAAGAGGACCCATTGCTTCATGGCTTGTGACAGGAACTCAGTGTTCTGCTCTTACCAGCTTGACCTAGAATAGTTCCTTAACAAAGGGGCCCCACAGACTACATAGCTTGCCTTGGCCCTTAGTGCTTTCCTACCATCTCTAACACTCACCACTGAATTCTCAAAATTCCTTCCCATGACTCCAGGAGATCACTTTGTTCTCTACTTAAAACTTGAAGATGTATGTTTCTATGCATAAGCACATGTGCATGTGTGTGTGCATGTATGTGTGTGTTTAAAGAGGGACGTGTGAATCGGAAAAAACTTTCAGTTTAATTTTTTCACAAAATTATATCTAATTTGGAATTAGATATAAAATAATAGAAAAGTTCCTGAATCAATTTCACACCCATTCATAGGTGTGTTTGTTCCATCTGTTCCAGTAATTTAATATCCATCACCTTCATCTAGAACATGATGTTCTTAGATAACATTTCAGTTTATTTAATTAAAACTTGATACAGTTGGATGATCCCTATTCTTTACAAGTGCTGCATCGGAATGGGAATCTTTTGCTAGTATTATTAACATCACATCTCTGACCTCTTGTACCTGTAAGCTCACTGTTCTGGAAACCATAAAATTTGATAAATTTACTTTAGAAGTGTTCCTTTAAAATTTTTTAAAATCTTGTGTATCAAGCCGTTGATAATGCAGTGTCCATTTCAGTTGATCACTTATTTTTTTCTGGCTCCTGATCATAAGGGACACTGGACTTGGAGCCCACATAATAATGAGTGATTACATATACGGGCTTCCCTGGTATCTCAGCTGGTAAGGAATCTGCCTGCAATGCAGGAGACCTGGGTTCGATCCCTGGGTTGGAAAGGTCGCCTGGAGAAGGGAAAGGCTACCCTCTCCAGTATTCTGGCCTGGAGAATTCCAGGGATTGTATAGTCCATGGAGTCGCAAAGAGTCGGACACGACTGAGCACTTTCACATTCACATATTTAATTAGAAGACAGAGGACAGCTGGAGAGTGAACATTCCCACAGCATCTGTCTGAGTGCTGGCCACGTGAGATGGACTGAGGAGCTCGAGACTGATCCTCCTCTTCATGTTTATCCAGCAGCTCTAGGGGCAGCTTTGCAGCACCCCAGAACAGGGTCAGCAGACTTTTTCTGCCCAACACCAGCTTGTAGACGGTTTTGGCGCTATGAACTCTGACGCCTCTGTTACAGCTACTCATCTCTGTGGTTGCTGCACAAAAGCGCCCTGGGCTGTATGGAAATTATGTTCCAGTAGCAAAGTAAAGCAGGCAGGGAGGCAAGCCTGGCCCACGGGCCGTGACCTGTAGACCCTTGACCCACAAACACCCTTCATATCCACCGTGGCTCACCCTCGGCAGACAGGCTCGCTCTGTACCGGCCAGACTCAGGGAAGAAGCCTCTTCATGCTCCATCCCAGCATCAGAGAAGGACCTTAAAGAAGGTCCATGCAGGAAGTAAATGGATAATAAGGTTAGTGATAGTCCTTGCTGCGGCATGTGTGTCTTGTGAGGGATGGAGTCAGAGGGCTTGAGGAGGACACACACAGATGTGCTCTGGTTTGACTGAAAACAAAGAACGGAGCCCCGAGTTTGTGGGCAGCAGCGGGGGCAGGGCTGCAGAGGCCTCTGAGTGCCTCGATTCACAAGCCGGTCCATTTCCATCTCATCAAAGACACGCCAGTTACCTCCCCAGGGAGTGGAAAGCACTCCCACAAGGGATTCTCTGGACAGACACAAGTCCACCAGCTGGTGTATTAAACTAGAGTCAGCAGAATGCAATGCAGAAAGCAGCTTCCTTCTTCTCTTGCATTATCCCTCTCCTGGTGCTTTCATTCCCAGTGGGTGAGAGTTCCGGAGGTTCCAGGACTTCTCTATGCTTTCAGGACGTAAATATAGGCTGATGTGTTAGTGAGGGTTCTCCAGAGAAACAGAGTCCTTAGTGTGTGTGTGTGTGTGTGTGTGTATGGGGGGAGGGAGATATTTAATACAGGGATTGGCTTACGTAGTTACAGTTGCAGAGGCCTGTCTGTCACCTGCAAGTTGGAGAACCAGGGAGAGCCTTGGCGTTACTAAGTCTGAGACTGAAGGCCAGAGAACCAGAAGCACCAAGGTCTGAGGGCAGGAGGAGAGGTGCGTCCCAGCTCAGGCAGTGGGTGTGTCCTTCCTGTTGTTCTGTTCAGGCCTCGGTGGCCTGGATAGTACCCACTCGATCTAATGAAGGGGGTCTGTTCATTCACATGCTACTCTCTCCCAGCGACTCTTCATGGGCCCACCCAGAAATCAGGTTTTATCAACTGTCTGGGCAGCCTTTAGTCCAGTCAGCTCAACAACGTACAACCAACCACCACAGTACATTGTTGTGTATGTGTGTATGTAACACTGAAATGTATATATATGTATATGTTTATACATATATAAAGAATGGCAAACTAAGTACCTGTGGTGAGATCACTTTCCAGTTACTATGAAGAATGTGCTAATACATTGCATGATTGATATCCTCCAACACAGAGAAGCTAACTCAGTAGGATACCGATGCCAACCAAGCTCTAGTATATGGAAATGCTTCCTGTGGAGTTTTGTGGGGGCCTCTCGTAGGACATCATATTGTGTGTTAGAGCTATATTTCGTAAAGATGTGGGTGCTGAAGACCATATTCAAAATAACAATGACAGAAATCCGTGATCCAAAAGTGTGAGAAAGCCTGGGTTTAGCACAGTTAAGCAGATTTCCTTTCTGCAGGGAGTCTCTGAGCCTTAGTATACTAAAGATGGCTTAGTCTCCCCCTGGAGAGAGTAATTGGGGGCTTCCCACTGCTGATAAAATGGAACTGTCTTTCATGAGACTGTATCTGTTTGGGGAATGCACATTCAGATTCCTAGTGGTAGAATGTTTTGAATACGTGTCACCCAGGCCATGTCCTGTTGAGGACAGCTCTGTGTAGCTTTCCTGTGTGTGGACGCCCTGAAACGGGAGTGTTCACTATGAACAGCACGGTTTGCAACTTGATGCACATAAGGACTCTTCATGATGCTGCGCTGACTAGATATGCAAACGAGTGAATTAGCTCCATTTCATTGGAATCCAGACAGTTGACATTCCTCAATAGCATCAAGTCTCGGCTAGTTCTGATGCCAGTGACACCTAGAACCAGCTTCACACTTACGTATTTATTAATAATTTTGAAAATCCTCTTTGAGCGGGAATACTTTAATTTTGGCATTTATATTTCATTCAGTCTTCTAATATCTTGAAATGTTATTATTTTTCAAGGACATAAACAGCTTTCTGGTCTCTCCTCTGCAGAGGTTTGGGTGGAGAGAAGGGAGATTAACTATTGATGTTATTTGCATTTTATTCTTGTCTGCATATTGGGTGGTGTCTTCACGTTTTATCTATGCGTGGTGTGTTGGGAAGCACACTTCTGATCATGGTCACCTACCAGACACTTCCCTTTCAGATCCAGGCTTCTCTCCAGCACAGGGAGTGTCCGCCGCACTCTGTAAACACCGCTGTCCTCTGACATCCTGTGTGTCAGCTACTGGACACCTGCAGCCTCGGATGCCCCTGTAGTGCATGGCAACCTCTCAGTTAACGCTTGTTGCAGGTAATTGGATGTTTGTACTGGTGGAAGTTCCACTTACGAGAGCTAGATTTTTTGTTGTTGGATGTTTCTAAAAATGCAGTTCTACAGTTCAACTGAGTGTAGCTGGGGATGAGTTTTCTGGTTCAGTATTTCTCAAACTTGGGTTATACACATATGCATTTAAAGAAAAATGAGTTCTCATGGACTCACAGTGCTGATTTAAACAGCTTATAGTATTATAAAAGTATATACAAGCTCTCATCCTAGGTATAAATACTTTATGCTTATAAATCCAATAAAACAAGAACATGTACATTTATACATAAATACAAGATTTAAAACCAATAAAGTTCAAATTAACATAACTTAATATGGCAAATTCAGTTTTGCTGTTAAGAAGCTTCCATTCCAGATGTAAGTATGATTTAAGTTTGTCCACCAGAGCTGCTGTGTATGCCTCAAGTCTCCCACCGCTTTTCTGTATTTAAACTTCTTGAGCCTTTTGGCCCCTGGGTCGTTCCAGTACTGTCAGATGGTCTTGATCTCACCTGGTGGAAGCAGCGTTTAGGCATTAAGTATACTTCTGCAGTTGAAGCATTATGCCACAGCAATAGTTATTACCCCATTTGGGTGTCAAGTTCAGCACAGTGTATGCTCAAAAACCCAGAAGCCATATTTAGTCATAGGTGCTTTGAGATGACCACGCGAGACACTTTTATTATTAAAACTGTCAACAAGATGAAATCAAAGTCTTCAAAATTCATACTGTTAAAATAATTTACTGAAAACACACACTGCTGCTGCTAAGTCACTTCAATCATGTCCGACTCTGTGCGACCCCATAGACGGCAGCCCACCAGGCTCCCCCACCCCTGGGATTCTCCAGGCAAGAACACTTGGAGTGGCTTGCCATTTCCTTCTCCAACGCATGAAAGTGAAAAGTGAAAGTGAAGTCGCTCAGTCGTGTCCGACTCTTTGCGACCCCATGGACTGCAGCCTACCAGGCTCCTCCGTCCATGGGATTTTCCAGGCAAAAGTCCTGGAGTGGGGTGCCATTGCCTTCTCTGGAAAACACACACTAGTTTGAAAATTATTGTTGAAGTTGGAAGTCTTTGCATTCTTCCCAAGCACAGTTTTGCCAAAGCAGATTTTAGAGTGTAAAATCTTCAACTTAAAATAAGATTAACAATTCACTTAGAGCACACTACTCCTTGGCCACGATGATAAACTGAGGTATTTCTGTGGTTGTTTTAATATATATTCATCACTCACCAAGTCTGTCAACAAAGAATGATTTTATCATATTTCCATTGAATGACATTTTAAACAAATTTTCTAAATAATCAGTTTTTGCTTATCACCTATGACAAAAAGTCAATTCTGTTGATCTTACAAGGTGACTGTGAGTCAGATGAACATTAAATGAGATCAAGTATGCAGAACACTTGGTTCTCCACTCAGCGCCCAGTCAGGAGCCCAGCAGTCAGCTTCTCCACGTCTTCCACCAGGAGTGTCACCGCTCTCACCACCACACCACTGGGTCCTTCTTCTTCTGTAACAGTTCCTTCCTGATCCTGCAGTGTTAACTTATCCCATGCCACTGTCTTTATTCTGTGAACTGTTGACACTAACAGGATCCTTTTCAAGAGATCCTCCTCTTACCAAAGGAGGAGAGAGCTCTGGGACTCGGGAGCTCCAGGTGGCCTCTGTGCTGAAGAGCAAGTCCTTGAGGAAGTCAACTCATTGCTCTAGGAGTGAGTGCCCTCTCCTTAGGGTTAGGAGGATTTCTTGTTATTGCTAGTATATACTCAGAACTTGACAGAACTTGGCAGGGGAGATATTATGGATAAGTGCAAAGCATCATTCTGCATATCTCATATTTCAATGCTAACAACATGGCAGGAGAAAAGGAATAGCACAGCCCAAATGGCTGCCAGCCATCTCGGGGGATAGGTTTGAAAGCAGACTCAACCTTCTGTGGACTCCCAGGCTGGTTTGAAGAGCACAGAGCTGAAATTATATCTAGGTAGTGAAGTGAAGTGAAAGTCACTCAGTCATGTCCAACTCTTTGGGACCCCTTGGACTGTAGTCCAGGGGATTCTCAAGGCCAGAATACTGGAGTGGCTAACCTTTCCCTTCTCCAGGGGATCTTCCCAAGCCAGGGATCAAACCCAGGTTTCCCACATTGCAGGCGGTTCTTTTACCAGCTGAGCCACAAGAGTAGGGTTAGTCTTAAAACATGTCTTAGAGTCCACAGTGTTAAAAGTCAACATGTTACTTAATGGGCAACACCAATGTCTTCCCTGCCAGTGTCAGAAACAGGGTGATGAAGCCTTTCAGTAAAATGAGAAGATAAACCAAACAGTGAAGATAAATGATCCATAGTGGAGGGAAGACACAGACACAGGACCAGGGAAGAAAGATTTCCCTGAATATATCTTTTTTTGTAGATTTGATTTTAGTACTCTGTGTATTTTTATATAAGATAGAATTAAACCAAAATCTAAAAAGCAGTCCCAAATACTGAAAATAAACAAAATATAAGTGACCCTAGCTATATATGAAGGTGGTCACTAACTGGCAAATAAAATACTATTTTAAGTAACTTCAGCCCAATGATTTAACTATACAATGCCAGTAGTGCTGCTTTGGACGAAAAGAATAGAAAGAGGTCTTGAACTCTTCAGTAATCATAGTATCAGTGATAATATATTGGTATTTGTGAAAATTTTTATATAGTCACAGGTAAATCAATAATGTTAATGTCTTTAGAAACCAGGATCTTAGTACAAAGAAAAAAGTAGATACAGATTAAGAAACTAGTTCAGTTCAGTCGCTCAATCATGTCTGACTCTTTGTGACCCCATGAACCACAGCACACCAGGCCTCCCTGTCCATCACCAACTCTTGGAGTCCACTCAAACTCATGTCCATTGAGTCGGTGATGCCATCCAACCATCTCATTCTCTGTCATCCCATTCTCCTCCTGCCCTCAATCTTTCCCAGCATCAAAGTCGTTTCAAATGAGGCAGCTTTTGCATCAGCTGACCAAAGTATTGGAGTTTCAGCTTCAGCATCAGTCCTTCCAATGAATATTAAGGACTGATTTCCTTTAGGATGGACTGGTTGGATCTCCTTGCAGTCCAAGGGACTCTCAAGAGTCTTCTCCAACACCACAGTTCAAAAGCATCAATTCTTCGGTGCTCAGCTTTTTTTATAGTCCCAACTCTCACATCCATACATGACTACTGGAAAAACCACAGCTTTGACTAGACGGACCTTTGTTGGCAAAGTAATGTCTCTGCTTTTTAATATGCTGTCTAGGTTGGTCATAGCTTTTTTTCCAAGGAGCAAGCATCTTCTAATCTCATGGCTGCAGTCACCATCTACAGTGATTTTGGAGCCCAGAAAAATAAAGTCTGCCACTGTTCCCGCTGTTTCCCCATCTATTTGCCATGAAATGATGGGACTAGATGCCATGATCTTAGTTTTCTGCATGTTGAGCTTTAAGCCAACTTTTTCACTATCCTCTTTCACTTTCATCAAGAGGCTCTTTAGTTTTTCACTTTCTGCCATAAGGGTGGTGTCATCTGCATATCTGAGGTTATTGATATTTCTCCCGGCAATCTTGATTCCAGCTTGTGCTTTCTACAGCCCAGCGTTTCTCATGATGTACTCTGCATATAAGTTAAATAAGCAGGGTGACAATATACAGCCTTGATGTACTCCTTTTCCTATTTGGAACCAGTCTGTTGTTCCATGTCCAGTTCTAACTGTTGGTTCCTGACCTGCATACCTGTTTCTCAAGAGACAGGTCAGATGGTCTGGTATTCCTATCTCTTTCAGAATTTTCCACAGTTTAATGTGATCCACACAGTCAAAGGCTTTAGCATAGTCAATAAAGCAGAAATAGATGTTTTTCTGGAACTCTCCTGCTTTTTCGATGATCCATCAGATGTTGGCAATTTGATCTCTGGTTCCTCTGCCTTTTCTAAAACCAGCTTGAACATCTGGAAGTTCATGGTTCATGTATCGCTGAAGCCTGGCTTGGAGAATTTTGAGCATTACTTTACTAGCATGTGAGATGAGTGCAATTGTGCGGTAGTTTGAGCATTTTTTGGCATTGTCTTTCTTTGAGATTGGAATGAAAACTGACCTTTTCTAGTCCTGTGGCCACTGCTGAGTTTTCCCAATTTGCTGGTATATTGAGTGCAGCACTTTCACAGCATCACCTTTCAGGATTTGAAATAGCTCAACTGGAATTCCATCACCTCCACTAGCTTTGTTTGTAGTGATGCTTCCTAAGGCCCATTTGACTTCACATTCCAGGATGTCTGGCTCTAGGTGAATGATCACACCATTGTGATTATCTTTGTCGTGAAGATCTTTTTTGTACAGTTCTTCTGTGTATTCTTGCCACCTCTTCTTAATTCTTCTGCTTTTGTTAGGTCCCTACCATTTCTGTCCTTTATTGAGCCCATCTTTGCATGAAATGTTCCCTTGGTATCTCTAATTTTCTTCAAGAGATCTCTAGTCTTTCCCATTCTATTGTTTTCCTCTATTTCTTTGCATTGATCGCTGAGGAAGGCTTTCTTATCTCTCCTTGCTATTCTTTGGAACTCTGCATTCAAATAGGTATATCTTTCCTTTTCTCCTTTGCTTTTCGCATTCCTTCTTTTCACAGCTATTTGTAAGGCCTCCTCAGACAGCCATTTTGCTTTTTTGCATTTCTTTTTCTTAAGAAACTAAAAACTTTATAAATTTAAATTAATCATGTCAGTGTACTGTTTTATTTTTATTGAAATACAATTGATCTAAAATATTATATCAATTTTGAGTGTACAGCATAGTGATATAGGATTATAGATCATACTTCATTAAAAATTATTTGAAATTAATGGCTGTGGTTCCCTGTGCTGTACAATCTTTGTTGGTCATCTATTCGGTACTTAGAAGTTTGATTCTCTTAATCCCATACCTCTCTCTTGCCTCTACCCCTTCATTCTTGCCACAGGTAAGCACTGGTTTTTTCTCTGTATCTGAGACTCTGTTTCTGTCTTGCTATATACATTTGTTTGTTTTTAAATAGTCCTGCTATAAACATTGGAATACATGTATCTTTTCAAGTTACAGTTTCATTTTCTCTGGATGTATACTCAGAAATGGAATTTCTAGATTATATGATAGTTCTATTTTCAGCTTTTTGAACAACCGCATACTGTTTTCCATAAAGGCTACACAAGTTACATTCTCACCACAGGGTAACAAGGATTCCCTTTTCTCCATATCTTCAGCAACATTTGTCATTTTTAGACTTTCTAATGATAGCCATTCTGACAGATGTGACACAAAAAATTAAGGAATTTTATGGTATCTGGTTTTACATTTTAGTCCATTTTGAGTTTGTTTTTTATATGGTGCAAGGAAATGTCCTAATCTCATTCTTATTCATGTAGCTGTCCAGCTTTCCCAGCACTATTTATTGAAGAGACTGTCTTTTCTCCTTTGTGCATTCTTGTCTCCTTCATCATGATTGATTGATCATAGGTTCATGGGTTTATTTCTGTGTTCTCTATTTTGTTCTGTTGATTTTTGTGTCTGCTTTTGTGCCAGTATCATGCTCTTTTGATTACTGAAGCTTTGTAGTATAGTCCAAAGTCAGGGAGAATGATACTTCCAACTTTGCTGAATTAACTAGTTTTAATAGCTTTGTTGATGGTGATCTAAGGTTTTCTATATATAGCATTGTGTCGTCTGAAGATAGTGACAGTTTTACTCCCTTTATCATTCAAATGCCTTTCATTCATTTATTATTTCTTTCCTGATTGCTGGGGCTAGGACTTCTAATACTGTGTTAAATAGAAGTGGTGAGAGTCTGCATCCTTACCTTGTTCCTGAATTTAGAGGAAAGGCTTTCAACTTTTTACCATAGAGTATGATATTAGCTGTGAGCTTATCATAAATGGCCTTTACTATGTTGAGATATATTCCCTCTATACCAACTTTGATGAGAGGTTTTATCATGAACTGATGGTGAATTTTGCCAGATGACTTTTTTTGTGTGGGTCTGTTGAGATGATCATGTGGTTTTTATTCTTTATTTGTTGTTAGTATAGTGTACCACATTGATTGATTTGTGAATATTAAACCATCCTTGATTTTCTGGAATAAAGCCCACTCGATTGTAGTATATGATCCTTTTTATATATTGTTGGATTCAGTTTGCTAATACTTTGTTGAGAATCTTTGCATCTATATTCATATTGGCCTATAATTTTCTTTTTTGTAGTATCTTTGTCTAGTTTTGATATCAGAGTATTGTGGCCTCATAGAATGAATTTGGGAGTGCTCTGTCCTCTTTAATTTTTTTGGAATAATTTGAAAAGGATACATGTTGGCTCTTCTTTATATGCTTGGGATCCTAATTATGATTCTAAATAATTTCCCATTAAAAGGATCCAGTGCTCCCTGCAGAAAATGCTGATTCCAGTTGTGGAACAGGAAACATATAAATGATCTTGATAACCAGCTTCTTGTTCCAGAAAGTGAGAATGCTAGCAGAATCATGACAGAAAGGATCAGAAGCCAACTTTAGAGGATTCCCACAGCCACACTGAAACAGTTAGCATCAAAGAAGTAATAACTGTGGTTTATTGCAACACAGTGTTGCAAAAATTCATTAGATTATAATAATCCTACAGTTGAAAACAGAACCGAAATGAAAAATGAAAAGTATGTTTACTACATGTGTAAGACTAAATGATTATTCTGAAAACTAGTAAATATTGGGTACAAAACAGGCATTTGTCCCACTTTACCTGTATGAATTCTGCCTCTAGGTAAAAAAGAAAAAAAGTTGTTCAGCAAAGTTCTTTATAGTAGAAATTGAATCAACAGAGGAGAGAATCATAGAGCTGGAATATCACAATTTTGAAATCACTAGTGACACAAAAATCAAGGTGATCGTCATTAATGCTGCCAAAACCATTGGGTGAAGAGCTGAAAGAGAGCTTGACAAAGCTGTGCTGAGGGCTCGGCCATCATAGCACTGAAGAGAAACAACCAGAATCCTGGGCATTGCCTGTAGTACACTCCACCCACAAACAACTCCCGTCCTCAGACCAACCTCAGTCTAATTAATCCTCTGCATCAGTGCTGTTCAGTAGAAGTGTAATGAGAGACTGATTAGAATTTTGTATTTTCTAGTAAACACGTTTAAAAGATAAGAAATAGGTAAGAACTAATTTTAACGGTATATGTTATTTAACTCAGTGTATCCAAAATATCATAATTTCATAATATTATCAATGTAAAAAATATTGACAAGAGTTTTAAAATTTTTTCCTACTCTGCCTTTGAAATGCTGTGTATATTTTACACTTGCAAGTCTGTGTTACTTTTGTGGCTGAATTTTCATTGGAAAAACTTTATCTGTATCTAGATTTTACAAAATTTACAGTTAAAATGTAGGCTCACTTTCCAAGCTGTTCCAATCATACTTGAAATCTTTCCAGCAGCAAGAGTATCAGTTTTTAAATTTACATTAATTTAAATAAGTTAAAGGTTTGTTTCCTTAGTCACAGGAACCACATTTGAAATGCTCAATAAGCCATGTGAGCTAGTGGCCACCCTGTTGGACAGCACAGATGTAGGTCTGTGTCCCAGACTGCAGGGACGCACAAGGGACAGGGGCCAAGAGAGAGTCAGACAACAGAACAGGTATGCAGTCGCCAAGACCCAGATTGGGGCAAGCTCTGCAGGGGGAGGAATCTGGCTAATTGCAAGTTACAAAAATAAAAGGCGAGAGAACCTCAGGCTAAGGAGATTTAAAAGACTTGTCAACCAAAAGTAGTGCTTAGAATGGGTTTGGATCCAGATTTAAACAAGCCAACCAAATATATACATACGCCTGCATACACACAGACTTAAAATCAGGTAATTTGAATTGCATATGTATATGTACATATTTACTTTTAATAGAATTGAGTTATTGCTAATTATTGTTATTGATCATGAGAGTGTGGCTGTATTTTATTTTATTTATTTTAAAATTAATTCTTTATTTTTGGCTGCACTTACTTTTCTCTAGTTGTGGCAAGCAGGGGCTACTCTCTAGTTGTGCAGCCTTCTCATTGCGGCGGCTTCTCTTGTTGCAGAGCAGGGCGCTCTGGGCATGCAGGCTTCAGTAATTGCAGCTCGCAGGCCATGTTGCCTCACAGACTCTGGTATCTTCCCAGACCAGGGATCGAACCCATGTTCCCTGCATTTGGCAGGCAGATTCTTAGCCACTGGACCACCAAGGAAGTCCCCAGTTGTATTTTAAGAGAGGGCCTACTTGCCAGAGACACAGACTATTTACAGATGAAATGGTAGAAAGTTTGAGATTTCCCTCAAAATAATCCTGTGGAAAGGACAAAGATCGAGTGGGACTTTTAGGTGTAACATGTCTGCGCGTGTTCACAATTACTGAAATTAGGTGATGGGGACTTGGGGGTCTAATATAAAATTGACAGCATATTAAGTAATGTTAAGAATACTGACAGTTTAGTCAATATAATAATGGTGTGCGATGACAGTTCTTAAAAATTCTTATCCTTGATTAATCTGAAATCATATGAAGTCTTAGATTTGGCTTTAAATATTTCAGAAAAGGTATTGAGGTTGTGGCAGACAGGAAGGAGGGAGACAGAATCCATGAGCCTGTGCAGGAGGCTCTAATCTCTGTCTCCACGGTCCCCACTCAGTGTCACTGGCCTCCCCAGCAACCCTGGGGCTGCGTTCCAACATCCCTAGGAGAGAACTTGCACCACTGTGGGTAGAGGACTTGAGATGAACATGCTCATGGCCAGTTCAGCAACTGCATGAGATCGAGTTCTTGGCACCCCTCAGCAGCAGTCAAAGCTCCGTGCTCTGTTTCCTGGCTTGGTTTTGTTTTCTGAAAAGCTGAACAGACTCTGCCTGTGTGTCCTTCACTGAGCCCGGCCAAGTCATCCTGAGGATGGACCAGGAAGAATGGTTTGAAAAGTTTCCTCTCCCACTTTAATCCTCTGTAAAAGGCCACACCTGGATTTGTTTATTGTTATTATGTGTGGAGATCATTAAATCCGAGTGGATTAATGCTGATTATGGCCTGGGTCGTTCCAGAAATCTTGACCTCATCTAGGACTTCACCTGCCATCCATTTGAATTACTCCCACTTGTGTCAGCACTATTTTAAGGGGATCAATGAAGGCTTATGAAGAAAAAAAGCCTTGTCATCTACTCTCAAATGAGCTCAATTAAGATGGTGGAGCCAATTCTGACACTTTTTATATAGCGTCACTTCTTATGCTGGCTTTGATTAGGACAGAAAGGTGTGCCCTCCCTAGTGAGCTCAGTAGATATGTCTCAACAAACAGACACTCAAAATTGTCAGGATTGGATGCCAGGGCGTATTTCTTACAGAGACGTGAGCAGGCCCCAGCTCGGGACAGGAGTAGAAATGTTAAGCTGGAAGAAGCCGCTATGTAATCGCAGGTCTCTGTTTATATGTAAAACTGAGAGAGGCCTGTCTGGTCTTCCTTCCTGTCCAGTGTCCACTGGGGCTGTCCCTCTGGATGGGTGTTGGGGGAGCAGCCCAGCTCCTGGACCCTGTACATTTGCATTTCCTGACCTAGCTTCTTTGTTCCTGAAACTCCCCTTCCGGGCAGTGCCCTCTGGAAGGCAGTGGAGTTGAGAGGGCACAGAGTCAGTTTAAGGCATTTTGCTGTGGCCCCACCACTCGCATGATGTACAGGCCACTCCATCCCCGAAACTCTGAGACCACAGCCCGTGGTGGGCTCTCTGCTCTCACGCAGCCGGCTCTCTGCCAGCCTCCTCGATACCCACCCGCTCTGATAATGCTTGGTCCTGCTTCTCCCTTCTAGATGCGCTCTGAGTCTTTGCAAGTCAGAGGGCTAATCCATGAAGCTAATTAAGCGCAGGACACTGGAAGTCGGCAATAGACTTCTGTGTGTTTGAATAATTTCTCATTAATATTACCCCGGTGGTGGATAATTTAGACATTGTAGTAGGCCACTGGGGGAGAGAACTGAGAGCACAGGGGTCTTTCAGAAGTCCACCTAGATGTACCATTTTGGGTGGAATCCAACTTACTGTAGAGCAGGCCCTGTGGCAAAAAGTGCACAGAGGACTGTGGTAGAAGGAGCTTACATTTAAAGCATGGTCTCCTTTCCTGCGGGCTTCCCTTGTGGCTCAGCTGGTAAAGAATCCGCCTGCAATGCGGGAGACCTGGGTTTGATCCCTAGGTCGGGAAGATCCCCTGGAGAAGAGAACAGCTACCCACTCCAGTATTCTGGCCTGGAGAATTCCATGGACTGTACAGTCCATGAGGTCGCAAAGAGTTGGACATGACTAAGCCACCTTCACTTTTGCTTTCTTTCTCTCCTTTCCTCCTCTCAGCACTTTGTATCTGGGCAAGCTGCTTGAGGGCAAGCAAGGCTTGGATGGAACCAGTTGATGGACCGTCTGTATTTTCATTCCCTTCCTACCATGATGGTCAGCCTTGGGGACAGGTGGATGGAGGGTGTGACAGGCAGTGGTCCAGGACTGGAGAGAGGACACTGGTAGCATCCTGAGTGTCCACCTCACATTGTTCTCTCGTGGCAGCCACTGAGCCTCCTTCAGAGTTTGGTCCAGAGTGAGGCAGATCTCTCCTACTTGCAGCATGCAGGGTCTTCCCTGACATGCCTCCCAAGCAGCCACTCACTTTATGTGGCACCACTGTGGACCTTGAGTAAGGATGGCACCTTCTCTGCTCATCATTTCTGCAATCTCTGCAGATACCAGTCACCCCTGCACCCACCGACCTCGTCACATTTGCCTGTATAATCCCTAGTTTGCCTTATCTGTTTAGAACCTGGGATCCTTTCCAGTGAGTGAAAAAATGATGTGGTGTCCACATTGTCACAGTTCCTGGTGCCATCTGTACATAACACACGTGAAATAAAACAGGGGTTCACAACGCTCTGTGCTCTGAAGAGATGGAAGGGGTCTGCTGTTGAGGCGTGAACTGTGAAGAGGTCATCCACTAGCACATTCTCCAGAGGATAACAGTGGCTCGGTACACTGCCAGGGTGCCTCCAGTCAGTGTGGGCCGCAGTCCGCCCAGCCAGAGCAGAGGGCTTGCTTCCCTCTGGTTCCTGGGCAGGCGTTTGCCTCACCATGCGTCGTGTGTGCTTCCTGTCTGTGAAACTCCCTGAACAAAGGAAGCAGATGCCCCCACGCTTCAGTCTTGAATAGCAGTATTACTTTATGTAGGGGAGGAGACGAGCTCTTCCATTTAGGCAAAACCAGTCACACACGGGGGGTCCTGGGCCAGCACACGGGGCAAGAGCAGTGCCACCGACAGGAGGGTCTTGGAGATGGTGCCAGTGGTGGCAGCTGGCCCTGCCTTGTTGTCACTCCCAGGCCCTCAGGGCATCAGTGAGGTTCTCAGTGGTGCCTCCCGTAAATGCAAATACGTCTCATTCATGTGAGACTGTGGCTGCTAGCTCCAGAATTAGGCAGTTAGCCCATCTGGGAAGAAATTTGAAGGCATTATGAGCGTTTTTGCATAACTTCTTCCTGGAATCGCCATCCTTCTAAGTTTGTGTGTTCAGAAACAATGGGGACATTTTTAGGATGCCTGTGGCACCCGGACAGCCAAGCTCCCTGGTGGAATTATAATAACCAGAGATAAGAGCTGGCCCCCGTGTCCCGCCACAAATGCAGAGTAGCACAACCACACAGGGTCACGGTCCCAAAGAAGTGAATTTGGAAACTGAGATCATGAGAGTCAGCAACAGCTGACGCTCCTTCACAGGCTTCCTTCTGGATGGAGTGTCCCCTCCGCTAGTTGCGGCATCGCTCTCCATGACCTGGCTGGCCCGTTAGGCCCCGCAGCACCTGAGCAAGGTCTCGACTGCTGCTGGACCCACACTGGCTCCCGGCTCGTCCTGGTCATCGGCGTGGGAAGGGTCTTGCAGTGTTGCTCAGACACTCTCACCAGCTGATTTTATCTGACCCTAATGTCGGTGTGCAAAGAGCTGAAGTGGGCGGCCTCAGAGCTGCTCCCCAACATGGGAAATGCACCCAGGCGGAGCTGACTTCAATCATGTTCATCTCTAATGAAGCAAAAACACAGGGAAATTGCCGTTGCACCCACAGACATTGCTTCCTTCTCTGGGTTTCCATTTGCTTTCACACCAGCTGTGGACGACCACAGTGAGAGTCCTCATCTGGGCAGGTTGGTCACCAGTCACCAGCCAGAGTGCCCACAGCTCACGTCGGGCTGTGCCATATGCAGGTGCAGGTCAGTAGGTGGGGGCTGGCCTGAGACTCTGCATCTCTCACCTGCTCTGGGAGAGGCAGGTGCTGCCGCAGCTCTCATGGAGTAGTTGGGTTCATGGGGGTCCGACTCCGTCTGCAGCCTCCCTGGACCTGTGCCCAGGAGGCAGAGTGGGCAGGGAAGATGGGTGGACCCTGCCCCACATGGCTCCAGCAGGTACCAGCAGCCACTGGTTCACGTGTCCTCGTCAGCCAGGTGGCAGATGCTAAATGCAGGAGCTGAGTGCACAGGTAAGGGTGGTCTCCCCAGAAAGCCCCCAGCCAGACAGAAGGGGGACCCTGAGCAGAGGACTCTGGTCAGTGGGCCACAGCCAGCACCCCTCAGCAGGCCCCGCCCCTTACTTAGCTTTCATCTTTTATCTCTTCAGGTGGTTCAGTGGCATTGAAGAAAGGCTCTTTCATTTTTCTTTTCTTTCTTTTTTAAAACATTTTTGGGTGAGATTTATGTGCACAGTCTCCTTAGTTTGGAAATTCTGAGAATGATCTTATTTTTTTCAGATTCCACATCTTCTCAATTTAATACATCTGTTACGGTACAGTCTAATGGCTCTAACCATAGCAGTAATGACAAAAAATACCAGTAATGGAACTTGGTGAGATACAGCATAGCAGAGGTACCAGCTGCTTTTTCTCGATTTTTCTGTTTTAATCCTCATACCACTCTAGGAGGATTTAGCACTTGTTCCACTCTGCATTCCAGGACAGAGTCCAAACCAAACATGGCATTTTCTGAGAATCTTGGATTTCTCATCCCGTGGACCAAATAAGTAGGCTGACATTTTAAAATAGGTTTAGCCCCAAACTGTTTGAGTTGCACAATAAATGAGAACGCACTGTGCAGGGTTCTGGCAACTTGGAAGCGCTTAGCTACAGGCAAGCCCAGAGAAGGCGATGTGGCCACAGTAGGGTTCATCGTTCCCACAGATGGTGGTTTGGAAGCTCCTTTGGTGTGTCTGACTGGGCTGACTGGCCGCACAGAGGAAGGGGTCCTCTGTCTGCTGCAGCGTGGTGAAGCTGCCCCGCGGGGGGACTTGGATCTGGATCTGAACTAGTAAACAGAGCTCTCTGGACTCCCTTCAGCACACCCTTCCCAGCTGCCACCCCTGCCCTGCATGTCCCCATGTGCCTCGTGCCTATCTGGGCCCAGGTGGTCTCTCCTTGCCATCTCCCCTTCTGCCAGCACCCTGTGTTCACCCAGAATGTCGTTATGCTTTAGTACGTGAGCCCCATGGGAGAGCTGCTCTAATCACCTCAACCGCCAGCCTCGGGCTGCTCTTCTGACCTGGTTGAGACAAACAGGGCACCTGAGTTCTTTGCAGGGACCAGGCAATGTGGCCGGGATGGAGATTAGCTTCTTACCATGTCTACCCCTATGATACCCAGTGGTCATGCATGGCTGTTTAAATTTAAACTAAAAAAAAAATCAAAGTAGGTAAAATTCATTAGCTCTGTTGCATTAGTAGTATTCCACATTGTGTTCGTACTTAAAGTTATTGTTTTATTCATTAAACATACCTTTAATCTGTGAAACTGACTGCATTTTGCTATGAGACTAGCTACTATCACCTGGTTGGAATTCTGGTTACCTTTTCTAGCTAGGGGATGGAAAAATAAAGCAACACAGTTTTCTTACCTCCATTACCCCAAAGTACAAAAAGTAGCAAGCGAGATATTAATATTTGTGGTTTTCTTTTTAAAGATCAAAATCCCTGTAAAAGGAATATACACAATAAAATGTTTAAACCCTGTTTTCATTATTTTGTCAGGTGACTAAATAGAAAACTTACCGTAGCAACTTAGGTTTATAGAAAAGAAATCGAAATAGAGCAACTTCTCATGCAGTTACACAGGACATATTAGAAGGCTGTTAACTTTATAATTTTACTCCAGTTAGAGATTCTGAATGAAGTTTACAGTGTATAAGCTTGACGAATTACTGAAAACAAGTCTGAAATGTAATGATTTCTCCATACTTGCCTAAGCATGGACTCAAGCCCCTGTCTGCACCCCAGTAGGAGTGGGGGAAAAACGTACTGGTCAATGTGGGATGGCCACAGGTGGCCAGTAGCTTGTGTGCAGGACAGCACAGATTGTTGCACTGGGATGGATGTGTGAGGCAGCCATAGGGAAACACAGATTTCCAAAGAAGATTAAATAAACAAAGAAAAATATGAGTGCGTAATGAAAGAGAGCCGGCCCTACTAGATCTACAGGAAATAGAATCCTACAGTACTGGTAGAAGAGTAAATATTTTAATCACTGGAAAAGATTAGCTTTCCCAGAAGCAAATACTGATAGAGAAACTTAATGATGACAAGGAAGGTCATTAATTCAATAAATGATGTTGAAAAACGTATAGACTTAGTTGGGGGAAAGTCAGTGAAGATCCTTAATTCATACCTTACATAAAAATAAGTTGAAGAAGAGTTTAACAGAATTTGTAGAAAGCCATAACACTAAAAATAGCAATTTTTAAAAATTAAGGAACATTTAATTATGACAAGAACTAAAGGGGACTTTCCAGGAAGACCATCAATGGACGACACTGAAAGCAGGATCCGAACAGATCCTCGACTGTTCAGGGTCAGCAGCTGCATCATGGCCTCCCCCCTGGTCCCTGCTTCCGTGGGTTCTGGTCCTGGCTGGTCCCATGGCCTTCGCAGCCCAGCCCCACAGCACTCCTGGCTCACCAGGCACAGTCCACGTGCCCTCCTTGCTCTCTCATACACTTGGATGAAGCACAGAGCTTCAGTGCGCCAAACAGTATTCATTGTGAAATAATTAAGGTATATAAGAAACTAGGGAACTATGTACCTCAAGGATTACAGGCCGACTGTTTCCAATAGGAAAATAGCCAGAGGGTTCCTCAAGAACAAGAAAAGCAAGGACTGAAAAGCGAAGGGGAATTCCTCAGCCTCTGTAGTAACAAGAAAAAATTCACATCCTTAAAACATTGAGGTATTACTTTTTGCCTGACAAATTTACAACCTTTTCCTTCTCTTTTATTTCTTTTAATAAAATCCTCATTTCTGCTAGAATTCCTGGCAGACGATCTCATTCGCTCCTGGTCAGAGTCTGTATTGGCACAGAATTCCCAGAAAGAGTTTCTCAATTTGTAACATTGAAACTTAAAACATTATATGTGCCCCTTGAACTGGTAAGTCTATTCCTAGGAATATATCTTTACTTATCTATGAAGATCTATGTGCAGTGAGGTTCCCTCTAGTTACACAGAACTGTTGACATCAGAAATAGTCAAGACTCAGAGCAAGACTAAATAATTTAGGTACATTATTAAGATAAAGCCTTATGTAGTCACTAAACATACTAGTTTTGAGGAATTTTAAATTACTTGGAAATGCTCGGTGAAAGCAGTATATCACATTGCATAGGCAGGCTGCTCACCATGATACATATTAAACGCTCATTTGACTTTACAGAGGGGATTGTTCACTCACGTTGCCATAGCAATGAAGAGGTCCACCTTCATACACAGTCCACCCTCAAAATAACCTCACTCGACCACTAAGTTTGATTAACACAGTTCAGTTCAGTAGCTCAGTCATGTCCAACTCTTTGCGACCCCATGGACTGCAGCATGCCAGGCCTCCCTGTCCATCACCAACTCCTGAAGCATACTCATACTCATGTCCATCGAGCCGGTGATGCCATCCAACCATCTCATCCTCTATTGTCCCCTTCTCCTCCTGCCTTCAATCTTTCCCAGTAGCAGGGTCTTTTCAAATGAGTCAGTTCTTCACATCAGGTGGCCAAAGTGTTGGAGTTTCAGCTTCAGCATTAGTCCTTCCAATGAATATTTGGGACTAATTTCCTAAATAAGTCCTATTTCCTTCTATGTATTTTGTTCATATTTTCCAACTTTTTTCAAAGGACCAGTCACCATTTCTCTCACAAATGTCAATACAGACATTTTTACAAAGTGGTTTCAGGGATGGAGTGACTGAGACCTATGACAGACCCCACAGTAACATCCTGCTGCTCCATGGAAGTGGGAGAGAGCATGGAGTGTGCAGTCTCCACTGAGTAGGAGGCAAGCCATACACCCTGACTGTAGCTGGAGAGAAGGCCCTCCGAGAGGAGGGGTTTCCCGTGTGGGGTATTTGTGGAGATTTTGATGCAGAAGCAGAGGTCAGTTAGAAAAAGATAAAATGAGTATAATTAATTCAAGATAGTAACTCATGCAACAAGCCTTCATCTAACACCTTTTCTACATTTGAAGTATCGCATCAGATGTCAAGTCTGCTCAGCCATGCATCTTTGATTCAAGAGAAGCCAGGGTGCAGATGGAGGTTTTGGAAAACCTAGCTTGTTCAGCTAGTGTTAGCCCGGGACCCAGGGAGCGTAAGGCTCACCGGCTCCTGACCAGTCAAGGAGAGAGTGGCAACACACTAGACACAGAACGATTAGAGTGGGTCCCGGGTGAGAACTTGTGTGTACCCAGGCCCATGCCACAAGCTGAGAGAGAAGCAATAAAACAGCTTGCAAACTGCTCACATCTGGTAGATCCATACATGAGCACAGACAAGTGAAGTTCCAATGACAGGACGAGACTGTGTGGCTCAGAGGGGTCAGTCCCTTCTCTCAACCGAATCTTCCTTCCCAGAGATTTGGAAAGGAATACACATCTTCTTGCACTGCAGGGAGCTGAGCTGAGTGCCCCCAAGATCACATGTTGAGGATCTGACCCCCAGGGGCTCAGAATGCGACTGTGTCTGGAGATGGGGGTCTTACCCAGGTGGTGCTAATGGTTAAGAATCCACCTGCCAAAGCAGAAGACACAAAGAGTCACAGGTTCAATCCCTGGATCAGGAAGATCTCCTGAAGAAGGAAATGGCAGTCCACTCCAGTATTCTTGCCTGGGAAATCCCATGGACAGAGGAGCCTGGCAGGCTGCAGTCCATGGGGTTACAAAGAGTCATACGCAACTGAGCATGCACACATACAAACAGGTCATTAAGTTAAAATAAAGTCATGGGGTGAGCCCTTTAGGACTGGTGTCCTTGTAAGAAGAGATGAGAACTCGGGCCAGAAAGAGGACTGTGTGAGGACACACATGGCATCCACTTGCCCAGGAGAGAGGCCTCAGGAGGAACCAGCCCTGTGACAAGGTGATCTCAGCCTCCAGCCTGCAGGACTGGGGGGAAATTGGTTTCTCTGTTTGACCACCCTTGTCTGGGGCAGGTTGTTATGGCCTCCCTGGGAGTCAGCTTGTCATTTAGCACCGCTCTTCAAAGGGAGGTCCACTCTGATTCCGCAAACTCTATTTCCTTTTGTGCCATCATTGCCAATAAGACAGCTCCGACATCTGAGTTAACCCTGGGCCCAGAAGGTCAAGTGTGTGGTTTTCCTGTTTAATTTGTGTATGAGCTTCGTGTCTATTTTGTGTGTCAAAAACAGAAGGACCATGGCATAGCAATTTGATTTCTCTTCTCTCTCCATGGTCCATTTCAGATTGCACACCACTGAATTTAAGGGACTATGAGCCCAGGTCTGGGTACTGTGGTCTCTGTGGTCTCTCCACAGCTGGTGGGCCCTGGGTCAGTGGCCTCTTGACCAGCTTTCTGTGTCAGAGTCTGGCAGTTTACTGGGAAACAGACTGCAATGTGTCAGAGGATGTGGATATCCTCTGATTTGAGTTTCAAAATGCTACCTCGAGGAGACAGCAGAAAATATGTCTTTTCCTCACATTCATAAAGGACCCGTGACCCCCAAAATGCTTGAAAACTTCCAGGAAGCTTTGTGCATGCCTACAGGGTGTGAAATATTTCAGCTCTACCATCTACTGTATTCTCTTTTTTTCCTACTCAGATCCCACCTCCTGGTGCCGAAGACAGTGAAACTGGAAAAAGTAAGTGGCACAGACTGTACTTCCCTGGTGGCTCAGAGAGTAAAGCGTCTGCCTGCAATGTGGGAGACCCGGGTTTGATCCCTGAGTTGGGAAGATCCCCTGGAGGAGGAAATGGCAACCCACTCCAGTACTTTTGCCTGGAAAATCCCATGGACGGAGGAGCCTGGTGCAGGCTACAGTCCATAGGGTCGCAAAGAGTCAGACACAACTGAGCACTTCACTTTCACTGAAGGGTCCTAAGAGATGGTCAGCATGGGCTGAGCTTCTGGTCCCCAGCATCTGCATGTGCGTTGGCTTCCAGTTTTCCTAGGAAGGTGGTGGTGGAGGGGGCGTCCACAGCTGTCTTAGGAGGGCCCCCACAGCTTTCATCTGCAGGAATCACCCCTTTGGTCAGCAAGTGTGACTCACTGCAGTTCTGCCACCGATACAGAGGTGTCAGTGAAGGCCATCGAACAGCAAGCAGGGTGAATGCTTTAAGTATAGTCCAGAAAGTTCTGGCTGCGGTGGAAAAATTGCAGCGCCATTAGGTCAGAGAAATAGATATAAGAAACACAGTCCTGGGGTCGGGAAGATCCCCTGGAGGACAGCATGGCAACCCACTCCAGGATTCTTGCCTGGAGAGTCCCATGGACGGAGGAGCCTGGCAGGCTACAGTCCAGGGGGTCGCAAAGAGTCAGACACAACTGAATGACTTAGCACAGCACATGTAGGTCACAACAGTAGAACACAGATCTGACCGACGCAGTAAACAAACAAATGAGCAAAAGTAGCAGGGGCTGGGTTGCCATGGAAGCACAACTGCACATGCCCTAGAGCAACATGCCCTGCCCACATTGTTATAAACCCTCTGAAAGTTTTCATTAAGAACTCACACAGCCTTTGATACAACAGGGCCCTGATCGGTCCTCCTTGTGGATTCAGAAGGTCAGGAATTGAGGTGCAGGAATCCAGGTGCTGCAAAACTCATGTTCTGAGTGATGCACTGGGTTCACAGGAGCGGGAGATGGGCATTTTAGGTAACAGGGAGAGTAAAATGCTTATGCATGGGACTGGCATTAACTGCTCATGCCTCAAGGGTTTTTCAAGTGTAATTTGGTTGTAATTATACTTGTAATTCAAGTATAATTTGGTTGCTAAAAAGAAAAACATCTTACTTTTTTATGTTAGCTGTCCAAACCCAAGTCTGTTTCTTTCTCCAAAGAGAAAATAATGCTCAAAATTGATACAGCTTCTCCTAAAATATGATGTTATTTAATCAGGCCCAGTCCCATGAAGATCCAGTGAACTGATCAACAAACATATGTTGAACAACTGGCTGAACATACACAAAAACCAAATCTTTGATGTAAAATAATAATAAATGTGGAAAGCAGTGCCCTTGTTTTGGTGTCACTGTGTAATAATCGTTATAATAACGATACTGTATTTGTGACCCTCTTTATTTACACTTTACACTCCAGTGAGATAACAGAGTTGCATGCTCACAGTCCTGGCCTGAGCTTTAGACCTGCTGAGAGACCTGAGGACCACCCAGATCACAGCCCTCAGAATCCAGGCAAGGTGCCCACACAGTGAGTGTGCACCACCTCAGGACACATGTGCAACAGCAGCAAGCACATCAAAACAAAACTGCCCATGTGGCAGCACTTTGAGGCTAGAGGTCCCTGGGCCCTGTCTCCAGCCTACACTTACCAGCTGAGAGGTCTTTGGAAACCAGCTGTCCTTCTCATGCCTCAGTTGCCTCCTCTCTAACAGGGCAAATGATATATCTCTGAGTGCTGAGAGGATTTTATGAGTCAGTGTGTATGAAGGGCTCTGTTGTTTCTGGAATCTAGCAAGACTCCAGTTGGAGAGAATATGCAGAAACAGAGTTTGCTACAGCCATGGAGACAAGTAGTCAAGAATGGGGGATGTGGGTAGGGGAAACAGCCTAGAGATATGTGAAGCACAAGGGGATTGATGAGGAAACCAAAGCAGAACTGTATATAAAGATGCTGTTTCTGGAAACCAAGCAAGTGTCTGGTAAGTTTTGTGGCTAGGATCCAAGATGATTAGAATTCTTACCTTAGAATAGCCCCAGAAAAGAGGACTCTTCTGTAATAGAATAGCTTTACCTTATGAGTATCCCACCTATCCGGTGGGAGGACCCAGATATATTTTACATCCCATATATTTGTTAGAAGGTGCTTGCTCCTTGGAAGAAAAGCTATGACAAACCTAGATAGTGTTTTAAAAAGCAGAGACATCACTTTGCTGACAAAGGTCTTTATAGTCAAAGCTATGGTTTTTTAGTGGTCATGTATAGGTGTGAGAGTTGGACCCTGAAGAAGGCTTAGTGCTAAAAAATTGATGCTTTCAAATTGTGATGTGAGAGCCCCTTGTACTGCAGAGAGATCAAACTTGTAATCCTAAAGGAAATCAACACTGAATATTCATTGGAAAAACTGATGCTGAAACTGAAGCTCCAATACTTTAGCCACTTGATGCAAAGAGCCAACTCTGGAAAAGACCCTAGCTCTTGGAAACAAGAAAGGCAAAAGGAGAAGGGGGTTGCAGAGGATGAGGTGGTTGGTTGGCATCACCAGCTCACTGGACATGAGTTTGAGCAAGCTCCAGGTGATAGTGAAGGACAGGGAAGCCTGACATGCTGCAGTCTATGGGATCGCATAGAGTTGGGCACGACTTAGCAACTGAATAACAGAATGCCTGTTCTTAGGTGTGACAGATACAGTAGAAATGTTGGAAATGGTAGTGGTAGTTGGGAAAGTCTTCTTGGAAGAGATAAAATTTTAATGAAGTCTTGAAATGCAGTAAAATATTGTGAAAGAAAGTAATTTGAAAAGGTGTATGGTCAGAAATTAGAATACTGAATCTAGACAGTACTGGGAGTTAAATTATAGAAATACCAAAGAGGTGGCAGTCCCAAAATTGAGAATCAAGTTAAATAATCCAGTATTGGAAATGCAAATTTAAAAATACTATACTCAACTGACATGGAAGCAATATATTTTTAAGGATTTAAATTTTTTTCCCTGGGTTCTATTTTGGTCCTAGCCATGATATTCCTAACGTAAATTTGACACTTCTCTTTTTGACTAACTGGGAGAATTTTAACCAAGAGAATTCAGTCCTGATGCTTCAAATTGCCAATCTGAAGTGATCTTGGTAGTAGCTTAAAAAGCATATTAAGTTACAGAGATGCAATTACACATGGATTAAGGTTAGGAATTCCAGACTCAAAATATTGTTATTATTTTTATTGTTATTGCTCCATTGTTATGGAACTACACTTGTCTTATATTTTATTTCATTTCTGGGAATGCTTTTAGTTCTTAGGATTTCTGTGTTTTCAGCAAAAGTTAATTCATTTATTCTTACAACTATCTCTGGGGGCTCTTGAGAGAGCAAGAAAATCTGCATTATCTTAACCGGTGGTTATAAAATTATATTTTTTAATAGACTTTATTTTAGAGCAATTTTTGGTTTACAAAACAGCTGAGAGGAAGGTCCAGAGATTTCTGTATACCCCATGTCCCCACTCATGCACGCCTCGTCCATTATCAACATCCCCCACCAGATGGGACATTTGTTATAATTGATGAACTATTGTTGACATATCTCCATCATTCAGAGTCCATAGTTTACATCAGGGTTCACTATTGGTGCTGTCCTTCTGTGGCAGGGGGCTGGCTTTTAGAGCATTTGGGGGACAGGGTGGGTCTCAGCAGCAGGCTGAGGACAGAAGGTCTGGGATGCTCATCTCAGGAAGACAGGACATGGTGCGGTGGGAAGGGCACTGACTTCATCCACTCAAGCTGCCATGATGGAACGCCAGAGACCAGGCAGAGACCCGGAAGAGATCTGGCAGCTCGTGAACAATAGACACTGATTCCTCACGGCTCTGGAGGCTGCACGTCCAAGATCAGGCTGCCAGCAGAGTCTCTGTACAGTGAGGACCTGCTTCCTGGTTCACAGATGGCATCTTCTCACTGTGTCCTCACCCGGAGGAAGAGGTGAGGGAGCTCTCTGTGGTTCTCCTTTATAAAAAGGACTCTGATTCCACCCTGGAGGCTCCATCCTCATGATCTCGTCACCTCCCAGAGGAGCCCCTCCTGACACCATTGTGTTGGGGCTTAGGCTTCAACATATGAGTTTGAGAGGGGGTCAGACAGTCTGTAGCAGAAAGGTACCAAGTGAGCATTAACGTGGGCTCCATAGGTTCCTGAAGCACAGAAAAGATGGAGACCCCTGGCCATCTGCTGGGGGAGAGGGTGGCCCAGCTGTCGTGGAGCCTGTTCAGAATGAGGTGACGCTCCCGGGGTGGCCCAGGGACAAGCGCCCGGGAGGCCTGCACGCATGTGGCACCAGCTGTGAGGGGGCCAGCAAACCCTGACCTCCTGGTTCCCACAGATCACAGCCCACCTTCTTCAGTCTAGAGTACTTTCACCAAACTGGTTTTTACTAGATTTGAGCTCTGCCCTTACTGTGGTCTGACTTCTGAGGTCAGGGTGAGCCAGGGGGAATGCTCTTCTTGAGAACTGGGCCCAAACACAAGGAGATAAAAAGAGTAGCAGCCTTGGGCCCCTTGGGAGGGTCCAGAGCTTCTACACGCAGAGCTTGTACCTGGGCCCATGCTGGGGGCCTGTGACTGCCACTGAGAAGGCCGGGCGCCTTCGGGGGCTTCAAAGAGCTGCACAGACCGAGTTTTCTTACAGTGACCTCGGGCTATTCCTGGTTCTTCCAACGCTCTCTGGGCCCCCCTGCTTGGAACAATGGCCAGCTTTAGAGCAGTTCCCTGTGGCTATTTCAGAGCTGGTTGGTGGGTCAGGCTTCGAGGATCTAGGTAGTAATAGCGCCATGCTCTGAACAAGAGCTTTCCAGTGTTTTTCACATCAAAGCAGAGGAAAAGAAAACAGTTAAATATCCCATGGGCTTGTTGGGCTGGGCTGCACCTAGCAGGGCGTCGGCACCTGCACACACCTGAGACCGGCCCCTCGAGGCAGCTTCACGGACTCAGTCTTGAGAGCTGACCTGAAGCAGAGTCTGATTACGTCCCCTACCCTCTCTCAAAGTATCCTACCGTGTTTCATTTTAAGCCTTTTTTGCAAGTCTTCTTTAGACCAGTTTTGAAAGAAGAACCAATATATAAATTAAAAAATAAAATAGTCAAAAACTAAAATTCACTTGTAAATATGAAAAAAGTTATGTGCAAAATGTGTGCAGAACAAATAGAGAATTCATGACTTTCTCTCCCGTTTCTGCATGTCTGGGTCCTCAGTGGTGTGACAGAGAGAAGCATATTCTATGTTGACCCCTTGTCTTAGTGGTGTTCTTCCTCTTCTGTCTTTTATGTTAGTGGAGAAGTGACCCCAGCAGAAGCTGCCGTCCAGTTAGACCATGATAACCTGAAACGCTGAGGTGGCTCCACATGTCGAGGAGCTTCCACAAGCCAAGGAGCTCGGGACAGGCACGTGCAGCCTCCATCCTGTTGACGCCGAGGACGTGGACAGTGAGCATCACAGCTGGGCAGCAGCGAACATCAAGAGACCTGCAAGACGGAGTCCCTGCTACTGTGAGTCCACTTGTCTGGTGTCCAGTGGATCCTGTCTTCCGATCAGAAGGGGTTGCTGAACTAGGAAGGAATGACAGGATGCTTTCTTTTCTACATTTTACTGTGTGTCACAGCGAAGCTAGGCACTACTCTCCCACCTATGGCCATTTCTGCCGGGGCAGTTTAGTGCCATAAATACTAGGAGGTTCAAGTCCTTGTGCTCTGTGTCTCACCTCTCCCAAACCCCATGGGCTCCTGCAGAGATTAGGTTTGTATTTCAGTAAACTAGAAATAACACTTTTCATGGTTGTTTTGGTCAGTCCACTAATTTAGGAATTCTGACGTAGAGGTTGTTACTTACTGAGCTTGAGATCTTGGTTTTCCTCAAGGTGGAGCACAAGTGGAGGCCGTGGTTTTTCTTTATTCGTGACTCTTTGTTTTGACTACATAATGAGAATATTTTGAGTAAAAGAGTTAGAGACTAATCCACGGGACTGGGTGATTTGTGGGTCTTTGTTACTCCTCATGTGAGTAGTTTCACTCTCCAAATTTATGAAACATGCAGCAGGGCCAGGCTGGTGACTGGCTAGGGGATGCAAGGAAGAATGACACACAGGCCTGTCCTGGGTGAGCTCGTGGAGCAATGAGGAATATGCAGCCCAAATCTCTTGGGTGGATTTCCAGTAATTATGTGAGTAGAGTTCTACTCTGATACATTAGTCAGAATGGTTAGCATTGTGTAGACTTTGCTCTTTCCTCTATTTTTGAATTTCTGAATGTGTGAAGTTCTGAATGAAGCATAAAGGATGAACAGGAAGAAGTAGATTAAGAGGACCAGAGAGAGTGGCAGGCGCCAGCAGGCATGTATGCCTACTGCATACACGGGGAAGGAGTTGGTGGCCCATCAACCACATGCCACTTCCAGGAACAGCAAAAGACACAGAGTTTTCACTTTCAATTGTGTGGTTAGTGAGTCTTAAGGCTTAAAAAGAAAGTATGCATTTTGCAACTTTAAATAATTAATAAGACTGCCGATTAAGATTTCAAAACACCCAGCCACAATAAATGTAACTATTGGTCTAGGGGATCTGTTGGGTTTTTACATCAGTCTGAGTCCTTGTGAAGAGAACCCAGGCTCTGGAAAGTGTAACCCACGTCTCAGTGGACCATTGCAGTTGGAGAAACACTTGAGTGGGCACACTTTGAGAGCTCCTTACCCATGGCCATTGGGGTTCTCTCATCCTTGACCAGTAATAGACATACAGCTTTTGAAGTCTCTCATGTTCTTCTGTCTGGAGTGTGAAACCTCCATCAGTAGAAGCTGGCCAGCACCATCGCCCAGGACTTCCCAGGTCCCACCAGAGGCTGGACCTTGACAACCAAGGTGTGTTGCGGTTCTCTGTTCCTCACTTTTACTCAGTTGCCTGGGGGAGTGAGTGCTCTTCCCTCTGCTTCCCCTGTGCCGTCTGATCCTAGCCGGTTTTCCTCTCTGACCCGCTGCCAAGAATGAGAAGGGAAGTCTCAGAGAGCAGGGAAAAGAGGGATGGAGGAGAGGCCTGTCAGGGTGATCCAGGGAGCCCAAACTCCTCTATAGGTAAAAGAAATAAATGCCTCTGAGAAATGTCTCCAAGAAGATCAGCTGAACAAGACAGGAATGCAGGTGAGGTTGAGGGCATGCTGTGTGCTTCCCGTGGCAGGAGTTCATGAGCCCGTTGCTAAAAATGTAGATGCAGGAGGATGTCAGTCAGCCAAGGACACTCAGCCAGGGGAAGCCAGTGCTCTCTGCAAACAGCAGGTACTATCCCAGCTTCGAAACTTGGTTGTGGAGGACTGTGATCACCAAGCATGACTGAGCAGGACTCAGAGGTGTGGCAGGCGCCTCCCTGGATGGAGTGGGAACCACATGTTGAGGGGAGCATTTGACATCCTGCAACCCGGTCACCCAGAGGTTCCAAGTGCCGCTTAGTTGTTGTTCTGGGACCCAGTCAAACCTCAGCAAAACAGTAGGACACTGTGTCCACTAAGGAGCGCCATCATCCACTGGCCAATGTGGACACGGCTGAAGACCATCTCCTTTTGACATTTACTCCAGTCTGAGAGGAGGAACGGCCAACATAATTCACATAGTGCTGAATAACTGACTCACCACTGTAAGAAATTTCCTTTCAATGCTCAGACAAGCAGATCACTATTTTGTTCAGATGTAGATCATGGATCTTTTTCTATATAACAACTGAAATTCTACTGGAAATAACAAAAGGGCAATGCTTCCCACCCAGAATTTTAAACCTGATGCAAATGATGCAAATAAATCGCATATCTTTGACATTGCAAATGAGTCGCTACTGTTAGGAAAGCATTAATCGTATTATAAATATCCTTTGAAAGATGAGCATCAATTTATTCCAGTAGTAAATCCAAGATTTACTTAAATTTTCACAAGATCAATCATACCGCTTTCCAAGAAGAGTGAGTATTAAAAGAGTTGATAGTTCATACAGTGACAGCAAGGATTAGAATAGCTTACCGATATACATCAAAGTCTTACTTACCTTAAGCTTCTACAAAAGAATAAGTTATTTTTTTCACAGCAGTACATACTATGCATGCATAAATAATCAAAGTGAAACCCAGAAAAGATGGATGCAAGCAGAGCTGATACGGAGTTGGGGAAGAGCTTGGTTATTTCGTTTCATAATTCTGAGGTGTAATGGATGCAGGAATAGTTGAGAAAGAAATTGTCCAGATGGAAAGCTGAATAGCTTTAGAGATTGTATAAAGGACATAACTGAGCAGAGGGGACAGAGGCAACCACCCCGGGGGCATTCGAGGAGAAGAAACTGCAGGTGGTCTCCGCAGTTAGGACAGCGCTGCCTGCCCTCCTGTCTGAGTTCAGAGGACAGAGCGAGCGAGGTCTGTGGGAACAGAATGGAACAAAACCAGCATGCCTCGGGCTGACATTGCCTCTAACAAGAATCAAGGCTGTGACCAGGCCCTCAGAAGAAATGAAAGTTGCAGCCATTTGCCACCTGTTTCCCCCTCCTGGTCACCATGTCTCTGGCGGGATTCTTATATGAATGAAGGAGAATAAGCTTATGTGCAGGAATGTGTCTTCAGTCCCAGGAAGCATTGTATCTTGTGTACCTTGGGTTCCCAGTAGCAAATCTCAACTAGGCAACATCGGTTCAGGAACTGGCTTTCACAGTGAAGGCTCTGCAACCAGTAAAGTGAAGGCCCAAGGGTGTGTCACGTGAAAAGAGACAGAGAGGAACCTAGAGGCACTCTAAACAGGTTTTAAGGGTGCAGGATGGAAGTGGCATCTACTTTAAATCATAAGAGAGCGAGACCCTCCTAGGCCTTCCCTTGTCCTTCACCTGCCTCTTGTCTGTAGAAAAACTTTAGTCAAAGAATAAATTTAATGAGAGAAGTGAGAAAAGGCAGAAAAAAAGGAAAACAGTCAAGCAAGACAAATGATCATAATTTAACTATTAAACAAAGTCAAGGACCTCTAATTCCTCCTCAAAGGCTATAGATAATATTCTGAGCCATATCCTTTGAGCTGTTTTCAGGTGGAGAGAGTTAACCCCATGATGACCAGACTGTAGCCATGACATAAGCTGTTCCATCTTACACAATTCCAAGGACTGACCTCACGGAAATGGAAACAGGCTACCCCTGGAACTGGAGACCAACTGTACTTACAACAATCAGGACGATGCTTGTCAGACCATCCTGGGACCAGTTTCAAGATGATTGTTGCAGCTAACTGCACTGCTTCGCTCCCTGCCCCCACTTCTCCTCCCCTGAAAATTCCTCTTAGAGCTCTTGCCCTCTAATCAACAGCAGAGAGTTGGTTCTTTGGAACCCAAGTTCACTATCCCTGGAGGAGGTTGCCGGCTTCCTGAATAAAGCAACCTTCCCTTTCCTACCGGTACTTGTCTCTCGAATACTAGCTTTCAAGCTGCGGGCAGCCAAACCTGAGTTGGGTAACAAAATCACTGACAGGAAGGTCTAGAATCGGGTTGGAAGCTCCTTGGAAGCAGAGCCCCGCACACTGTAAGCAGACTTTTAGCCATCAAAACACACGACATCCTGGAAGCCTTGAGTTTCCCTCCAAACTGAAAAGGAGTGACTTTGTGAACAGCTTCTCGGACCCTGTCCCCAGGCAATAGAACCTGCTCGAAAGCCTAGTAAAGAAGAGCTATGTTTACGTGACACATAAACATTGGTACATGCATCAGATTCTTGTTGAGAAAGTAAATTAATTAGACTGTTGTCACATAGCCTGAACATTAATTGAATTTGGACGCCTTTGCCACTAATACGTAATAACAGATGGTAAAGAGTGATAGACCTCTCAAATGGCAGCTTTAAGAGTTAAGAGAATGTATCATAGAATTGATGAACCTAGTACTTCCACTTCTGACACATCACTACAACATCCTCCCTTCTCCTCTTGACTGACCATCCACTTGTCCATGGTGGCTGAAGGGCTGTGTGGCCTTTGGGAATGGAGCCAGATTTAGCACATTCTCTACCATGAGGGCGTGAGACACATGGAAGTCTCTAGAATCTGTCGTTGACCTCTTATGGCCAGAGAACATGGGTCTATGTTAACTTCCATGAAACACCTAGAGTTAGATCTAGGAAGTATTGGGTGACAATGACATTTTTAATCACTTAGCTGTAACAGTTGGTTATTTTTAACCTGCTGTTATCTTGGAATCCATAGGGAAAAGCCAGTTAGAAAGTATCTAAGAGCTGATAAAAGTTCAGCAGGAGGTATGTGAAAGGATCAGTGAGCAAAACGATGCGTTTGAACCCGGATCTGTTACTGCCTAAGGAATGGATTACACTCTTGGCACCGCCTTGGGGATGCTTCTCCTCCTCTGTCCTCACCGCGTTTGTTTTCCTTTTGAGGAGCTGATATGTGGGACAGCCACATGCGGTTAGTTTGGGGTCACTGCTTAGCAGCTGTCGTCATCTGACACACAGGTAACTCGTTTCTGTGAGTGTTGTCCTCATCCCAGTAGATGTCCATCACTTGCACCGGGGCTTGTGTTCTGCTCAGGTGAGCGGCTGGCTCTCACTCCCCTTTGGGAAAACTCACTGGTCTGCCACCCAAGGTCTTCCTTCCCGACTTCGCCTACAGCTTCCTACAAATAGAATGTCCTAGTTCAGTATGTCAGCTGGATCATTCTATGAGGTGAATAAATCATTTGTATTCAGAACAAAAGAAATAATGTATGCAAAGAAAAGCCAAAAATGCAAATTAAGGAAAACATGCATTTTGCTGTCTTTCTTTGATAATCTACTTGCATGTGTTAAAAAAAAAAAAATAGCACACCAAAGGAAAAAGAGATAATTCAGGGAAATAAAATTTTCAAGTGAAAAATCAAACAAACCAGGGTTTAAGTGTATCTTTACATTTGGACTTGAAAGCTCTCAGTTTCTCAGGATTGACAGGATGTAGCTTCTTTTTATGTTGAAATATAGCTGATCTGAAGAGCTGACTCATTGGAAAAGACCCTGACCCTGGGAAAGATCGAAGGCAGAAGGAGAGGGGAACGACCGAGGACGAGATGGGTGGATGACATCACCCACTCAATGGACATGACTTTGAGCAAGTTCTGGAAGATGGTGAAGGACAGGGAAGCCTGATGTGCTTGGGGTTGCAAAGAATCAGACATGACTGAGCGGCTGAAAAACAACAAATAGCTGATTTACTATAGTGTATTAATTTCATAACTTCTTTTTAACTATGGGAAAACCCACCACCAGGAAACCCAATGTGAGGTGATAGATCCCTCCCTTACTAATTCTAACAGGGAACTGAATGGTACCCCAAAGGCATGGAAATACCCCAGAACTGCTCACATGCACACCCACCATCATACTAGTCACACTTTACTGGAGAGGTTTTCCTGGAGTATCTGTTTTTTGAAAATTGCCTTGTTTCCCTCTCTTGAATGCAGGATGAAGGCAAAGCTCTTGTGATGCCATGCTGTGTTTGTTTGTAGCCTTCTTATAACCCAGCCTTATGGAAAAACAGTTTGAGCAGGGAAGTCAAGTCATGTTTTGTTTCCATTTATCATTTATGCCCCCAACTGTTTCTCACATGGGTGTGAAGTCCCAATGATACTGGTCAGTTGAGCAACTAGAAACTAAATTATTACATAGTCCTTTGAAAACTAAAAGAGCTTCTTCATATTATTTTCTTTTTTTTCTCTGACTTTCTCATTTTTAGTGTTTTTTATGACATTTCAATTTTTGTATCTAAATAGCAGCATTAATTCTCTTCAGATTCCCAAAATATTATAAACTGACAGTTATTTCATGTGGCATTATGCTGGGCTCAGATGACAGAAGCCACGTATGGAACATCCAGCCTTGTTCCATATGAGAGGCCCCCCTCTCCCTGTTGGGCGGGGAAGCCGCGGGTCCGCAGTGGAGCCAGGAATCATTGGGGACTTACACCAGGAGGAAGTTAGTGGTAATGATGTACTCAGGGGTGTTTTTGTGCTATTGGAGGACAGGCTCATTTTGAGAAAAGCTTATGGTTGGGGGAGATAAAGAAATAGAAATGTTAGAAGTGTTTTAAGGGATAAAAATGGGGCTTGTGGCTTGCACAATACTCAGTTTGCATCAGTTAACAAGAACTGGGTAGAGACAGAAGAAAGGAAAGATATTTGAGACTGGATAAGGCAAAGTTTGATCTCAAAAGCAAAAAGCCAGCTGTGAAAAGGATTCTGAAGTCACGATGGAGTTAAAAAACACTTCTTTTTTGACTTTGAAACATTCATTTTACTCCAGGGAAATTAGAAATTTCTTAGAAATGAACTTTACTGGAGCAACAATATGGAAAAATATCTTCACCACAAATAAGTCCACTGGAGAAACTGCTTGGTTCCTCAAGCAGTGGAGCCATTGATGCAGAGTGCGTTTGACTCATCCTTGGAAGGGGTGTTCTGTTTGGCTGTGAAGCTGGTACGATATTTTTAGAAATAGTAAAGTTCATGGAGTTTTCAAAGCGTGGAATGTCTTCAGCAGATGACATTTTTAAGGGTGTGTAGAAGTGACCGTTCTGGGCTGCATGCTTGAGCTCCTGTCCCTCTCTCCTCGGAATGGGCCTGGGGCGTGGCTCCACCGCCCCAGCAGGCTCTGGCGCCAAGTGGAAATTCTCCCGTGGCAGCCCACTCCCAGCCCTGCTGGTTCTCCAAGAACATGTGGTTCCCTGAAGAATAGCATGTCAGGGTTTCAGAGCTGGGGAGGACTTCTGTGTCCATCCTCACGTCCTCCGGTCCCCAGTGAACCAGTGGAGGGGAGGCCTGGAGTCCAGTGAGCTTGCCCTGGTCAGCCTGGAGCAGCGGTGGGCCCACACTTTGATTCACCATGTTCCCCACGTCCCCCCACATCCCCCAGGACCTCTCATTTCCACCAGATGGAGTAAGGTGGAGTGCCACCAGGGTGGGGAAAGCTCTTGCTCTTTACAAGAGCAGTAAGCATTTGGTCAAAGCTGGCTGTGGTTTCCTGGGAAGGGCGTGGCCTGCTCACCCCACCTCTCTCCTCTCTGAGTGATTCAGCTCTTCTGTGGAATGGATGCAAGGAGGGTCTCCCTTCCGTGGAAGAACCAGATATGGCCAGGCCTCAGCAGGCCTCACCGTTCCGGGGCCTCTCCTGGCCCCCATCCCAGCTCCTTGCCTCTCTCCCATCTGTGACTCGTGATCACGCACCACATCTGGCCCCAAATGACATGTGGCCCTTGGTGTCCTCCTGAGTCCAGCACAGCAACCATAAGGCAGTAAGACACCAAACAAAGCCCACATGCAAAATCCATCTTCTCTTGTTTAAAAAGAAAGTCTTATTTCTTTGAAGTATAGTTGATTTACAGTATTATATTACTTTTGGGTGTACAACATAGTGATTAAAAATTTTTATAGATTATTCTCCATTTAAAGTTATTGCAACATAATGGCTATAGTCCCTGTGTTGTAGAATATATCCTTGTTGCTTACTTATTTTATATACATGGTTTTTCTCTCTTAGCCCCCTACCCCTTTCTTGCCCCCGCTTCCTTCTCCCCACTGGTAGCCACTAGTTTGTTCTCTATATTTGTGAATTGGCTTCTGTTTTGTTATATAGATCTGCTTGTTTTATTTCTTAGATTCCACATATAAGTGACAAAGTATGCGCCTTTATCAGACTTATTTCACTAGGCATAATACTCTAGCTCAATTTACATTGTTGTAAATGGCAAAATTTTGTTCTTTTTATGGTTGAGTAGTATTCTGTGTATATGTATACACACACACACATCTTCTTTATCCGTTCATCTGTTGATAGACACTTAAGTTGCTTCCATGCCTGGGCTGTTGTAAATAGTGCTGCTATGAACAGTGGGGTACGTGTATCTTTTCCAATCAGTGTTTTTGTTTTTTTTGGATATATACCCAAGAGTGGAATTGCTTGTTCACGTGATTTTCTACACAACTGAGAAATGAGCATATTATTGTATTTTGGATCTGTTTAGTTGTCCAAGGCGTAAATAAATGTTTTGCTCATTAGGACTTCATAAAGAATGTCTGAAGGTCCAAAGGGTGATGTTTTGTCATGAGAGCTATAAAATAAAGAATGTGAAATTCCAAATTTCTTAACATGAGGCCTATAGCATGACCCACCCAGACCAGATCCCATGTGGAACTGGAGCTGGTGGTCATGTCTGAGTGCCGATTAAATGTGGAGATGAGAGACAGCCACTCATCCATCTGTCTGGTCCTGGGCTCTCAGGTGGTGGATTGGATATGTTTTTAGCAATTATCCTCAGAATTTGGGTTTTTGGAAATTCAGAAACTAAATCAACATATTTCAGTTTTGTTTCTGGAATGTTGACTCAGGAAAAAAAAAAATCGTTCTCAGTGGAAAAACATTGTCTTGTGCTGTTTCCTGATCAAACTGCGGGGCGGGGGCTCCCTCATTTATACCCCCCAGTCACTGATTTCTCACTGTAGCGCCACTACAGTGCAGAGAGCTCAGCTCTATACACAAGCAGCTTGAAGCGTGCATCCAGTCTGTGGCACCGAGTTCTCAGGGATGCCCAGACCCGTTCTCCAGGAGGTCTCATCTAGAATTCACTCTGAATCTCTGGGGAACCTGGAGTCAGGTTGCTAATATCTACTGTGTTGAGAGGTGGTGTTTAAGTTGACAGTCACAGTGTATTTATCAACCTGAGGTGCAGCGGGAGGGTGAGGTGCCCCTCGAGTAGGGACTGTGGCGGCCAGGACTTTGGCTCGCTCCCCTTCTTTCCCTGTGCTCCTCCACTCGGGGATGGGGCGCCGTCCCTGCAGTGAAGCCTCTCTCTATACGGACAACCCCCAATGGGTGCTTCGGTCCTGGGTCTCTCCTGTATTCCAGATGGTATAGTACACCACCTATTCAGCGCTCCCGCTTAGCTGGTCTGCTGGCATCTCAGAAGCAGTACATCTAAAACTCACTGATGCTTTTCTCCTGCCAAACTCCTCTTGGTTCAGTTCTCTTGTCTGTCTGTAGCAGCTTCTTTCTTCCAGTTGCTCAGGACGGAAACTTGGAGCCCCCTTGCCACGTTTCTCATGTCACATGTTCGATGCTCCAGCAAACCCTGTTTCATACCTGGATCCAACCACTTCTCACTGTCTCCTGACAACACAGACATGAGCAGTTTAGGTTTCTGATCCAGATTATCACAGTCGTCTCCTAGCAGGTCTCTGTGCTCTGCCCCACGCTCTGTCACAGTCTGTTCTTGACATGGCAGTCAGACAGAGTCTTTAGGTTGAAAATACAAGTCACCACGTAGCTCAGTAGCTCCCATTTCACTGAGTTGAGTGAAGTTCTGCCCACAGCACCCAGCATTCTCTGGCACTTGTTTCCTCTTGGCTCATGACTCTTGTCTGTTCGTGGTCACTCTGCATCCTGGCCAGATGCCATCTCACCCTGAGCCCTCTGTGTCAGCCCCTTGGTCCTTCCCGCCTGGCCCTGCTCTCCTTCTCCTCCTCCCACACCACCCCCATGACAGTGCGATTGACAGGTGTGCACGCCTGTGTGAGGAGTGCCTCACCCATCAGCGTGAAGATTGTCCACCTTCGTTCACTGGGGTATCTCAAGTGCCAGGAACAGAGATGGCACGTAATGGGTGCACGTTCACATGTGTTGAATGCACGCATGTGCCTGTGTGATCATGAGGGCCCTGAGGGGCTGGAATTCTATCTCCAGACAAGCACACCACTCCTGGCAGAGCCCACCCTCATCCTTCCATCTCCCACTTTACCTGTGGTCCAGACCTTGTGCCCCTTTTAGATAATGACCAGCTTAAGTGCAGGCATCATGTTTTCCTCCCCTGCGAGCTCCCCATTTTCCTGATGACCAGGAATGTCTCCAAGTTCAAAATCCACGGTCAAAGATACTTATTATCCCCACATTCTATTAATTCATATTGTGAAACATTCTAAAGAGTGCTGCAGTGTTGCTGGAATCATGCCCTTCCCCAGACCAAGATATAAGTGTCCTGACCTTTGTCAGTCTTCACCCTACAACCCATGCAGACTACGAAACAGGTCTAGAAGGCATTTTGCTGGAGTTGTGGGTTCTTCTTGGCCCCTTTGGGGTGTTGTAGTGAACGGGTACTCCATATCCCCAAGACAGGACTCGGCTCTAAAGAAACCACTTCTGGAGACTGAGGTGCCTGGCATCCCATGGTCTGGCTCTGCCCTGTGAACAGCAGGAGGCTGTAAGTCTTCTCCCCGTGGTCCCCACTGCAGCATGACACAGGACTCGAGAACTCCACCTGGGGACATGCGCCCTGCTTCACTGCAATGGGAGGCTGTCCAGGTGGGAGGAGAGGCAGCAATGCCGTCTGTGTTCTCCTCCACCTGGCGCAGGGAGTGGAAACCAGCACTGAAGGGACGTGACTCGGCGGCGGCCTTGGGTGACAGCTCGTGTTTTTTGCACATGAGAGGGTTTTCTAAAGTGAGGATGTGGATGGGTTTCCCACCATGTTTTCATAACCCACATGGAATTCTCCTGTTGTTTGATGTGGTTCCTTCCCATCTTAAATAATTGAACACAGTGTCATAGACGAGAGGGAGGATGCTTCTTTATGGGCAATAGGGCGGCACTCTCCTCCTTTTCATCCATCTCCCAGGAGCCCTGAAGTATGACTCTTTGCAGTGCAGTGTTGTCTCCATGGCACGATATTTCTCAGGAAGGATGCTTCAGCACTGGTCAGTCTGTGCCGAAGTCGCCGTGTAAGTACAGTGTCCACAAGGTTTATGCTTGTGGACATGGGTCCTCCTCTGTTGTTTACTGGCTGTGTGGCCTTGGGCCTCTATTTCCTCATCAGTCAGGTGAAAGAGTTCTAGTAGATCATCTCTGAGCCCTCCTCCAGTTCTGAGAGGGAGCATCCCTAAGACTCACAGAGTGCTTTGTTGAGCCAGAGCCCCGTAGCGTCATAGAAGTGTCTGATCCAACAAAAAGTGACAGAATTCATCGTGGAATGCATTTCATGCTTTGTTCTGCTTGTGAATCAATCACTTAATCAGCGGTCTCCTACTTTTTCAGTGACTCAGACACTGTTTCTTCTCTATCCAGATGCGCCCTCTCCAGCTGTGTGATGTCAGTTGCATGGCCCCCGAGGTGGCCCTGTCTCCCCACTGGGTCCCCTCAGCTCCTAGGTGGTTTACAAAGCCCTCTTGGTCCCCTCCCACAACATCTGTTCACTCCTCTTACAAAATGAGAGTGCTGCACAAGTCCTTCAGCGTTCAGGATGACAGTCAGTCCTTTGCAGTGTTAGCCTTCCTCACTTTCATCATGTATAGCTACTGGCATTGGGCGTGGTTCCTTGTTCTGCACACCATCTTTCAATGCAGGCTCTGAGACAGTGGACATCTCACCTGCCAAGTAGCATCTGCCTCCAGGTTTGGTCGAAGTCAAGTGTTGGTTGACTGGTTGGTAAAGCAGTAGTCGCAAGATCTTGGATGGGAACAGGATCAGCGGTACTGGAGACAGCCAAGCAGGGTGAGCCTTTTGGCAGAGGGGACCTCCTCGGAGTTAGAGGTTGATCTGCTGTGGGCACATTTTCTGTGATTCAAGGCTTGGTTTTCAGCCACACTGACCCAGAATGATGACATTACAACATAGTAAAGATTTCTAGCTCAGGATCCACCTCAGAAAGAGAAGCCCCGTTAGGTGATGTGGAGACTTATCAGGGACTAGGAGTTACAGGTGCTGGACATTGATTGGCAGCCAGCAGTGACACAGGGTTCTGCATAGGTGCTCTCTGCAGGGGGCTTCACACAGACTAACACTGAAGATGGAGAACTGGTGAAGCTAGATCTCCACACCAAAGGAAAGGAAAAAGGAGGAGAGAGACGGGGTGACAGTTAGAGCCTCTTTCACAGCCACCCGCATGCACAGGGTAAAGATATGTGGTTGGGACCAGTCAGAATCAGGGATGGAATGACCGCTTGAGAGAGGGCCATCTTTAGTCTTCTGACAACTTACTCAGAGCAGAAGGCAGTGGGAAATGGGCATGCACTCCACAGATGTGCGCTGGTGCTATGCCTGCCTTGCTTTCTACCTCAGGACACCTTTGTCACTCCACAGAGTCCACTAACATGCACAGGCTGTGGCCTCCAGCTGGCCTCCCCACCTTTCAGGTTCGTCCACATCTAATCTCTCTCACATATGAGCTTCTCCTCACCCCGACGCCATCCCACCAAGGCAACAGGAACCCGGGGCTGTCTTCGCATTTCCCACCAAAGGCCAGATCTCCTGACCCAAGTCCTGGACCTCAACGGCCTGGCCCCATGCCATTGGTTCAGGTAGACATCCTCACAAACCCCTGTAAATGTTAGGCTCCTAATCTCTTCTTCGTTTGTTAAAAATGCTTTCATTTTAATGCCTCTGTCCTTTCTGTTAGCCTTCGAAGCCCTTTTGCTGCTAATGACCTCAAGGTGGATGTTTCCATAATTGAAGAAAGAACAAGGAAGCTCTGGCCTCACCATCCTGAGTCCCACATTTGCTGCTCCCTTACTAGAGTATCAGACGATGCATGAACAGCTGTTTTCAGAGTGCTCCTGAAGCAAAGGAATAATAATGGCAGATCACTGTGAAATGCCCCAGCAGATAAAAGTAGCCGCATCCAGAAATAATCGCTCCCGATGGGGTCCTGAACAATATACATGTATATATAGGGAAGGAAATCAGTCAAGGACATTTCTCTTTGACCCGTCGGTAAGATGTGATGGCTTTGGTCCTAAAGAAGCTCCTCATCCTTTCATCTCAATTAGCAACCACAGCAGCCCAGGCAGAGACAACAAAGGCTCCTTTCAGAAGGCCAGGGCTGAGGGCAGAAGGTAGACTGGTAATTGGACGCCTCTCCATGGCAGAAACTGCGAGGATGGAGAAGGGGAACCAGCCGGTGGCTGCTGGTCAGCGCACAAGGGCAGTGTCTGTCTGCAGTGCTTCCTTCTGCCCTAAACCCTGTAGCCGGTTTTATCATCTGTGGTCAGCAGTCCAAATGCATTTGATCTTTCTTGCCCACTCTTTGTAGAGCACTTTGTTCCTTCCCTCCTGAAATCTGATTAGTGATCTGCTCTTAGGAAAGATGGAGGTCATGAACATGTTTTATCTGTGGGTGAATCACTTCTTCAGGCCTCTTCTGAAAATGAGTCTGTTCTTGACAGAATAGAGACTCCAGCTCCCAGTTTGCACACTCCTGGCCGTATTATTTCTTACTGCCAAGGGATTTTTCTAAGTGGTAATAATGGCAGTAATACATTCAGTTGTTGCATCAGGTGGAATGCAACATAAACATTAACATAGTTTTAAGACACAGCCAGGCAGGTGTGGACTCAAGGGTGGTAGGTCCAGAGTAAAGTCGAGAAATAGTGTAACTGCAGGAGGCTGCATCCACAGTGGATGCCAGATCTCCCCCTCCTCACCGTGAGCAGCTTCAGGACAGACATGAAACTCGTCAGTTAGGAAGGTGGACTAAGCTGAGGAAGCCGTGAGGAGGCCTCCATTTCCACAGGAGTGCATCGTACAACCAGTAATCAGACAGCCCATGAGGACACAGCCGCCTGCTCCTAGCTTTCCGGCTGATTCTGTGATGAGCGCTAGTGTCAGAACAGCACACTTGCAGTGGCGCTGGGATCCCATGTGGGCCTCGCTCACGTCGTGGGCACTTAGAGCCCAGGGTAGGACAGGTTTACCTGCACTTTCACGTTTACATCTTCTCTGATGTCCTTGGGAGGTAGAGCGGCAGGAAACAGTACACTGGTTTCATTGTAAGTTGTTTTCAAGTTCAGCCACATGTAAACTACTCACAAGGTAAACACAGGCTCTGAGTCCCGGGTCGTTGGTGCAGTGGAAGGTAACTGGTCTGGGAGCCGAAGGCCAACGCCTGCACTGGGCCGGCTGCAAGCTCCTGGTGTGAGCTGCCCGAGCGGCTTCTCCTTGCTTCCACAGAGGGAGAGACAGTAGCTGAAGCCTACTCCCTCGGGCCTTTTAAGAGCTCACGGTTGACAGTCGTTTTTTTTGTTTGTTTTTTCTGATCAGTTAACAAAGGATGATTGAATGGGTGCTACCTTTTCCTCTTGCTTGATAGAAACTTAAGTTTGGGGAAAAAACCAAAAGCTAAATAGAAAACCACAGCCGCCTGTGCTATTTCCCATGCCATTTTCCTGGTTGTTTCTTTGTGTGTGGCATTTGCCATGTGATAACGCAGTGTGCCTTCCTGTGAAGGTCCAGGGCAGAAGCACTCGCCACCTCTGGGCTCACTGCCGACACCTGCGCTGCAGGAGCAACCTTGAGGCACTGAACATGCTGGCCGTTTTCCAGGGCCCTGCCCACAGCGTTTCACAAGCAGATGCTTTGTAGATTCCTTTCCCTGCAGTTTTCTTGGAGGGAACTGTCTCACACTTGTGACCTCTCCATCATTAAACCAACCCCCGTGGCTGTTGTCCCTGCAGCACTTCTCCGTAGTGCCCCGTCCCGACAGCTGCGTCGCAGTCATCTCCTGAACCACGTGTCGTGTAAAAGTGGCGCCAGCCCTGAGCTGTCTACGTCATTTGTCTTCCTTGCCTTTTCAAATTTAATCCTACGGATTTATTCTGCCCTTTCACAAACAGGCATATATATTATGTGCATTCAGGTTGCTGTTGATGCTGTGTGAGACTGAACAAAGATACACTCTCATACACAGAACTTTGAGCAAATAGAAAGTGTTTTAGATAAGGTAGAGTATGTGCTTCAGGTCAGGAAAATGAATCATTCTCTTCCTTAAACATGTGAGAGGATCCTGCTGGCACAGTGTGTGCTTTCTGTGCTGATTTGTTTTCAGTCTTCAGGGGTTGATCCCTGCTGCGTTCCCCGTTTTGTCTCCTAGTTCTCTGGCTGCCCTCGGGCCTGGGCTGAGGGATGTGTGGGCGCCCAGGGCAGCTCAGCGCTGACCCAGAAGTGGTTTTCTCTCCCTGGCAGTGTCGTGGAAAAGCTGCTGCTATGGCTTCCATCAGCCTGCTCAGGCTACTTCCCAGTCCTGTAGTTGGCCAAAAAGTCACTTATGAAGAGGAATGGCTTCTTGTTGATAACCCTCAGCAGAGTCAGTAGCTCTGTTTTACAGAAGAATAGGAGAGCAGTCAGGACAGTCGTCTGACCAACCACCATTAAGTATTGTTGAAAACCCTGCTTCAATAACCCTGTGTTTTTTCCCTGTTGCTGGCCTAACAGAAGCCCGGTGGATTAAAGCAACACAAAATTATTATCCTGCCATTCTGGAGGTCAGAGTATGGACTGGGTCTCTGGGCTGACTCATTCCTTTCTGGGGACCCCAGGGGAGAGCCTGCTTCCTTGCCTTTTCCAACTTCTTGAACCCCGCTTCTTGGCTCTTGGCTCTTGGCCCTATTCTTCCACCTTTGAAGCCAGCAGTGCTGGGCTGAGTCCCCCTCATGCTGGCTTCTCTGTTTCTTCCTCTTCTGTCTCCTTTTCGAGATATAAGGACTCTGTGGTTACATCGGGCTCACTGGAATAAGCCGGGATAGCCCTGCATCATAAGATCCTGAACTTAATAACCACTCTGAATTCCCTTCTGCTGTGTAAAATAGAACATTCACAGGTTCTGGAGATCAGGAGATGGACATGTCTGTGGATCATTACTCAGCAGACCACAGACCACCCTCTAGTCTCAGATGCATGTCCCTCTCATGCAGAATATATTCACCCCATCCCAAAGTCCCTAAAAGTCTCAATCCATTATAGCATAAACTCAAGTCCAAAGTACCATGTTCAGCATCCCTGGTGGTTCAGATGGTAAAGAATCCACCTGCCAATGCAGGAGACAAGTTCGATCCCTGAGTTGGGAAGATCCCCGGGAGGAGGGTGTAGCAACCCACTCCAGTATTCTTGCCTGGAGAATTCCATGGACAGAGGAGCCTGGAGGGCTACAGTCCACAGGGTCACAAAGAGTCGGATGTGACTGACTGATTAAGCACACACATCAGTTCAGAAGTCCCAGATCTCATCATCTAAATCAACTGAGTCAGGAATGGGTGAGACTCGGGGAATGCTCTAATCTATGCTGAAATTCTCCTCCATCTGTGAGCTTGTGACACTCAAGAAACAAGTTATCAGCTCCCAAAATACAGTGATGGGACAGGCACAAGACAACAGTTACAGACATGTTCAAAAAGGGAAACAGGAAAGGAAAGAAGGAGTTCCCACCAGATCTAAATATTTCCTGAATACGGGCAGATCTCATTGGGGTTATGAATAGAGTCACCCTCTGCGTTCCGAGGCCCTGCCCCTCCTGCGCCTCAGCGCTGCCCTCAGAGACACTTACTCCTCAGAGACTCCTTTCCCTTCAGAGATGCTTTCCCTCTCAGAGACGCCTTCCCCTCAGAGACGCCTTCCCCCTCAGAGATGCCTTCCCCTCAGAGACGCCTTCCCCCTTAGAGACACCTTCCCCAGAAATGGGGATCAAGACCACAGAGAAGTGTGTGTGTCCACTGTGCCCACCCTGTCCTCAGAAACACCTTTCCCAGAAATAGGGGTAGAGACCACGGAGGAGTGTGTGTGTCCACTGTTCCCACCCCGTCCGGAACGCCCCTCTTGCTTCTTCACTAGGTCGCATCTGGGCTATCCCAATTCAGATCCAGAATGCTCAGAAGATCAGCTGTGGGTCAAAACCCACAAAGAGTGTGGAGAGAATTCTCTGCAGGTCTTCAAGGCTGGAAAGTGTTTCTGCTTATAGTTCCAGTTCTGTCCCCTCAAGATCTGGAGACAACTCAGGTGACATTTTCTACAAAATCAGGCACAAGTTTGTAGAGAACGTTTATCTAAAAGTTACTCTTGTAAAGTTTCAGTTCAGTTCAGTTAAGTTGCTCAGTCATGTCTGACTCTTTGCGACCCCATGGACTGCAGCACGCCAGGCTTCCCTGTCCATCACCAACTCCCGGAGCTTACTCAAAGTCATGTCTGTCGCGTCGGTGATGCCATCCAACCATCCCATCCTCTGCCACCCCCTTCTCTTCCTGCCTTCGATCTTTCCCAGCATCAGGGTCTTTTCCAATGAGTCGGTTCTTTGCATCAGGTGACAATGTATTCTCAAGTTTAGTACTTTCTTAAAGTGAAAAAGTCTACTAGACATCAGAGAGCATATCATGCTCGTCTAAAAGAAAATTAAGTTCCTATCTGCCCTGCTTATCTGATTTAATGGTTTAGCCAAACAGATTGTAACATGTTCCCCCGTGTTATGTTGGCTTTGAATTTCAGGTCTCATGTCAGTCGTATAAGAAGAGTATAGCTTCCTATTTAGACCTGAAGAGGCAGATACAGAAACAGAAGAGTATGCATTAAAGCCAAATTCAAAATGTAGTTTATAATCTCATCTGTCTTAATCACTAGAAAGTAAATTTTGTTCATGTCCAGGGAGCCTGAAAACATGTGAAGGATTTCCATGTATAAGAACGGAGACTGTGTGAGCCGGAATTTGAGCTCAAGAGGGTGAGCTCACGAGAGGTTAGGAGCAGTGCCCCACGAACATGGCCCCACAGATGCTGACAAGCGTTCTCAGCTCCCAAATACATATCAAGACTTTTTTTTTTGCAATCTCGAAACATTATCAGTGGATGGGATTGTAAAGATTATGTGGTCTAATTCACTAATTTCACAGAAGAGAAAACAGAGGCTTGGTGAGATTAAGAAGACGTGCCCGAGGACAGGCAGCTGTTCATGGCAGGGCCAGGAGCGGGTCTCAGCTCTCCCTCAGTGCATCGTTTCTCTGCCTCTGTGCACAAAGGACCATGGGGAATCCTAGGACCTTCCTGTACATGTGGGGTTTTCCCCATGGTATGTGTGTGTGCTCAGTCATGTCCAACTCTTTGTGACCGCATGGACCGTAGCCCACCAGGTGCCTCTGACTATGAGATTCTCCAGGCAAGAATACTGGAGTGGGTTGCCATTTCCTCCTCCAGGGGATCTTCCTGACTCAGGCATCAAACTGACGTCTCTTGAGTCTCTCTAATGGATTTATAAAAAGAATATGGAGAAAATTCTCTGAAGGTCTTTGAGGCTAGAAAGGCTGGAAAAGTGTCATATTTTCCAGGAACTCCTAAACACACAAACACACACACACACACACACACACACACCCCTCAACACTGCTCAGGGATTCCCACACCTTGTGTGTCCAGGAATCAGGAATTTCATGTAGAGCAGACACATACTCCGTGGTTAGCCTGGGGCAGCCCAGGCTGGCCTCTCAGGCGTTCTCCCCACCCACCCTTCAGCAAGGGTGTGCCTGGGGCCAGGAGATGGACTGATGGGTATACCCACCAGGTGACACTTCAGCTCTAGGACAGTTGAGCCTTCACCTCCATCACAACACACTCCATCACAGGCAGGTTACACATGCACCAGGACTGAACACACATTCTCCCGGTATTTGGGGCGTATTTTGTGTATTGTGTCTAGTACCTTATAAACATTACCTCATCCAGTCCTTACAGCTCTCAACAAGGTGTCACCAGTATTTGCTCTTGTTCGGCTTAGAGAGGTGAAGTGACTTGTCTGGGGAATGATGGACCCAGAATCTAACAGAGAGTGTAGGAAGGGGTCAGCAAAGCTTATTTAATCTACACCCTCCGATGCCCCTCCTACTGGCATAACAGCAGCAGATCAGAGATGGTCGTCAAGACTGTGCCTGAACTCATGTTGGCTCAGGCTGAAACGTGTGTCCAGAGAGGCTAAACAGCTGGCCCTTCACCCCGTGATATCTCTGGGATCCAGAGAGGGAGCTGGGCCCAAATGATCTGCAGGTACCTTGGACTAAAGCATCATCTAGTGATAGTAAGCCTTCATTGTTCATGCTCTGATTGCTGGGAACAGTGGCAGCTACCCCCACCATGCAAGTCAGGGCCCTCCAGCAGGCTGCCCTCCCCCAGCACAGACGCCCACACTGAGACGAGTGACTTCTTCCACCCACGGCTAGCAGGATGAAATGGCACATTCTGTTTTCACAGTGGGCTGCTCACACATATCCACAGTTATCAAGAATTTGAAAACCTGTGCTGTGGAATCTGCAGTAACTTGCTAGCAGGATTTACTCACCCGGGTGATCTGGGTGACAGAGGTTACAGAGTCATGCAAATTCCAAATACCATTTCAAAGCCAGCCAGGGGGAGAATAAGCAGATTTGTGTTTATGATAATGACATTTAAAAGTCTAAAATTATAGGGTTGTTTACAGAGATGGACTTATTATAAAATAATTGCATCCAACTTTGCAAAAACATAAAAGAACATCATTTTGTTGTGGACGGTTGAAAGGAAAGGTTTTCTTAAAAGAATAGAGAAAATAAGACTCAGTTTCAGATAAAAAAAACTTCAAAGGAAATTCATGGAATCTTAAAAAGAGAATCGCACTCAAAGAATTCTCTAGAATTTCCTAAATTTAAAAGCATTGTTTTTCTTCAGACATCTAATTTAGATTACATACCAAACCCTATAATAAACCTCCCGCAAAGAAATAATAGTAGACTGCATGCATTATAGATGTTCAGAGTTAGCTCCATTTAAATACAATTACTGACCTTCTACTAGCAGTCAGAATGCCAATGTTCCATGGCAACCACAAAAGAAAGGTCACAGTCCTATTTTCCAAGCGGTTTTTGGCCCTTAGCAGGGAATTCACTATTATGCTTGGAGGCTGTACCACCTGGGAAACAAAGGGGAATGATCACATTTCACCTGGAGAAACACATATCACGTGCTTTCTCTTTCTAGTCACAGACAGCTTGCACCTAAGCAGTGGCTGCTGTCCTTATGAGATGCATTCAGTCACCACTTAAGCATCAGACTGCCCATGGAGGATGTTCCCATGGGCCTGTGAGGTGTCTGTTGGTCTTTGAGGTGTCTGACAGCCATTAATCCCAGATGCAGTATTTGGAGAGATGTTTAAAAGTTTTAATTCTGGGATCAGCAGGACCTGAGTGTGACAGTGAGGTCAGTCTGTTTCAGCTGGAGACAGCCCATCTCGGCCCCTCTTAAGTGTTTACAGAGATGGACTTATTATAAAATAATTGCATCCAACTTTGCAAAAACATAAAAGAACATCATTTTGTTGTGGACGGTTGAAAGGAAAGGTTTTAATTCTTTTCCTTTCATTCTCAGAGCCGCTGGGGATCCCAGATTCACAGGCGTCCAGTCAGCTCCAGAGATGATATGAGCAGCCAGTGAGCAAGGCCGTCCCTGTTACTGTTGCACACTTATCATAATCATCTCAGGAGTTTGTGAAAGTTACGTCTTTCCTAAGTGTGAGCAGGTGGTGCAAAGTGTTTTAAAATATAAAATATGGATGCGTTATTTTAACCATTTCCCCTTGGCCTCATATAGCTTGAAACAGATATTGTTTCATGGATTTTGAAGCTGACTGAAATTTATTACTAAATTTTATATAGCACAAGAATAATGAATATTATTATACCATTGATACATATATACATAATATGTATGGCCCTTAAGAAGCATTACTGTGAACAAAGCTAGTAGAGGTGACAGAATTCCAGCTGAGCTGCTTAAAATCCTAAAAGATGATACGCTTAAAGTGCTGCACTCAATATGCCAGCAAATTTGGAAAACTCAGCAGTGGCCCTAGAACTGGAAAAGGTCAGCTTTCATTCCAGTTCCAAAGAAGGGCAATGTCAGAGAATGTTTAAACTACCTTATGATTGTGCTCATTTCACATGCTAGTAAGATTATGCTCAAAATCCTTCAAGCTAGGCTTCAGCAGTACATGAACTGAGAACTTCCAGAGGTATAAGATGGGTTTTGAAAAGGCAGAGGGACCAAAGATCAAACTGCCAACATTCACTGGATCATGAAGAAAGCAAAGGAGTTCCAGAAAAACATCTACTTCTGCTCATTGAGTACGCAAAAGCCTTTAACTATGTGGATCACAACAAACTTGAAAATTCTTAAAGAGATGGGAGTACCAGACCATTTCACTTGTCTCCTGAGAAACCTGTGTGCGGATCAAGAAGCAACAGTTAGAACCAGAAATGGAAAAACTGACTGGCTCAAAGTTGGAAAAGGGGTACAACAAGGCTTTATATTGTCATCCTGCTTATTTAACTTATATGCAGAATACATCATGTGAAATGCTGGGCTGGATGAATCACAAGCTAGAAACAAGATTGCTGGGAGAAATATCAACAACCTCAGATATGCAGATGATACCACTCTAATGGCACAAAGTGAAAATAAATTAAAAGAGACTTTTGATGAGGGTGAAAGAGAAGACTGAAAAAGCTGGTTTGAAACTCAACATTCAGAAAACTAAGATCATAGAAAGCCAGTCCCATCACTTCATGGCAAATGGAAGGGGAAAAAGTGAAAGCATTGACAGATTTTATTTTCTTGGGCTCCAAAATCACTGCAGCCATGAAAATAAAAGACACTTGCTCATTGGAAGGAAAACCGTGACAAACCTAGACAGTGTATTAAAAAGCAGAGACATCACTTTGCTGACAAAGGTCTGTATAGTCACAGCTGTGGTTTTTCCAGTAGTCATGTACAGATGTGAGAGTTGGACCATAAAGAAGGCTGAGTGCCGAATAACTGATGCTTTCGAATTGTGCCAGAGAAGACTCTTGAGAGTATCTTGGACTTCAAGGAGATCAAACTAGGGAATCAACTTGGAATATTCATTGGAAGGAGTGATGCTGAAGCTGAAGTTCCAATATTTTGGACACCTGATGCAAAGAGCCAACTTACTGGAAAAGACCCTGATGCTGGGAAGGATTGAGGACAGGAGGAGAAGGGGGTGGCAGAGGATGGCATTACTGACTCAGTGAACATGAGTTTGAACAAACTCCAGGAGACAGTGAAGGACAGAGCAGCCTGGCGTGCTGCAGTCCACGGGGTCACAAAGAGTTGGACACGGCTCAACAACTGAACAACAACAACATATATGTATTTGTATGTGAATTTAGTCATTTTAAAGATTTCGGCAAAATACATTGATGTTGGATTCTCGAACATCATGTGTTCTGAAAAATAAATCTATTATGTCAACAAAACTACAGTATCAAAAGATATCATTTTAGCAAATATGGGACTGATGATATAAGTCTTTTGTAGGTTAAAAATCATGTCATTCACAGTAGTTTAACTGAAGAATCTTCAAATTCAACAGCTATTTCAGTCCTTTGGGGTTAAGGATTCCCTTTAATCAATATTTCATTTTCTCTATGGAATCTGTTTTTAAGAAGAAGAACAAAGAACCAGTTTCTCTGATTAATGATATCAGGTATAAAATTTTCAATTACTGAGGACTTGGAAAGGGCACAGAGGAACCTTGGCCTTTTGGTGCTTTCCCTGGAAGCTGTGGAAAGAGAAGTCAGACCTCACTGACAGTATACCAAGTTAGGATTTTCATAAAATATTTTCTGTTTTAAAAATCCATAGTATGTATCAATAACATCTTGCTTATGTTGAAGTCTCAAAAAGATACCATAAAAAATCCATGCACATTCACCCCATCTAGATCTCTGCTAAATAGTCCTCCTCTCCTTTGTTCCCTAAGGGCCAAAGTCACAGCATCTCAAGGATCTGGGCAAATGAATTCTTTTTTCTTCAATATCTTCTTGACTACATGAAAGAGAAAAATCGGTGTTAATGAAAGACAAAGAAAAATCTTATTCTCTAAGTGATCTGTTACATCAAATGAAGTACTTCTAAAAAAATAAAGGCTCTCTGAAAACAGATTTTCTGCAGTTCTCAAGAATAAAAAATATTACACTGTAGGTACATATGCGTACACTGCCTCCTTTTAATGGCAGCATGGCTCTATCTTCCAATGTTTTCCTTGCCAGCCAGCCAACACTCTCTTTTGTTTTATCATTCAAGGCCTAGCCCTGATTTCTGATGTCACGTGACAGTGTTGCTATGGAAACAGTGGCTTTGTGTGTCCCTGAGGGAACAAAGGGTCATTTCCATTTGAGGACTTCAGAGTAGGCTTGGTTCCCTGTTGGTAAATGATTGTGGTAACCAGCATATTAAATGTTATCGGCAAAATTCCGTTCATATTTTACATGTCCTCTTTCCAGCAAACCGCTCTTTCAGTCCATGTTATTACAGCAACCTTGGGACACAGGCTAGAACAGAAATGAAGCTTTCCTGGGTTGAGAAAGACCACCAGTCAAAAGCAAGTAGCAGAGTAGAATCACGGCTTTTATCTTCTCAATCCCAAGTCACAGCTGTTTCCAGGAGATTTCAGACTCTGCTGTCATTTTATTTTCAATCTTGGCACTCATATGACGGATCTTAAAGTGACTGAAAAGGCAGCCAGACAGCCCCCAGCTTCCCCAGCTCCTGCCTGGGAACAGCCCAGGTACCTGGTCTACGTGCATAGACAACCTTAGTAAAAACTCCAGAAAAACTCAAGCTCTGTTGAAAAAAATTAAGCAGCATGTAGTGATTAAAGTTACAGCCACTACATCAAACCAGCACTTCCACGTAACTATGTAATTGTTTACAGATATAATGTATTTATTTAGTACATTTCCTTTACTAATGTATTTATTTAGTACATTTTAGTCCTAAAATACTTTAGCTTTTTTCTTACAACATGCACGTTGTAAAGTATACAGATTATGAGTGTACAGTTTGTTACATTTTTTAAAGAAATGAGCATATGCAGATAACCACCATCCCAGTCAAGTTATAGAACTTTACCAACACTCAGAACTTTCAGATCATAGCCTTTCTAGAGGTGACCACTGTTCTCACGATTGTCATTACAAATTTATTTTACCAGCTTTGTATTTCACTTAATTGGAATCATACATATGTGTGATGGGTGTGCATACATAGTTTGTTCTTTTTCATAGCCTTAGGAATTTCATTGTATCAATGTAACTCAAATTATTTATCATTGTGTTGGTAAGGGACTGGTGCTGTTTCCTTTTGGGGGCTGTTGTGAATAAAGCTACTATGAACATTCTCATAAATATCTGTTTGTGGATTTCTGCACTCTTCTCTTGGATAACATTGTTAAACTCACTTACCTATCCTCATAGTTTATCTGCATAATCTAGCGAATCTGTCCACACAGTCATGCTGTCTATGCAGAAAGACAGTTTTCTTTCTTTTCCAAGTCTCAGGACCTTTATTTCACTTGCTTGTCATATTGCTCCAGTTTACTGCTGAATAGAAAGTGTTAAACTGAACTCTCAGTCAAAAGTATAAAGTTCTCAAAATGCTTCTTTTTTTCTCAAGTATAATGTTTTCTGGGGGTTTTGGTAGACATCCTTTATTATATAAGGAGATTGCCCTTCTAGTATGCTAAGGGTTTTATTATGAATGTGTACTGAAAATATAAAGGGCTTATTCCGCATCTTTTGAGAATCTCTTGTGACTTTTCTACTTTGATATGGTAAGTCACATTGTTTTAATTTTCAGTTTTAAATCGAACATACATCCCTAGAATAAAGCCAGCGTGGTTGTGGTGTATTACTCTTTTCATACTTCATTGGTTTGGTTATTGCTTGTCCAGCATTTTTGTGCCTCTGTTTATGAGAGTGATTTGCCTCTGATTTTCCTATCTTATAGTGCCCTTGCTACATGTTGACTTTAAAGCTATGCTGGCCTCAAAGAAATAGTCTGGAAATGCTCCCAATTTACTGTTTTCTGGTTGAGTTTGTGTGAGTTCTTCCTTAAGTATTTTTAGTGATTTAATGCTGCAGTTCTTTGAGACTTGAATTTTTCTATTGGGGATGTTTTAAATTGTAGATTCAACTCCACTGAGAAACAGAATTATAAAGATAGATGTTTCTTCTTGTTTTTGTTCTGGAAAATTGTTTTTTAAAAATGTCTTCATGCCATCTTTAATTTCAAACTTATTTGCAAAGCCTGGTTCATAATACCCTGTGTTTCTCTTTCCCCAGAACTGTGACTATGTTACCTTACGTGGGAAAAGGAAGTTTCTGGATGTTTCTCGATGATGTTAAGGATCTTAAAACAGAGAGGTTATTCTGGATCATGTGGGTGGACCCAGTGTTGTCACAGCAGCATTTTAAGTGGGAGAGGGAGGCAGGAGGGCTTGAGTTAGAGGAGAAGCCGAGCGGACACACCTGCAGGACACAGCGCCTGTAGAGGCTGGAACAGGCCAGGACACAGACACCCCGGGAGTCTCCAGGAGGACCACGTGCAGCCCCCCCACCCACCCCTTCCACTCTTCAAGACCCCCTGCACCTTTAGATACCAAATCCATGCTTTCAGCACCTGGTATGTGGCAACTCATTGCATCAGCAACAGGAAATGATACAACCTGCCCTTATTTTGAATGTCTTTAGGTTCAGCAGTGATGCCTCCATCTTTTCACTCCTGATATTATGCACTTAGACTTTTTCCACTTTTTTTTCAATCCGTTTTGCAGTTTTGTCTCTCTTGTCGGTTAAGTCAAAGAACCACGTTTGACATTTATTGATTTTCTCTACTACCTTTTTTATTTCCTTGATAACGTCTCTCATCTTTAGTAACTCCTCCCTTCTATCTCGTCTTAGATGGGTTTTGTGTTTCTGTTTTCTAAAGTAGCTTACTTCGATCTTCAATTTCCAGTGCATTTGTACAGCCACAGAAGCATCCCAGAAAAGTCCTCAAAGTGTAAGAATTCCTGGTACCCCTGGTACACAGCAGCCTTAAACAGGAGAGAACCTGAATGCCGACCAGTGGCCTTGCGGATTAAAGAGCTTGACTTTTGTCCTGAGAGACAGTGGGAAGGGTAGGCGAGGGGTTGCCAGGTTTTCAGCATGTGGATGATGTCATCAGCAGGTGCGTTTGAATGTGCCTCTTGTTGGCACAGGGTGGGGCTGCCTTGGGGGGGCCGGAGCAGCCTGGGTGAGTCAGAGCCGAGGAGACCGCTCTCAGCAGCCTGGGGCCTGGCACACAGCAGAGGGCTTGACGAGGAGGGACGGGTACATGCCGCACTGTTGGTGTTAACGAGGGAGGACCCGTGCTCTAGCGTGGCCAGTCTGGGGCGACCTGAGGCCGAGTCACCTGTCCACCCACCTTGTGTTTCCCCCGCCTCCGGGTCACTACACACCCTTGACAGAGCTCCTCTTGGAACCTTCTCCTGCATGACAGGACGGCTCTCTCGGCCTCTGCTTCCCTGATGTGTCCCTCTCTCTCTTTCCAGCGCCTTCCTCTCAACTTGACCTCCAGTCCTTGAGTTTTCAGAAATTAATTCTGGACCTTCCCTGTGTCTTTGTCTCCATTCTGTTCTTGAGTGTATCCATCTCCATCACCTTAAGTTTCCTGCTCATGCTAGTGACTTGTAAATATGCGTGTCTGGTCCCGCTCATTTCCTTCAGCTCCAGACTCTCATATCCCCCTACCCGTGACACACCATCTCCAAACAGTTAACCTAAAATGTCCTGAGATCACTGCCAGCCTTGGGTAGATGGGGAGACCAGCCTCTCAGCCCCGTGTCTACCCCATCTGTTTCTTTCCATTTTTAGCTCCCTGAATTGGATCATCATCTCTCGAGTTATTTAAGCCAAACCTGGGTTCACTTTCTCCTTTGTTGAGAAGGAAAAGACAAAAAGCAAAGAAAAGAACTTCTCACTGAGGTCTGCAGAACCTTGTGAGACCTGGCTGTTCCCATCCCCATCTCACAGGCCACGTCCTGCCACCCAGGGTCTATGTGATCGGCTCCAGACTCGCAGGCCCACTCTGCTCCCAGGCAAGGCCCCCTGCCTCTCTCCGGCCTTGGGCTGTGACGTACACTCCCTCTGCCTGGGAGACTCCTCTCTCATCCTCCACGTGGACAGCATCTTCCAGAAAGGCACTCCCTGGCCCTTGTTTCCAGAACCCTACCTGCCCTGCCTTGGGCACCTCAGGACAAGGCCACTTTCTCCCAGACCATCCCTGCAGGGTCCTGTGCCCTCTGTGGAGATGAGAGCTCTGTAGGCAGGGGCCACACCCTTTGTCCTCACCCAGAGTACGGGGTGAGGGCACCTGGGAGGAGTGTTCAGAGACAAGGGTGGTTCTTGCTGGGTTATGGGATGAAGACATTTTTATATCCTCATTATACTTTATACACAAGCCGGTACCTGTGTTCATCACATATTACCTTTATAATCAGGAAAAGAAAACCAACAATAAAAAAGACACCCAGAAGATGCACTTCCGATGTGGACTGTTGTCAGGAGAAGCTCAATTCTGAGCAATGGTGCTTAGAGGGCTCACCTGTGCCTGACTGGGGAGCCGCAGCACTCCTGCTTCCTCCCGTACCCAAGCACCGCGTTTAGTCCCTGTGGCTCTGGGTTCCTAAGGAGAGCATCAGAGGATCGGCTCGCAGGCCCCACAGGGTGAAGGGAGGACCCGCACTTCTGGCTTTTAATCTTGGGTCTCAATCAGCGTTTTCATTTCTGATACTTGATCCTTTTTTTCTCTCTCTCTTGTTTTCTGTTGATTTTCAGAAAGGGCTGTGGGGTTTTTTTTAGCATCTGTCACAGGAAACTTAATGGGGTAAAGGGCATCTGATGTAAAGGGGTTGACTGGAGTTGTGTATGCAGGTCAGGAAGCAACAGTTAGAACTGGACATGGAACAACAGACAGGTTCCAAATAGGAAAGGAGTACGTCAAGGCTGTATATTGTCACCCTGCTTATTTAACTTATATGCAGAGTCCATCATGAGAAATGCTGGACTAGGTGAAGCACAAGCTGGAATCAAGATTGCCGGGAGAAATATCAATAACCTCAGGTATGCAGATGACACCACCCTTATGGCAGAAAGTGAAGAAGAACTAAAGAGCCTCTTGATGAAAGTGAAAGAGGAGAGTGAAAAAGTTGGCTTAAAGCTCAACGTTCAGAAAACTAAGATCATGGCATCTGGTCCCATCACTTCATGGGAAATAGATGGGGAAACAGTGCAAACAGTGTCAGACTTTTCATTTTGGGGGGCTCCAAAATCACTGCAGATGGTGATTGCAGCCATGAAATTAAAAGACACTTACTCCTTGGAAGGAAGGTTATGACCAACGTAGATAGCATATTTAAAAGCAGAGACATTACTTTGCCAACAAAGGTCCGTCTAGTCAAGGCTATGGTTTTTCCAGTGGTCATGTGTGGATGTGAGAGTTGGATGGTGAAGAAAGCTGAGTGCCGAAGAATTGATGCTTTTGAACTGTGTTGTTGGAGAAGACTCTTGAGAGTCCCTTGGATTGCAAGAAGATCCAACCAGTCCATCCTAAAGGAGATCAGTCCTGGGTGTTCATTGGAAGGACTGATGTTGAAGCTGAACGTGAGGCCAATACTTTGGCCACCTCATGTGAAGGATTGACTCATTGGAAAAGACCCTAATGCTGGGAAGGATTGGGGGCAGGAGGAGAAGGGGACGACAGAGGATGAGATGGTTGGATGGCATCACCGACTCGATGGACATGGGTTTGGGTAAACTCCGGGAGTTGGTGATGGACAGGGAGGCCTGGCGTGCTTCGATTCATGGGGTCGCAAAGAGTCGGACACGACTGAGCGACTGAACTCAACTGAACTGGAGTTGTGCTTTTGTCCATAGGGTATGAGCTTTTTCTTGAGCAAACTCCCCACTGACGTCCTCAAATAGCAGAGAGTAAGTGTGGCTGAGCGTGTCTTCAGTCCAAACACATTTGTTCAGTGAATTCATGTGAGTCTCAGCTGCACTGTTGGTTTGTTTCCGAGCAATCAGCAGTTCCCCACACGTCGGGGTGAAGCATGTCTCCAAGCTGAAGAAGCCCGAACATCCACCATCAGGAGTTACTGCACACAGACTCGGGGTGAACGGTTGGGTGGTCTCATCTCACAGAAAGGAAGTGGGGCCCCAGAGGTGAGTTCCCGGACCCCCGAGCCCACAGCCGCTCCTCCTTCCTTCCTCCCTACCCCCCTTCCCAACCCTCTCCCTCAGGCTTCAGCTCCTAAAGAAAGGAGGAAAGAAATAAAAACAAACCAAACCAGTGTGACGACCCCCTGTGAGCCCAGCACACCTGGCTTCAGCACTGCCCTGCAGATAAGGCCAGTTCACTTTCCCCTGTGCAGAGGAAACACAGCTGCCCCCAAAGACAGGAAATCTCCTTCCCTGCTCTGCTGGTTGCCTGTTGGGGATTCTGTCAAGATGCGTTAAGAACGCCTCTCCTGCAATCTGTCCATTCACCGCTTCCTCCACCTGGAAAACCCACATGGTTCAAAATCACGGGTATCACTTCATCCACAGCCTTCTTATGGCTTGAAAATGTGCATTTACTGGGCAATACCCTGATAAATCCCAGAGTTAATACTTAGAGTGTGTATTTTACTTAGCAAAACAGAACAAGATGGTGATAATCCAATCAAGGCCAGAGAGAACAATCCATTTTGGCCATATGTGCACCAGTTGAAATCCACCAGTTCTCTCTGATGTCCATGCACTTCTGACAGGAACCAAGACAGTTCACACTGTACACGGTCACTGGAGGAAGTCTAGACGGAGTGGTGCTGAGGAAGGAGCACGAAGACTGTGGAAAACACGGCCCCCTGAACCAGCCAGCCACGTGATTTGCTGTCTGTGTGACTGAGGACAGAGCACAGCACCTGCTGTCACTCCTTGCACATAGGATGTGATCCACTTTCCAGTGTTAACAGCAATGGGGGTGCTAATGCTTATCCATTGTTTTATCATCCATGCTTTGCGACATGAGTCGAGTCTTGAAAAGTCTGAGCTTTGAAGTTGATTATTTCACGAGGCAGAAGACTCACCAAGTGGCCTTGTATTACTGCCTCTTCCATGGTGGACATGCTTCACGGGGCAATCCAGTTCCTAGCAACAGCATGGACATCCGGGTTGACTGGAAAGGTTAGCCTCTCCCTGTGTACACACAAGCTGTAATGACAGGCTTGGAGAGAAAAGCGTTAAGGAGTGGAGGCACCAGAGATGCTGTAACCTGAGGCAAGTCACTTCTCCAAGCTTTAATTTACTCACATGAAAATGAGGATAATGATACCTGTCCTGAGATCATCATTGTTATAAGACCGAATGAGACGTTTTATGTGAAAGTACTTTGAAAATTCTAAATCACAACTGACTATAAGATAACTGTTTAATTCCACTGCAGTGATTTCCATTCATGGAATTTGGTGCAGAAAATAGCTTTTCCAAAAGAAATCAGTCAAGAAAGAATTAGTACTTGCAGTCTACTCATGTGGTGTTTGTATTCTATTCCCAGTAGAAGTTACTTGAAATTTATTTATATAAAGTTTGTTTGCGTTATATTCCTAGAAACAATATTTGAGTTTCAGAACAACAGAGGTCCGCTCTGGCTGTAACATGATAACCATGTTTCCCGGAAAGCTTATACTGTTAAAGATCCTTTTATAAACTGTTGTTTCAGTGGGGTATAGAGGGTAGCTTGTATCAGGCTTCCGATTGCAAAGTTGCTTTTGTCAGAGGACATTCTGGTCGTCTGCAGATTCAGTCACTGTGAGTGTATAATTTCAATCCAAGCATTGTCAAGCAAATCCCACATTCGATGACACTGGCACTTTATCCATGCCTTTCCTTTATTCTCAGCACCTGTGAGATCACTTGTGTGGTTCTCCTTACATGTCTTAAGTAATCATGTCACTCATCATTATGATGCTCAAAGCACAGGGCCGTCATCCAGACAACAATTAGTAACAACAAATTTCTGGCTCCTAATACAAGTTCTGATCCCAGAATAATGCACCTCTTTTTATATCCAATTAAAATAATATAAGCTCTTGCTATAGAAATGAGAGCTATCGTGTACTTTTATTCCACATTTTTCAATAAAATTAGACTTGGGAGTATTCATCGACTTCTGGCTATAGGAAGGCATGAGAAGCTTAAGTACCCGGCAGCTGCTAGGGTCTTGCCCTTTCTCTCCAAATGCCCAGCTCCAATGTGAGAGGAGTTCCTGGCGCTGTGTACAGTCTCTCAGCCCCCGGAGAGTGTAACTCAGACACAAGCCCCATGCTGTCTGTGTCCGCCCCATCATGGTCTTCAGTTTCCTACTCCTGAGTGAGTTTCCCCTTTTCAGGCTGAAGGCTGCGTCTCCTTGATGAGGAGAGTAGTGGAAAGTGGAGGGTTGTCCCTTTCTCACTCGAACCCTTCCTGTCCTAACCCACGGGCCCTGGACCCCCGGCTCTGTCTACACTTCCAGCCCTGCTCCCCCCTTCGCTTGGCCTCTGCCAGCTCTCCTCCTTCCCCGAGGTCATCAACACCATGCCTTGCTGAGTCCTTGAGTCCTCGAGAAGCTGTCTCAGTCCCTGAAGATGCCCCCTCCTCTGTCCTCATCAAAACCTCCCGTGACCATGTTGCTCGTCTCTCAACTCAACAGCTCAGACCAAGGAGTGGCAGCAGTGGACTGTGTTTGTCCACCCCCCCCCCCCCCCCCCCGCCAAATTCATACGTGGGAACCTAGCCCCCACAATGGGATCAGTTACTGTATATGAGGGATGCCAGGGGGCTTCCTCACCCGTCCTCCTGGGAGGATGCTGTTTGTGAACCAGGAAGTGGGGTCTCAGCAGATGCCAGACCTCCTGATGATCTGGTCTTGGACTTCAGCCTCCAGGACTGCGAGCAGCGAATGTTTGTGAGCCTCACCGTCCATGCTGCTTTGTGATAGCTTCCCCCCCTCCTACCATGGACTCGGGCAGTGGATGCTGGGGGGAGACCTCTTGGCTCTGACTCCCAGCTCAGCCACGTGACCTTGAAAATCCCTTCATTCCTCCGTGCCTGAGTCTTCCTCTTTAAATTGGGCTTAGTAAGAATGCCTGCCTCATAGACTCATGCTGAGGATTAAGTAAGGAGACAACCAAAATCTGTGAATAGAACTTTTCACAGACTGTGCACTCAGTAAATGTCAGCTGTCGTCATCATTGAAGCAGGGCAGGCCCTTAGCCGCAGGCCACAGCAATCCTAACTGCCTCGCCCTTGCCAGGTGCACGCTTTCTACCTGGCCCTGGAGCTCCTGACAGCTCCCTTAGGTTGGAACTGTCAGCCTGTCACCCTGAGTTCTGCCAGAATGAAGTCTCCACCGTCACAGAACAAGCCTGTGCCCCTTTGAGCCCAGGATTCTCCCGTCATGTCTGTACTTCAGAAACGGGTCGCCTTGCAGCAAGGCTGGTGTGTCCCTCTCGCCAGGCAACGCTTCCTTTCTGCCACGTACAGCAGCTTCGAGGATGGAAAGGTCTGTCTTGGAGGGGCAGCAGTCCTGGAGCAGACCAGGTCTGTCAGCGTGGTGCCGTGAGCAGCTCCCGCCCCCTCACCCCCATCCCTAGGGACTGCGTGTACACGGGCGTGTTCCCACCAGTGTCCTCCTGACAGTCCTCGCTGTCACATCCCTGCAAAGGCATTGTTTGGGAAGGGCAGAGCCCCCTTCCTGGCTCCCTTCAAAAGCCTCACACGTCCTGCCTGGCAATGTACCAGTTTAAAAATAGACTTTTCCCTTTCTCAGTGCCTGAGGATGACCTGGGTCAGCCCAGGAATGTGGTTGTCGTGTGGAAGAAACACTGAGTGCTGCCCTGGGGAGCAGTGGCTTCAGCTCACCTGAAAGTCAGAGCGGGATAAAAGGAACAATCCTTGACCTCCAATCGACAGCCCTCCTCCCAGATCTGACACGATGCTGAAGCAGCCTGGGAAACCCCACTGTTGCCATGGAGACAGGAGCCTGGTGCCTCCGAGCTGCCACCAGCCCTCCTCCTCCTCCTTTCCAGGCCACGAGGTCCTCAACTGACGGCATCAGGCCAGTCCCATCTTGGTGCCAGACAGCAGGGGTTGACTTTGGTTTTGCTCTTTGCTTACTTTCGTTTTTTTTGTAAACTACAGGGAAATTGGTTTAACTGTATACCTAATGAGAAACGCATACAACCCAAGTCCCTGACCTGGCAGACCATACAAGCTTGAGCTGGTTGTAAAGCTGGTTATAAAGCTGTGAGCGACGAGCATGCGGACGCGATGGCTCATGGGGGCCCCCTGTGGCCTTCTCAGCTGCTGAGCCCCTGTCTCACAGGTGGTGGGATTTTGAGGCTGTTGATGCCATGACACTTCCCAGGGTGACCCAGTTACAGAAACGTCTGAGATCAATTATTTCTGCTGATTTGATGGAAAAAAAAAAGGCGCCAAGGACCTCCCTGGGCCGTGGTTAGATGGTGTGTGGGAAACTGCCCTCAGCTGCAGGCAAAGTCAAGGACACACTGCTCGAAGATGAGCAAACACATCTCTCTAATAAGTGCCCCACTCTCATGCCCCACGTGTCAGAGTTGTTTTTTTAAAGACTATTTTTCAGAGTAGTTTACGGTTCACAGTAGAGCTGATGGAAAGGTACAGAGATTTCCCGTGACCCCCACGTGCACAGCCCCCCACTATCAACATCCCCCATCAAGTGGTCCATCTGTTATTATGGATGGAGCTACACAGACACGTCATCCTCACCCAGAGTCCACAGTTGACCTCAGGGTCCACTCTGAGTGTTGTGCATTCTGTGGGTTCGGACAAACGTAGAGTGACATGTATCGTGCAGAGTTGTTTCGTGTGTGCTTATTCAGTCATGTCTGACTCTCTGCTCTCTCCATGGACTGTAACCCACCAGGCTTAACTGTCAATGGGATACTGGAGTGAGTTGTCATTTCCTACTCCAGGGAATCTTCCTGACCCAAGGATCAAATCCATGTCTCCTGTGTCTCCTGCATTGGCAGGCAGATTCTTTACCACTGAGCCACCTGGAAGGCCCTTCACTGCCCTGAAAACCTCAGTTCTCCTGTGCAGCCCCCAACCCCCAGCAACTGCTGAGCTTTTTACTCTGTCCACAGTTTTGCCTTTTCTAGAATGTCTTGTCATTGAAATTATAAAGTGTATAGACTTTTCATATTAGCTTCTTTCACTTAGTAGTGTGCGTTTGTTTCCCCATGTCTTTTCATAATTTGGTAGCTCATTTTTTTTTATCACTGAATAATATACCATTCTGATGGACCACAACTTATGTATCCATTCACCTAATGAAGGAAGTCTTGGCCAAGCTTCCAGGTTTTCTCAGTTGTGAATAAAGCTGCTATAAATATCCAAGTGAAAGTTTTTTATGTGAACATAGTCATGATATTTGCATGAATACCAAGGAGCTTGATTGCTGGATTGTATGATAAGAGTATGTTTAGTTTTGTAAGAAGCTGCTTCTCTGTCTTGCAAAGAGGCTGTACCCTTTCACATTCCCACTGGTAATGGAGAAGACTTTCTGTTGCTCCACATATAGTTGTTCTTAGTTGGTTGGTTGGTTTTTACCATCTGTCCACTCACTTTTCTTAAAATATACCTGAACCAAACTCATTTTCATCAGACTCATGCAGGGAACTTCCAAACCTCAAGCTCATTGCTCAGTCAGAAGCCCTTCTGTCCTAGGAAGAACACTGTGTGTCTCTCCAGGAGATAAACCTGTGAGGTGTGGTGGATATGGGGGCCACCCTGCACTTTAATAAGCAAGAGCCCAATATATTGTTCATGATGTCTGTGTTTACAACATTCTCAAATAGAGATTTAATATCAGTATAATCGGGGTATTTTTAAATAGTAAGGTGTCTTTGTGTTCACCAGACAACTCAGCTAAATGTTATGTTAAAAGAAAGGTGATAAACAATAGCTTGCGGAAAGCAATGTATTTTTAAGAATCCAATCTGAAATTTTCCCTATCTTCGTCTGGACAGGGGCCCGTTTGGTCAGTGATCCAATGTTAGCTTGATGAGGAACTCTAATCGAATCCTGCAGTAAGAACCTCACTTACTTAAGGTAACCTCACTTACCCTGCCAATACAGGGCCCCTGCTCTGCTTTAACTCAGCAAAAATGAGACTGGACTCTCCTGGGTCCCCATCCGCTGATGGCTGCATGATTGCCAGAGAGAGTCCTCATCACGCGAGAAGAGCAGGGATGAACAAATGCAACTAGATTGGGAAACACATGGGCTCTGGCTTATGAGGAAACAGAAGAGCAGCTTTTTACTTGCTACCTTCAGATGGCACCAGGTGAGAATTCAGGGTTCATCTCTAGCTGCACCACAGCCTGACTGGGGCAAGCACACCTGTGTTGTCAGTGTCTCCAGTGCAGCCACAAGCCAGTGTTCCAGCGAGAAAGGGGCCCCTGGCATCCTGAGCTGCGTCCAAGACGGAGAGGACAGCCGTCACCAGCACCCCTCCTCCTATCTGTGGGCCACAGGGGCACAGGCATGTGCTGTGGGGGCTTTGCTGCTGAGCTCAGACCAGGCCATGGGGACAGCCGTGGGAGGTGGCCGTGATGAGATCGTGCAGGCAGGTGATTCCCCACCTGGTCTCAGCTTTGCAGGGGGCAGGACACAAAATGCTACTTACTCGAAAATGTGAAGAGTGAAATAGGCATGAAGAGTACAAACAGAGAATTGGGCCTGATGATGAGAACAAGAGGAGCTCAGAGGACGGGGACGTGTGAAATTGCCCCCACATTCAGTGTGGGCACACGCGTCAGGAATCTCAAGAGAGTGAGCAGGCAGCCCCATGCCGAGCCCCACTAGCAAGTTCACAGAAATTCCACTCGATCCTCTACCTTAAACCCTCCTGTTCTTCCTGATTTCAGAGGGACAGGATGTTATGTTCTCTATGTAATGCTATAGAGATACTAACAAGGGATTCATGTCTCAAATAACAGTCTGACAAAGTTTTGAAAGAAGTTGAATGGAGTAAAAATAAGGGATTCAGAAGTATGGTAAGGGAGGCAATGCCCTGCCACTGGGCACTTTCTCTGCAAATAATTCAGTTTTTTCCTTTGTTAACAGGGATCTACTTAGAGGGTCCTACACTGCCTATGTCTGTTTCTATCATTGGCTCCTGACAGAAATGCACACTTTTCAGAGAATATTAAAATATGAAATTACAATGTTGTTATCTTTATACACATGTTCTCCCATGCCCTGTAGGTGGAAACACTTTTCTATTCGAGTCATGTTTACAGCTCACTGACTTATGACATCTTCCTAATTTGCACTTGGTTTCTTACCAAAAAGTGTGTAAAAGGACTGAGCAGAGCCCAAAAGGCAGAAGCAGATAGCAACTGCCAAATTGAAAGTGGTTGGATCAAACTGGGAGTGAAGCCAGTCATGGTAAAGGTAGAAGCAGAGAAGTCACAGGAACAGGAAATAAGAGAGCCCTCGGCACAAATAGACTTGTGAGAAGCTAATTGCCAGAGATTTCGTAGTGCCCGAAATAAACCAGGGGAGACTGCATAATCCTCCATCATGCATAAAAGCTTGACATTTGTGATAAAATACTCCACATATAGCGGAAAGATTGGAGCCCGTCTTTGGGGCTCAGTTCTTTAAATCACAGCAGATAGCTCGCCGGAATTGTGGGATCACACTGAGGGGGCATCGAGAGGCAGAAAGGAAACAAAAATAGATACTGCTCCACCGTGAGGAGCATGCGTCCCAGAAGGTGGCTTTTGAGCTGCGTGGGGCGACAGTGACAACGGCTGAGTCTCTTCTCAGATGCAGAAATGGCGGCCAAGACAGTGAGGGGTTCGGTCAATCCAGCCTTTTCCTGGAGGAAAAACTCAGAACTTGTATTTAATGCCACACAGCCTCTCCAGGATAGAAGAGAGGCTGCTATTTGCAATTATCACAAATGATTGTTTATTACTCAGGAGTTTGAAGGAGACTGGGCAGAGATTACATTCCAAAGCCTTGATCGCTGAAAATGCTGGGGTTGGAACTGTAATTACTAGGGTCCTCAGAGCTGCAGCACCTCCTCGGGGATCATTTGCATAAACTCATTGCCTGAGGCAGTTCCTGAGAATAACTGTGCCCTCACTGTCCTGCTGAAGGCTTCCTAGGTTAAAATTTTGGCGCAAGTCCTTGCTCACTAGCCTCTGAGTGGCAGAAGCTTTATAGAAATGAGCACGTAGTATTGTTTCCCTGTTCTCATCAAACATCTGGGATGAACACAAGTGCCTTTTCATACTCTTCATGGGGTTCTCAAGGCAAGAACATGGAAGTGGTTGCCATTCCCATCTCCAGTGGACCACATTTTGTCAGAACTCTCCACCATGACCCGTCCGTCTTGGGTGGCCCTGCACAAAATTAAAAGACATTTGTTCCTTGGAAGGAAAGCTAATACAAACCTAGACAGCGCATTAAAAGGCAGAGACATCACTTGACTGACAAAGGTCTGTATAGTCAAAGCTATGGTCTTTCCAGTAGTCATGTATGGATGTGAGAGTTGGACCATAAAGAAAACTGAGTGCCGAAGAATTGATGCTTTTGAACTGTGGTGTTGAAGAAGACTCTTGAGAGTCCCTTGGACAGCAAGGAGATCAAACTGTCAATCCTAAAGGAAATCAACCCTGAATATTCACTGGAAGGACTGATGCTGAAGCTCCAATACCTCAGCCACCTGATGGGAAGAACTGACTCATTGGAAAAGACCCTGATGCTGGGAAAGATTGAAGGTAGGAGGAGAAGAGGGTGGCAGAGGATGAGATGGTTGGATGGCATCACCAACTAAATGGACATGAATTTGAGCAAATTCCATGAGATAGTGAAGGACAGGGAAACCTGGCGGGCTGCAGTCTTCTGGGGTCACAAAGAGTCGGACATGACTTCGAAACTGAACTACAACAATTCCATGAGATAGTGAAGGACAGGGAAACCTGGCGGGCTGCAGTCTTCTGGGGTCACAAAGAGTCGGACATGACTTCGAAACTGAACTACAACAAATCATGAGCACCAGTGGAAGCTCTGAGCCTGGGGACTCTAAGCCAGTGGCTTCGGTCAGATGTTGACTGTGATGATCATGGGAACTCATGTTATTGGAAGCCAGAAGATGGAGGAAACCAGAGGCTGGAGTTGGGAGTCAGAGAATCCAGAGTTGGAGTCCCCACTGTCTGTTGTGAGGGTCACATGAAATAGTGGCTGACTCTGCAGGCAGCAATCTGGGTCTAGAGGACAGGCCCACTGGAACCTTTTGCAGTAGAGTGTGCAGGGGAGGGGCTGGAGAAAGGGGTCAGAGCAGGGATGGGTGGCCCCAGTGGAGAAGGTGGAACTAGGTCCCAGGTTGCCCAGGACACACTGCCTTACTGTTCACTCCCTCCTCCCACATTGCTCACACCGCAGACCGGAAGAGGGTCTGTGTGTCAGCAGAGCAGCCCAGTGGGGAGAAGACACGCTTTCAGAAAGGAGCTGGAGCCAGGCGGGCAGTGGGGAACCACCCCTTCACCTGCAGAGCTGTTAGCAAGGCAGTCAGCCCCCTGCAAAGTCCTCCCCAGGGCTCAATGGCACCAGGGCCGTAGGTGCTCCGGAGCACTCATGGGCTTTCTTTCTCTACCTGAGAAGGAGGCACACGTGGCATGGGGACAGCTTTCCCAGTGTCACAGCTCCCTGTTGCAAATCCTGCCCCCACCGCCTACACACAGACAGCATTCGAACTGACTTTTCCTGTGTCTCAACCAATCCCTCTCCCATGCTGAAAAAAGACCGATAATTCTTTACATTAATTTGACTTATGTTAGTAATTGTTTGCTTGACAGTCAATTTGACTGCCCCCCCAGCTCGCCCATCACAGATGAGCCATGGAACCTCTGGAGCCTCGAGATTCACCTTGCCTTTCTCCTCTGATCGCTTGGCTCAGGGCAGTTTTTGGCAACTTTAGTGGCTCTGAAACAGATTATGTGCCCGTAAATTCACTACACAAATACCCCACGACTAAGGACAGCACAGGTTGTTTCCTGAGTAAGTGCTGACTCAGGTGTTTATCAGTCAAGAGCAGGAAAACAACAGTGCAGCCATACATGCCCTCCTTGATGATGTTCTGTGACTCTGTTAAAAGGGGCCCCTAAAATGCTCAGGGTCTTAGCTTAAAGGGAGCATAACCCACTGAGGGTGTCCTTCCCTCTCATGACTGGGGCATGTGATGTGTTAGTTGCTCAGTCATGTCCAACTCTTTGTGACCCCATGGACTGCAGTCTGCCAGGCTCCTCCATCCATGGGATTTTCCCAGCAAGAATAACAGTCTCAAATTCTGCACTGTAATATCTTGTAAGATTCCTCTTACATCAGTGTTCTATTCTTGCCTAATCATTCATGGCAGGTTTTTCAGGTTCCTGGGCACAGTGGTCTCTTACCAGCTCGGTGCAGGAACAGGCAGGTTGTGGCAGGTTATTGCTCTCTAAGACAAGACCTTGGCACACTTCTCTGACATCGTGTGAATATAACTAGGAGGCAGCTGACCATGAGCCCAGTGTTCTTCCACATCTTGGTGCCACTGGGGCATGCACCAGCATTCTGTCCCCATTGTTCTGCCGTCGTGAACTCCGAGGAGTAGATGGACATAGTCCCTGGCTCTTCTCCTCCTGGGCAGAGCTGCTGGGCAAGGATAGCAGGCCTCTGTACATGGGGCAGGTGGCCATGACTTTCCTCCTCTGCTCTTTGGGAGCTAACAGACTTGTCCTTGACCTTCTCTCCCATCAGATTGCTCAAGGGATGGGCTGACGTGTATTATCTTCTCCCGGGAGCAAAGGGGTGAAGAATAAAGGCACTTGTTCCACGCTTCATGAAATTTCCCTCGTTTTTGCCTCAAACCTACTCCCTTGGGAGTCTCACCACTGTTCAGATGAATGTTCACTTTCTTATACAGTTCCATCATTACAGACATTCTTGTTCATTCTTTCTTGCCTCTATGTTTAGATTGGCTGTTACTGGCTGAATTGCACCCTTCCCTCGTGAAGTTCACATGTGAAGGCCTCACCCTCGTACTTCAGAGTGTACCTCTGTTCGGGAACAGGACCTTCAAAGCAGTGATTAAGTTAAAGTGAGATCAGGCGGTGGGGCCAAGATCCAGTATGACTGGTGCCCTTGTGAGAAAAGACCAAGACGCAGACGCCCATAGAGCGACAGCATTGTGAGGACACAGGGAGAAGATGATGTGGACAGGCCAAGGAGAGTGGCCTCGAGAGAGATCGCCCCTGACCCCTGGATCTCAGACGTCCAGCCAGCAGGACCATAGACAGTGAGTGTCTATGGTTTGTAAGCCCCCAGCCTGCGGTGTTCGGCGGCCCCAGCAGAGGAACAGCAGACATAGTGAGGGATTGTGGAGACGAGACGAATCAAACAGCAGAAGCTCCCTCCCCACCCTCAACCCTTAGGTGGGGACACAACAGAAGGCAGCCTCCTGTGAACCAGGAAGCAGGTCCACACCAGATGTGGAACCTGCCAGAAATTTGGCCCCAGGCTCTGGCCTCCAGACTGGGAGAAATCGACGTGTGTTGTTTGTCAGCACCCGGCCGGCAGTGTCTGCAGTGGCCACTGGGATGAACTAAGACACCCGCTCCCCTGAATTTGTTCTATATTTCATGGCGTTCATGAGAGAGATCTTGAAAGTGAGGTCCCAGTCTGCTGCCTGGCCAGTGCTTCCTGCCCCAGTTATGCGTAGAAAGGCTGTGCTCAGGGCCCCCGGGCAGGCAGCAGGGTCCATCGAGTCGGTGTTCTGACAAAGCCGGGCCCCTGCCTTCCTCCCAACTGCCCTGGGGATGAGACGTGGGTTCTCAGCCCGGCTTCCGGCTGAAGTCCCCGGCTGAAGTCCCTGGCGCTGCCACAGTGCTGATGCCTGGCTCTGCCCAACGCCCTGAGGCTACTGGTCTGGGGAAGGCCTGGGTGTTGGATGCTGGAACCCTGCCCAGGAAACTCTGGACACACAGCTGTGGTGCCGAGCTTCAGCTCAGGACCACCCCTTGAATGAAGCCATCTGCCTAATGAGGTCTCCTGTCTCATCCAACAGCTGGGCTTTGGTGCATGCTGGGCTGCTGAGCTGAAATCAGATCCCATCCAGTGAGTACGTCCTTAGAGCCTGTAGTATGGACAGCTCTGGGATCATGGGGGTTGAAGCGAGAACAGAGCGGGTGCATGAAGATTCTGCAGTTGGAGTTTGTCTCCAGAGGGAGCCCAGCACTCGGGGGACCTGCTCTGCATCAGAGGCTCACGGATGGCACTTGTTTTGTGACATCGCCTTGACACCCTGCTTCACGCCTCAGGCCCCAAAGCCCAGCAGCTTTGCAGAGCTGCATTGTCCTGGGGCTCAGACCACCTCAAGGCCTTGCTCTTCCATTGGAAGACCTTGTGAGCACAGTGGATTCTGGAGGAGTCGAAGGAACAAAGTCATGTTCAAACCGTTTGTCTTCAGCTGCTCCTAACAGCTTACCCATAAGGCTTCTTGACCCTCAGAGCCCGCTCATGTGACTGGGAACCCCTCCCTGACAGGACACGCAGACTCTCGCCCACGTGACTCTGTCCCCTGCTCTGCAGTCCCCTTGCCACCCCTCGCCTCCACTGACCTCAGGTAAGTCCTTCCCATGTAAGCTGTGCTAGCTGTGTTCAGGGCCCTGCCCGAGTGTCCCAGGGGCCACAGTCACCCCTGTTTCCTTCCAGCCACTTGCTCAGCCAGCCAGCAGCATCTGTGAGACCCACAGGATTGTGGGGCTCCACTCTTTTCCTGGCCCCCGGACTCTCCACGAAGTCCCAGGTACTCAACAACTTGCGTCTGCCTTTGCCTTTCCTGGTCGTGATCTGTAGGTCACCCATTCATCTTGACTCCAGGGAGTCGGGTGGCTTTAAGCTTAGACTGATGTCACTTTTCTATCCCTGAACTTTGAACATTTCAGTGGAATACTGGCTTATTGAGCCCTCGACTTTATGTAGCCAAGTAACCCCCCAAAGCCCACTTGCCTGTTGAAGGTCTCTCGGGCTACTTGGAAAGACACTGAGCCTGACACAGTCATGCGGCTCCTACCGATCGCCCCACGCTCCCTCACCTTCTGGGCCCACAACAGGTCTCCCGTGCACCTTCTTGTTCCCATGTTCAGTCATTGAATGGTCTGTAGCAACCCTCTCAGCAGGACTTCATTCTGATGCTTGGCGCTCACATTCACCCCTCCACACTTCACGTGGTACAAAGCTGGAGCGTAGGTCAGAGCTTCTGCTAGGATTCCACTCGGGTCTGAGAGAGCCTGAGCAGAAGGCTGTCTGCAGACCTGTGGGCAGAGTGAAGAGCCCTGGAGGGGACAGCAAGGGGAGACAGCAAGCCCAGCTCGGCCACGGGGAAGGGCTGCCCTGGCTGGAGCTCAGCCCACAACCCCTGCTTCCAGGACAGGACAGGGACGAGGACCACAGTGTGGAGGCTAGACGAGGGGTGGGGTAGGCCAATGGGAAAGGCCACACGACCAATCCTCAGTCCAGTCGACTGACAGGGCACGCGGCAGTGGACTGAGGAGACCACGGAGACTTGAGTGGACGGCAAGAGCCATCCTGAAATGAAAGTTCAAGGGGCATCGGTCTCTGAATCTCCACCTCTCTCACCGTGCCTGGCGCCGCTCAGGTACTTGGCCCATTGGTTAGTTAATTAGATGTGTGACATGTGTTTAGTCAAAACACATCTGTCGGCTGCCTGTGGACGTTTCCTGAGGAAGCAAGCAGAGGCTGACGGCCAGGCAGCATGGGGACTTGAGATGAAGCAGGGGGCAGAGGGCTGTCCACGCACCCCTCTTTCATGGTGGCACAAGGCATCCAGGGTGATCAGATTGATAAAGGTCACCTCGCAGATGGCAGCGGAGTTTGTGAGACCACAGGCTGCCAGAGGCAGATGTTCATTCCTCTCCTCCCCAGGTCAGTGCATGCGCTGTCTTTAGTCTCCTGTTCCTGAGTATTAAGTCAGGAGGCTCACTTGCTGAGCCCTGGACTCTGCATGTATGGGAACTGTCGGTGAAATGTCTGCTTAGAGTTTGAGAATCGTTTGAATTCAAGGCAAGCAGATAAGCAGTTATATATATATATATATATATATATATATATATATATATATATATATATATATATGGCGATTTTAATCCTCAGGCCCCCTCATAAAACTTCTGATTAAACCTTATGCCTCCCCATGTACCAAGCCTTTGAAATGTTGTTTATGAAATACTTACATTGGGCAATGTGAATAGGGTTTATCTCATGCTATAAACCATATGACACACTCATGTTTTTTGTTCATCTACTTCCATCATCCCCACCTCCTCCCTCTACCTGAAAAATACAAGCTTTGGGAAAATAGGACTGTTTGACTCCTGAGTATGATGACGCATGCCAAGAGCTGGAACAGTGGCTGACTCCCATGTTGTGCATGGGAGTGCAATGCGCATGTGCATGCGCATGTTGTACAAGTGAGAAAGTTCTGGTGCCTGCTCCACAGGAGACGTGGGGGGAACCAGCTGTGAGCAGCACACAGCTCCCTTCTCAGGTCTGCCTTCCGGGGTATCAGGGCCCGCATGGCATTACTCCCTACTTTCGGCCAGAGAAGCGAGGGTGAAGGAGGGTCCGGAGGGAGGGGAAGGGAGGCTGCTGTGGTGAGGGGCATTGGAGCTCGCAGCCCCGGTGGGAAGGGCTCCCAGCTCCTCACTGGTGTGGGGCTGAGGCCCGCGGGCCCTCTATGTGCAGCTTGCACTCGCTCCCTCCTGCCATGCTCCCTGGACCCGGCCTGCACACGGCATGGGTTCTGCTGTTTCTCTCCTCTGTCGGCTCTCTCTTCCCTCCCCTGCTTCCTCTTTACCCAGCAAACTCCTACTCATTCTTCAAAGCCCATCAGCTATGAGAGTCTCCCTGCTTCCTGCTCATGTAGGACACCCCCCGCCCCCGACAATGATGATATACTGCTCAGGCTTCCGAGGACCTGGTGTTCCCCGGGTACTGTCATCAGGACCCCGGAGCACAGGGACGCCCACGTACTGGTTGGCTCAGCGCACAACCAGTCTGTTCTTGCAGTGTCTCACCCACTAGTCTCTGAGAGGGAGAGTCCAGTACCCCTTCCTCTGCACCTTCAGGCCTGGGGCAGTGCCGGGCACTTGGTGGGTGCAGGTGTGTGTTTGTGCCACAGTTGGATAATCATTCTCTTGAGCTCCGAGGTCTTTCTTACCCCTGTTAGTCTCCCAGCCTCACACTGCCTGTTACATTATTTTCACACCAAGGTTACAACAGTAAAATTTTCATTGGTTTGGGTGTTTGACAGGAGCTTTGAATGGAAAATGTAACGTTCAGCCTAAAGGGAATGCTGGATTTTAAGGAAGCACCACCCTGGGGACCACTTTCCAAACTCTGGATTTTCGGTGTAGTTGGTTCTCTGAAGGGGCTTCAGCTGGGAAGCAGGAGAGGGTGCAGCAGTCGCCGCAGGTTAGAGGTAACTGTTGTGTTCCACCCTGACTCCACAGCCCGGAGACTATGCTCAGTCAGGGTGCGTCCTGTGCATTCACGGGACCGCGGCTGGGTTTCTGGTCAAGGGGAGAGAAGGTGGGTGAGCCATCCCCAAACATCGTGGGGGATGGACACACAGGAGTTCCACTTTCACTGATGACAGAGACGACAGCAGCAGTGACCGTCAACAGAGCCCTGACTTCTGCAAAGCGCAGTTCTAGGTTCTTAGTAATATATATAAACTCAGTGATTCTTCCCAACAACCTTACATGGCAAATAGCCTCATTTCCATTTTACACTTGGAGAAATTGAGGAACAGAAAGACAGTGGAACTTGCTGAAGGTCACAGCTGGTAGTAAAAGATGAAAGAATACAAGGAAGACACTGTGTGTGCGCACACACACACATACACAGAAGAGCAAAATTGAGGATGTAAGATTAAAATCTATACATGATATAGAAAAAGAAAACAGGATAAAATATTTTAAATATTGACTTTTATTAGAACTAAAGAATTTGGAACCATAACTAGGACAGGGTGATGATCCTGTCTTTAGTTAAAATTTTGACATTTATTGAATGTTTTTGCAATAATTTTGATTTTTTTAAATTGCAATAAACTATTATTTACCTGGACTACTGAGTTGCTTGCCACTTCTTTAAATTTTGTGCTTGAAGCAATTATGTCCAGTCTAGCCAGACCCAGGTGGGAAGATTTTAGACCTCAGAGTGTGAGCACAACCTTCCGATGTGATTCGTGGATGGGGAGCAGAGTCACCCAACACAGGACAAGACGCCTGAGGGAGAAAGACCCGAATCCTAGAGCCAAGTGCTGGGCAGGCAGGCAGTGATCCTTAGACCTCTTAGACTCCTGTGTCAACTTCTGTAATTCTAGGAATGTGTTTCCTTTCCTTACAAGCTGTGAGTAAAGGAAAAATGGCCTGTAAGCAAATCTGGCAATCTCTTTGGGAGTGAAAATAAAACAAAAAAATTGACTCGAGAGGAAAAATTTTAAATCACAGTTTTGTGAAATCAGTCTTAAACCATAATTCTCCTGATTTTCCTTACAAGTTGCTTATTAATTCTTAAGAAGATTTGCAGTTGATCAAAGTTTGATGCTGTCATGTGATCCTTCAGCAAGTTGTAGCAATGATGTCAGAGATCACTGGCCACAGATCACCATAACTAATATAGTAATAACTTAAAAGTTTGAAATGTTGTGAGGATTATAGAAACGTGACAGAGACACAGATCGAGCAAAGGCTGTCGGGAAAATGGCCCCACACGCTTGCTGGAGGAGGGGTGCGTCAGCAGTGCTTGGGGAGGCTGTAGGAGCCCCAAGAGAGGGTCTTGCTCACCCTCCACGAGGGAGATCCAGGTCCTCCACTGAGTCGCAGGGTTTAATGCCATCCAGAGAGCTGAGGGCACGGGGGACACTGAAGGCAGTAGATTCCAGAAAGTGGAAACCTGTGCCCCAAGTGGGAGGCATGTCCCCACACTACAGGGGGGCCTTGGTGGCCAAGCGGACTGGCCTGCTGGGTGAGCCCAGCCCAGCTGTGCCCCCTGGCCGCGGCCCTGCCCCAAGCCCCACACCTCAGGGAGAGGGAGTAGGGGTCTCCACACCCTCCCCTACAAAGAAAGCAATGGGAAGAACGCCAGAGGTGATGGTCTGGGGTCTCCCTGCAGAGAGGCACCGGAGAACGTGCCGAGGCAATGGGAATGTCCGTGTGCTGTCTGGAGCAATGGCTGCCCAGCATTGCAGTCATGGTCCTTCACTGCACGGCACTGCTGTAACTTACTCATCAGTAACAATGAAGCCTTGAGTAAAAGTACATCTGTAAAAGTACAAGTAAGTTTTTCACGTTACTTAGTAATAATCCATTAACTGCTTATGATATATTATTTCGAAGCTTAATTTTACTTACCACATTTTGCACTTACTAGAGTGGAGGAGGTGCTAAATTGCTTCAGTCGTGTCTGACTCTGAGACCCCATGGACTGTAGCCCGCCAGGCTCCTCTGCCCATGGGATTCTCCAGGCAGGAATACTGGAGTGGGTTGCCATGCTCTCCTCCAGGGAGAGTGGAAGAAGGAAGCTTTAATTTACCAGAATTCTTTTTTTTTCTTTTAAAAATGAGAAGTTTTCATTTTCCAGGTGTACTAGTAAAATTTCACTGTCCTATTAATTTCTCAGTTTCACCCTCTGACACACAAAAAAGTCCATCATTTTATTTATCTTTTATTTGTAACTTTGTCTCAATATCCTGTCCTTAAACTCAAACCTGAGCTCCCTTAAATAAAAGGCTGGTGGGGAAGAGAGTTAATCTTCAAAGAGCTGTCACGGAAGTCATCGGGCGAGATAGAAGGATGTGTCTGTATGCACTCTGAGTCACACAGAAATTCAGTGCTCTAATGAGAAACAGTCCAGTGCAGAGAGCAAGCTGTTGGAAGCGGGGTGAATACACGTATTAAGCAACATTACAATGAGACAGAACACGAGGTCCCTCACTGTACGACAGAGCACTTAGTGCATTTGAATTTCAGGTGGGAAGGACTCTGCCAGAGAGGCATTTTGTTAATTCAGTATGTCGTTTTAATTAAATTACAAGTCTGAATTAGACATAAATCACCCAGACCCATTTGGGTTTCATTTTCAGCACAAAGATCCTATCACCTTCAGCGTTTCATTCAGAGCTAATTAAATATGGATTTATGGCTCCTGGCGCCTTGAAGCTGAGGAGGCCTTCCCGGGCCTGCGGAGCCGTTGAGGGGGCAGGTTCTGAGGGCGGGCCCCAAATGTCAGCCTTGCAGTAGCGGTCTGCTTCTGAAAGCTGGGTGTGTTTTCTGGGTGTGTGACGAGCCTCCTCGACCTCTCGGTGTTTCCATTCCTGGTAACAGTGGAAATCCCTGTCTCCCCAGCTCTGTTTCATGCAGCGCTGCTCTGACTCCCAGAGCAGGCCTGGCGGCCCTCTGCAAGGAACGCCAGCTCAGCCTGAGGGCACACGGTCAGATCCCACTCCTGGCAGAGGTTTGCTGCTGAGGATTTTCCTTCCTGATGGTGGGCTAGTAAATCCATTTAGGAGTTTATGGTCCCTCACAAACCCAAAAACGCCAACTTCATCTCCTAGTGACCGTGTTGTCCTGGCACAGCCTTGCTGCGTGTATCTCAGGGTTGAAACCTTTCAGATGGGAGAGCGGAGATAGACCAAGTAAAAGCAACTTAATTCTTTCCATATCAAAGAGAAGCCATTTGAAGAGACGGGAAAAGATGCCCTGCTGAAAGTGAGGATCCAGGGATACAAAAAGCAAAGTGCTGTTTTTAATCATGACTGGAAATTAAGTGCAGCAAACCATTCATTGAGAAGGATGTTGGCGTGTGCCTCGACAGCGACACAGTGGTGCTGAAACACGGAGAGATTTTGTGTAGAAACCGCACCGAGGCAGGTTCCCAGCATCCTGTGCCCCCTTACCGCAAGGACTGCAGGACGCCTGTAAACAAAACTTGTTTGGAGTTTTGTTTTAATGACTAAGAACATAATTTTAAAGGTTTTGATGAGAAAAGAGACTTGGTGGAGAATCCATTGGAAAGGGGGGAAGCCACGATGTGGGGCATGTGATGTGAGAACAGAGATGACAGGGATGGGGGCCCAGACTCCCACAGGAAGGCCTCCTATGGACGGGACCCTGCTGTCGGTCAGTGGCATTTAGTGGTGAGTTGTCCTGGGCCCTGGTCATGTTGTTTTGTTTTGTCCCTTGGTTCTGAGATACAGCATTTCTAAAATACAGGTGTTGATTGTTTCACACACACACAGAGTCCAAAAATTTTTTGTTGCTTAGTAAAAAATATTCCCTTTGAAACTTGATTCTACCTCAAACCAGAAAAACATCTACTAATAACCTCCTAGGACCTCTTACTACTTGAGTCCCGGGGTCCCTGTCCTGGGGCTGGGGGTCAGGAAGCCCTACCTCCGGCCTCACTGAGTGAGCTCTGCCGGAACGGGTCCAGTATACAGAGGGGTTCCTAATTCCCAGGGGTAGGGGTGGGGAGCTGTCATGGCTCGTGCCACAGGCCCTCACTGTGCAGCTGTGACTGGCCTCCACCTTTCCACATGTGCAGGTGCTGCTCTGTGGGCTTCTGAGATCCTCGTCCTGTCCTGGAAGATTCAGCGGTCACTCTGAGGGGCCGTGGCCTCGAGTCCCCATTGACACAGCAGCAAAGACGGAAACCCAGGCCCCAGGCAGCACGGGCGGGCCAGCCAGCTGTCCATGTCCAAACTTGAACCGCATTCAGCCCACACCCACTTTTTAAGGTGGTATCCAGAGTGGGGAAGAAAGGTCAATTTTGCCTCTTGGGTGGTTTTTTTTTTGGCTCTAGAGACAAGCACTTCCTCACATCGGGGTCACTACTACAGAAAGCCTGTGTGTCTTTATCTCTCAGTGATGGAGGTGGTGGTGTGCCTCCCTTCTCTGCCCACATCGTGCTCTGAGCCAAATGCTTCCAAGAGGGGAAAGACATTGGCAGGCTTGGCAAAGGCCAGGGTTTCCAGTGTGAGAGGCGGGTATGGGCGCCGGCAGCTGGGGCCTAGAATCCCCTGCTGGACCCAATTCTGTCCAAGACAGGACAGCCCAGCACCTGTGGGAGCTGAAGCGGAACCCTCACTCTGGCTCCTGGCCCCGCTGGGAGAGCTGGCTCAGCACCATCAGAAATCCTCCCATCTGTCCAGCCCCAGACTCCTCGGAGCTTTTTTGGCTGTTTGCAGCAGCATGGTGAGTCATGCATCTCACGAGCGTTTTTTAAAAAGGGGGAACACCTCCCCACTTGAAATGTGACTCTCGAATGAAAAGGGACTGTGTCAAAACACCAAGCAACTTCTTCCTCGTGGGTTCCTTTCTTCCTGAGTGAGTCTCTTTTGAAGACTAATTTTAACTGTTTGAAGCCTGAAATCCAACCTAGTTGTCAAGCAAGAAGCCAAGCTCTCTTTGGGCTTGCCCGTGGGCAAGCAAACCACCTCCTCCCCTAATCTAAGGATCAGGTCCCAGGCCAAAAGAAACACAACCTGCTTTGCAGATTTAGATAGAAATATGCTGAACCTGAGCTTTAAAAAAGAAGGAAAAAAAACCAAAAACAAAAACTGGCTGGGCCTGTACCCTGTGATGTGCTGACTGTAGGGGGAAGGAATTGTCACTTTTAGCCCCAGACCCCTGACACCTGCAGCAACGCTTGTCCGTCAGAGCTTCCCCCATTGAGTTTGAGTCTTTCCACAACCACCCATGGCTCCTAGAGCGTGTGGAGGGAGTTGTGTCACATGTGTTTTTCCCTCACAGAGAATCGTCCTCAGATCCCCAGGGCACTTGTCCCCCTTGGGCTCTCCTGGGTGACCCTGAGTCAGATGCAAGAGCTAGTTCGCTCTTGTATCTACCGGAGGCTGAAAAGTTTCTCCCAAGAAGGAGGAGCAGAGGCCAGTCAGACGTGGTCCGGGCTGTTTGGGGTTCGATGATTCAGCTCGGTTTTATGGATTTCCCAAGATGCTTTCTGAAACTCTTTTGGAAATATCTGCGTGATCTTGTAACAAATTAAACAAAAGACAAACCACCAAATGCTTGCCTGTTTGAACAGCATAACCACAAAGACTCTGATTCACCAGGCCCTGCTGTGGCAGGGAGAAGGCAGGGATGACCATTGGTTAAATTCTGAATTCCTCAAACCCCAGCTCGCCGCAGCCCTCTTGGGGGCTTGTTGGAAGCCAGAGGGAGGGTTGGTTACATTTTTAATAGCCATCAGGGCCACTCCACTATAGCTTCTTATTCAGCCGCCTCCTCAGCTGATGTACCTGGACACATTGTCTGGCCAGCTTCAGTTTTCAACACATTGGGGGTTGGAGGGATGTGTGTTTGTGGGTTGTTTTTTTTTTTTTTTTTAATTTTGCTTTAATTTTAGGAGCCAAATGGCATTTTATATACTTTTTCCTTAACAATTAAAAGATGATTCCCACATTCTGTCATTGCCTGCCTTGTTCCGGGCAGCACACACCCACGTTTCCTCGCCGACTTACTCACAGAGCTTAACAATAAGCACCGAGTCTGGTTTCCACCAGCCAGGCTTCCCCCAGCACACGTCCTGCAGATGGAATCTCCAGCACACCCACTCACTGGCCCTCTGGGTGACGGAGACGCCTGTGTTGGGTGTTTTCCTCAGGCTGCAGAGGAGGGACGCTCCATGCTCACTCTTATCTCTGGAAGAGCCATGACAACAAAGACACACCAGTTTCCAAGATGCACAGCCCTGCCCAACCCAGCAGTGTGGTTTATCCAGCCGTCACGCCCAAGACACAGATGCGCTCGTTCACACACACTACTTCCTTTTCTGCACAGTTCCTCCTCCCCACTGGGGAGGTGATTCCCCAGGGTCTGAGAGATGTCCTGACCTGCAGGATGGCTTGTGAAACCTGTGATTCTGCGAAGGAACCACAATGACAACATTCTTTGCTTGTTCTTTTGAGTGTTGTTTTGTTTCTGCTCTTGATGTCACTATTCCTCTTCGGGAACAGGAATTTCAGCCTTTAGAGAATTCCCAAGTTAGAAGGAATGCACAACCTTGGAAAACTTCAGCGCACACACTAAGAGAGGCGGGGTGCTGTGTGTTTTGCCAAAAAACATCTAGAATTTCCTGTTTTCCAAGTTGAGGATGTAACTTTACCTTTTTGGATCAAGTTTTCCATGTTCCTGGGAATCAGAACTTTCTATTTCTGACTTCTCTAAAGATTTATGAAAGATATTTAATGGGCTTCTTATAAAAAAGTGGCCGTTTGTGGCTCAGACAGTACAGAATCTGCCTGCAATGCAGGAGACCCAGGTTCAATCCCTGGGTCAGGAAGATCCCTTGGAGAAGGGAAAGGCAACCCACTCCAGTATGCCTGCCTGGAGAATCCCATGGACAGAGGAGCCTGGTGGGCTACAGTCCATGGGGTCTCAAAGAGTCAGACACGACTAAGCAATTAACACTCTGTAACTTTATAAAAACTATGCAGTCCTTATCCCCCCTTTTTAAAAAACTTGAATTATAGTTGATTTACATACAATATTATATGTTTTAGGCATACAACATAGTCTTTCACAACTTTTAAAGGTTATATTCCTTTTCTAGTTATTATCAAATCTTACTTATATTCCCTGTACAATATATCCTTGTAGCTTATTTATTTTATAAATAGTAGTTTGTGTCTCTTATTCTCCTATCCCTTTTTCCCCCTCCCTTTCCCTCATGCATGCATGCCTGCTAAGTTGCTTCAGTCGTGTCCAACTCTTTGCAACTCTGTGGACTGTAGCCCTCCAGGCTCCTCTGTCCATGGGATTTTCCAGGGAAGAATACTGGAGTGGGTTGCCATTCCCTCCTCCAAGGGATCGTCCCGACCCAGGGATCCATATCTCCTGCAGCTCTTGCATCACAAGTGGGTTCTTTACTACTGAGCCATCGGGGAAGCCCCCCTCCTCCCTCTCCCCGCTGGTGACCACCAGTTTATTCTCTGTGTCTCTGAGGTTTTTTCTTTTTTATTATGTTCACTAGTTTCTTTTATTTTTAAATTCCACATATTAGTGATATACAGTGTTTATCTTTCTCTGTCTGACTTATTTCACTTAGCATAATATCCTTCAAGTTCATCCATGTTGTTGCAAATGGCAGAATTTTCATTCTTTTTTATGGCTGAGTAGTATTCCATCGTGTATATATACTACATATTCTTTATCCATTAGTTTGTTGATGGAAGTTAAAGTTGCTTCTGCATTTTGGCTGCTTCATTAATAAATAATGCTACTGTGAACATTGGGGTGCATATATCTGTTTGAATTAATATTTCCCTTTACTTTGGATATATACCCATGAGTGGAATTGCAGGATGGTATGGTAGTTCTATTTTTAATATTTTGAAGAATCTCCATACTGTTCTCCATAGTGGCTGCACCAGTATACATTCCCACCAACAGGGTAAGAGGGTTCCCTTTTCTCACACCCTCTCCAGCATTTGTTATTTGTAGACTTGTAATGATAGCCATTCTGGCAAGTGTGAAGTGATATCTCATTGTGTTTTTTAAACTGTATTTAATTACTTTTGACTGTGTTGGGTCTTTGTTGCTGCAAGAGGGCTTTCTCTAGTTGTGGCAAGCAGGGGCTACTCTTGTGGTGTGCAAGCTTTTTGTTGTGGTGGCTTCTCTAGAGCATGGGCTCTAGGGTGCCCAGGTGTTAGTAGTCATGGTACACAGGCTTGGTTGCCCCAAGGCATGTGGAATCTTCCCAGACCAGGAATTGAACTCATGTTCCCCGCTTTGGCAAGTGGATTCTTAACTACTGGACCATCAGGGAAGTCCTCACTGTGGCTTTGGTTTGCATTTCTCTAGTAACTAGTGATGGTGAGCATCTTTTCATGTGCCTGTTGGCCACCTGTATGTCTTCTTTGCAATAATGTCTATTCCAATCTTCTGCCCATTTAAAAATCAGGTTATTTTGTTGATACTGAGTTGTATGAGCTGTTTACATATATTAAGGACATAACAAGAGCAGAAGAGATTAAGAAGAGGTGCTAGAATGCATAGAAGACGGTACAAAGGTCTTAATGACCCGGATAACCATGATAGTGTGGTCACTCACCTAGAGCCTAGACATTTGTGAAGTCAAGTGGGCCTTAGGAAGCATTACTAGGAACAAAGCTAGGGGAGGTGATGGAATTCCAACTGAGCTATTTCACATCCTAAAAGATGATGCTGTTGAAGTGCTGCACTCAATATGCCAGCAAATTTGGAAAACTCAGCAGTGGCCACAAGACTAGAAAACATCAGTTTTCATTCCAATCCCAAAGAAGGGAAATGCCAAAGAATGTTCAAACTACCACACAATTGTGCTCATTTTACATGCTAGCAAGTAATGCTCAAAATCTTTCAAGCTAGGCTTCAATAGCATATGAACCGAGAACTTACAAATGTTCAAGCTTGATTTAGAAAAGGCAGAGATCAAATTACCAACATCCGTTGGATCATAGAGAAAGCAAAGGAATTCTAGAAAAACATCTACTTCTGCTTCATTGACTATGCTAAAGCCTTTGACTGTGTAGATCACAACAAACTGTGGAAAATTCTTCAAGAGATAGGAATACCAGACCACCTGACCTGCCTCCTGATAAATCTGTATGCAGGTCAAGAAGCAACAGTTATAACTGGACATGGAACAATGAACTGGTTCAAAACTGGGAAAGGAGTACATCAAAGCTATATATTGTCACCCTGCTTATTTAACTTATATGCAGAGTACATCATGTGAAATGCCAGACTGGATGAGTTACAAGCTGGAGTCAAGATTGCCAGTAGACAAATCAACACCCTCAGATATGCAGATGATACCATCCTAACCACAGAAAATGAAGAGGATCTAAAGAGCCTCTTGATGAAGGTTGAAGAGGAGAGTGAAAAGGCTGGCTTAAAACTCAGCATTCAAACAACTAAGATCATGGCATCCAGTCCCATTACTTCATGGCAAATAGATGGGGAAACAATGGAAACAGTGACAGACTTTATTTTCTTGGGCACCAAAATCACTGTGCACAGTGACTGCAGTCATGAAATTAAAAGACTCTTGCTCCTTGGAAGAAAAGCTGTGACAAACCTAGACAGCATATTAAGAAGCAGAGACCTGACTTTGCTGACAAAGGTCCATATAGTCAAAGCTATGGTTTTTCCAGTAGTCATGTATGGATGTGAGAGTTGGACCATAAAGAAGGCTGAGTGCTGAAGAATTGATGCTTTCAAATTGTGGTGCTGGAGAAGACTCTTGAGAGTCCCTTGGACTGCAAGGAGATCAAATCAGTCAATCCTAAAGGAAATCAGTCCTGAATATTCTTGGAAGGACTGATGCTGAAGCTGAAGCTCCAATACTTTGGCCACCTGATGGATAGAGCCAACTCATTGGAAGACTCTGATGCTGGAAAAGACTGAGGGCAGGAGGAGAAGGGGACAACAGAGGATGAGATGGTTGAATGGCATCACCGACTCAATGGACATGGGTTTGGGTGGACTCCAGGAGATAGTGAAGGACAAGGAAGCCTGGCGTGCTGCAGTCCATGGAGTTGCAAAGAGTCTGATACAACTAAGCAACTAAACAACAACACAAGCAAATGGGCATTACTGATCAGTATCTCTTCAGGATGTTGAACCCGGGTTCAGAGAGGTCAGACATGCCCCAGTGTGTAACCAAGGCCTCACCCTCTGGCTAGAAGAGGTAAGTGTCCTGTTGCCACCGGCCAGAGGGCAACACCCAGCTCCCTGGAGGATGTTCTCCTGGAGCCGGAGCTCTTAGAAGTAGCACTTGTGTGTTTCTTGTTTGTATCCATAACTTTGATCACTTACGCCGGATTATGTGAAATAAAGAGGAATTCAGCTGAGATATGATGGGCCTGGCTGGGCCTTTGGGAAGGAGGCCCTGCACCTCTTTCCTGAGTGGTGCTGCCCATGAGGACAGGACGCAATGGCCTTGAGGCCACTTCCCTCCCTGGGTTCTTACAAAGTCACCATTTCTGGCCTTACAGTGACAGATGGCAAATTCACAGTGATAATAGTAGTAAAATGATGATGATGGAGAAAGCAGAGGTCCCCATTGGAGTGAGTTGCTAAGGTGACACAAATATCCCAGAGCCAGTGTTGAATGACTGGTTCCCTTGGCTCATTTTCACACATTCCTGTTAAACTTGTTGGTAAATCCCTTTCCCAAAGTGGGTGCTATTGTGTCCTGCACCATCATTGCTGCAGAGAAGAAAGCTCTGATCTGCAGCGGGCAGGGATCCCTCCCTGAAGGAGGGAACAGGCCCCACAGCCTCTGCATCACAGAGGAATCGTGTGTCTGTTGAGCTGAGCCTCAGAGCCAGCAGCCAAGCAAGCTCCCTGCAAAGAGGCTTCCTGGCTGAGTCTACTGTCAGCAATGGGAAACAGCCCCCAAACGTTATTGCAAAATCCTATCTTAATCTGCCCTCCCCACTCTGGGAACATTAGATTTAACTTTGGAAAGCTCCAGCCCTTTGATCTCCGCTCAGAGTGGGCGGGCTTAGCCTCCAAGCAGAAGCTCCCATTCCAGGGTGATGTTGTAAGTCAAGTATGCTAAGCATCTTCGCTGATATGTGGGAAGCCACGGCTCATCCACCGGGGGTCCTGAATCTACAGGAGAGGGGGATGAGGGGGCGGGATGAGGGGGTGACATACACTGTTGGGGGCTTCCCCAGGGAGCTCGGAGAGGACTTGGTGTGAAGCAGCAGGAGGTGCTGCCCTGTGGTGCAGCCAGCCTGCCCACTGGTGGGCTCGAACCCTAACTAGCACTTCCCAGGCCCTGTGTGAGAGCCCATCACCAGGGAACAGCCCACAGCAGTGTGAGCCCAGCTTTTACTGTGCTTTTCAGGGCGCAGCCTCTTCACTGCTCACCTCTTTGCTGGGATGGCAGACCACCCTGTTCTCCTGGGCATAGGGGGAGGGAGTTCTGCACTAGAGTTGGCTGCCTGGGAACAGGGAGTGGGAGGCAGGGGCAGAGGTGACCTCCTCATATTGGGAGTGCCCTTGGCTGCAGCTCCCTGGCCGTGCCCTCGAAGGACACCAGGCTGGTGCCACCCAGGGAGCCTCACGGCGGCACCCAGTGATGTTTCAGGCCTGGTGGGTCTCCATCAGGAGGTGCGGGAGGAGCGGTTCGGAGCCCCTGCTGGAACCTGCCCGCAGGCGGCTCTTTGTTCCCTGTGTGATGACGCAGTGAGTCACCCGTCCAGCTCCAAAAGGCTAATCCCATTCTCCACGCGGATGTGACTCAGGTCAGGAGTCTGTGCCCCTCTGAGAAAAGTGTGCTTAGGGACACGCGCCCTCCGCAGCAGCCCTGAGGAAGCTGCGGGGTCTCCAGGGTCGGCAGCTCCAGCCCCTGCGCCTGTGCAGGGCCCGCACCAGCCTCAGCCCTCCGCACCCCAGGGTTTGCCCTTGGGGCTAGTGACGATCCACATCCCCAACTAGTCTGGGGACAACAGTGAGCTGGAAAAAGGAGTAGTAATTGAATCCAGTTTTTACAACTGTGTTCTATTAACAAGGTTAAGAAAAGTAAAATTCATTGAGTCATCTGTCTTCAGGGGCAAAGAGCTGGAGACACAAGCAAAAAGTGAAGGAAAAAACCCAATGTGGAGGTTCGGGAAGTGTTAGTGTTCTTCACACTTATTTCATGGTTCAGTTACATCCTGTGGAGCCAGTGCCCGACCTGACTCGAAGCCCCGGCTCTGCATCAGGAGGCCTTCTGCTGTGCTTCTCTATCACTTCCAGAACCTGTGCCTAGGCTCTGTTAGCCTGAGGGCCTGTTGTGGGGCCAGAGAAAGGAGGGAGAAGAAAAGAAGAGAAGCAGAGAGGGAAGGAGAGTGTGTAAGAAGCTGGGGAGGGTGGGGAGGCAGCTCTACCACTTCCTACCTGTTTGACCAAGTTATACAGCTTCTCTCTAGTCTCAGTCTCTTCATCGGTGAAATGAAAACTGTAGCAGTGTCTTCATTTGCTCATATATGTGACATGATGTACGAACCCATAATATGATTGTTGCTGTTCAGTCGCTAAGTCCTGTCTGACTCTTTGTGACCCCATAGACTGCAGCATACCAGGCCTAACATGATATAATATATGGTGACTTATAATCTGTATGATATAATATCCGACATATGTAATTCTAGCCTCCTGACTGACACACAACAATACTGACCATTGTTCCTGTTCATATTAGCAAAAATGATAAATATTATAATTGCTAATAATGTCTCACAATGCATGCTTTCCAAATGAATAATTTTTTAACAACACACTCTTGCAGCAACTAAAAAAGAAAAAGAACCCAGTGTCCACAGGTAAACTTTAAACAGAACAAGAGAGACAGGTAGTTGTAGAAAGCATCTTGATTGAGGAAGTCTTCTTTTTAGCATCCCGCAACCCCAGGCAGATATAAACTCAACCTTGAAGAGGAAGATACATTAAACCACTCAAATATGCTGCACTTCCCACCTCCAGCCAAGAGGTGATAAGACAAAACTTTATGTTATTGACTAAAATGGAGTTCTGAAATAGGATGTCTCCCTGGAACTTGGCGCCAGACAGTGATTCACTGAGGGCTTCGTATATGTTAAGTGACAATGATAAGATTTAGATTCCCGCCATAAAGCTTTCCTAGAATAACAGGGCCTAGTTTTGTTTTCTTTATTCCTTTCCCGTCATCATTACTGTGGTTTTTAATCACCGGATATGATGGCCTGATGGTTTCAAACATCTCCTAGTTGTCCAGGAGGTTTGGTGCATTCCACGTGCCCGGTGTCCTGACCTGACCATCGCCCATCAGGGATCTCTGTGCAGATGCAGGATCAGTCCTTCTGAGTAAGTCCTCTGCTGCTGCTTCTCACCCTCGTGCTGTTTCAGTTTAAGCCTTGCAACGAGAAGTGTTCTGCACAATCCAACGAGAGACGCCATCTGTATTGCAAGGAAATGGATGACTCGAAGCTTATGCACAGAAAGAAACCTTAGGTGTTGGTTACTGACCTTGTCATTGAATGGGGGTAACTTTGTTTGTCTTCTAGGGTCAAGGATAATTAGCTTGTTTCTTCCTTTCAAACAGAGATGTCATTTAGCCAGGAGGTTCCCACATTTCTCAGCAGTGCACCCCAAAGATGCTTCAATCCAGATGTCACATTAGAGTCCCAGAACTCGAAGCCCATAGTGGGCTCCATTGCAGCCCCTGCCTGAAATTTCCAATTTCAGAGCCTGAAGCACAAGCCTGCGAGTGAACATTCTCCACCAAATGCCGTCTGTTAGCCTCTTTCATCCAAGTCGATTTTTTTCAATTTTAATAATGCCATCATGAAGAGCAGTCAGTTATATGGAGGCTGTTTGCAGTGTCTGTGAGATGTCCACAGTCTTCTAACAATGCACCCGTCCTGAGCCACTGGGAGTCCTGTGGACAGCAGCAGTTAATGGGGGTCCCTCCCATAAACTCCCTTCAGTAAACCTCAGGCCTCCTTCTCGTGGCGCCCATGGGAATGCGCTCTTAACATCTTCCCTGGATTCTGTGTCCACCCCTCCAGGAGTGCAAGCTTAACCGCAGGGCACCTTGTTTTGGGAAGCGTCCTGTTTGTCTATTGTTAGAACTAAAACAGTGCCGCATATTTTGGCCACTTAAAAAGAATGACTGCTTCTCTTCCAAGAGTCAGGGAGGTGGTGAGAAAGTCTGATGTGAAAGTCATCCCACCACTTCCTGGAGATGGCATTCTCAAGCCTTGAGTCATCGCTCCTTTCACCCTTTGTAGCCAAGTGGCCACTTCCTCTTATTAAAAGCCGGGGAGGGCTAGAACTTGTTGGATGAGGGTGAGACGATCCCAAGGAAACCGGGGCTGGTGGGCTTCAATGAGAAAGAAGCCTTTGAAACCACGCATCCTCAGGGGTCTGGGGACAGAGGCAGCGGGGACCCTGGTTTGCTTGTCCGTCCACTGGTAAAGGTGGTCCCGGGACCACAGGCGCCTCCCCTGGGGACCCTGGCACTGCATTAGCTCATCCACACTCAGGGCCCAGCAGACCAGACTCCCTCCACCTCCATCTTCTCATCCAGCTCAAGTCAGCCCCCTTGCCATTCACCGAGTCGTGACAGACACCTCTGGGGTTATTGTTTTATGCTCTATTGCAGCATACTTTAAAAGGAATGTTTTTAATCTTCACTGTAGGGACAGCACTGGGTTTTCGTCTAGCTCCACGTTCTGACCTCAGCAAGTCTCATTTTCTGAGCCAGAGAATGGAAATAGCAAGCCCTTCCTGATCAGCCTGGAGGGACAGTTGTGAGAAGCAAGAGCAGAGCCCTTACACGGTGTCAAGGGTTTCTAGTCTTCCGTAGGGTGGTCAGACATGCGGCCCACAATGTGCCCTCTGCGCATAAGGGCTGTTTCAAGGGAGACGCACTTAAAATAACACCAGATGCAAGAAGGGTGTCCTTCCTGGACGCGGGAGAGAAGACCCCCCACCCCGCCACCATGGAAGATGACCCCTGGAGCCTGGAGGTAGTAACGTCCTCATCCTGCCCGGTGGGGAGTCAGGCCAAGAGCACCGTGCACAGATGGGCCCTGTTAAGTGACTCCCACCTTCCCCGGCCTGCCCGTGTATGTTAGTTACTTTTCCATAGTTTCCTCTCTCCCAGCCCAAAATAAAAGCATTTAAGGTCATGGCTCGGAGAAGGCAATGGCACCCCACTCCAATACTCTTGCCTGGAAAATCCCATGGACAGAGGAGCCTGGTAGGCTGCAGTCCATGGGGTCGCTAAGAGTCAGACATGACTGAGCGACTTCACTTTCACTTTTCACTTTCACGCATTGGAGAAGGAAATGGCAACCCACTCCAATGTTCTTGCCTGGAGAATCCCAGGGACGGAGGAGCCTGGTGGGCTTCCGTCTATGGGGTCGCACAGAGTCGGCCATGACTGAAGTGACTTAGCAACAGCAGCAGCAGCAAGGTCATGGCTTCTTTGCATCTTTGCTCCTTGTGAAGGCTCCTAAACCTCCAGTAAATGAGCCTGTAGGCTTGTTCCCTCTTGATCTGTCCTACGTCACTTTAATTCTCAGGCCCAGGTGACAGCCTGTGAGAGCAGAGGGAAACTTCTGTCCTGAACTTGTGGCCCTTTCTCCCAGAAGTCTCAACATTCTCACTCGCCCAGCCTTCCTCCTCCTCAGAGGGAACTGTCTGCCTGCCTCTCCTTCAGCCCTACCTGGAAACTCTACAGACGAGATGGGAACAGGCACCTCTGGGTGAGGCTGGCAAAGCCAGGTGCCCAGAGACCCCCTGGAGCACTATCACTTCAGTCATTCCACCCTAGGGGCTGCTCTTTCGCAGTCAGGTTCAGACACCCGATGTGTTTGAAGACGTCTTTCTTCCAGCGCAGACTTGTCAACCTCACCAGGGGTTGGGGAGGATTCTTGTCCTACTGTCCCGAGTGTCAGCTATGGGACAAGAGCCAGGCCTGCCAGGCAGGCATGTGGAGAGGCACCTGGTCAGCAGCTGGTCTGGCCAACACAGACTCTGAGCACCTCAGGTGAGCTGATGGGTCAGCAGGCTGGCCTTGGATAAGCCTCTAGGACCCCAACAAAGACACCGTCAGCGGTCCTCCCAACCTCCCACTACAGCTTTCTTTTCCTGGGAGACCCTGGGCACCCACCACCCTCCTCCCTGACACCCTCTCCCTAAGGCCCCACCATGGTCCCAGCCTCTGTGAGAGGACTCGGTTCCTAACGGTTAGAGGACAGTTTTGTATCATCCTGGGAAGACAATCCAGGACAAAAATGGAAAGGGAATCATTTGTAACATTCCAGGCTATCAGGCATGACTACAGGAAGGCAGACTGGATCATATTCATAGAACTCTGACTTCACGTCTGTTTTGTCAGACCCTTTTTTCCTGATTGGGTCTCACTGAAATCGTGTGACTGGCACATTCTGCTGTGGCCCGGCCACCACACCTCCTGTCCCTGGAGGAGTCCCAGTCTGCCCGGGACTAATGGGAGAGCTCCAGAGCCCAGCCTGCCACACACAAGACCTGAGGGCAGCCACTGGCCTGATGACACACGTCTCCCCCTCCCTCTGGGCTGAGCTGGGAGGCTCTGGGCTGGCAGCTCTGCTCAGTTAGAGGCGCTTTCTGACAAATAGAACCTGTATTTTACTGGATTCTTCATCCATAAAATAGGCAGTTAGACTAGATCATCTCTTAGGGATTTTCCAGCTCTAAAGTGGCACAATTCCATGGTTTTATGGCGTGCAGCTAAGTTTCTTTTATTCCATTTTGCTCAATAAGGATTATGCAGCCTCATCATGACTTGTCACAAGAAAGGGACGTTTTGTCATACCCAGGACGGGCTCAGCATCCAGGCGTATATGCTCCATGTACACAATAATACACAAATAATTTTCTAGTACATTCGAATGAAGGGAAATAGTCCAGTAAACTCAAAACAATTAGGAATGTCCGAAGTCAATCTCAGTATTGTGTTCTGTGCTCATTCACTTAAAAATCTTACTTGGAATGTGCTTTAATGTCAGGTCAAGAGCAACAACACAGTTTCAAAATACCTGTAAAAAAAAAATAGGCATATGGTAATCAGATTTATCTGTCCTGAGGAGCCCATTAGAAGACACAGTTTTCAGGTGTTGAGCCATTCCCTAACAGTGACAGTCTTATTAGAGGCGATTGCATCAGAAGTAAATGGTTTATTACATTGCAATAATGTACTATTGGTATTTAACTTTTATCCTAAGTGGTTGTTTCCTCTTTCTATAAAATTAGCAAGAAAAGACCACTAAAAATCACCAATTCTGATTCAGTGTGTGTCTCACTTGGATAAAAACACAAGCTATTTAAAGAAACCCAGATGTAGCGGGGGGAGGGTGATGGGCACAAGTGGGGAGGAGGCTCATCTCTAGTCTCTAAACTCAGCTGAGGGAAAACCTCTCCTGGGTCACGGGTGGAGGCGTCAGGGAGTCCTGATTTCCTGCCAGCAGCCTCCACCAGCTGAACCGGAGTGTGCGGGGTGGAGGTCAGCTTCACTGGGTTTTGACGGTTGTGCCATTATTGCCATGTTTAGCAGGAGAGGAAGCTGAGGCCCAGGCAGGATAGCTAACTTCCCCAAGTCCACTCAGTGGGTGCAAAGGTGAGCTTCACATCAGCAGTTCTGACCCCAGAGCCTGTGCCATGAGGCAGCGTCACACACCTCACATCAAACTCAACGTGAAAAGAGCAGAAAATGCAAAGTAGCAAACGCCAAACAAGAAGAAACTTCACACACACACTCGGAGGTGTCTGTCTTGAATTATTTCCCTTTGGAGGGGTCTTAGATAGTACATATAGTATGTTAACAAGGGGTTCACAGAGTTGAATGCTTGGCGGGTGGCTGGCTGTACATGTAGGGAATATATACACATACACACATACATATATACTGGACAACCTGTCTTGATGCGGCTTGGCAGCACCACTGTAAATGAACAGAAGATGTGAGGAAATGTGATCCCCTCCAGACCCTTAGGAAGAGTGCAGACCTGCAGTTCAGCACCTTGGCTTCAGCCCAGTGAGACCTGTGCCACATTCTGAATTCCAGAATCACATCGCGGTAAACATGTGCTGTTTTCTGCCAATAAATTTGTGGTAAACTGTTACAGCAGCAACAGGAAACTAGTACATTCACCCAAAGTATGTTTTTTCATGTTGAGGTTTGGTGGCAAAACATGGGCTGTTCATTTTGTCTTGATTGACAGACTGTCTTGGTTTTCTCCCATGATCACTAGTTGTTGTTATTGTTTAGTTGCTCAGTCATGTCCAGCTCTTTGCGATCCCATGGACTGTAGCCTGCCAGGCTCCTCTGTCCATGGGGATTCTCCAGGCAAGAATACTGGAGTGGGTTGCCATGCTCTCCTCCAGGGGATCCTCCCAACCCAGGGATCGAACCCATGTCTCCAGCATTGGCAGGCAGGTTCTTTACTGCTGAACCACTGGGGAAGCCTGATCACTGTTTACTACACAGTAAAGTTACTGAAAGTGTCTCTTCCTCTCTAAGTTCTCCAGATCTCTTCCTGTCTCGTACTCTCCTTCCTAGTAGTCTTTCTGCACCATGCATTGTGTCTACAGTGAAATGTCTGTGAGCTTTTAGAAGTTTTTGGTGCTCCTTATTTTGAATTTTTAAGGTTATTTTTAATTGAGACTCCTTTTCAATGAGTGACTAGTATATAAAGACAAGAGTTAGAACTTAAATAAGACTTTGCCTTTTATGAGACTGTGTTTCAGGAAGGAAGAAGGAACATAATCACTGGCTAACAGTTGGGAAACTTCCACTCCCCTCCCTTAGCACGTTGACATTCCAACCTTTGTTTAGATGTGAGTATAACTTCCTCCAGTTGGACTCCAGTTGGACTATAAAGAAAGCTGAGTGCTGAAGAACTGATCCTTTTGAACTGTGGTGTTGGAGAAGACTCTTGAGAGTCCCTTGGACTGCAAGGAGATCCAACCAGTCCATCCTAAAGGAAATCAGTCCTGAATGTTCATTGGAAGGACTGATGTTGAAGCTGAAACTCTAATACTTTGGCCACCTGATGCGAAGAGCTGACTCATTTGAAAAGATTCTGATGCTGGAAAAGACTGAGGGCAGGAGGAGAAGGGGACGACAGAGGATGAGATGGTTGGATGGCATCACCAACTCAATGGACATGGGTTTGGGTGGACTACGGGAGTTGGTGATGGACAGGGAGGCCTGGTGTGCTGTGGTTCATGGGGGCGCAAAGAGTCAGACACAACTGAGTGACTGAACTGACCAGCCTCCTCCAAGAAGATGCCCTGTGGTCATGTGGGGAGACCCTGGGAGGTTGAGCAGGTGACACTCACAGGGTGGGGGGTCAGAGGGCACACCCCGAAGAGCACTGACAGTGTGAATTGAGAGGGAAGTTCAATATCTTGCCAGAAAAGAAATAATAAGGGTTTCTACTTTTGTTGAAACATTGACATTTTTTCTCTAATATCAATATGTAGTGTTGGGGAAATAAAGATAATCCTACCAATGAAAGCCCTCTATGCACCAGTATAGATGAGACAAGGAGTAATGTATTATAGAACAATTAGCAAACTCACAGATGCACATGGCAGCACGAAGTGATGGCAGAGTCTGGACAGAATTGCAGACATTTACGTGGTAAAGTGGGCTTCTCTGGTAGCTCAGCTGGTAAAGAATCTGCCTGCAATGTGGGAGACCTTGGTTCGATCCCTGGTTTGAGAAGATCCCATAGAGAAGGGAACAGCTACCCACTCCAATATTCTGGCCTGGAGAATCCCACGGACTGTATAGTCCATCGGGTAGCAAACAGTAGGACACGACTGAGCGACTTTCACTTCACTTTCACTTTACTTTCACATAGTAAAGTAGAAGAAAAAATAACTAAAGCTCCTCTTGTCTCCCTGAGTGATGAAAGGCCAGGTCTTATGACGGTTTCCCTCAGAGAGCCCCAAGTTCAGTCCAGAGTCTGGCTACAGTTCCAAGGGGCAGATGACCTCACATTATAAAACCAGAAAGTTGTCCTCTTATTTGTCTGTGACTTTCTCAAGGAGCTGTGCTAAACGGGGAGAGACACTCGCACCAAAGACAATGGCATTCTTTACACTTACTCAGTCGTGCTGCTCTGTTGTGAAGAGTTGACTTACTCTTTGTTGTTGTTCATTCACTAAGTTGTGTCTGGCTCTTTGCAACCCCATGAACTGCAGCACACCAGGCTCCTCTGTCCTTCACTATCTCCCAGAGTTTGCACAAATTCATGTCCATTGAGTCTATCTATGAGCTATGTAACCATTCTCATCCTTACCACCCCCTTCTCCTGCCATCAATCCCAGCATCAGGGTCTTTTCCAGTGAGTCAGCTCTTTGCATCAGGTGGACAAAGTATTCGAGCTTCAGCTTCAGTCCTTCCAATGACTATATAAGGTTGATTCCCTTTAGGATTGACTGACTTGATCTCCCTGCTGCCCAAGGGACTCTTAAGTGTCTTCTCCATCACCACAGTTCAAAAGCATCAATTCTTCAGTGTTCAGTCTTCTTAATGGTCCTACTCTCACATCCATACATGACTACTGGAAAAACCATAGCTTCAACTATACGGACGTTTGCCGGCAAAGTGATTTTTCTGCTTTTTAATCCACTCTCGACGTTTGTCATAGCTTTTATACCAAGGAGTAAGTGTCTCTTAATTTCATGGCTACAGACACCATCCGCAGTGATTTTGGAGCCCAAGAAATAAAATCTAACACTCTTTCCTTTTTTCCATCTGTTTGCCATGAAGTGATAGGACCAGATGCCATGATCTAGTTTTTGACTTCCTCATTGCTCCCTGCAAACCTGCCTTCCTCTTGCCAGATACATGTCATCACCCAGCTTCAACGAATCTGATACTTGATTAAAAGGAACAACAATAGACCTGTGAGGATTGAATGCTGTGTCCTTGAATTTCTTATCGACTTCTGAATAACTACCCTCTTGAGTGGGATTTCCTTGGTGATTCTCCTATAAATGAGCCTATATTTCTCTTGAGAAGAGCTTTAGAGTGACCTCTATTTAATAGTAACCTGGGTTCAATTTTAATTAGGCTGTAAGTGGTAAATATTTGCTAATAGACTTTAGGGTGAATAATTAATTAGTAAAAGACTGCTATGTACTGACATTTATGTGACCAAACTAATAGATCTGATTCAATGAAGTCTTAGAGAAAGCAATTTTTTCTAACCTAATTGTTAAAGATTTAAGATATCTACAAAACTATTGTTTAAAAAAAAATCACAGTGTGATTTTTCTTTAAAAATTTATTTCTATTTCAATGGCTTGAATAAAGATGTTCTTTTTATTTTGTTACATTAGTCCAAACAGCTATCCTATTGAAATATAATAAACTAGAATTAGACAGATTATGTATTTTATCCCTTTGTGATACATTGTTTAAAACAACTTAGGTTTTATTTATTCTTCTAATAGATAAAAGTTGTATTATTTGGAAGTCCAATTTTTTTAACAGTTTTATGGGGGGGTCTAATTTACATACCATAAAACTCACTCATTTTAACTATGCTGTTCAGTGATTTTTAGTGAATTTACAGGGTTGTGAAGCCATCCTCACAGTGCAGTTTTAGATTCACTCATGTACCCCACTCCTCATTCCCACCCCCAACTCCATGCACCAGGAAACTATTTTCCTTTTAGAAATGTTTACGTTTTTAAACATGGTAAGATACACATAACATAAACTTTACTGTCTCATTATTCTTTTTATTATATAAGTTTCAGATGTCCAGTATTCTGGTTCTACATTTGTGCACACAGCAGTGTCATCAGCACCACAGCTCTTATTGCTCTCCAGCCTATGTGGTTCACACACTTCACCCATTCTCTTATCCTCCAATCCCCTCCCCCTCTGGTAATCATTCATCTGTCCTCTGTATCTTTGAGTTTGTTTTATTTTGTTTGCTTTGGGTTTCTTTAGATTCCACATATAAGTGAAATCATATGGTATTTGTCTTTCTCCATATGACTTACTTTACAAAGCATAATACGCTCATAGCTCACCCATGTTGTTGCAAATAGAAAGATTTCATTCTTTTCATGGCTGAGTAGTATTCTAATATATATATTATATATATACATTATTTTACATATATATATACATATATATACACACACACGTCTGTTTTTGTGCCAGTACCATATTGTTTTTATTAGTGTAGCTTCGTAGTATAGCTTGAAATCAGGGAGTGTGATACATATATATATATTCACATCTTCTTTATCCATTCATCTGTTTTTAGACACTTAGATTGTTTCAATGTCTTAGGTATTGTTAATAATTTTGTAGTAAGCCTTGGTGTGCATGTATCTTTTCAAATTGGTGTTTTTGTGTTCTTCAGATAAATGCTCAGAGTTGAATAGTTCTATTCTTAATTTTTTGAAAAATCTCCATACTGTTTCCCATAGTGGCGGCACTGATTTACATTCCCACCAATGGTATATGTGGGTTCCCTTTTCTCCAATCTCTGTTATCTGTGGGCTTTTTGACGACTGCCATTCTAACAGATATGAGGTGACATTGTTTAGATTTGCATTTCCCAGATGACTAGGGGTTTTGAGCGTTTTTTCACGTACCTGTTAGCCATCTCTATGTCTTCTTTGAAAAAATGTCTAGTCAGGTCCTCTGCCCGTTTTTTAAATCAGGTTGTTTGTTTTGTTGTTGTTGAGTTGAGTTCTTTATATATTTTAGATATTATTCCCTTATTGGTTATATGATTTGAAAATATCTTCTCCCATTCAGTAAGCAGTTTTTGTTTTGATAATGGTTTTTTTTTTTTCTATGTACAGAAGCTTTTTTAGTTTGATGTGGTACCATTTGTTAATTTTTGCTTTTGTTGTGTGGAGTCAGAGCCCCAAAAACATTGCTGTAACCAGTGTCATTGTGGTTACCCCTCATGTTTTTGTCTGGTAATTTTGTGGTTTCAGGTCTTATATTCAGATCTTAATCCATTCTGAGTTAATTGTGTGTGGTGTATGGTAGTGGTCTAGTTGCATTCTTTTGCAGGTGGCTTTTGATTTTTCCCAACACTGTTTATTGAAGAGATGTCTTGTCTCTACAGTATGTTCTTTGCTCCTTTGTTGTAAGTTAATTGTCTAAATACGTGTGGATTAATTTTCAGACTCTCAATTCTGATCCATTGTTCTGTATGCCAATTTTTGTGCCAGTACCATATTTTTTGATTACTGTAGCTTTGTAGTATAGCTTGAAATCAGGAAGTGTGATACTTGCAGTTTTTTTCTTGGGAATCTACTGTCTCTATTGATTTTCCCTTTCTTAGATATTTCATATAAAGAGAATTATATACTATGTGGTCTTTTGTGTCTGGATTCTTTTCCTTCAGCTCAGTTCATTCACTCAGTTGCATCCAACTCTTTGTGACCCCATGAACCGCAGCATGTCAGGCCTCCCTTTCCATCACCAACACCTGGAGTCCACTCAAACCCACGTCCATTGAGTCGGTGATGCCATCCATCCATCTCATCCTCTGTTGTCCCCTTCTCCTCCTGCCCTCAATCTTTCCCAGCATCAGGGTCTTTTCAAATGAGTCAGCTCTTCGCATCAGGTGGCCAAAGTATTGGAGTTTCAGCTTCAACATCAGTCCTTCCAGTGGACAACCAGGACTGATTTCCTTTAGGATGGACTGGTTGGAGCTCCTTGCAGTCCAAGGGACTCTCAAGAGTCTTCTCCAATATCACAGTTCAAAAGGATCAGTTCTTCAGTGCTCAGCTTTCTTTATAGTCCAACTCTCACATCCATACATGATCACTTGAAAAACCATAGCCTTGACGAGACGGACCTTTGTTGACAAAGTAATGTCTCTGCTTTTTAATATGCTGTCTAGTCTGGTCATAACTTTCCTTCCAAGGAGTAAGCGTCTTTTAATTTCATGGCTGCAATCACCATCTGCAGTGATTTTGGAGCCCAGAAAAATAAAGTCAACCACTGTTTCCCCATCTATTTCCCATGAAGTGATGGGACCAGATGCCATGATCTTAGTTTTCTGAAGGTTGAGCTTTAAGCCAACTTTTTCACTCTCCTCTTTCACTTTCATCAAGAGGCTATTTAGTTCTTCTTCACTTTCTGCCATAAGGGTGGTGTCATCTGCATACCTGAGGTTATTGATATTTCTCCCGGCAATCTTGATTCCAGCTTGTGCTTCCTCCAGCCCAGCGTTTCTCTTGATGTACTCTGCATATAAGTTAAATAAGCAGGGTGACAATACACAGCCTTGACATACTCCTTTTCCTATTTGGAACCAGTCTGTTGTTCCATGTCCAGTTCTAACTGTTGCTTCCTGACCTGCATACAGGTTTCTCAAGAGGAAGGTTAGGTGGTCTAGTATTCCCATCTCTTTCAGAATTTTCCACAGTTTATTGTGATCCACACAGTCAAAGGCTTTGGCATAGTCAATAAAGCAGAAATAGATGTTTTTCTGGAACTCTCTTGCTTTTTTGATGATCCATCGGATGTTGGCAATTTGATCTCTGGTTCCTCTGCCTTTTCTAAAACCAGCTTTTCCTTACATAATGTTTTTAAGGTTCATCCAAGTTGTAGCATGTGTATGTAGTTCATTTTTTATTGCTGAATTGTATTTCACTGGACTTCCCTGGTGACTCATTGGTAAAGAATCCATCTGTCAATGCAGGAGATGTGGGTTTGATCCCTGGGTCGGGAAGATCCCCTGGAGAAAGAAATGGCAACCCACTCCAGTATTCTTGCCTGGGCAATCCCATGAAGAGAGGAGCCTGGAGGGCTACAGTCCACGGGGCGGCAAAAGAATCTGATGCAACTTAGCAACTAAACAACAACAAAATGTTTCATTATATGAATATTCACTCATTTCATTTATCCAATCACAAGCTGATGTACATTTGGTTGCAAGTCTTATCAGAGAAGGGAGGAAGACTGGTGTGGTGGTGAGGCAGGCTCAGTGGAGCCTAAGGGCATGGGACACTTAAATACCCAGGCATAATTCCACCTCAGCTCCTGTACAAAAGAATACATAGGTAAATTGTGCATTTATCAAGCACTGTAATGTAATATCAGCCAAGTGAAAGTGTGCTTTTGCTTTTGAGTCATCACAGCTGTGCAACTACAAGAGAAAAGATGCTCTTTAAGCACAGACACTAGAATCTCAGGAATTTCCTCAAGTAAAGATGCAAAGATTTGGGCTTGTTTCCATCAGTCTCCAAGTGCATGCAGTCAGCCATCTATCCCAGTGTCCTTGAATTCCTCATGCCTTAATCAGTTCTACAGTAGCAGCAGCTGAGTGTCCCAAAGTGAGGCCATCAAGGGACACTCCATTCTGGGCAAAACCCAGGCACCGTTTTCTGAGCTGTTCTGTCTCTGCACATCAGGGGTTACTGAGTTTATACCTACGATAATGTGAGACAAAAAGACATACGTATTCTGTCCCAGAGCTCCACAAACCCCTGTGATTGCCTCAGTGGAAAAAGCCGTGACAGCATCTTTGGTTAAATTTGCTTTTGTGCTTTTTGTGCCCAGGTGTTGAAATGGCTCTGTAGTGATGAAGGTGAGAGAAGCATCTTGTTCTCTGTAAGAAGCCCCTGTGTTTGTGCTGAGGTGATTTCTGGGAGCACTGAAGGTTGGGGACAGTCTCCAGGGGAAAGCAGCCTGTGATTAGAGGACTGGAGCTCTCCCCGCTCCCAGCCTTGGGGGAGGGGAAGAGGGCTGGAGGGTAAGTGAACCACCAGTGGCCAACAATCCATCCAATCATACCTACATAATGGAACCTCCACAGAAACCCTCAAGAAAGGGGCCCGAAGAACTTCTGGGTTGGTGGACACATCCACCCTGGAAGGGTGACCTATTCCAACTCCTTGGGGACAGAAAACCTTGCACTTGGGACCCTCTGGACCTTGCCCTATGTGCCTGTTAATCTGGCCCTTCATCTGGACCCTTATCATATCCTTTATAGTAAACTGGTACATATGTTTCCTTCAATTCCGTGAACTCTTGTAGCAAATTCCAGAGCCTGAGAAGGGGGTTGTAGGAATATCCAGATTATAACCAGTCGCTCAGAAGCCCAGGGGACAACCTTGTAGTGCATGAGACATCTGAAGTGGGGGATTGTGCAGAACTGGCCCTTTACCTGCTCGATCATCCATGTACTTAGTGTCATAATCAAATTGAACAGTAGATGCCTGGCTGGTATCTGGACAGTTGGTGAATTAGCTGGTGTGAGGGAAAAAAAAAAAAACACACATTTGGTGCCAGAAGTCTTCTGTGAGGAAGGGGAACTAGAGTTTTGTGCTTTAAAAATCCCTTGATACCAGTTGCATTTTTATGCTTTCTGCCAAATTTCTCTGCAGGCTCCAGGCTGAATAACCACCCTTGGTACCAGTTTCCATATCCATCAAGGTGGTTAGTTTCAACCAGCAGACTCTGAATGGTTTAAGAAGATAATAAAATTTTGAAGGGCCACTGGTTGGCTAGAAAGTAGGCAAGAGCAGCCAGAGCCTTGGAGCTGGTCCGTTTTCTGAGGCTGACAGAGAATCTGTCCAGGCCGGGCTCCTTGGCTTGTGGACGCTGTAGACAGCTCTTCCCTCTGTGCTTGTCCATGTCCAGATTGCCTGTTTTTATAAGGACATCAGTCATGTTGGACTGAGGCCCATCATAACAGCCTTGTTTTCATTAATTACTTCTGTAGTGATAGTACCTCCAAATAAAGTCCATCCAAGATACTGAACCTAGGATGTAAGCCTATGGATTGGGCGGGAGACACAGTTTAACCCATAACACTAGCTCCATATGCAAAGTGTCAAATGTATTGTATAATGCCTCATCTGTTCCTGGTTTAAGGGGAGGGTGATGTGGAGAAAGGGTAGATGCAGACTTTGGGTCTTCTTTAGTGGAAGGTTGGCTTTGCCTCTCCATGAAACTTACAGTGGAGAATTCCTCAGCCTTGGAAAGGGGTTGTACAGAGTGTGTACAGTGTGTGTGTATATAGTGTGTGTATAGTGTGTGAATAGTGTGTGACAGCATGTATATAGTATGTGTGACAGCATGTGTATGTGTGACAGCTTGTATATAATGTCTGACAGCATATGCATAGTGTGTGTGTATAGTGTGTGACAGCGTGTGTATAGTGTGTGTTTATAGTGTGTGACAGCATGTGTACAGTACGTGACAGCATGTGTATAGTGTATGACAGTGTGTATATAGTGTGTGACAGCATGTGTATAATGTGTGTGTGTATAGTATGTGACCATGTGTACAGTGTGTGTATAATGTGTGACAGTGTGTGTATGTGATAGCATGTGTATAGTATGTGACAGTGTGTGTATAGTGTGTGTGTAGTAGACAGCATGCGTATAGTATGTGACAGCGTGCATAGTGTGTATAATGTGTGACAGCATGTGTATAGTGTGCATGTGTATTTTGTGTGTATAGTGTGTGACAGCATGTGTATAGTGTGTGACAGCACATGTATAGTGTGTATAATGTATGACAGCATGGGTATTGTGTAGGTGTATTTAGTGTGTGACAGTGTGTGTATAGTGTGTATGTTTTCATGTGTGACTGTGTGTAGTGTGTCTATAATGTGTGACAGCATGTGTACAGTCTGTGACTGTGTCTGTACAGTGTGTGTGTTTAGTGTGTGATACCATGTATAATGTGTGACAGCATGTGTATACTGTGTGACAGTGTGTATAGTGTGTATGTGTATAATGTGTGACAGCTTGTGTATAGTGTGTGACAGCATGTGTACAGTGTGTGTTTAGTGTGACAGTGTATCTGTGACAGCGTGTGTATAATGTGTGACTGTGTATAGTGTGTGACAGCGTGTGTATAGTGTGTGACAGCATGTGTATTGTGTGTGTGAAGAAAGGTGAGCACCAAAGAACTGATGCTTCTGAACTGTGGTGTTGGAGAAGACTCTTGAGAGTCCCTCAGACTGCAAGGATATCCAACCAGTCCATCCTAAAGGAGATCAGTCCTGGGTGTTCATTGGAAGGTCTGATGTTGAAGCTGAAACTCTAGTACTTTGGCCACCTCATGCAAAGAGTTGACTCACTGGAAAAGACCCTGATACTGGGAAGGATTGGGGGCATGAGGAGAAGGGGATGACAGAGGATGGGATGGCTGGATGGCATCACCGACTCAATGGACATGAGTTTGAGTAAACTCCGGGAGTTGATGATGGACAGGGAGGCCTGGCGTGCTGCGATTCATGGGGTTGCAAAGAGTCAGACACGACTGAGCGACCGAACTAACTTGATTGTGTGTGTGTGTATAATGTGTGACAGCATGTGTTTAGTGTGTGTGTGTATAGTGTGTGACAGTGTGTGTATAGTGTGTGACAGCGTATATAGTGTGTGTGTATAATGCATGACAGCGTGTGTATCGTGTGTATGTAGTGTGTGACAGTGTGTGTACAGTGTCTGTGTATACAGCACAGATATCATCCTAGCTTTCAGATGTGTTGTTGTCTGAAAGAAGAGTGATCTAATGTAAAATTCTTCATGGTGGGGATACTAGCTCTTTATCCTGTAACCCAGGAATCATTAAATTACCTTTCACAGATAGTAAAATCAGTGAGATACACAGGAATAAGATTTATGAAGCCACTGAATATATAGCTATTAAAATAGATAAAGGAGTATCATCTAATGAAATGTGAGCTTGAGAGTGAAAAGTGTGGGCCAGCTTCAGGGATCGTTCATAAACGTCACATTATTTTTGTGCCTGTTCCTTAGGTAGCCTGAATTTACTGTGGTTCCAGTACCTTTAGAGAAAAGCACACTCAGTCCCTCTTTGTGTGTCTGTTGTCGCTGCCAATCTCAGTTTCAGCTGGGGGTCCACAAGAGTCTCATCTCTAAAGAGTTCTCAAATTGTTGACATGTTTTTTCAAAATATTGGTATCATTATGATTCCAATGAATTCCAAGTGAAAGCATGATTTTGCCAAAAAATTATGTGGTTCATCATTTCTTCAGGAAGCGTGTGTTCTGTGCACAACTCTGGAATGCTCGCCTTGGGTTATAAAGCAGAGTTAACAGATCAGAGACTTAATGCCAGACCAACATCTGCAGCTGGTATTTTCATCAAAAATATACCTGAAGCATGACTCAAACGAGAACAAGATAACACGGAACAGAAAGTCACTCCTATGTCGAGATCAGAATGAATACCAGAAATAACCAAGGAGATGTGGGGTCACCCCAGGAAGACTTGTAGGTGTTCTGAGCTGGTTGTGATAAAATAGAATGGTTACTGAGAGAAGGGAGACTGAGGACAGAGGGGTGTGGCTTTGTCAGGGTGACTCCGTCTGTGGCCACTCTGAGTCCCACCTGCCTGGGGGTCCTCCCAAGGCATCTTCTCACACTCTTCCTGACAGAAGCCAAGCAAATCCCAGAATACTTTTTGATATTTACAGATTTCATAATCTGGTCATTGCCCAGAGGAATATTGACCACGGGGGTGGGAGGACCGCCAGATTTGCTTCTCAACAAAGATTTCCGTGGGCTCCCCCTTCCCACTGCCTCCCAGAAATGCCTGCCAGGGCCTCTGGAGACAAAGGCCCAGGTCGCCTTTTCTGGCTTCCAGAGTAAGACAGGAACTGCTTGGGTGGTAGCCGAACCAATTTTGAGAAACCTGGTGTGGGTCAGTCCTTTGAGGATAATTTCAAAGCTTTCAGTAAACATCACCCTCCTACTTTCAGGGAGACACAGATACCTGCCCAGAAAACTGTGTTAACATGTTTTCACTGCTATTCTGTACTTCCTGTATCCAGTTGGGCCCAAAAGACCACAAGGGCCCCCTTCTCACAGTATTTTTCCACTTATGGCTGGGTCTTAGCCTGAACATGGAGGTGCAGAGGCAAACAAGAAGTGAGAGTGGGCCACTTCTAGGAAACATGCCGGGGGAATTTGCGCTGTTCTCGCCGGCCTCACCAGTGATCACGGCTGTCGTTTTATCGCCCGTGTCACGTGAGTGAGAACGTCTGGGTAAAGTGACAGCAGAGGATACAGACCCATCCCCTCTCCTCAGGCCCCACCTGACTGGAACCGCACGCTCGGCAGGTTTCTAAGTCAGCACCTTGTGTGCTGAGTTAACTGAGGTCTGGAGACGTGAGCCCATGATGGCAGCTGTGCCAGGAAGAGGCCCGGGGTCCTGGCTCAGTCCCACCGGAGCCACGGGGATGCCTGTGCGGCCCCAGGGCTGTTTCCTCCAGCCGCCTCCTCACGCCCCGCCCCCGCCAGGCCTTGCGGGGCGCGCAAGCCGCACAGGCCCTGGTTCTGCACTCTGCGAGGGACCGAGCCTGCTGGAAGGGAGACAGTTTTACCTGATGACTTAGAAATTCACTTTCGGAGCAGCAGCAGATGTTGGAGCACTTCTTCTGTCTTTCCCTAATTATCGCCTCATTCAGCCACGGTGGAACTGCTGTGAGCCTGGGCACGTAGCCTCAGTCTTCCAGTCTGTAAGATGGCAGTGTAAGATGGTGGAGCCCCGGTCACGCAGGCGCCTGCTCATGGCACCACCGCTATTGAACCGTTACACGTCACCAGTGTTTTTCCACAGATTACACTTTCTGATGAACTGTGAGGGATAGACTGACGACGTAGGGGCAGTATGCCTGACCCGGAAGTGATCAAGAAGAGCCCCTTTTCCTGGTTCGTCCTTGACAGTGAGTGCGGACTCAGGAGGAGGCGTTGGTGTGATTCACATCGCCTTCATCCGGTGTTGCCTTCATCCGGTGTCGGGCACCCTCGGGAGCACCCAGAATTCTAAGGTCCATACACAAGTCCAACAGAAATCTTTTCTCGAGTGTATACTTGTGGGTTTCTGGTATTTAAAAAAGTATTATCATGGAAATGGAATGTGCACAAGCCAGTCTATTTTAACACATTTGAGTGCTTAAAAAAAAAAAAAAAAAAGAAAAACGAAAACACCGCTTAATTTCTTGCAATCTTAAGAGAAGGAAAGTAGTTATTTTCAAATACAAAGTGACAGGAGAAACTGTGAAACTCAGTATTAATGTATTTGAGGGAATTCTACTTCTGCAGAGCTTTTGTTTTTATTTTAAATTTATTTATTTTTTAATTGAAGGAGGATTGCTTTACAGAATTATGTTGGTTTCTGCCATACATCAACATGAATCAACCATAGGTGTACATATGTCCCCTTCTTTTTGAGCCTCCTTCCCACCTCCCTCCCCATCCCACCCCTCTAGGTTGTTACAGAGCCCTGGTTGTAGTTCCCCGAGTCATACAGCAGACTCCCACTGGCTGTCTATTTTACATGTGGTAATGTATATGTTTCCATGCTTCTCTCTCCTTCTCCCCAACTCCCGCACCCCCCAGGTCCATAAGTCTGTTCTCTGTGTCTGCAGAGTTTGTAGAACACCAGCCTGGAGCAGAAGAGAAGCCACCTGTTAGGGAGGCTCATCTGCACACAGTCAGCTGAAAAAGTCACCTTCTTTCTCTCATGAAATTCTCAAACATATGATTAATACTGCCAAGGACTGACTTAGATTAATTAATTTGGCTAATTTGAAGTAATACGGCGTTTTGACAGCATAATTTAGTCTCAGCTGAGTGATGAAAGGCGGACTTGAAGTGATCCTTCCCCAGGTGTTTCAGGCTTGAGACCATTTTACTTTCATGTTGCTCTTACTAGTCATTCCAGTCACAGGGGGATGGAGAGGAAAACACACTCGCTAGCTCGTGCTCAGCCATCCTGTGCCCATGTGGACGGTAGGGTGCTCACTGTTCAATGGGGGCTGGACCGCTTCCATCTTATAATGGGCAGTAATGAGTGGACAGGGCTGGGGGAGATGGTGGGGTTGCTGCAGGCGAGTCCAGGCTGGGGCACTTCACAGGCACACCACTCTGCCCCTGGAGCACTTCCACCCCCACACAGGCAACTGAAAGCAAGTTCGCTTGTAAGTGATGGTCTCCTTCAATACTGTATGAAAAACCAAGCACAACTGGCCAGGCCAGAGCCCAGGGCAAGATCAGGACACACAGTCCACATGATCCCTCACCCTGGGCCCTCCCCTTCCTGGAAAAACACGGGACGTGTCTGGGTCGTTCTATCCAGTAGGAGTTTGGGCGATGAGCTGGCTTCACACCTTGGTTCTGCCAGTGCTGCAGCCCATGGTGAGTTCCATGACCCACCCAAGCCTCCTGCATCCTCAGTGATTGCAACAAGTAAATGGAGCTACACAGGCACGTACTCACACATGCATCGATGCATGCACAGTCACAGACACACACGTGTGCATTATTCCAACTCTATGACATTTCTGGGAAAATCAAAGCTAAAGAGGCAGTAAAAAGATGCGTGGTTGCCAGGGGTTAGAAGGGAGGGCAGGATGAATAGACAGAGCACAGAGGATTTTTAGGACAGTTGAAACTTCACTCATTGCTGGTGTGATGTGAAACCATACAGCCACTTAGGGAGACAGTTTGGTGGTCTCCAACCGAACCGCAAACTACAAAACCTACTCTGTGCCCCAGCAGTTACGCTCTCTGTACTTATCCAAAAGCACATGAAAAACAGAAAATGCGGGGTGGGTGGGGCTCCCTCTGAACCTCCACATCTGCCTGAGCATGGAGCCTCTGCAGGAACTCGGGGTCACAGGTCCCTTCCCGGGACATTCACTACTGGGAAGACTGACTCTTGTCACCAGAGAGGAGCCTAGAAGGGGGCCCCACCCCTAGACAGACCCTGTCACCAACTGCCATCTTCCATCCGTCCTCCAAGGGCCCCTCACCTTCCCTGGAGATGCTATGCTCTCCTCAGAGGGGCCTGCAAAGGCCTCTGTACACCCCTGTAAAGATGGTGTGCAAGCTCTCATAGTTTCCCACTGTTGGGGCCAGCAGTGCCCCCAACTTGCCCATCAGTCCCTCAAAATCATTTAACCTTCCTGAATCTACGTTTCCTCATCCTAAAACTCTCCCTTCAAATCACGTGGTGCTCTTAAGGTAAGATTAAATTATAAGCCTTGAGAAACTGTATGGTAAGAACTATACAGACATAAGGTAGTTCTAGGCATATTTGTGCCCTTTACGTATAAGGTACCCAGGTAAAATAAAATTTAATGTTATAAGCAAAGAGTGGAACTCTTAACTCTTTGGCACTCTGACTTTTATTATCCATATTACAAACAGCATATGTTTAATAACTAACTGTCCTAATGAAATACCATGTCTGGTAATTACCCTAACATTCCTCGGATCGATCCTAAACTCCCAACTTCAGGAATGCCTGGAAGAAATGTCCTCGGGTGCCACAGACCAGTACAGGCTCTGACAAATATGAGACATTCTCATAAAATAGTTCACAGGTATTCAACAGCGTCTGCAGTTCTCCTTCTCTCATCCTGATAGAAAATCAAGGGGCAGTAGCGTCTGTTCACTGTCTGCTTGGCACCACGTACCTCGCTGTGCATTTTACACTAGAGGCTGTGTGGGTCTGGGCAGTGAGGAAAGTGAGGCTGGGCTGCCTCTGTCATCTGCCAAGCCCATCTCACGACAGTGGCAACCCAGATGCTAAGCCAGTGTCCATTCCTTCACAGCCCACTCTGCCTCCCAAGTCTGGGACAAGCAGATTCGTAAAATAGCATGTCTTTATACAGGGTCACAGCATTTGTGCAGTGGATTGAATGTCTGTGTCCAGAATTCGCACACGGAAATCTAACCCCAGCGTGAGGTTGTTGGGAGGTGATGAGGTCATGAGGGTGGAGCTTCCATGGTAGCATTAGTGTCCTTGTAAAAGGGATCCCAAAGAGCTCTTCACCTGTGAAGACACAGGAGACACAGGACAAGTGACCATCTGCAGCCAGAGAAGAGCTGCCCCAACAGCTGACCATGTGACCCCTGGATCACAGACTCGCTCCTGCAGCTCTGTGAGACAGAAACTCTGTTGTTTGTAAGCCAGTCTGTGGTCCTGTTTTGTATCAGCCGTAATAGACTAAGACAATTTGTATCATTCAGTGTGCTTGTCAAGGTTGCCTTCATCTTTTTATCCCTGGGATTCTTTAATATATATATATATAAATATATATATACATACATATATATATACACATACACACACACACACACACACATATATTTTTTTCTAAATAATCCTTAACCAAACATTTGTTCTATGGTCCAAATAAATAAAAATAACTCAGAAAATCCAATTTTAAAAAGTAAATGTGTTTCCCCCCACACTACCTACTACAGCAAATATCATGAAGATTCTTTGTGGAGCCATGATGCAGATTTAAAAGCAAGTGTGGCCACTGACAGACATGAGAATTAGGAACTGCAGGAGCTGGGGGCTCCTTCCCACTTGGTCGCACTCCAAGGTGGACAGGCACTTAGATTTTCTCCCTCATTTGGTCACTGACTGACCAGAGCCTGCGGACCTCCTTGCTGGTTGTGGGAACTGCAGTGTGGGTTTCTGATCTTGTTTATTGGAGTGAAACAGGGAACCACCGTTTTTACCAGGGAGGGCAGCCCACTGAAACATCCTAGGTAAAAGACAGGTTCCCTGCTTTAAAAGCTGGGTGCCAGCTAAAGTCACTGCCATGAGCACATTCACTGTCTTTTGAACTTAAAATCTTGATGCCTGTTTCTTTTTATTAAAAAAGCCTGCTCATAAAGTGTAATTGCTGTAATGAAGATATATCACTCCTCTTTGGGAGTTTATCACTCATTTTGTTCAGTTTGCTGAGGAATGTCAGATGGAAAGGAGGCCTCACCCCACAGAGAAACAACCAGCAATGGTTCCCAGGTAGAACAGATGAACAGGGAAACAGTGTGGGGCCGGGGGGAGGCGGTTATCTGGGCAGCCGGGTGTCCTGGTCCCTGGCCAGGAGCACAGAGCTCTCCATCGGCTAAAGTGGACTTCTATCAAAGGGAGAATTTTGCTTTCCCTTCTACTGAGGCCATCTCCTAGTAAAATAATAATTTGCATTTCTCTGGTGCCTTTCATCTCTGAGGGCTTTACCGAAACTAGATTATTTAGCTTTATCATAACTCTGGAGATGAGTTTCTTCACATGCTGATCGGAGGCCTTGACAAGCTGCATGACCTGCCCCAGGGCAGTGGTCAGGATGGATCACGAAGGACAGCTTATTCTGCTCCTGGAGACCTGCCGCAGGTTCAGCTCATTTGAGTACTTTTCTCACCCAGAGGTGTCTTGACCCCCATCGGCATCACCACACTGTCACCCCACTCTCACCCCACTGTGCCATCAAGGATCAAGCCAAGCATATCCCCTTGGAGCACAGCATACTCTGTCCCCCCACTTCTTCCCAGGATCAGTGAAGGGCTCACCCACTCTGCCGGGTCACCCCTCCCTTGGGTCCTCTCTCAGAGACTGGCGGCCTCTGGAGTCTCGTTCCAGGGCCCTCACTCAGTCCACACTCAGAGGCCACTCTCCTGTGTGATCCTGTGTCCTTGAGGAGACTCGCTCGGGGTCTGTGTGCTTACATGCGATGGTTTCTATTTGGATGACAGATGATAATTTTCTCTTCAACCTCCCTGGACTAGGACACCCCAGTGGAACTTGGCGCAGGATTTGTGAGGCAAAGAGGAGGAAGAAGCTAGGGATCCAGAGGTTGTGAAGGCTGAGGAGGAATCTGCATCACTGGGGGAGCCTGAGATTACAGCCCAAGGGGGCCAGGCCACCCCCACCCCCCAAACAGGTATGCTCAGCTAAACAAAGGCTGAGAGATGGATTTTCATTTGTGATCTAAACTTTTCTCCAAGAGACAGTGTAGAATCACTTTCAAAAATGGTATTTCTTAGGTATTATTTTTAAAGGACAAATGTAGACTCTTAATGGATACCAGAGCCTGGTTTCTTATGGTTTTTGTTGTGAATGTGACTTATTTGGTTGGCGTTTGGAAGGCGATATTACTGAATCATCTGAGATGTAATTGTACACTCAAGTGACCCCAAGGACATCCACCCCGTCGGCTCTCTTCCTGAGAGGTATGGAGCCTGTGGGGGAAAGGCAGGCTTGGGATCCAGGGGTCAGTGAGCCTGGTCCCCAGGACAGTGGCCTGCTTCCTGGTGTCCACTGTGAATGGACTTTAGTGCTTTCAGGGTGCACCTGGGCATTCCAGGTGAGAATGGTCTGTTTGCCACATGTATCTGAGCCCAGCAAACCAAAACTGGAGACAGGGAGGCGCACCCCAGAGCAGCCCATGCCTCCCCCTCCCCTGCTGCCCCCTCCCCTTGCTGGGTGGGCCTGGGTCTGGGTAGGCTGTAGGGGTCTCGGTCACAGGAGGTCTTAACGGCACTGACAGGAAATCGCTTTGTTTCCAGCCCTGAATGGCCTCTGCTCACAAATGCTTTGTAGGTGACGTAATGAAATGTATTTGAATAAACTCTTTCCACTAGTGTGAACTTTTATAATGGAAAGAAAGAACCTCTTTTCAAAGATGAGCTCTCCTTCCTCTGAACACATCCCTGCCCGGGTGACGTGGCCAGAAACGTGGCTGTGTGCTGGGGTGGGGGCTCTGCTCGCAGCCGCAGCCCCGTCTTCATCAGAGAACCCTGGGCACGTCCCTCTGCTGTCCTGGTCCTTCCTTCCTTGTGGTGTTTCTGAATTTGCTGGATCGTTACGAGTCCTGATGGCCAGCAGTCTGCCCAGGAGTCCGTGGCACACTTGAGTGCTAAGTTGGCGGTCTGTGCTGCAAGTCTGGTGTGGGGTCCTCAACAGGCCCCTTCGTGAATCTCCGATCAGCACAGCCTTACGGGGACAGGCCTCTAGACGTCGTCTCTTACACTTACTTCTCCTAATGAAGAGCATCCTTTCCACTGTTTCGCCCATTTGTTTGTCAAGTCAGTGTCCTCCACAGCAGGGCAGCAGTTGAGCTGGGCTGGGCGGGCTCTGTGGGTCAGGAGAACTGTCGGTCCTCTGGGCTGAGTGGCAGACGGTGGGCAGCCTGAGGGCAGCACAGACCCCACGATCGCAGTCCCGGGAGCACACAGCTGATGGAGAGTGTCCGGCCCTCGGTTCCCCAGCCCCAAGCACACACACGCACACACATGCACACGGGAGTGTCCGGGTCCGTCCACACCATCACCAGGAGCCCAGGGTGCTCAGCTCTTTCCAACGCATCCAGCAGTGAGTGGATGCCTCCTGACAGTGGCTCCCCTGGAGACACAGCGAGAGTCAGTGTTCTTCTCTGAGGCCATGTCTGTGCAACAGGCAGAGGCGGCCACTGGTCAGGGATTCTCCGCGTGTGGACATGATGCTTTGTCGTCAGAAACTCTGTGCTCCGTCCAGGCCTCTGGGGACTCTGATGCCTGCTCACGGTTGAGGATTAAGGGGTTAAAATGACTTTAAACTGGAAACCTCTGAACAATCAGCAGCCACAGGAAGAGATACCCTGTGAGTTTAAGCAGATCCTCAGCAAACACGCTTCTCCCCAGTGAACCCTGACTCACCTTTCTTCAAGCTGGTGTATGACCTTGGTCTCACTGCCATGGACCCAGTTACACAGACCCCCCCCCAATCAAGCCTGCATTCTCTTCTGACTGTCGTCCGTGAACTCACAAGCCCCCAGTCATCTTCCCAGGATAGTACAGGAGGCTGTCTTCCCAGTAGGAACCAGTGGTCTTGGGCTCATTTGCTCCTTTGAAGCAGTGCCAGCGTCTACAAGGCAGCTGCTGAGACGTCGTGGGAGAGACTGACTCCAAAACCCGCTCTTCTGGCCTAAGATTGCATCACACGGACTGTTTCACCTTGGAGCTCACAATAACCCTGAGAGTGGAAACCACTCACTCTGTCTTGACCAGGTAACTCATTGTTGAGAAGGAGAAATGTCCTCTGAGTTCTCAAATGGGACCCCTGCAATGAAAGATAGATTAACAAGAGAGGTGTACACACGTTTATCTAAAATTGTGACTCATAAGGAAATGAAGACCTGAAGAAATGAGTAAACCTGGGAGTTTTTATACCAGGTGTGATGAGAGTGGAGAGTCCTGGAAAGATGTGATGGGCAGAGAGCATGAGCTCAGGGTGGTGAACTGGGGGCACTCAGCAAGGCCTGTTCACAGGTTCCTCTCCAGGTCCCTCATCTAATAGGATTTGCATTTGTTTGAAAGCAAAACTGGAGAAGATTCGAGGTTGAAAGTTGAGTCAACATTAGTTGCCCAAATAAGATAAGCATTAGCCTGAGGATAAAGTGATGAGTTTGAAGCACAACAGAAAGTGCCTGGAGAGAAGGTAAAGAGGGAGGGAGGCTCTCACCTCCAGGAATGCCCCCTTGTTGATTGCAGAGGGCAATGCGCTAGGCCAAGAGTTATGTGTGTGTTTGTTACCTTCGTGGTTCCCCAGAAAAGCCAGTGGAACACAGTGCTTTAAATCCACTTGGAAGTATTCGCTGAACCAGTATAGAAATACCATCCTTGCTCCCTCTTTTCCTTCTCCGAAATCTGTGAAAACAAGAATATTTATATCCATGACAAACCACTCGTAGAGCCAACCCAATTCCTAAAGATATAGAGCCAACCTAAAATGTGTTAAACTTTTTTAAAAATCAGTTTATTCTAGTGACTGTTTGAAATTAGCTTATATGCAACTTAATGGGAATACAATGTTCATTAGCAATGCAAGGTATTTTAAACTTTCTGATAAAAAGATGTCATTTTTATTTGGTTAACATTAAAACTGGATTTGGAGGAACCATGCAAATTCATACTTTGTAATAAATGCATTTATGTATATACATTTAAATTTCCCATTCACAAGTACATAAGCTCTTTCTGAATAAGGTACTTTATTGCCTGGCATAAGGCACTTATGCAAAGGTTTAGAAATACCAGGCTGGGTGAAGTTATAGCTACATTTACAGAGGGCTTTAGCTGAATTAATTGAGTATAACAGACTTGAGTTCTACAAAAACAAATACTTGGGATTTTGCCTGTTACTGCCGTGGTTTTTATAATGTCAAGCAACTAGTCTGACTAAAATGCTCAATGCTTTGGCATTGCTTATAGCCAAGCTACAGGGAAAAATGTCTATGCCAACTGTCAGCCAAAACGGGCTAATGGGTCATCACATTCCTAATGAAACTTATGGCCAGATGTTTTAGAGAAAAGCATGCCATTTCTATTGGCTACACCACATGAGAAATGGAGAAATGGCAGTTTAGTAATAATCAGAGTCATTTTGTCAATACAGACAGTCAATTTGAAACACCCTACCACATCAAAGTACCTAGGGCTGTAAATTATCCAGTTTTGTGACCAATACAGCAGTGCTTGATCGTCTTTAATGCCTGCTGTGCTATCTGTTGTCAATGCTCCCAGGAATTAACTAATTCAGCCAAAAATTTTAGGGAGAGATTTCATCTGAATGTCATCCTATGCTTTCACACAATGGAAAGAAATAATGAAAATAATCCAGGACAGAAAAAAAAAAATACACACAGGCAAAACACTTTTCTTGTGCATTGGAAGTTAAGCTCTGACTGTTTGGGGGGTGGGGCAGGGCGGGTTCTCAAGTTCTGAATTGTCTGGGAAGCCTTCCCCACTTTTTCCAGTTTCCTTCGCATCCTCTATGCAGCAGCCCACAGCTTGGCCAGGGTCACAGTTCCCTTCGAACATGATGAAGAGGCACGTTCTCCTTGTTGTAAATGCCTAATCCCTAGTTGAAACTGTCTGTCACAATAATGTCCTGTAGTGAAGACTTGTACAAGATAATTACGTGGGGAGTAAGCCATACAGTGTTCCCTTTGTCTATCTGACACGGGATGCCTTCTCATCTAATCGGCTGCCTTCTGTTCTCACATCATCTGGCAGGTGAATGAGAGCCCCTGAGCAGCCTCTCTGAAGTATTCATTGGTTCATATCCCCCTCTCTCTAGATTAGTGAGCAATGTTGAGTGTTTACCTTCTCCCCACTTTCTAAGCATCAGTTTCCAGTGTTGCTCTGCAGAGTGGGAGCACCATTGCACCCACCTTTCCCTCTGAAGCATCAGTTCCACTGTTGATCTACAGAGTGGGAGCACCATTGCACCTGCCTTTCCCTCTGAAGCCTCAGTTACCATTGTTGCTCTGCAGAGTGGGAGCACCACTGCACCTGCCTTTCCCTCTGAAGCCTCAGTTACCATTGTTGATCTACAGAGTGGGAGCACCATTGCTCCTGCCTTTCCCTCTGAAGCATCAGTTTCCACTGTTGATCTACAGAGTGGGAGCACCATTGCACCTGCCTTTCCCTCTGAAGCCTCAGTTACCATTGTTGCTCTGCAGAGTGGGAGCACCGTTGCACCTGCCTTTCCCTCTGAGTGCTCGCAGAATGTTCTCTAATGGGAGGCTGGAGAGGTCATGTCTTCTTCACACTGCGTTTCACCAGGTGATGCCGAGTGTGGCCCTTGTGGAGGCCCGCAGTGGGCTTTGCTTTGCTTCCCTTTTCTTTTTTCCTCCTGCTTCCCTTCCTCCCTCCCTTCCATCCTTTATTTAAGGTATTATTTATCAATATTTAATTGTTTTAGCCTAATTAACATTGAAGAATAATTGCTTTACAATATTGTGTTGGTTTCTGCCATACATCAACATGAATCAGCCATGGGTGTATATATGTCACCTCCCTCTTGAACCTCCCTTCCACCTCCCACCCCATACCACCAGTCCTTTAACATATATGGAGCAGTTACGGTGAACAAAGTAAATACCATTGCTTATGCTGTTTGTACCATGGGGAAGGTGAGGTTTGGGGAAGTTAGATAACATCCCTATTGTTTCGCATGTAAAAGGTAGTGAAGTGAAGTCGTTCAGTTGTGTCCGACTCTCTGCAACCCCATGGACTATAACCTACTAGGCTCCTCTGTCCATGGGATTTTCCAGGCAAGAATACTGGAGTGGGTTACCATTTCCTTCTCCAGGAGATCTTCCCGACCCAGGGATTGAACCCTGGTCTCCTGCGTTGTAGGCAGAAGCTTTACCATCTGAGTCACTGGGGAAGTCCAAAGGTAATGAAGCCAGTTTTTAATTGAGGACTCTGACCCTGCAGAGCACACCGTTACCTGGTCCCTTTACGGCTGCTCTTTAGGACGAGGTCCGGCATCATTGGGGCACGGCAGGCAGTCTCATTGGAAGTACTGGGGTGGCACTCCTTATCAGTCGTATTCTCATCCTGTACACTTTTGACCGCCTCCCCTGCCCCTGTTGCTCACCTGGGGGCCAGAGCTTTCTACACGTACAGCTGCCTTTCCACAAAGTGGGGAAGGTCGATGCTGAAAGTTTGGTTCAGGGTGCTGTGCTCACAACAGTGCACCAGGGAGATTCCTTTCTTCCCATTCCTTGAGGAAGTTGTTAACCTATTTGAGAAGGAACGCCCACCCCATCCCCCCATCCCATCATCCACTGCTCCCAGCTCTTCCTCCCTTTTCTAATATTCAGGGGGTCAGACTGCCTGCCCTTTGGGAAAAGACAACTCTTTCCTCTTGTTGATAGGAAGTCTACGCTCTTATTTTTTTTTCTATTGAAGTTGCTTTACAGTATGTGTTCATTTCAGGTGTGCAGCGTAGTGAGTCAGTTTTTTTTGCAGATTATATTCTATTATAGGTTATTAGAAGATACTGGGTTTACTTCCCTGTGGTATATAGTAAATCTTTGTTGCTCATCTATTCTATATATAATAATTTGTGTCTGTTAATCCCATACTCCTGATTCACTCAGCTTCTGCCTCTCTCTTTGGTAACCATAAGTTTGTGGTTATCTGTGAGTCTGTTTCTGTTTTCTGTTTTGTGTATTCCCTGGTAGCTCGGAGGGTAAAGCGTCTGCCCGCAATGCGGGAGACCTGGATTCGATCCCTGGGTTGGGAAGATCCCCTGGAGAAGGGAATGGCACCCCACTCCGGTGCTGTTGCCTGGAAAATCCTATGGACGGAGAAGCCTGGCGGGCTACAGCCCATGGGGCTGCGAAGAGGCGGACACGGCTGAGCGACTTCGCTGTCAGTTTCTTTCACTTTCACTGTGTTATTTTTAGTGCCACACGTGGTATCGTGTTTGTCTTTCTCTGGACTTGGCTCAGTGTGATAATCTATAGATACGCCCACATTGCTGCAAATAGCATTGTTTCATTCCTTTTAATGGCCGAGTAGTATTCCACCGTATATACACCATATCTTCTTTACCCATTCCTCTGTTGATGGACACATAGGCTGCTGCCATGTCTTGGCTATTATAAATAGTGCTGTTATGAACATTGGAGTACATGTATCTTTTCAAGTTACTTTTGTTCTTTTTCCCATGTAAACCCAGGAATAAGATTGTTGGAACATATGATAACTCTGTTTTTATTTTTTTAAGGTACCTCCATACAGTTTTCCATAGTGGCTGCACCAGTTTATAGTCCCACCAACAATGTACGAAGGTTTCATTTTGTCTACATCCTGTCCAACATTTGCAGGAGGTTTGGTAGACTTTTTGTTGATAATTGTTCTCACAGGTGTGAAATGATACCTCATTGTGGTTTTTATTTGCATTTCAGTTGGTGATGGACAGGGAGGCCTGGCATGCTGCTGTCCTTGGGGTCGAAAAGAGTCGGACATGACTGAATGACTAAACTGAACTGAATAATTAGTGAAAGTGAACATCTTTTGATGTGCTGGTTAGCCTGTATGTCTGTATGTCTTCTTTGGAAGAATGTTTGTTCAAGTCTTCTGCCCATTTTTTGGTGGGGCTGTTCTTTTAGTTCTGAGCTGTACAAAGCTCTGACTTTTATCTACACTGTTGAGGCTGAGGAAGGAAGAGAATAGGGCACTTCTTGAGAGTGCTGCAGGGGATGCAGGGGACCAGGGGAGGCCAGGCTGAGCCAGGGAGGGAGTGACAGGGGGAGTCTCAGAGGGTCTAGTGTTGGTGTTGAGGAGGATGGTCACGGGGACAGAAGCCACTGCCCAGAGATACTAAGGACGTGCACAGACAGAAGGACAAAGTGGGGGCGGGGGGAGCTTTGCTCCAATGCCAACAGCTTCTAGAATCCTGACACATCCCAGCCTACCTTCCCAGTTAGCACTCCCATCCCAAGGGTAGAACTGTGCCCTGCGCCTCCTGGTGGCAGGTTAGGGTGCTCCTGGGCCTCATGTAAACATTGAGTGGGTACTCTCTGCAACACCCAAAGCAGGAGGCCAGGGCACCTGGCAGGGTGGGCATCGTGATATTCCTGAAGCCAGCGTGCTACACCCCAGCTCATGGGGAAGTTGAGGCCAGCAGAGCAGCAGTGTTTGTTAAGGACTGGAGTAGAGATGGTCATCACATCCAGCCGGCCTTCAGAAGTGGGCACAGTGATTTTCTCTTGCACCACAAGGCTGGAAGGAAGCAGTGCAGCATTTGTGACACAGAAGTGGGCAGCCCTCAGCCGGAGTCCCTGCAGCCACCCTTCCAGCCCTCCCTGCAGACCGATGCTCCAAAGGGCAGAGCCCCACCTCCCAGCGACAGGGATTCACCAGATCAGCCGTGTATGTCCGTGTGTGTGTCCACATGTGTGCGCACGTGTGTGTGTATCACGATAGGGTGCCTTTTGAAAAGTCCCCAAGTGATTTATAGCTCTGTCTCCCCTTGAGAACCTTACTCTGAGACAAACTTCAATCCAGGGACCTCCAATCAGAGGGAGAAGGTCAGTTCAATATTTTGTGACAACTGAATGCTGGTCACTAAGCTAAATACCACAGACTCCAGCAGAGACTGGCTGATGCCTGCTGTTGGTCTCCAGTGGGAAGACACTTCCTTACTCTCAGAATGTACACTTAGTGTAAATGTGGCCTGGTTTCCCCTGTGTAAGCAGCCATCGGCACATGGGGGCCCCAAAGGCAGTGGGTAAGCCCTACGCCAGACCACAGACACCGCTTTCACAGGGAGGCTGCCTGTGAGGGCGAGCCCGAGTGCGGAGGCCAGCCCAGCTCCACACCTTTGTCGTCGTTCTCTTCCTCTGAGTGAACGTTTACAGAACACTGCTGTGACCAGTATTTTGCTGAAAGCTTTGTCTCTCACTTCAGGCATCCCTTCACACGTTCACTCCTTCACCCATTCGTTCAGCAAATACGGACTTCCTGTCGTGTTTGGGGCATGGTTTGGGCTCTGGGAAATGTTTAAAGATGTTAGGAAATGTGATTAGGCTCCACAGTTCATCTCGGAAGAGCCGAGGTTAGACATCCTGTCAGTTGGATGCCGGGGTCTGGCCCAGGGTCCCCTCTCTCCCAGAGCAGCGATTCATGCCACATCCCGTCCAGTAAGGGTAACTGTGGTAATTTATTTGCCATTTTAAAGAACACATTGTTATAAACCATTTTAAACATACATATACTAGAGAAATTAGTGCAATAAATTTCCACATACTCTTAACCCACTTACTATAAGAAAAATAAGTTTTCTTATTTCCTCAATCTCTACCATTTTTAACTATAAAACTTTAAAGCAAATCTCAGCACACCATTTCATCCATAAATGCTTTCTTATTTATTTTTTGTATTTAACCACAATTCCATTATCATTCTCAATGAAACTGGTCATAATTTCTTATTAATATCTAATGCCCATTCTGGATTCAGTTCTCAATGATTGCCTCAAGTAAATGTCCTTTTATTGCTGGCTTGTTTATAACGTAATCCAAGGGTGGACCACACTGTGCATTGGGTTGGTGGGTTTCCTTAATCTCTTGTAGTCTGTAACACCCCCCATGCCCCTCCCTAGCTTGTTTTCCTGGCATCTGTTTGCTGGGTCATTTGAAGTAACTGGCCCATTTGTCCTGTGGAATTTCCCACACTCCGGGCTTGGCTCATTGCACCCCTGGGTTTCCTGTCTGTAACTCACTCGGTCCAAGTGTGAGTTTGGTGTCTGACTGCAGACACAGGCTTCTCCATGGTGAGGGCTCTGTTGGGTGGTCCTGTCCACAGACAGCGTTGCCTCTAACATAGTGACCTGTCGTCAGCATGGAGTGTACGGCAGTTACCCCAGGAAGGGGATCTGTTTCTCAGTGTACATTCACATGGTCACTGGGTAGATAAATATCACCCTTTCTCCTGAAACTATGTAAATAAAATCAACATGTTTTTATTTCAAGTTCCAGCTGCTACTTGAGGGCTGAGGCAGGGAGCAGGTGAGAGGACGGCTGGCAGCGTGGGGTCTCCCTAGCGTCTGGGGTGTGCCCTCTTTCTCTGGCGTGGCCTTTCCCCGTGAAGATTTACTCTGCTCTTACCTCTGCATGCAAGGTCTGTTTTCAGAACTGAATTCATTCCACGTCATGTGCAGGTTCTAGCCACCTTTCTGACTCTCCCAGTGAACCTACAGTGACTACAGCCAAACTCAAGGTTAATCTCCAGAAACCAGGTCTCACCCTAAAGTTCCAGTGCTTATCTATGGCGCCATCTTCAGAAGCCTCAGAACCTCTAAGTGACATTTTCTTTTCATGTCCAGTTACTCACCAGTGCTCTAACAGCCCTTCCCTTGTACAGGCTGAGAAAATGTGTGCCACGAACACAAACAGGCAGACATCAGTGACAGGTGCGGGCACGCTGTGCTGGCTCTACCTGCATCTGGAGAGCACCTGGAGCTCGTGGAGAAGAGGAGGAACTGCAAAGCGCAAGGGTGCCGATGAGCAGGCACATCAGAGTGGAGCCTCCAGATGGGCGTTAGCCCATTAAAATAACCGGTTACCCCTTCATTCAAGAGACTACACTCCAAATAACTTTTCACTCTGCAAAATCTGAACTCGATTTCCAAAACGGGCTTCCTATTCTTGAGAAGAAAGAGAAGAATATATTCAGAGTCCTAAAAGCAGTTTCAAGAAATAGATCCAAAATATTTTGACCAATTTTTAAAATTGATTTTTAACTGAAGGATAATTGCTTCATAATATTGTGTTGCTTTCTGCCATACATCAACATGCATTAGCCATAGGCATACATGTGTCCCCTCTCTCTTGGACCCCCCTCCCACCTCCCACCCTTTCCCACCCCTCTAGGTTATCACAGAGCCCCAGTTTGAGTTCCCTGAGTCATACAGCAAATTCCCACTGACCATCTATTTCACATGTGGTGGTGTATGTTTCCATGCTGCTCTCTCCATTCATCCCTCCCTCTCCTCTTCCCATTCTCTATGTCGGCAACTCCATTGCTGCCCTGCAAATAGACTCATCACTACAATCTCTCTAGATTCCATATATATATGCATTAAATATGATATTTGTTTTTCTCTTTCTGACTTACTTCACTCTGTATAATAGACTCTAGGTTCATCCACCTTTTTAACGCTGACTCAAATGTATTCCTTTTTATGGCTGAGTAATATTCTACTGTATATATGTACCACAGCTTCCTTATCCATTCATCTGTTGATGGACATCTAGGTTGCCTCAATGACCTAGCTATTGTAAATGGTTCTGTAGTGAACATTGGGGTGCATGTTATTTTGACTAATTATTTAAGATAAGTGTACTGCTCCTCAATATGACAAGTATCCATAGCTCATATTCTTCCTTAGTGGTTTATGATTTAAGACCTGGTGCATTTATAAATCCTGTCAAAAGTCAGTGTTTTCTCCAAACCAAAATGCAATGTGAATGTTATCATTAAGCATTGGACTGACCTACAGATAGAAAACATTGCTCAGGAAACCACTAGTATTCAAAGACTAACCCTAACCCTAATGCATATTTTCTGATTTCTGTTGTCATACCTGTGAACGGAGGACTGGCCTGCTGCAGTCCACGGCATCACAGAGTTGGACACAACTTAGTCACCGAACAACAACACCTTTGAATGTTTTAATTTCAACTCTGCGTTTTAAAAAATATTTATTTTTTTAGCTGCATCAGGTCTTCCTTGAGGCACATGGGACATTCACTGTGGTACCAGGGCTTCTCTAGTTGCAGTTAGTGGGCTCCAGAGCGCATGGGTTCAGTAGTTACCCCTGGCATGTGATCCCACGTGATCTTAGTTCCCCAACCAGGGATCCAACCTCGTCCCCTGCATTGCAAGACAGATTCTTAACCACAGGACCTCCAGGGAAGTCCTGCAACTGTACCTTTTAAGTGTATGATTGGATATACTTGGGTGATTGAATACAGGTGTGTAACCACCACTACAGTCAAGATCCAGAACAATCGGTTGTCCCAAATGTTTCCTGTTTCCCATTTGCTGTCGATTCTCTCCCCCACCCCCACCCCAGACCAGCCCCAAGCTGCTTCCTGTCACTATTACTTTGCTCTTTCTGGAGTTTCATGTGAATGAAACAAAACACTCTCTAGTGTTTTATGTTTGACTTTTCACCCGTGTTGTGCATTACTGTACTGCTCCTTCCTTCAACCAAAAGGTATCCTGTCGTAGGCTGGATATCACCGAGTACTTATCCAGCACTTGGGTCTCTCCCAGTATCTGGCTGTTAGAGTGATGCTTGTGTAGACATCTGTTCCCTTTCTTTTGGGGGTAGACCTGGGAGTGAGATTGCTGGGTATTAAGTAAGTAAGTGCGTATTTGTGTTTACATCATTCTGCCTCCCCTCTTTCCAAGGAGCGGTACTATTTTGCGTTTCTGCCATCGCCAAGTGGGTGTTCCGTTTACTCCACATCTTCACCAGCACCTAGGTTTGCCAGTCTTCCCTTTTTAGCCATTTCAGTGGGGACAGCTGTATCTCCTTCCAGGTATCCTTTGCATTTCTCTGACAACCAGTGATGCCAAGCTTCTTCCATGTACTTGTGAGCCATTCATAGATTTTCTGTTGTGATGTTTGTAGTCTTTTGACCATTTTTAACTGTTTTTTCTATTACTAAGAAATTGTTAATTATATTTATATATTATTTTTTATTTATTGCATTTAAATATTCATATTCATTTTTAATTTATTACGTTTATATGTATACTCAATATTTATTTGCCATTTTATCTTCTTTTAAAGAAGACCCTTTCAAGCTGTACAAAGAATGGAGGATCAAGCTGACTTGTTATTTTAGTGATTTAAGAGCTCATTTGCAAAGAAAACTTCCTCTGAATTATGAGAGCATGTGTGTGTGTATAGGGTGGGTGCATGTGTGTGTGTGAGGGTACGTGTGAGTCTGTATGGTGGATGCAAGTGTGAGTGTGTCAGAGTGGAGAATGGAGGAGAGGAGGCCGGATAGCCATAGGTGGGTAGAATACCTCAGGGAATAGCCTGTAATTCATTCATCTGTTTTCTCCACTTCATTTAAAAGACCATCAAGCAAGAACTGTTGCTTTTATAACCCAGAGTTCTGGGAACAGAACACCAGCCCTGAAAGGAGGAGAGCCAGCCAAGGCCTCATTTCTAAGATCAGCAGGGCCCAGACGCAGACACGGTCCTTGCTCGGGCATCAGGTCTGCTGCGGGTGGCTCCTGCCTTCTCACTGGAAACAGATAGGTACAGGCTGTTGATACCGAGAGTGAGCACAGAGATCCCAGGAAAACCTGGGTCGTGTCCTGGCAGCCGGAAAGAGCTGGAGGGAAAATGTGGCATTAGAAACAGACAGCTGCAGTAGGAGGGAGCCACAAGTTTGTGACCCAGCACAAGCAGAGACCCAGTGTACAGACAGCTAGTTCACCGGGACGTGGCACTGAAATGACCTGACTGGGATATTTCCCTTTAGCCCTCACCACCTATGGCCTTGTACCAAGGAATTAATTCGTAAGGAGTTTGAAGAGAAACCTAGCAGATCCTGGAAGCAAGTGTGTTATCTCTCATCTTCTCGGTTCCTGTGCCATACCTTACTTCAGTCCAAGCCTGTTTGAATAATGAACACTGCCCAAATGGTAGTCATCACCTACCCGCGGGTACCATGTCTACACAAAGCATTCAACTGCTGATGCCTGATTGAGTGCAGCAGCTGCCCTGTCACTGTAGAAGGAATATCTCACATGCCCCATGTCTCTGAGGCTCTGGAAATTGTTCTCAAGTTAAGGCTGTCGGGTGTTTGTTGGATTTATTTCCCATCCTCTGACATGCAAATGTCTCCACAAAATCTAGACCAGTTGCCAGTTCTCACTAACTAGGTCCAGTTGCTCCTGGCCAAAAAGAAAAAGCAAATAATTAGATTGTACAACTCCCAAATAAGTGTGGGTTAAAAAAGGAAATGAAGAAATTTCATCAATCCATAAAGAGGCAGAAAAACAGAAAAAAGAAAGGAAAATCCTCATGAATGGAGACTTGTAAATGATTGGTAGGCAACCCCAAAAAGATGTTAGATATAAACACAGCTGTAGAGTTACAGTAAGTGGGACACTTTCATTCTCAGGTTCCAGTACCACAGTCAGCCTCTGTACGGGTCTTGTTTGGGACTTACCTCCAAAAAGCAGATGGTGAGACAGGGTTGGCCCCGCAGAGTTATCAGGGGCACGCCTGCAAAGGGGCAGGAGGGATGGGCTGGGCGATGCTGCCCTGGGGGCAGGCCTGAGCCCAGGTGGGGTGGGGGCGGGTGCAGGAAGGAGGTCTGAGGGGTGCCTTCAGACCACAGCTTGGGGAGAGTTTGGCGTAGTTGCAGGCGTTCCTCCACCCAGGCCACCCCTCCACCCAGAATGGACCTGCTCTGGTGCACCTGCCCTGCAGGGAGCAGGGGAGGAGCCGCCTGGCAGACGTGGAGGTGGGACTGCGAGCCACCCCTCCGAGCAGAGGGGAGCCCACGCCTGGGCACCCACAGCCACGCCGCCCACCACACAGGCAACAGGAGAAGTTTACAGTAAGAGGATTGAAAGAATATGCTGAGATAACAAAGACTTTAAGAGCTTTATCAAAATGTGCCTCACATACTGTTCACTTCCCCCATTAACATTGCCTAATGTTTTTAAGCATCTATTCAGAGTTGAGCAACCGTTACCACGATCTAAATTTAGAATATTTGTATTCTTCCAAAAAGAAAACCTGTTCCTATGAGGGGTCACTCCCCATTCCAAGTCCTGCAGCCTTAGGTCCCCACTTACCTTGCTTCTCTCTATATAAGTTTGCCCGTCCTGGACATTTCACATACGTAGGATCACGTGACACATAGTCTTTTGTGTCTGACTTTTTACACATCGCGTGTGTTCAAAGTCTGTTCATGTCGTAGTGTGTGTACATTGATATCTCACTCCTTTTTATTGACAAATTACATTCCACTGTATGGATATACCATATTTTACCTATCCGTTCACTTACTGATGGATGAGCATTTGGACTGTTTCCACTTGGGGGAGTAATTCAGATAAAGTATTTGTCTACCAGTTTTTCTGTGGACATGTATTTGATACTCTCTTGGGTAAACACCGATCCGCGTTATTGCTGACTCAGCATAACTCATTAAGATTTGGGGGAAATTAAAAGTGTTTTCTTCCAAAGCACCTCCACCATTTTTTATTCCACCAAACATGTATGAGTGCTTTGATCTTCTGTACCCTTAATCTTTCTCCATGCACACTTGTCTTAATAATGTCTTAACCTGATCTGGTTATCTGCATTTCTAGGGAGAAATACAAGAACCTTATAGTGGACAGACTTCAGAAGGCCTCTCCTCCTTTCTTACATCATGCTTGGCCCACATGTTGCTTCTGCCTTGATTTCCGAACCCCTGGAATCAGAACTTACTGTTTTGGCAGGAGTCAGGGTATATTTCAATTCTCCTCACACAATTGCAATGTCTTGATCACCACTTTTTCTCTTTCATTTCTATCCTTTCTCCTGGAAGCAATTTCTCTCCTTTTGGTGGTTCTTTCATCGAAGATCTGTGAGTCGCAGAACCACTTCTGTCTGTCTTTCCTTCCTTCCTACTGTGTCCTCCTTTGCTTTTTTCTCTTTTGGTCTAACAGTGTCTTAACCGTGCCCTCCCCTGAGACAATAGTGCAGGGAAATACGGAATTCTGGGACCACAATTAAGCTTACCTCAGACTCTCTCCAGGATCCTTTGGAAACTGGGGACCCCAGTGGCCTGTCCAGCAGCTGTCCCATCACACGTGGTCCCTCCCAACACTCCTCACATGCAACTTCCATGTTTCTTCCGGCATCCTCCGTCTGTTGATTGCTGGTGCTCATTTGATTTTAAGAGCTGTTCCAGCCTCCCTCCCCATTGCCCAGATGGCTGGGGCTACCTCGCTCCAGGTTCCTTGCTTTGGTCACATCTCAGGTCAGTCCCCCAGGGGATGGGCTCAGGGCAGCTCAGCACCATGAGACTCGCAAGTAGAGACTTGCCTTCACTCCGGTTTCCAGAGCATGATCGATTCCTGTGAAGGGGGAACCTGTGATACCTCTTGGCTTTTAGGAACTTTCCTAACAGAATTCTGCTTTTTATCTGGCATTTATCTCCCAGCGAAACTTCAGGTCTTTCCCCTGGGAGAGTAACAGTTGTCAAACTCACCAGAAAGACTGCATAACTTCTGAGAAAAAAGACACATTTACCATAATCTTTTCTAAGCTTAAAGTTGGCACCCTAGTTAGTGCTTTATTTAAACAATGATATCAAGGTTCTGAGGACGAGGAGTTGGAGAATGGCAATGCCTAGAATATTCTCTAAAAAAAATTTTCTCTTAGAAAATGATGGTTCTGTTTGGCACCCACAACCATAACCCAATCTGTTAGGCAAACATAATTTAAAGGTTTGAGAGTTGTTTTTTTTTTCTAAGAGAATTTAAACTTAAAAAAAAAAAACTATTTTAGAGCAAAGTGATTAAACTAAAAAGCAGACTTCCATGCAAAAAAAAAAAAAAAAAAACTGTGGTTACTTGGTGGTGGTGGTGGTTTAGTCGCTAAGTCATGTTGGACTCTTGCAATCCCATTGACTGAAGCCTGCCAGGCTCCTCTGTCTATGGGATTCTCTAGGTAAGACTACTTAAATCTTAATAATTATAACAAATCATTGAATGTCCTATTTTTTGATCCTTATCCTCAAATTTTGTTTTAAAAAATACATAATCAACTTTATCTCTTTCCTCCTGAAATGTTTCTGTTTTTTTAAATAAAAAACAGTTATGCTTTATGGTCATTTGAAAACTATAACTGTAAGTCTGAGGTGTCACTGCTCAGTCTCTCAGGAGACACCATGGGGACCAGAGTCTGTGGAGGTGGGAAGTCCCTTCAACAGACTCTGGGGTCTCAGGCCCTGCTGCCCAGGCTGGTCCAGGCCCCACGGCTGGAGGTAGGGAGTCACTGGATGAGACCTCTGTTTTCATAGTCTCAGCATCACAGGCTGCCATCTTGGGGCTTCCTTTAGCTGGTGAGCCCATTAAATCTACCCAGGACCAGTTACGGATCTTGTGAGCCTAAGCGCATAATTAAAATGGAGGGCCCTTTGTCCAGAATTCAGTAAGAATCTCAGGTCAGCAACAGCAGGGCACTGAGCAGGTGCGGGGACAGCTCTGGGTTAACACAGGCCATCTCCCGAGACACCCAGCCTGAGGCCATGGGGTTGGAATTGTGTCTGGAGTTGGAATTGTGTCCTGGGTTGGGAAGATGGGATGCCTCATCACTCTGAGACACTTGATACCTTTATGCCTCTACCTGTGGAATTGTTCTATGATCGTAAAGGCTCAAGAACGGCAAAACTGTTGTCAAACCCAAGTTCTTGTCCCCACGCACAGTGAGGACAAATACATGAAAACATCAAGAGTTTGGAGCAGAGAAAGGTTGATTGCAGGGCCAAGCAAGGAATACAGGTGGCTCGTGATGTAAGGACCCAAACTGCCTGATGGTTTCAGGGAAGTGTTTTGAGTGTGAATGTTAGGGAGAGGGCTTCTAGGCACATGGTTTTCTTCTGATTGACAGGTGGTGAGGGAACAGGGTGATGGTTCAGGAATCTTGTGCTCAGCCTAACATTACCACCCTCCACCAGTTGGGACCTTAATTAGTTCCAGCAGAAGAACTCAGGGATGCATCTCAGATTCCGCATGAGTCCAGTAGGGAGTCGCGGGGACTCTGCTCTGTTGTCGAGTTGGTGTTTCTTGACTGCTTTTTCTTCATTTCTGCATCCGCTTACTTCCCTAATAAGTAACCTTTGGAACTCAGGAAAGGCCTGCAAACAAGAAATGCGGGATGTGGAAAGGCTTTTGTGTTGTCACAAAAAAAGTGTACATGGGAGAGATCCAGGAGAACTGAGTAACTCACCCAAATGCCTGACACCCTCACCTTACCTCCCACCTTCAGCTAAAGACAGAAGAGGGTGCTGAGCATGGGGAGGGTCAGTTCTGGGGGACACCTGGGGGTGTTCTGCCTTCTCCATCGACAAGAGCATCCCCTCTTCCTGCTCCAGGGAGGGAAACATCTTTACAAATGGAGCTTTCCCTCCTAAATGCCAGTGTTTCTCACAAGAGTGATCCTACTTCATTTTCAGAGTTTTCCCCACATATACTGTTTCTTAGAAAATAACCAGCTTAAAATAATGAATGTGCCAAAGAGACACATTTTCAGGTGGCAAGATCAGCTCCCAGAGACACACTGCAGCTCACGTCCTTGTTTGTCCAGACGGATGCTTAGCTTAATTGGATACAAGTCAAGTGTTATTTCTCAGCTACCAAAGCCTCAGTCCCCACCACTCTAGTTGGCCTCATTACAGGGGATAATTTGTCTTAAAATCAATATATTTTAGAATTCTTAAGACTCAAGCGGCTCCTGTCTGGCAAGGGCATAATTTAATATGACCACCTGAACATGCACACCCAGTTCTTGGGGACCTACTGGTGTTGGTTTTATCAGCTGGAAGATGTCAGTGTTCAGTTGAATAATAATATCTTCAGGGAAAGTGGGCCTTGCTCGTTTCTGTGAAATATGATCTAATCTGGGACCAAGTGCTGGTCTCACAAACAGTGTTTGTCCAAGCCCCTCAGGAACAGGATATGATCAGCAAAGTGAGTGATTTCTCTTTAACACAGAGTAATCTGTTCGCTCTTGTGTAAACAGCATTCAATTTTTCTTGGCATAATGGCTTCCTCTTTAGATGAAATGAGCCTTTTGTACTTATGAAAAATGTGTATAATTTTGGCCACTGGCTAAGATAACTTAGCTTTCTGAATTCAGATATTTTTATAGTGCATGTAAAACAGCGACTAGTAATTAATAGACTATCGATTGGCTCACCCTCGTCTAATCACAGAATGCATATAAATCATAAGGTGTTTTGCAATTAGGAAAATCCATATGAAATAACAAAATGTTATCTTAACTTTAACAAGCGTGGGCTAATGCATCATGGAATACTTGCTCCAGCACAGGTCTACCTGTGGGGAACGGCTCTCCATTTATCACACGCAAAGCAGACTTTTTGTTTTTGTGGACACGGCTGCAATGGATGAAGGTCCCTGGATGAAGACAGGTGATATTCTGCCCTTATATCCCCAAAATGCTTATTTCTCCTCCAGGGATTTTCTGTGTCTTCTTTCTGTCCCCAACACAGGCAGAGCCTCGCTCTGCATCTCTACACAGGCTCCATTATTTCAGCAGTGCCAGCCAGGATCTCAGCATTTATGCAGCTTTCAGCACCCCCATCACACACACCTTATAAATAATCAGCTGCAAAGCAGATTTGAACCAGCTGAGGACAACTTTGGCATAAACAGACCTCAGCCTGAGAGTGGTTACTCTTTTTATGATGAGATTTCCCCATTTATTTTTAAAATAAGTAGAACACCTTTATTTACACTTGCCTTCTATTTCATAGAAAAAATATGGTAGAGAATTGTGTTACCCTTTTGTGGGGGGGTGCTTATGTTGCTTCTACAATAATTAGATACTGGAAAGATTTTTTATATTGGATGACTATTCAGTTATTAGAGTTTTTTCCTTTCATTACCTGCTCCCATTTGTATGTATGTGAAGTTAAAAGGCTCTGAACTTTCATTATTTGGTTGAATGGTGCCTTTAAACATTTATTTTAGAGCTGGAAGAGATTTTCAGATCATTAAATCCAATAGCCATTTGTGAAATGAGGGAAGTAAGCAGGAGATAAGTAGTTGAAGGGATTCAGGACCTGTCACCCCAAAATGTGCCACTTTGTGTGTAACTGAAGGTGAGGTCAAGCTACTTGCCGCTCAAAAGCCTGTGAAGAGGCAAGGTTGGCAGAAAGGACAGTTCGCTTTCTTTCAAATGCCAGCAACAGGGGAGGGGTGGACTCCTGTCCAAAGTCCAGCTCCTCACCCCTGACAAGCAGGAGGCTTTTATATAAGCGGAGGGAGGGGGCTTCATGAAGAAACATCACAGTCAGTTCTGACGGTCAACTTGAAGTTGGTAATCAGTGGTCTGACCAGCATCTTGATTAATAATCATCTTGATTATTTTCAGTACAGTTAGTCTTCAGTTCCAGGGTCAGTGTGTTCTCATTTCTTGAGGCAAGTTCTCAAAATTATGGCAGCTTATGTCATGGCTACAGTCTGGTCATCCTGTATTTAACTTCTCCATCTGGTGGGCAATTCAGTGTCAGTAAGACCACTCATAGAATGTGGCTCAGAGTATTATCGACAGCCCTTGAGGAGGAACTAAAGGTCCTTGACTTTGTTCACTGACCAAGTTTTCTCCTGTTTGACTAGCTTTCCTTTGCTTCTGTATGTTCTCACCAATATTAGCCAATATTCTTTGGCTAAAGTTTTTCTGCAGACAAAAGGCAGGTGGAGGACATGGCCGGGGGGTGGGGGGAGCCCTACAAGGAACATAGGGTCCTGCTCCATTTCAGATGTACTGACTATCTTGAGCTGGAGGCATCTGAAGGGCACAGATGCAGGAGGGCTTCCCCTGAACCTCCTCATCTGCCAGAATAGGGAGCCTCCACAGGAACTCGGGGTCACAGGTCCCTTCCTGGGAGCTTCACTACCAGGAAGAATGACTCTTGTCACAGGAGGGCACTAGAAGTGGCCTCACACCCAGACAGACCCTGTCACCAGCTGCCACCCTCCATCCATCCTCCAAGGGCCCCTCACCTTCCCTGGAGACCCTGTGCTCTCAGAGGGGCCCGCCCCCACCTCCGACCCCTGTAAGGATGGTATGCAAGCTCTCATAGTTTCCCACCATTTGGGTATTTACTTGTTTTTCCCTGTAATACCCCCAAGTGTATAATACTAAACCAAATGCATGTAACATATCTCCTGTCAGTTAGCGTGTAGCCAGTTTATTCCGTAAGACCCACCAGAGGTTAGAGGGCACGCTTTCTTCCCTACAAACTTCCCAAGATCATGAGCCTCCTAAACTGCAGAGGTGAGGCTCAAATGCAGGACCCAGGATCGAAGCCTGACACGTGCTGTGGCTCCCTACCAAGGTCACCCTCAACACCAGGCACAGGATCCCACAGCCAGACAGAGACCTCAGACCTAGGTTCCGTCAGTCTGTCCACATCTCTGTGCCTGCTGCTGTCCTGCTGACTCAGGTGATGTGGCTCAGACCCACAAAGGTGTGTGTGACTTCTAAAGGTGCAGGGCGTCCTGGTGACATGTCTCCATGTGTCCCAGGATTCAGAGAATGGACTTTACTGGAAAATGTGGTCACATCTGCTTTCTGCTGAATAGAAATCCACATGAATTTAAGGACTTGACCAGCTTCCCAGGTGGCTCAGCGGTAAAGAATCCACCTGCCAATGCAGGAGGCGTGGGTTCAGTCCCTGGTTCGAGAAGATCCCTGGAGGAGGAAATGGCTACCCACCCCAGTATTCTTGCCTGGAGAATCCCATGGACAGAGGAGACTGGCGAGCTACAGTCCACGGGGTCACAAAGAGCTGGACAGGACTGAGCAACTAAGCAACAGCAGCAACAAAGACTTGATAGAAAACAAATCGTTTAAGAACAGTTTAAATGACCTAAATCACTCTGAGTATGGGGGGTTTATAGGGAAAAAAGTGCACATGAAGTATTCATTTTTATGTGCACTCTGGCACTATCCAAACATTTTATTTTTTAAACTGGAAGATTAGGCAGAAATTTTATTCTCAACTTATAAAGACTTAGACTAAGAATTAGAAGGTTGACCTGTGAATAACAGTTAATACACCAGTTATCTTAGTCCATTCGTTCTGCTGCAGCAAACACCACGAATGGCGGCTTAAGTAACAGACATTTATTCTCCCAGAGGCTGCGGTCTGTGATGCGGCACCACCAGTGTCTGGCGAGACCCCTCCTGGCCCACGGACAGCGTCTCCCCTGTGTCCTTGTCTGGCGGACTGATAGGGAGCTCTGGCCACCCTCTCCTTATAAGAGCACCAGTCATCCCGGGGGCTTCACCCTTGTGACCTCATCTAACCCTCATCACCTCCTGAGACCCCACCTCCAATCGTCATTCCACTGGGGGACAGGGCTTCAACACATGGGTTTTGGGGGGACACAAACCTTCAGTGCCCAGTCCCCGTCAGCGTTTCAAAGGGAGACACCTCCTGAAGTGCATTCTTAACACCTCTGCCCGCTCTAACTCCAGACCCCTGCTTCCCCAGCACCTCTGGGGTGCTTCTGGAAAAGCTCTCCTTGTCTGCTCTCTCTCTCTCTCCACTCGCTCCCTTCTCCAGGGGTTCTGTTTTACTTCTGTCTCCCACCTCTCGGACTTCTGCTCGTTTGTCCACCAGCCCTTTCTCTCCACCTGATAGGAGTATTTAGCACATTTTGTGTTTGTTGATTAAAGTGTGTTCCCTGGCTCTGAAGTTAAGAAGAGCTGAGTTGGAAGTTTCCTAGTCCTCCCAGACACTTTGGTTCTCAGAGGGTGCTGCCTGGACCAGCCTCACTGGAAAGCTTTGGAACAGTCCTGGCTCAGTGGATCTGGGCTGAGCCAGCATCTGCATTTCTAGCAAGCCGCCTGTGGTGGTGATGTTGCTCTGAAGGTAGCCCTGGTCACAGAGAACACACTGGTTTCCCCTCGGTTGATCCAGTTGACGGCTGTAAGGGAAAGAGTCCAAAGTAGCACACCGTGCCCAAGGAAAGCCAGTTTGAGCATAAATGTGGCTAAGAATAATGATCTCTGCATGGCTGGTGGTGATCTCTATATTGTCTTTCTCTCACGAATGACCAGAGGTGAGATGACCTCACATGCTGTCTTTCTAGGCAGCTGCCCTCCTCACATGGTTTCCCTGCTTTCCTGGAATTTTCAGATTTCATGAATGTGTGACTGTGGCCCAAATTCAGATTACCTGAAGTTGATTCTGAATCATCTCAGCCTGTGGCACATCTGAAACTTTTCTGAAAGGTACCTCTTAGTTATGGAGCAAGGTGGATAAATAAGCCAATTATAGCAACTAGGTATGTGAGCGTGCACGCCAAGTTGTGTCTGACTCTTTGTGACCCCGTGGACTGTAGCCCGCCAGGCTTCTCTGTCCACAGTATTCTCCAGGCAAGGATATTGGAGTGGGTAGCCATTTCCTGTTCCAAGGGATCTTCCTGACCCAAGGATCGAACCTGGATCTCCTGAGTCTCCTCCATTGGCAGGTGAATTCTTTACTGCAGAGCCACCTGGAAAGCCACATGAACTAAGTACTCTCTGCTTAATCAAGAATCACTTTATCAAGTGCCATTACTCAGATGTCAGTGTTGATGAATGAGAAAGGGCAAAGCAGTATAACTCCAAATAATAGTTTATACAATACTGTGTGGTTCCCATGATGGAGTGAGAAAATAACTGTGAAGGCATTTACTAATGTTCCACACTCATCTGCATCCTGGAGTCCCATAACTTACCCTGTATCGTTTTCTGATGGTCTCCATTATCTTCACGCTGGATTGATTTACTTTACCACTCCTGTGTTACTGTACTGATGTGGCAGCTTGTTATTTAGAGTATTAATATTATTTGCAAAATTCTGTTTGTTTTTGGAAACAAATCTAGGAGAACAATTTGACTGTCATTTCCAACCTCTGGATCAGATTTGTTATGTCGGATGTATTTTCTATAATTTATGCATAATTCAGCAGCATGAAAATGCTTATTTATGCAAATAATAAAGATGTTACAAATGCGCGCCTGCTACACTCAACTTTTGAAAGCAGTTTCTTACCTATTGCCCTGTTTCATCTTGACAACGCTCTATGAGATGAGTATTTTCATCCCAAGATAGCTGAAATGAACTGCAGTGGAGAACTTGAGATAATGCAGATATTTGGTGCCAGAACTGAAATTAAAACCCGCTTCTCTGGCTCATTGTTCCTTATTTTTCTGGCAGGAGGATCACAGTTTTTTTCTCCCACTGAGCCCAGAGACCTGCTAAACATAGTCCTCTGGACACTCAATGTGTGGAAGACTTACATTGTCTCTAATTAAGAACTTCAGTAAACTTGACCATCTCAAATCTTAAATATTTTGAATTTGCCACTTGGAAGTAAGATTATAAATATACTAACAGAATCAAACCAAAGCTGTATAATCTTTCACAGCTTATTTTATTTAACTCTTTATGTTGTATTGGAGTATAACCAATTAACAATGTTGTGACAGTTTCAGGTGAACAGCAAGAGACTCAGCCATACATACACATGTATCCATTCTCTCCCAAGCCCCCCTCCCATCCTGGCTGCCAGATAACCTTGAGCAGAGTTCCCTGTGCTATACAGTAGGTCCTTATTGATTATCCATTTTAAATATAGCAACGTGTACATGTGCATCTGAAACTCCCTAACTATCCCTTCTCCCCAACCTCCCCCCCGATAACCATTAATTTGTTCTCCAAGTCTGTGAGTCTGTTTGTGCTTTGTAGATAGGTTCATTTGTATCATTTCTTTTTAGATTCCACATATAAGGGATGACATCCAATATTTCTCCTTCTCTGTCTGACTTACTTCACTCAATGTGACACTCTCTAGGTCCATCCATGTTGCTGCAGGTGACATTAATTCATCCTTTTTAATGGCTGAGTAATATTCCATTGTATACATGTACATCTTCTTTATCCAGTCCTCTGTCTGTAGACATTTAGGTTGCTTCCTTGTCTTGGCTATCATAAACAGAGCTACAATGAACACTGGGGTGCATGTATCTGTTCAGGTCATGTTTTTCTCTGGATATATGCCCAGGAGTGGGATTGCAGTGTCATATGGTGGCTCTATATTTATATTTCTATGGAACCACCATACTGTTCTCCATATTGGCTGTCCTAATTTCCATTCCCACCAACAGTGTAGGAGGGTTCCATTCTCTCCACATCTTCTCCAGTATGCATCATTTGTAGTTTTTTGGTGATGGTCACTCTGGCTGGTATGAGGTGATAACCTCTTTGTAGTTTTGATTTGCATTTCCCTAATGATAAGCGATACTGAACATCTTTTCATGCTTTGCAGCTCATTTTAGTGAGCGTGTATTGAGAATCTGCTCTGTACTATGCCAAGCACATGGGGGCCACAAAAATGACCAAAGCATGGTTTCTAGTTGCTGGACACTGGTAGTCTGGGTGGATGGGATGGGTTTGGGGCAGAATAAGCCCTGGCTTACCATTAAGTCATAAATTTACATTCCTACTAATGAAAGTAGTTACAAAGTGGGTTATTCACTTAATTGAATAAAAAACAAGTTTTGTCCTTTTTTCTCAGGTTAAGGAATTAGAAGTTAAAGACTACTCCTGACATGATACAGAGGTGAGTGCTATCCATCACGCTGTCTCTCTGCTCCAGGATTTGTGCACCATGCACAGGACTCTGTAACACGGTGGCAGTCACAGCTGGCTGCTGGAGACAGTTTCTCCCTCTAGAATTTCCTCAGGAACTCCCTGAGGGAGTAATAATTTCTGCAGCCCAGTCATCACCCTGTCAGGACCCAACAAGTAACTGTGCACAGTAATTAAGTAAGCACAACAGGAAAATTCAGATCTCAAGACTTTGGGCTTTTGGTTACAGATGTTCTTCTCTGTGGAGTCTGTTCAGCAGTTCCTTGGGTCATAAATGTTTAATTTTTAATCTGTTTTTTATCAGTTTTGTGTAATGCAGGCTGCTGGTATATCCGAAGAATTTTTTTCCTAGTGCGTTTTATGTGCAGGAAGTTTGTGATAAAGGCTTTAGTGAGATAAAATGAGGTGTTTTCCCTTAAGAAAATGAACATCACTGTACCTGAAAAACACAGGCGAATGTTCTTCTCATAGGACATGGGCTGTTTGGATCTCAGTATTGTTTGCAGACTTCACACGATCCCGGAAAGTCACACGACTTGCAGGTGTATTACTGAAGCTTACATCATCTGTTTGCCCTGGAAATGTCCTCTGAAATGATCCAGGGGCTGGAAACAATGGTCATTTCAGGATATATTTATCTTTTATGACTCAAACAGCTGTCCCACTTTTCAGGAGGCCTTGTGATATAGGCTGTATGTGCCAGTGAAAGGTGAACTGTTCAGACACCACAAACAAGAGCAGACAGAATCACCGGTGACATCACATGTTTTCATATCTGCTAGTAGCTACACCTGAATGTTGGTTGCCCTGGAGACATAATAGTCGTTTTGACATGTTCTGGGCTTGAAGCTTTGAGGTAAAATCTTCTGTTGGGGGTTCAGCACACAACCCAGCACGGAGTCTGACAGCTTAAGCACCATTCAGCGCCTCCCCTTTAGCTTGATGGAGCCGAGGCCCCTCCTCACTCTCTCCCATCTGTGGGACTGTCAATGCACCAGAGGACAGGGCAGGCTAGTCATCAGTCTTCAGCAAAGCGGACTGATGGCCAGACAAGGGAGGAAGCCAGCCCTGTGGCCAGAGACAGTTGTAGCAAAGGGTCAAAGAGCGTGAACCGCAACACAGGGACAAGTGTGCCTGCCAGCAGACCACGGCCGAGCTGCGCCGGTGCTGCATCGGCGCCTGACTCTCCGGGAGCCCATGCCTGGGACCCCTGGGTGAGCAGAGACCGCACCCTGGCCACCAGTCCTCCTGACGGGGTTCTCCCTGCTGACTCCAGATTGGACTGTGGAACCATAAACTGAATAAGTGAAAGTCGCTCAGTCGTGTCCGACTCTTTGTGTCCATGGAATTCTCCAGGCCAGAATACTAGAGTGGGTAGCCTTTCCCTTCTCCAGCGGGTCTTCCCAACCCAGGAATCGAACTAGGGTCTCCTGCATTGCAGGGAGATCCTTTACCAACTGAGCTATCAGGGAAGCCCTATAAACTGAATACTGTTGCCTCAAACTAACGAAGTCCCACTTTCCCCACTTTTCCTAAAACCAAGACATCATGCTTTCTGTTTCCACGTCGGGAGTTGGTTTTCTGCCCCGTGGGCTCTGCCTCCTGCAGCTGCCAGGCTGTGGCTGCGCCTCCCTGCGGGGCTGACTTGGGCTCAGGCACAGGTCCTCCCTGCTCTGGGCACTCACCCCGGGTTCCATGTACCGCCAGTGAGTTTAAAACACGGCCCTTCCCCGCAGAGTTCTTGCAGGGCCGTGCCTTCCCCTCTGGTGCACTCTTCCCGGTGGAGTCTGTTTTAAACTGATAGGCCAGTAGGAATCTCTGAGGCACTGTCAATGGTAACACTTGGCAGCTATGTCATAGCACTTGGTTCGCCTACAGTTTACAGACCCTACTTGTAACTCCAGGAGGTAGGACTGAAACTCCAAGATTCTGTCTTCCACACCCAGCTCTTCATGAGTTGGACAAATCAGCCAAAGTTGCCTAGTGTCTTTCCTGGTCTCTCTCCCAGAATAATAGAGGGGGAGCGGGCCAGCTTAGAGGTGGCACTGGAGCAGCGAGGGACCCCTTGGGCACATTCAGGGGGCCTGTCAAGCTGAAACCGCTTGTGTGATTAGCCCAGCACTCCTGTGCCTGCTCGCTCTCATCATCTCGTGGATGGACGGAGGAGCATCTCAGAGACTGTGCCCTCCATCAGCCTGCACGTGGAGCCACCGGGCAGGTCCTCTCAAGGTGGTCGGGTGACCCAGGCAGGGTGTATAACTCCAGGTGGTGCTGTGTTGGTGGAGAAAAGGAGGGTTTTCGCGGCAAGGAGAGGACACTGTGAGTGCTGGAGGAGGGACGCTGAGCTCACGTTGCTCCCTGTGGCCTGCTGCGTCCTGATGTCCATGTTGATGGGATCTCCTGGGTCAGCTCTGTCTCCCTAGTTGGGGTTCAGGAGGAGCTGGTCCAGCGAGTTAGTCTTCTGACCTACAAGACACGATGACCCTGGGCAGCCTCTCAAGCAAATGCAGTGGAGGGAGCTGCCACCAGAGCCACTGGGATCACCTGGTGTGGAGGGTTCTGTCATTGCTGATATGTCTCCTGTGCAGGGGACCTCAGCATTCCCCTCATTACTGCTGACAAGATGGAAAGACTGCATTTGCTGTGCTCCAATTGTAAATATTCCTTTTCTGTGCTTCTAAAAGAGGCTATTTTAAGCAAAACCTTTATTTGGAAAGGTGATATCCTTGGAGTTAGCTTTCTGCTTCACTGACTTGAGTTTCCTAGACCGAGTGTGCATTCTACTGGGACGAGACGTCCATCAGAGTATGCGTGGGTCGTGGTGAGTCCAATGTGGATGTTGTGTTACAATGCAGAGCTTTCCACACTGCACTGGGCGTGTGCCTCTCACAGCAAACTCACAGTAGATGGAAGCACTCATTGCTGTGTGATTAGTTAACACAGTACTCTCGCCTAATCTCTAGTAATTTTTCGGTATCAAACTTTTAAAGAGCAAGATGTCAAAGCATCAAGTTTATAAATGCTAGAAACAGAGTTAACACAATGGCATTGATACTCGTCTGTCAGTGAACATGGAGAAAGGAACAAGGAAAGATGATTGTATGAATGTAACTGTTGTTCAATCGCTCAATCATGTCTGACTCTGTGACCCCATGGTCTGTAGCATGCCAAGCTTCCCTGTCCTTCCCTGTCTCCCAGAGTTTGCTCAAACTCATGTCCATTGAGTTGATGACGCCATCCAACCATCTCATCCTCTGTTGCCCCCTTCTTTCTCCTCCTGCCTTCAATCTTACTCAGCATCAGAGTCTTTTCCAATGAGTCAGTTCTTCACACCAGGTGGCCCAAGTATTGGAGCTTCAGCTTCAGCATCAGTCCTTCCAGTGAATATTCAGGGTTCATTTCCTTTAGGATCAACTGGTTTGATCTCCTTGCAGTCCAAGGGACTCTCAAGAGTCTCCTCTAGCACCACAATTAGAAAACATCAATTCTTTGGTATTTAGCCTTCTTTATGGTCCAACTCTTAGGTCTGGGTATCAGGGCAATATTAAACTAGCAGAACCACCTCTGGAAAGACGGCACAAAGTCTGCTATCGCATGCTGCCCTGCCCTCACTTGGCCTCGTGTAAAGAAGTCGATTTGCAAAGCTGGAAGAAGCCAACAAATGACCAAAATAGCCCCTAATTATGAGTGAAATTAAATATAACTACAACATTGAGCCCATAAGCATAGCAGTAATATAAAATGAAGTGGAGGAAGTCCTGCCATAGTAACAACTTAGCATCCACCAGATTGTAAAGCAAATCTGGGAGGAACCATTGAATGTGCACAGAGACGCTATTATCACCCGACATAATCTGCAGTGAGATATATTCATGGGCACCGAGAGAACCCCACAGTCTGAACAGTGATGTTTTATGAATGATGGCCAGGCGCTGGTGGTGCTGAATTCAATTCTCTGGAGCCAATGGGGCCTGGTTCTCATATGCCGTGCATGGCAGGGACCTGATGTGAGCTGACCAATTGCAGGAGATAGGCCTTGTTACCTTACCAGTGGGGTCACTGGGTGGTGGCACCAGGGAAGATAGTGGCTGAGTCAGAAGACCTGGGTTTTGACAGGAGCCCTGCCTTTAGAAAGCCCTTTGATCCTACACAAGTAACAACCCCCTTCTTGTCTGTCAGAATGTGGAGTTTCCATCTCTCAGAGGGCTGGGTGGGATTAGAGGACTTTTAAACTTTCTTTGCGGACGTTACCTCCAGCCATGGCAGTCACAACTGGGTGTAGGATGCTAGCCCTGGCCTTGCCTAGACCATCACCACTGTCCTTGTTTCATGGGCCAGAAATGCCTCGAATCACCCCCATCGTATCTTAGAACGTCCTCAGAACATCCACAAGCACCTGTGGGTATGTAAGCTCCTCCTTTACCCGCAGGAGAACCTTGTCACTGGGCCATCCTGAGTCCACAGAGCATCTGAGTCCTAACACAGTGCTGCTTCACTACCCTCACTGGTCTCCCACTGGTCCATTCAGAACTCACTGCAGGGGGATGTCCAGGGGTCTCTCCCCCCTCACCCCAGGGTGCCTTGAAGTTCATGTCTACTTAGGGTTTTCCTGCCCCTGCTGCAAGCATGTGTGCAGTTAGACCTATACCCCCTCTGTGGAGAAGGATAACCTGAAAGCAAGAGAGAAAATGCTAGAGGAAGGCACTGGGACCCTCCCGCTGGGGGTGAGTGTCTGCACGACGTGGCGCCATCTCCAGGTTTCAGCAGTGGAGAGGACACCGTGATGGCCAGAGTGTGTGGAACAAAAACAGAACCTCTGCTTTTAGCAGCGTTCACCATAAGTTGGAAGGACTGGCACTTTTATGCAAAAAGCAGCATCACCTTGAATCCTCTGATGAGGAGTCACCTGATAAAGAACAGCTCCTGACACTGAGGGGCACAGCCGACGCAGGTCACCCTGGACCAGATGGCCTGGAACCTGGTTTGCACCGTTTGTGCTGGCCACACCTCCTAAACCTCCAGTTACATGGGCCTCAGACATTCCTCTTCCAAAATACACTTAAGCAGAAACCTGCCCAGGGAGCAGGCTCGGTACCTTGGGTGCTGCATCACATCCCTACTCACACTCTGAGGCCCCTGGGAGCTACACCAGGGTCTCTGCCTGCTCTCTCCCAGGTCTCTGCCCATCTCTGGCGTTCTGTCATGGCAGCCTGAGTGGAGGAAGTCAGTGCCTTTCCCACCGTACCATGTTCCGTCTTCCTGAGATGAGCATCCCAGACCTTCTGTCCTCAGCCTGCTGCTGAGACCCACCCTGCCCGCAAAATGCTCTAACAGGCAACCCCCTGTCTTTAAGAACACAGCCAAGAAGTAGAGCCAAACACTGGTGCAGCAGCTTGAGCCCCAGCCACTGCGATGAGGGTGAGGACACAGGAACCAGACACAGGCTCAAGTTTTAAGGAACCCACCCCCTCCATGTCTTTGCTCCAGTCTGTTACTCGTATCCTCCCAGAATGTCCTTCTGGAAGTTCTGCAACACCGACTCCACCTTGTAGTTCCTTTCCACATGAACTCAAATCCTGTCTCTTGTTTATGAGGCCTTTTCTGAGGCAGTCATAATTAGTCCCTCTCTCCTGTCATCTCCCAGTTATTATGATGTTGTGGCCATTCTGTTTTGTATGAAAGAAAATTGCAAAGAGTTTACCTTCCTTTTCATAACACAAATTCCTTGAGACGAGGACTGGATTTAATTAATTAATCAAAGTACCTAGCCACAGGCCTCACATTCATTCACTTACCCATCCATGCAATTTTTTTCTTTTCTAATGAAATATGTATTAGGGTCAACCATTTTTTATGTGCTTAAGAAACAAAAAATTCTTAAAGAGATGTGGAAAATTCTTAAAGAGATGGGAATACCAGATCACCTTACCTGCCTCCTGAGAAATCTGTATCCTAGGTCAAGAAGCAACAGTTAGAACTGGACATGCAACAACAGACTGGTTCCAAATTGGGAAAGGAGTACGTCAAGGCTGTATATTGTCCCCCTGCTTATTTAACTTATTTGCAGAGTACATCATGCAAAATGCCAGGCTGGATGAAGCACAGGCTGGAATCACGATTGCCCGGAGAAATATCAATTACCTCAGATATTCAGATGACACCACCCTTATGGAAGAAAGTGAAGAAGAATTAAAGAGCTTCTTGATGAAAATGAAAGAAAAGAGTGAAAAAGTTGCCATAAACTCAACATTCAGAAAACAAAGATCCTGGCATCATGTCCCATAACCTAATGGCAAATAGATGGGGAAACAATGGAAACAGTGACAGAGTTTATTTTAGGGGGCTCCGAAATGACTGCAGATGGTGACTGCAACCATGAAATTATAAGACATCTTCTCCTTGGAAGAAAAGCTATGACCAACCTAGACAGCATATTAAAAAGCAGAGACATCACTTTGCTGACAAAAGTCCATCTAGTCAAAGCTATGGTTTTTCCAGTAGTCATGAATGGATGTGAGAGTTGGACAATATAGAAAGTTGAGCACCAAAGAATTGATGCTTTTGAACTGTGGTATTGAGGAAAACTTGAGAGTCCCTTGGACTGCAAGGAGATCCAACCAGTCCATCCTAAAGGAAATCAGTCTTGAATATTCATTAGAACGACTGATGCTGAAGCTGAAACTCAGCTTTGGCCACCTGATGCAAAGAACTGACTCATTGGAAAAGACCCTTATGCTGGGAAAGATTGAAGACAGGAGGAGAAAAGGACGACAGAGGATGAGATGGTTGGATGGCATCACCGACTCGATGGACGTGAGTTTGAGCAAGCTCCAGGAGTTGGTGATGGACAGGGAAGCCTGGTGTGCTGCAGTCCATGGGGTCGCAAGGAGTCAGACATGACTGAGCGACTGAACTGAATTGAACTTAAGAAAACAAAACAAAACACCTAGTTGCTTTTACAACTTTAGCATGTGATTTCCTCAATTCTCAGACCCATAGCTGAACCTGTTTCCAAAGCGTTTACTTACAATGGAAGTGCTGGGATTCAGCCCTAAAGAGAAATGAAGTTACAAGATGTAAGGTTTACAGTGTCTGTGCCTTACAGTAAAACATAGGTATTTTTAAATAAGTTACAACAATTTCCTTGGTTGAAAAAATGTTGTCAGAATCGTTGTGTAGGTGGTGATATGGAAATCTATTGTTTTTGGATAATGTGCAACAATTGTTTTCATCATTTAAAAAAAAAATAACATTTCCCTCCCGGTGTATACCCAGAAGTGGGATTGCTGAGTCATATGGCAGCCCTATTTTTAGTTTTTTAAGGAATCCATACTGTTCTCCATGGTGTCTACACCAATTTACATTCCCACCAACAGTGCAAGAGGGTTCCCTTTTCTGAACACCCTCTCCGGTATTTATTGTTTGTCGTTTTTTGGCGATGGCCATTCTGACTGGTGTGAGATAATAGCTCATTGTGGTTTCAGTTTGCATTTCTCTAATAATTAGTGAGGTTGAGCATCTTTTCATGTCTTCTTTGGAGCAGTGTCTATTTTCCACTCATTTTTGATTGGGTTGTTTGTGTTTTTGATACTGAGCAACATGAGCAATTTGTATATTTTGAAGATTAATCCTTTAAATATTTGCTCCCATTCTGAGGCTTGTCTTTTCATTGTGTTTATGGTTTCCTTTTCTGTGCCAAAGCTTGCTGTAATTTACGTCTCAGAGTGTTTTGCCTACATCTTCCTCTAAGACATTTACAGTTTCCTACCTTACAGTTAGGTGTTTAATCTATTTTGAGTTAATTTTTGTGTTGGGTGTAGGGAGTATTCTGATTTTATTCTTTTACACGTAGCTATTCAGTTTCCCCAGCACCACTTACTGCAGAGAATGTCTTTTCTCCATTGTATATTTTTGTTTACTTTGTCACAGATTAGGCAACCATAGGTGTGTGGGTTTAGGTCTTGGTTTCCTATCCTGTCCCGTTGTTCTGTGTTTCTGTTTTTCTTTGCCTGGCACTGTCTTGAGAAAGCATTTTATATTGCTTAAGAAAAAAACTGTAATAGACAGTGCATAGTTACATTCACTGAGACTTTTCACCTTAACCCTACTTTAAAATTTGTATTACTAAAGCAGAGCCTACCAGTAAACGACTAGACTACTACATTACAAAGTATATTTCTATTTGAAGAAACACTTCCTGCATTCTGAACTGTTAATGGGATTATGTTTGAATTTCATAGAATTCAGATACAAGGAGTAGACTTCCCGATGCCGTATGAATCTAGTTCCCCACTTTCAAGTATCAAGTGACCTCCTTCACCCTTGTTATAGCCATTGAGGTGCTTCCAAACAGTGGTGCTGTAGAAATAAAATTTAACCGTAGCCATTATATGTGAAAGGAAGCAGGGGGAATAAAACAGCCTTGAGTTTGTGAGGAAAAGCTGCAGGTCTCTGCTTTCACTGCTTCTTGTTTCAGAGTTTCGTCTGTCTGAACGCCAGTTCCCCAGTAATGGCAGGGTCTCCACTTGGTGACGCTGGGCATGTGTGACAGACCTGCACTCACTACATCTCTCCAAGAATGACGCTCATAAAATAAACACCCAACCATAGGAAAATAAATTGTGTGTCTTTGTTAATATGGATTCATAGGAACCTAAATATATTCCTGACACATAAAATGGACACGTTTTTTCCGTTTATGGATTTCAATTTGAACCTCCCAACTGAAAAACTTCCTGGCTGAAAAACTGGAAGCCCATGATATTCAAGGCATTTTAGGAAAGGAGAACAAATCAAAATAGCCCAGTTGAGCACCCATCATAGACACACGTGAGGACTGTGGGTGCGTATTCCAGTTAGCCTGATGACAGCAGCTACAAGGTTGGCCCCAGGTTTAATGAACATTGTTTATGTCAGATATACCCAAATCCATGGGATTACCCAAGTCTCTGTTGATCTAAAGCACCTGGGATTTCTCCTGTCTGTATGTTTTCATTTAAGGGCCAATTTACTCCAGAAAAGTTCAAAGGAGTGTTCCAAAATATATTGCTGCAACATTAAATTTAACCAATTGTCTTGCATTTAAGACATTGTGCATGATATGTGTAAAGCCGTTACTCGCAGTGTCAGCTGTTGACAAATCACATGTTGGTAGGAACCTTAAAAATCTGGTCTGAGAAAACCACGTCTGGAAAGTGTTCTCAAAAGCACAGTGGTCCATTTAGCCAAGCAGACGGCCTCACAGAACCCCTCATGAGTCTGAGCAAGAGGCATGAGTGTTAAAATCCACTATTAACAAGAGCCAATCAGGTCACAATGGACCAAGAAAAATCCATCACTTACGGATGCATGGAAAATCACTTTTTAAAAAGACGTGGTTTTATCACTTTGCTGCGACTTCTTACACATGATTTGAGTCTTGATGACACACCAACCCATTAACAAGCTTCTGGGTTTCTTAGGTAGGCTCTGCTAGATAACAAACCAACTGCACTTAGTTAAATCACGTGGATTCAACAGTCTTCTGCATGAACCACAAGAAGCAGATGACCTCCACCTCACTAGGAGGCAATTCCAAGTAGCCCCGCTTTGCTGTGGTGTCTTGTTTGTTGTTTCCCTGCATAGGGGTACAGCTATTTCAAAATGTGAAGTGGGGAAAGCTCATGTTGCCTTCTCGGGTTTGTCTGATTTTGTTTTCACTGTCTTTGTTGTTTAATCACTCAATCACGTCCGACTCTTTGCAGCCCCATGGACCCTCCAAGCACCTCCAGTCCATGGGATTTCCTATAGGAATACTGGGATGGGTTGCCATTTCCTTCTCCATAGGGATCTTCCCAGATCAGGGATCAAACCCGCATGTCCTGCACCGGCAGGCAGATTCTTTACCACTGAGCCACCAGGAAAGCCTCTCTCTGTCTTTAAAGTAAGGGGTAGGGAGAGGGACCAAGATACAGTCTTGAACCTTCCGGCTGTCTCCTCCTGACAGCCTGGACCAGCTCTGGGACTTGTCACAGGTGTTGCTGGTCTCCCCATGAGTACGGCAGCTACACTGAGTGTCAGCATCAGTCCAGGCCACCCCAAGACCAAGGTGCAGCAGAACAAAACCAAGACCTCCTCATGGTTAGTTCTAAACACTGGAAAATACAAGCATCATATCACACACAAAAACAACCAATTATGCCATTTTCCTGGCGCATAGGAAAGACTGCTTCTTCTTTATTGGTTACAGCTTTAGTCCTGCTATCGTCTGCTCTGATTCCAGGTAAGATTTGCAAGTAACCTCAGGCATAAAATTATCCCCACCTCCTGACAGCACCCAGTCCAGAGTGGACCCCACGTCCTTCAACCATCCCCAAAACCACCTACCGCAAGCCCAGTCCCAGGAGTCCTTCTGACACCCTCTTGCTCAGATACCCCTGCCCCCAGAGTGGCTTGTCCTCCGCTGCAGTTCCTGTGACCACAGGGTGTCCTGGTGATGTTCAACTGGGAGGTGCAAGCACCACCCTCCTCCACAGACACAGTTGGCCACATGCATCACTGCAGCTCTCCAGGGGACAACTCTCCGGGCTCCGTTTCTCACCTTGGCCTCTCCATTGGCTTGTACTTGGGCTTGCAGATGCCTGTTAAAGTATCCCCAGATACCTCCTTGCTGGAAGTCCAGATTTAGTGTGTCCCAAACTATATCATCACGGTTTTCCCTCAGCATCTTCTCTCCTTCCTGCAGCTCCCAGCTCACGTAGATCTCTGGTCTCTGAGTATGAAAAGAAGCCTGCAGAAGAGCTGAACATTGCCAGGCAACATGTCAGGAGCACTGACGCCTCTACCCAGTGTGAGGTTCTACTTGAGTATCATCCAGAAACTTGCTCTCTGAGACTTGCTGAGTGTGGTAAGAAGACCACTGCCATGGGGTTCTCCAGTAGAGAGATCGGGCCCATCTCCAGTAAAAGAGGCACATAGGGAGTTCTGGGCCAGAGGATCTTGCTGGAACAACTCAACAGGAATCTTGCACAAGGCAGGTGGTGGTTGGTGATGAGGGCGGTAACACATCCAGGATGGAGGATGAGGAATTCGGTCACATGTCAATGGTAGGAGATTTTCACTAAACATGGGAAATAGATGGGGAAACAGTGCAAACAGTGTCAGACTTTATTTTGGGGGGCTCCAAAATCACTGCTGATGGTGATTGCAGCCACGAAATTAAAAGACGCTTACTCCTTGGAAGGAAGGTTATGACCAACCTAGATAGCATATTTAAAAGCAGAGACATTACTTTGCCAACAAAGGTCCGTCTAGTTAAGGCTATGGTTTTTCCAGTAGTCATGTATGGATGTGAGAGTTGGATGGTGAAGAAAGCTGAGCGCCGAAGGATTGATGCTTTTGAACTATGGTGTTGGAAAAGACTCTTGAGAGTCCCTTGGACTGCAAGGAGATCCAACCAGTCCATCCTAAAGGAGATCAGTCCTGGGTGTTCATTGGAAGGACTGATGTTGAAGCTGAAACTCCAATACTTTGGCCACCTCATGGGAAGAGTTGACTCATTGGAAAAGACCCTAATGCTGGGAAGGATTGGGGGCAGGAGGAGAAGGGGACGACAGAGGATGAGATGGTTAGATGGCATCACCGACTCAATGGACATGGGTTTGGGTAAACTCTGGGAGTTGGTGATGGACAGGGAGGCCTGGCATTCTGCGATTCATGGAGTCACAAAGAGTCGGACACAACTGAGCGACTGAACTGAACTGAACTGACCCACCAGGAGTCTTCCCGAAACTGATCTGAGCAGCCCAGGGTCAAAGTGGCATCCAGGCCTGTTCCAGAAGAGGTCTCAGAGGAACCCAACTCAGGTTCGGTCAGAGAGACAGTCAGTATGTATAGTGTCACTATTCTTAAATTTATTTCCTTACAATTTCAAACAAAAGTAACAGAACAGACAGTCCTTAAAGTTCAGGAATATGGCAGCACAAGGTGGTCATGTTCTCCATCTGTGAAGATTTGATTTGGGGGAAAAATTGCTCAAAACAGCTGTTTTCTTTCCAGATGTTTCTGTTCACCACCCTGGGAAATTCTAGCATGGTAAAGTTCAGACTGACCTGTCCCACCATCTGAATGGTCCTTCCCCCAGTGTAAGCAGAGAATGAGGCCACTTGCTGAAACATGAGTCACAGACAGCAAGAACACTGCTCTTCTGTGTGCACCTCTCTGCCCAGGTGTGCGGTTCAGAGATGCATGTCCTCCCACTCTGTCTTCAGCTAGGACATGGGTAGCAGGCTTGACAGTAGTCTTGTCATCTGAACAGATAGTTTCTGAGACTGGATTTCCATCAGAATCTCTGGAGACGTGCTTTTTCTTTCATCCCATTCCTTTCTCTTCAGAAACATATATTCCCAGGTCCCCACAGTGTGCACCACCCCCAGGATTCTGATTCAGAAGATATGGGAGATGAGAGGCAGAATCTGTAGATGAAAAACACGAAACAAAATGAAAAACTCTCCCAGGTAATATTGATGACCAGCAAGACTTAGAAATGGCTTATTGATTAAACAAAATGGAATACATTCTGGACATTGTCATCAGGTCAGTCCAGTACGTTCTACCTTACTACCCTTTAAAACACGGAAATAAAATATTCCTTTTTATATAAAAAGTTAAAGACTACATAAAGCAAAATATTTAGAATGTTTTCTGTAAATGTTTAAAAATAAATAAAATCCAGCATATATTCTTTACAGTTTTATCAAGGTTTTTCACTCATAATATTAAACAAATTTTCTCTTAAATATAATTTTTATTAAAGTAAGTCTTTGAGGGCATCCCTGGTGGCTCAGATGGTAAAGAATCTGCCTGCCAAGCAGGAGTCACAGTTTCGATCCCTAGGTTGGGAAGATCCCCTGGAGAAGGAAATGTCAATCTACTTCATCACAAGTAGATGGGGAAACAATAGGAACAGTGGCACGCTTTATTTTCTTGGGCTCCAAAATCACTGCAGATGGTGACTGCAGCCATGAAATTAAAAGACACTAGCTCCTTGGAAGAAAAGCTATGACCAACCTAGACAGTATATTAAAAAGCAGAGACATTACTTTGGCGACAAAGCTCCATCTAGACAAAGCTATGGTTTTTCCAGCAGTCATGCATGGATGAGAGAGCTGGACAATAATGAGCACCAAAGAACTGATGTCTTTGAACTGTGGTGTTGGAGAAGACTTTTGAGAACCCCTTGGACTACAAGTAGCTCCAACCAGTCCATCCTAAAGGAGATCAGTCCTGGATATTCATTGGAAGGACTGATGCTGAAACTCTGATACTTTGGCCACCTGATGCAAAGAACTGACTTCATTTGAAGAGACCCTGATGCTGGGAATGATTGAAGGTATGAGGAGAAGGGGACGGCAGAGTATGAGATGCTTGGATGGCATCACCAACCTGATGGACATGAGTTTGAGCAAGCTCCGGGAGTTGGTGATGGACAGGGAAGCCTGGTGTGCTGCAGTCCAGGGGGTTGCAAAGAGTCAGAGAAGACTGAGCGACTGAACTGAACTGAACTGAACCCACCCCAATATTCTTGCCTAGAGAATTCAATAGACAGAGGAGCCTGGAAGGCTGCAGTCCGTGGAGTCGAAAGAGTCAGCTTAGAAGACCTTCTAAAATCTTGCTTCTGTTCCTAAGCTTCAGGGCAGCCCTGACAAATAGTTAAAAAAAAAAAAAAGAAAGAAACAAAGATGGGTAAGCTTTCTCTTGCCACATCTGTTCTGCTTTTACTGAGGGCAGCTGGTTTGCCATCTCTTCCCCATCCTGTGCTCATCTCCAGTAACCAGTTAAAAAGGTAGAATTTGCTTTCATCAGATGGTAAGGTTCTTGGGGGCAAAATAACATCTATCCTTCCTTTGCTGCATCCCCACTGCATTTAACAGCATCTGACCTGGAATGTGGGCCTACTCTTTGTTAAAGGGGTGAACGTACAGATTCACAGTCAAGTAAGTGGACCTGATCTTCATGCACACAGCACAGATTGTGACTCTCTCTCCTAACGGAAATGAAGTCATTTGTCCTCTGAAAAGTAAGAAAATGTACCTGACCCCTCATATGGAGTCTCTGAGATCAGCTGTAATTTGAAAAGTGTGTACAGTGCTCTCTACACAAATATGAGATCATGGGATGTCAGTACTTATTGGATCACTGGTCACATACATGTCTGGCTGCCCTGGAAAAGGTAGTAGATGGAAAGAGACAGGTAGTTGCGAGAAGCTGGGTTCTCCTCTTGGCTATTGTAAATAACACTGCCTTGAAGATACATGTTCAGAAATCTGTTCAAATCCCTGCTTTCAGTTCTTTTGGTTGAAACCCCACAAGTGGAGTTGCTCCATCATGAGATAATCCTGTGAAGAACCTCCATGCTGGCATCCACAGCAGCAGCACCAGTTTACATTCCAGCAATAACACACAGGAGTCCAGTTTCTCCACATCATTGCCAACACTTGTATTTTCTGGTCTTTTGATAGTTAGCCTCCTGGTGAGTGTGAGGTGCTGTCTCATTGTGGTTTTGATTTGCATTTCCCTAATGGTTAGTGATGCTGAGCGTCTCCGAATGTGCTTATTGGCTGCCGGTAACACTTTATTTTTTCATTAAGGCATTTATGGCAGTCAGCCCCACAGACAGGTGTTTGAACTTCTTCATCAAACATCAAACTCCAAACCTTGACCACGAAGATGAGAAGGTCTTGTTGGAAAAGACCCTGATGCTGGGAAAGATTGAAGGCAGGAGGAGAAGGGGACGACAGAGGATGAGATGTTTGGATGGCATCACTGACTCAACAGACATGAATTTGAGTAAACTCCAGGAGTTGGTGATGGACAGGGAGGCCTGGTGTGCTGCAGTCCACGGGGTCACAAAGAGTCAGACATGTTGAGCGACTAAACTGAACTGATCAAACAACTTAACTGTTGTATTACCACCCTGGATGGTTTGTTACTACCAAGTGTTTATGTGTTGACCAGTTGTCAGTCTTGTGCCTGGAGCTTTGTGTCTGTCACCTCATTTGATTCTCACCCAGACTGGGAATGGCATGAGGTAGTGTCCCCATTCTATAGATGACGGTGACACAAGCTGAGTGAGTTCTCCAAGCCTGAGAGACCAGTTCCCAGCACTGCTGGAAATAAACTCTGGGCATCTGACACCAAGATCGTTTGGGGGAACAAACTGTGTCCACTGTAATAACAGGCCTTTCAGACACTGCTCACCGGGGGAGAGCACCCTTCCCCAGCCACATGATTGCTCTTCCCTACCTAGAACACCCAGGTCAGAGAGACCCTGTGGAGCCACATATGTCATCTCAGGGCATCTTCACCCTGACTGGTACCCGGACCCTTCACTTCTGCTGACACACAGTCTAAAGACAGTCTTTACATTTTAATACAGATGGGCCTTCAGCTTGATTAATGCTATTAAGTAAAATGATGTTACGCATAAAGAAAAAAATAAATAGAATGACCTAGCTAAGCGCATTTTTTTATTAGCCTTAGGGCAAGTTCATTAACCATGTTGGAACTGTTTTGTGTAATTTATGTGTTGTGTGCATGTACACATAGTGCTAGATAAAATAGATCATTGACTCAATTAATAATAGCAGTGCCAACCGCCCCCCTGGGTTTAGGATCGATCTCAGAGTTCCTGATAGATCTGGGCTTCTGCACCTTCTTCACGGAGCGGCCTTCTGTCAAGAAACATATATTTGGGCTTGAAAAGGTCGAAGTGCCCTTTTAAGCAGAAAATGACTGAATCAGGATCATTAGCAACTCTGAGTCATCCTATTATTCAATCTTCCCCTCACGCCCCTCCCACCATTTGAGACCAGTTTCTTCCATTTCCACTGGTTTAGCAACCTCATTGTATTTCCTCTGGGTCAAAGAGCATTTTTGGCTATGGAAGTACAGTTGATTTACAGCACCGCATTTCAGCTGTACAGCAAAGTGGTTCAATTATATACATACATATATACAAAGAGCTTTTTAAAAATAATTGTACTTATTTATGGCTGTGCTGGGTCTTTTTTACTGGGCAGGCTTTTCTCAAATTGCAGCGAGCAGGGGCTATTCTTGGTTGTGGTACATCAGCTTCTCATGGCAATGGCTTCTCTTGTCAGGGGGCACAGGCTCTAGAGCACGAATGGGCTCAGTTGCTCCACAGCATGTTGGATCTTCCTGGACCAGGAGTCGAATCCATGTCTCCTGTGCTGGCAGGCAGATTCCTTACCACTGAGCTACCAGGGGAGCCCCACCAGGAGTACTTTTAGAAAAGACTGTCCAGTTTCCAGAGGGTTCTGGCCTGTGAAGTTTCTCCTACCAGTTCTTGGTCACACTCAGATCTCTGGATCTGTGAAGTGAGTCTTTCCATGACTTTTTCTTTAATTACACTGGATTCATTGCTTAGAAAGCAGCCCATAGCTGTAGGGATGTCATGCTCATAGTGTAAACCTTCCTCCATGATGCGTCTTGTCTGCTGGGCCCAGGTGGAGATGGTCAGCCTCTGGCCTGGAGGAGGAGTGCCCCTGTTCATCCACACTCGATGCCCGTGGTGTCTGCACTTCATCCTGGATGCATCCTTGTAAGGGAACTGAACATCTGTGCAGGGCCATCCCTCCTGTTGCAGCTCCTGACCACCTGGTGGGGACCTGCAGGGAGCAAGGAGGTTTGATGGGAAGGAGCGCTCCCTGGGGACCACACAGCTGCCAAGGGCAGCACAGAAAGCCAGGTTTCTCAGCAAAGTAGTTGATGCCTGAAGAGCAAAGGGAACTGCAGGATGGGGTCAGGTGGATTCTGAGTTCTGGCTTCATACATTCCAGAACTGTGTGGCTTCCTTGAGATGAGCTCAGTGCACTGGAGGGTCTCGTGAGACGCCAGTAGTTTTCTAAATCAAAGCGGATAAGTGTGTCGGGAATGGCTGAGATTGCTCAAGTCAGTCGTATGTGTGAAGCAGTGGGCGTTAAACAGTAGGCTTATTCAGTGAAGGGCCACCATGTCCCACAGGGACAATGTGAACCATGGCCAATCCAGATGGAGATGGGCCTGGAGCAAAGATGGACACCATATTTCTTAACGTGAAAAGGATGTAAATTAATGTTTTTTTATATTGATTACATGTTGAGGAGTTAAGATTCTGGGTTAAACATGTTATTAAAGTCATTTTACCCATTCCTCTTTTTTATTTTTTTCAAGGTGATTTCAAGGAAATTCTGAGTGGTGTTTGTGAACCCCGTTATCTCTGGGCAGCGTCTGGGATGTGCTACCTCACGTGTGCCTAGAAGACAGGTCGCCCCACACTTTCCTTCCCTAACTCGACCTCGAAGCTCCATTTGGTAGAACACTTACAAATCTTCCTTGAAATACCAATTTTCCACAGTAAATGGCTCCAGGAACCAGTCGAAATAACGTTCTCCTCTTTGGGTCAGTCTCACTGAGACCCGGCTACCTGCTACTCTGCGTCCTCTGACAAATCCACAAGGATGATGTGTGTCCCTGACGTGCTTGTCAGCTGAGGGCTGAGCTGCAACCAGTGAGGCAGGCCATTCCTTTTACAACATTCAGTTAATTAACCTTATTAACCCAGATAATCACAATGGTGTGATCACTCACCTATAGCCAGACATCCTGGAATGGGAAGTCAAGTGGGCCTTAGAGAGCATCACTACAAACAAAGCTAGTGGAGGTGATGGAATTCCACTTGAGCTATTTCAAATCCTGAAAGATGATGCTGTGAAAGTGCTGCACTCAATATGCCAGCAAATTTGGAAAACTCAGCAGTGGCCACAGGACTGGAAAAGGTCAGTTTTCATTTCAATCCCAAAGAAAGGCAATGCCAAAGAATGCTCAAACTACGGCACAATTGCACTCATCTCACACGCTAGTAAAGTAATGCTCAAAATTCTCTAAGCCAGGCTTCAGCAATATGTGAACCGTGAACTTCCAGATGTTCAAGCTGGTTTTAGAAAAGGCAGAGGAACCAGAGATCAAATTGCCTGGATCCTCTGGATCATCGAAAAAGCAAGAGAGTTCCAGAAAAACATCTATTTCTGCTTTATTGACTATGCCAAAGCCTTTGACTGTGTGGATCACAACAAACTGGAAAATTCTTGAGGAGAAGGGAATACTAGACCATCTGACCTGTCTCTTGAAATACCTGTATACAGGTCAGGAAGCAACAGTTAGAACTGGACATGAAACAAAAGACTGGTTCCAAATAGAAAAAGGAGTATGTCAATGCTGTATATTGACACCCTGCTTATTTAACTTATATGCAGAGTACATCATGAGAAACGCTGGGCTGGAAGAAACACAAGCTGGAATCAAGATTGCTGGGAGAAATATCAATAACCTCAGATATGCAGATGACACCACTCTTATGGCAGAAAGTGAAGAAGAACTAAAGAGCCTCTTGATGAAAGTGAAAGAGGAGAGTGAAAAAGTTGGCTTAAAGCTCAACATTCAGAAAACTAAGATCATGGCATCTGGTCCCATCACTTCATGGGAAATAGATGGGGAAACAGTGCAGTGTCAGACTTTATTTTGGGGGGCTCCAAAATCACTGCTGATGGTGATTGCAGCCATGAAATTAAAAGACACTTACTCCTTGGAAGGAAGGTCATGACCAACCTAGATAGCATATTTAAAAGCAGAGACATTACTTTGCCAACAAAGGTCCGTCTAATCAAGGCTATGGTTTTTCCAATAGTCATGTATCAATGTGAGAGTTGGACGGTGAAGAAAGCTGAGCTCCGAAGAATTGATGCTTTTGAACTGTGTTGTTGGAGAAGACTCTTGAGAGTCCCTTGGATTGCAAGAAGATCCAACCAGTCCATCCTAAAGGAGATCAGTCCTGGGTGTTCATTGGAAGGACTGATGTTGAAGCTGAAACTCCAATACTTTGGCCACCTCATGAGAAGAGTTGACTCATTGGAAAAGACCCTAATGCTGGGATTGGGGGCAGGAGGAAAAGGGGACGACAGAGGATGAGATGACTGGATGGCATCACCGACTCGATGGACATGGGTTTGGGTGGAATCCGGGAGTTGGTGATGGACAGGGAGGCCTGGCGTGCTGTGATTCATGGGGTCACAAAGAGTCGGACACGACTGAGCGACTGAACTGAACTGAACTGAATCTACTAAATAATCCAGGGTCCTTAAATAGTATACCCACATTTAAACACTCAGAGCAGACTTATCCAATTCACTAAAACATAACTAAAACCATGGGTCTGTTCTTTAAAATTATCATTTAGTCATCTTAAACATCCATTGCAAATGAATTCCAGGAGTCATTGTTAGAAACCCGTAGTTCCATTGGTCTCACAAGTCCTGATACTTTCACTAACCTTGAGATAGGGGATGCATTTATACAGATATTGTGGGGACTTGGAGAGTATATCTGGAAAGCAAGGGGATGAGGCCCATCTTGGGGAGGCCACCTCAAGACTGCTCTACCCAACAATGAGGTGTAGAGCCCACACATCACATAACTTCAGCAAAAAGATGTAAGGAAAAGCGATGTATTAATTTTTTTAGGAGGTTAACATAAATATTGTGCACCGTGAAATACCTAAGGAGAATTTTATGTGTGATTTGCAGCAAAAAAAAAAAAGCTCAGAACATTAGGACATTTATAGTAACAGCAACTGACAAACGATACTGATGAATATGTGGATTACATTACATTTCTCTTTAAATAAACGTGGCTTTCAGCCTAAAAGTGAAAAAGCCGTTGGCACAAAAGGCTTTGGATTTTCCTGAGCCTAAAATATTTGGAAAGCACTTGAAGGAGTTTTCCGCACCTCCTGCTGCCCTCAGTAATCCCCACCTAAGCTCCTCTTGAGTAAACGGAGAATGACTCACCCTCTGCTCAAGCACTCATCTCCTTTCCAAGCACCAGCCCTTTCACCACGCCAGCTGCAGCCACAACGCCAGGAAGCTCTGATCTAGCCCTGAACTCATTCTGGATCATGAAGGCTAGTCCAGCAGAGGCCAGGAATGACGCTGAGCTGGCTGGGGCCAGGTCTGCTCCAGGGTCAGCTTCTGTCCATCTTGCAGAGGTCCTCATGAGCCGCTGAGATGAGAAGGCTGGGCTTCGAGGCCAGATGGCTAGGTGCAAAGCTGGCACCTTCTCTTTCTTGCCATAAGAACCTCTCTAGAGTCGCGGGGCTCAGGGCAAAGTGGAAATGGGGGCTCCTTTGTTCACAAAGTGTTGAGAATCTCCAGACGTTGAGGGCGGAGTGCTGCACCCAGGCTAGACGGTATCATCTCTGCACATCCTGTGTCTTTGGCACTGAGGTTTCTGCCTCAGCTCTGGATCTTTGCCCATGTGATTCCCCATGACCTATCTGCTGGGCCATGGAATTCGGACAGTGAAGACAGCTTTCAGTTACTGAACTCAAACAAGCCACAGTTTCTACCTGAGCTTTCTACCTGCCCTGTGTTTAATCTCTACTCAAGGCCTCTACTCAACTTCACATGCAGACATGAAGTGCAGTCCTGAGCCACCATCCCCTGCCCTGCCCTCAAGAAAAGCCATATCACAGGCATGTCCCAGCCCCAATTCCTTGGGGTTTTTTGTTCAATACATTGATTCACCTTGGAGACATTTGTCAGATGTTTTTGTAAGGAAAGCGAGCGTGCAGAAGCAGCCATGGGCGCCTCATCTGCAGGGGGCACAGGTGGGGGTGGGGGTGGTCCCCGTCTCCTGAGCCCAGTTTCCTAGAATCTGGTCCGAGGACCCCAGGGCCGTCCTTCCAGCTGGGAGTCCCCCGTTCCTCCTTCTCCCGCTCTTGTTAAAACAGGAAACTTTGTTATATGTACAACGCCTTCATTCTCTAAGCTGGGTTGATCCCAGGTAACCATTCCTTTTAATTATTCATTAATGTTTATTGCTTTTTCTTATGAAAAAATGGTGTCACGTATAAGAATTCTTTTTTTTTCTCCTCTGAAGCAAATCATTGATCCTTCTCTCTACCTCCCCCCTTCCTGCATTTTAGCTGTTTTTGAAGTTGGATTCCTAGGAGTGGGGGTTCTGAGGCCCCAGGACAGTCACTCGAGGAGCCAGTCTGGACTCAGCCGGGCCTCTGAAACTGCTCCTCTGCACAGGGGCTTGTGGCCTGTACACTGCTGTGGGCACAGAAATCTCCCTGTTCAAGTGGCCAAATAAAGTAATATAGGGCTCCTTTGATTTTTTTAAAGCAGCCTTTTAGAAAAAGAAAACCATTAACCATAACTAGGTTTATTTAAGCTGCCTGTTTACCTGGTTCAGTTCAGTTCAGTTCAGTTCAGTGACTCAGTTGTGTCTGACTCTTTGCGACCCCATGGACTACAGCACGCAAGGCTTCCCTGTCCATAACCAACTCCCAGGGTTTACTCAAACTCATGTCCATCAAGTCAGTGATGCCATCCAACCATCTCATCCTCTGTCACCCCCTTCTCCTTCCACCTTCAATCTTTCCCAGCATCAGGGTCTTCTCAAATGAGTCAGTTCTTCGAATCAGGTTGCCAAAGTATTGGAGTTTCAGCTTCAACATCAATCCTTCCAATGAATATTCAGGACTGATTTCCTTTAGGATGGACTGGTTGCATCTCCTTGCAGTCCAAGGGACTCTCAAGAGTCTTCTCCAACACCACAGTTCAAAAGCATCAATTCTTCGGCGCTCAGCTTTCTTCACCGCCCAACTCTCACATCCATACATGACAACTGGAAAAACCATAGCTTTGACTAGATGGACCTTTGTCGGCAAAGTGATGTCTCTGCTTTTTAATATGCTGTTTAGGTTGGTCATAGCTTTTCTTCCAAGAAGCAAGCATCTTTTAATTCATGGCTGCAGTCACCATCTGCAGTGATTTGGGAAATAAAAATAAACTCTGTCAAAAAATAAAAAACAAATCTGTCACTGTTTCCATTGTTTCCCCATCTATTTACCTGGTAGATTTATTTACAACGTTGTTTGTGTAGGAATGGCATCTCCACTACACACCTCTGTGTGCAGATAACCCATATTCCTTAAACTGGGTCCATGTCTGCTGATAGCCCTCGTCTGTCCTTCAACCAGAGAGCAGTGCATCGTCCTTGTTCTTCCTTACGCATTAACCCGAGTCATAACGTCCTGCTCTTAACCACATCTCCACCCCCTGCCTCCCAGCCAGAGACTCATAGTACTGAGTTGCAAGGCAGTGACTCCAGCAATAGGGCCGCAGGTCTGATGCACAGACTTTCTCGTTGAGTTTTTGGGGTTTTTCTTTTGGTTTCTTGCCTTCTTTCAGGCCTTGTGGGGTCTCAGTTCCCCAACCAAGGATCAAACCCAGGCTACAGCAGTGACAGTGCCAAACCCTAACCACCAGGCCACCAGGAACTCCCTCTCATTGAGACCTGCAGGTGCAGTATGCACTTTTTCCCTTCAGACCAGAGTAAGAGTTCTGTCTTTAATTTTTGTCTCTGAGATTGTCAGCTAATAACATAGTTGTTCCAGTTATAAGTACAACCTGAAACTATAACTGAGTCATTGAACCCCTCGGAGAAGAGAAGGCAGAGCGTCCAGGACAGACTGGCCCCGTCCAACCCACTGGGAATTACCTGTCAGAACCATCACTTTCGAGCACAGACCCTCCAGCTTCCCCTGGCTCCATGCTCATGAGGTCCCAGAGATGTCAGACTCCTAGAGACAGAAGAGGAGATCGTGGCTGCCAGGGGCAGGGAGGTGGAGGAGATGTAGAGCCCTTGTATCACAGGCCCAGAGTTTCCATTTAGGAAGATGGGAAGTCCCGGGGTTGGATGGTGGTAATGGCCACACATCAGTGTGAATGGACTTAATGCCACTGATGTGTGCACTTAAAAATGGCTAAGACGGCATCTTTTATGGTTTTTGCCATAATTTTAAAAATTGTATTGGAACATATACGTTGGGAAAAAACAAAACCTCGGCCTGAACCTCACATTAAGGAAAGATTTAGCCCAAAACGAGTCAAAGATTCAAATAAAAATACAATATCATAAGACTTCAGGGAGAAAAAATAGAAGACAATTGTCAAGATCTAAGGCCAAGCAGAGAGTTCTGAGACTTATAATGGCATGAGCCATAAACAGAAAAAACTAATAAAGTAAATGTCATCAACATTAAAAACATTTATGTTGTGACAATCCCTGTTAGGAGGATGAGAAGATGAACCACAGGCTGAGAGATACTATCTGCAAACTGTCTTTGAAAAGACTTGTAGCCGGAAGACGGGCCGAAGTCTCATGTCTCAGGGAAAAAAACACCCATATGGGACGTGGGCAAAGACGTGTACAGACATGCGCTGAAGGAGAGACCTGGGCGCAGACAGGCACATGGAAGATTCAGCACCATCAGCCATCAGGAACATGCGAGTTAAAAAGCAGAGTAAGGTTCACTACACCCAGTAGGACGCCTGGGTTGATGGAGTCATAGCGCCAGATGCCACCGAGGATGCAGAGAAACTGAATTCCCATTCATCCCGGGTGGGGATAGAAGTGGCATGGCTACCTCAGAAAACTGTTTGGCCATCTCTTGGAATGCTAGCATGTGCTTTCCCTAAAACCCAGCAGTTGTCCTCTTGGGCATTTATCCCAGAGAAGTCAGAACTGACATGCTCAAAAATGCCATACGTGAATGTTCACAGCTGGTTTCTCTGTAGGAGCCAAAAATGTGGAAGCAACCTGAGTTCCCTCCAGCAGATGAGGGTTACCCACTGGGGTCATCTGTGGAATGAGACGCATTGTGCCAGTAAAAAGGAGCAGACCTGATACATGCAGCCCCGACACATGCAGCCTCCTGGATGGACCCCAGGGACATCCTGCTTGGTGAACACCCTGACAGCTTCCAGAATCGGCCTCAGGAATGGCGAGCAGGTCAGGGGTTGCCAGGGGCCAGGGAGGGGGGTGAGGGTGCAGGTATATGGGGGCACTGGAGGGGCTCCCCTGTGATTGTGATTGTGCTGTTGGTTACAGAGACTGTCGGTGGGAGAAGACGGCATGGGACACACACACAAACACACACACGGCAGCTCTGTGAGGTGACGGCTGTGTTGATTGCTGTGACTATGGTAACCACGTCACAATACATACCTATATCAAAAGTGTTCTACACCGTAAATACATACAACTTTCATATGTCAATGATATCTGAATAAAGCTGTTAAATACCATAATTTAAACACATTATTTACAAACTACAGAAGTTGCACAGGTAACTTTTGCTTTTAGGAGAGGAAACCAGTCCACACACAGCTCCACCACCCGCAGCCCCAACGTGGCCCCAAGTGCAGTGCCCTGGCCTCAGGCAGCTCTTACTAACGTATCTAAAGGGACCGTTTGGAAAGAAACATTCTGGTCATTGATTCTGATTTTCCACTTTCTGCCGTATGCTAAGGCTTCTTCAAGAGCAGACTAAACTCCCCGCTAACCTCCTGAACTTCTCTCGGGTGTGTCCTTTTCAAAGCCAGATGCTCCACCCAGGGTGGCTCTGGGGGGCCAGGGAATGGACACTCCACAGGACACCTGAGTGTGGGCCAGGTACGGTCCCCAGGGCTCCAAGACTGAGTCGGGACCCCAGAGCCGCAGAGGAGGTGCCCCTTTCCCTCTGCTGGGGGCTGCTCCTTCCAGCCCCCTCCTCTCTCTGCTCCTCTGGGGCACTGGCCAAACCGGGGGCCACCAGGGCCACCCCCTCAGCGGTCCCCGTGCCCTCCCTCTGCCCCAGCAGCATCCCACGTTGTGCTGGGAGCCACAGGCATCTTGAGCGGGTGAATAAATAACCTTCAGATTCAGAAATGTGACACGCTTGGCAAGGGGCAGACGGTGCATGTCTCACTAAGTGTGGAAATACTGTCAGAGCCTCAGATATTTTTTGAGTGGAGACAAGTTGCAGAAAATCGGCGTAGAAATGTCACCCAGAGAGCTTCCTGGAAAATGCTTTCTGAAGACCAGCTATTACATCTGCACGTGGCTCTGAAAAATGCACTGCTCTTGCTATCACTATGAAACTCGTCTGAAAGGTAACCAGGGAAATGTCACCATGTGGGTTACTCTGCCAAGAGAGACCCAGGGATAGAAACAGGAAGGAAAGCTCTTGTCTCGTGGAGGAGGATTCCCTTTCTTTTGGAAGAAAAGTGATGCAAGGAGAAGTGTCTTAGGTCTAAATTTTTGTCTCCCAAGCTGGTTTTTGGGAGGTAAGCGTCTACGATCCTTGTGGGGTGATAAAGCAGACAGGCTCTGAGCGGCGGGGGCTGCGAGGCCGGCCCACACAGAGCCTGCAGGCGCGGCGTGCCAGGGCATCGTCACCGTCTGTGCAAGCGCGCCCCTGGGAATCCAGTTGATGCCGAGCAGAGAGCACCCCCAGACAGCCATCTGGCACTCCCTCTCCCACGGTGGTATTTTTATTCTGAAGTGACGGCGCAGGCCCTGGCTTTTGGCTGCCAGATTCCTGAATCTGCCTTGTGAGGTCTCCTTGCCGCCATGCATCTCAAGAGCTGCCTTTGGATACAGGGGGAAAATGATTCATAATTGAACCAAAGAGATTCTTTTAATGAACTTGCCCCAGGGGATATCAAGCCCTTTTTATGAGCGAGTTTAATGAATCAGAATGAATTTCATCCTATGAAACAGTGTGGATCCACCATAAAGCAGACAAGAGGCATGGTGGCCTGCGCTCCATGAGAAGGAGCACGGGGAGTTATTAGACTCCATGGCTGTGCACAGAGCGAGAAGAGAGCGTGTCCAGGTGGAGCTTAGACACTGAGAAGGGCTGGAGGAGTACAACACAATGACCTCTAATGTAATTTCAGCGGAAAAAAAGCTATTCTAGGCACATATCATTACTGATACTTCCCTGTAAGGACTCTTAAAGCTTGTTTTCCAACTCTGTCTTTAAGAGAAAAGCATTCCTTCCCTGTCAGGCTCTGTTCAGACTTTGGCTCTGTGCTGAAATCCTTTCCAGCACCCCCTTCCTGAGACTTCAGATATCGGGGCTCCCCCAGCCCTGAGCCCCTGGCTCTACAGGCACAGTCAGTCTGATGGCACTGCCTCTGCCCTTGGACCAGGTCAGGGGCCCCCGTCCCCTAGAGGAACCCGAGCCCTGGAGGAGCCTCACAAGTGAGCGATCACACAACACATTTGCAGGTTGTTGTGATGGAAGGAGTGTGGGGAGAGCATTTTCCACCTGTGAAAGTGCAGCAGGCTTTATGGAGCCTGTGTGCATGTGTGTGTGTGTGTGTGTGTGTGTGTGTGTGTGTGTGTTCAGTTGCTCAGTCGCATCCAACTCTTGTGACCACATGGACTGTAGCTCACCAGGCTCCTCTGTCTTTGAGAGTTTTGGGCAGAAATAGTGGAGTGGGCTGTCGTTTCCTACTCCAGGGGATCTTCCCAACCCAGAGACTGAACTCATATCTCATGCATTGCAGATGGATTCTTTCCTTCTGAACTACCAGGGAAGCCTTATAGAAACTATGCTGCTGCTGCTGCAGCTGCTAAGTCACTTCAGTCATGTCCTACTCTGTGCAACCCCATAGACAGCAGCCCACCAGACTCCGCCGTCCCTGGGATTCTCCAGGCAAGAATACTGGAGTGGGTTGCCATTTCCTTCTCCAGTGCATGAAAGGGAAAAGTGAAAGTGAAGTCTCTCAGTTGTGTTCGACTCTTAGCGACCCCATGGACTGAAGCCTGCCAGGCTCCTCCGTCCATGGGATTTTCCAGGCAAAAGAGTATTGGACTGGGGTGCCATTGCTACTTGATGTGAAATGTGGTTGGGGGTGCCTGCCCACCAGAAGTCCTTCTCCAGATCCTTCTCCCTTCTGCTTGGTGCCCCAGAAAGCTGCAGTAATAGCCTCCCTGGGTCTAGAGGAGCCCCTGGAGGGAGACAACAGCAGGAGACATGGGGGTAGGAGGTACTGACGTCCCTGCCTCCCCACAGTGCTAGCCCAAATGCTTGCCCCCTGCTGGCACCTCGGTATGTGGCCCCTCCATTAAACATCCTAGTTACGCAGCTCTGATGGGTCCAGGTTTCCAGGGGTGGATGAGAAGGAGCAGGTGAGAAATGTGGTGCTGGGCAGTGGGCAGAGCTCGGAGGAGAGCGCCTGGATTCTGGTGAGGCGTCCAGTGATTTCGTCACCTGGGACACAGAGTGAAAGACTAGGGAGCTGGTGACATGCACATGGGCATCCTGGGTGCCCTGCTGAGGAGCCAGGAGCTTATCCTGAAGGTGGATTAAGAGTGGACCTGGGGACAGTCGCTCAGGGAAAGTCTCTCAAATAAGCTGGGGAGACGCTGCTGGCCCCGCTTGCTTCTCTTTTGCCACATTAAACATGTTGATGCTGCTGCTCACAAGGCAGCTACGACCTTGATGGAAACGTGGTTTAGCAAATGTCCTTGATCCCCACTCAGCCAGGGCAACCGAGAATTCGGAGGCATCTTTGTGATGATACCACGCTCTGGATTTTCAGTACAACTGCAGGATATGCCAAAAATAAAAATTTGAAAAGGACATTAAAGTAAGGAAGATAACAAAAGATTTGTTTGAAACAGGGACACTGCAAAAATGAAAGACCGTTCTATATAAGATGATTATTTTGTTAATATTTAGAGCATTTAGTAAAACCCTCATTGTCTACAGAGCAGGCAATAATCTTTGTAAACTCTCTGTTAACAGGGCTTCTTTCTCCCTCATTAAATAAATGTTGAAAACAAGTCTTAAAGAATGTGGATTTGAGGGCTGCCAGGTTACAGGCTTAAATGTGGCACTTGTATGTCTCAGGCTGGTCCTGCTAAATGATAAAGGGAACTTATCAGAGTGGTCTAGGAAACGGGTTGACCAGATCCCCTTCCATTTCCACAAGACTGTGTGCCTCCTTGAGGAGAGTGGTTTGGGTTTGGATGGGCTGATGAGGATCCAGGACCCGGGCAGTTAGGGGGCTGTGGTCTTTGTCCTGCTGCTGACCAGCCACAGGGGCAGCAGTGGAGAAGTGATGAGGACTTGGAGGGAAGGCCATGAGGGCCACAAGTCCTGGTCTGAGCACCGGGGCAGCATCAGTGCTGATTCCAAGGGCATCAGGACCCCCGACACCAAACATCTGGCAGTTTGGATGCTCAAACCTACAGGAAAAAACAGGAAGGGGAAGTGTCTTTATTTAGATATCCCAGCCACAAACACCTTGGCCCCCTGGATGTGTTATTTCTGTCTGGACATTAAAGAATCAATCGTGTGGCTATTTTTATGTTGTGTCTGCTTTCCCATGGTTTCATACCTTGAAGAGATGAAAGCCACTGGCATTTGGGCTATATACCTTCCCTGGAAAAGAAGGAAAATGTAGTGGAGTTTAGAACCCCTGAAATAATGGGATTAAAGGTGGGAAGCTGTGTTGACTGGAGTGAAATAAAGAACAATGGCACAGAGATGAAAACAGGAACCACCTGGAGGAGGCCGGGGCGCAGGCAGGGCAGGTGGGCCTGGGGCGCTGAGGCGGGGGTGGGCTTGGAGCACAGCATGTGCAGCTGCAGAACTGCAGGCAGGACTAGGGTCCTGCCCTCCTGCCCTCACTGTCCCAGGATCCAGGGAACTCCAGAGGATTCCAGATGGGGAGGCGGGTGGTTCTTCCTACTAGCAACGAGCAAGGGTTTGTCTCCGAGATTTTTATATACAGTATGCAGCTTGAGGGTTGGGATGAGATGCAAAAGGGCCTGAGTTATTGCTCTTAAGTTGTGTTGTTTTCTTGGGAAGAGAGACTACTTTATAAAAAAAAAAATGGGTGAAAGAAAGCATATGATGTAAAATCTACCATCTTAATCTTTCTAAGTGAGCAGTGAGGCAGTGTCACCTAAATGCATGCGTTGTACAGATCCCCAGAACCTTTACATCTTGAAAACCTGAAGCTCTGAGCCTGCTAGACAATTCCCCATCCTCCACCCCCTCCACCAGCCCCCAGAAATCACCACACTGCTGTTGGTGCCAAGAACTTGACTATTTTAGGACCCCTGCATAAATGGAATCATGCTGCATTTATCTCTTTGTGTCTGGCTTATTTCACTCAGCTTTATGTCCTCAAGGCTCCTCCATGCTGTAGCCTGTGTCAGAATGTCTTTCCTTTTTTTTGGAAATGTAGTTGAAATACAATATTTTATAAGTTATAGGTGTACAGTATAGCAAGTTACAATTTTTAAAGATTATACCCCATTTGTAGTTATTGTAAATACTGTGTTCCCTGTGTTGTACAATGCATCCTCAGTCTATTTGTAGTTATTATAAATACTGACTGTGTTCCCTGTGTTGTATGATACATCCTCAGTCTATTTATCCTGTGCGTAGTAGTTTGCACCTCCAATCCCTACCCTGTCTCATCAGCTCTTCCTCTCCCAACTCGTAACCACTCATTTGTTCTCTACATCTAGAATTTCTTTCCTTTTTAAGGCTGAATAATATTCCATTGTGCCTGAGACCTGGTGGAAGGAGCCCACGGGCACGGGGGCGCAGTGGGCACTGGGGCGCCCGTGGAGCAGAGGCCCTGCTGCAGCTTCCCAGGCCCAGTGGTCTCGAGCAGCCTCCTCTGCCTGTGCACCTTCTTCCCAGTGAACCCCAGAGGAATTGGCCGCCCCTGGAGGGGTGCCATCATGAATGCTGAGCACCCCGGGTGACCCGGGCAGGGAGGGGGCAATGTGTGGCTGTAATTGCTGGCTTCCTGTCCCCACTGGGCTCAACCTGAGAGGCTGGGGCTGCTTTAGTCTCTCCGAGATGAGGTCAGAAAGCGGGGAGCAGGGACAGTGGGCTGGTTGGGGACAGGCCCTGTTGCAATGGGCTGGTGTCTCTCGCCCGCTCCCCCGCAGATGGTGACGGAACTGGTTCTGTCTGGGAGCCCAGCCCCAGCCCCTGGTCTTCCTGCAGGGTCAGGCTCGCACCGTGGCACTGGGCTATTTCTAGGCTCTGCCCGCGCCTCTCTGGAGGCACAAGCTGGCTTCTTCTCAGGCGTATTAAGAGTACCACACTGCACGATTCATTCCTCGCAGGGTTCTGCCTCCTTGGAAGCAGAAGCTATTTTTACCAGCTATTTGGAGCTAGAGCAGTGCTGCGCAGACACGGCCCTGCATCAGAGGAGAGCAGGCTCGCTCACTCATGAACTCTCACAACCTGAAGGTGGTGGAGGTGAGTGCTCACCCAGCTGGAGGAGGAGGGTGCGCGGTCTCCTGTCTCCCAGCCCCTCCTGATCCTCACCCCACCTCACTGTCCACCACAGACCCAGCACGTCCTCCAGTCTGCGTCACTCCCGCCTGGTGCTGCTTCAGGAGGGAACCACGCACCCGGCCTTCCCTGGCTGCTACCCACCCTGTCAGCCCGTGTTTGTGGGCATGGTCACTCTGTTCTGTCCTCCTGCTCATCACAGAAGCCATCACGGAACCGCTCAGTCTGCACCTCGCCCCAGACCTCCCGCCGTGGGGAACCCAGACCTCCTGGTGTTGGGAAACACTTCCCCCTCAGCATCCGGCCCAGACTCTATCAAGGGCACCCTTTCCTCACTCCCCACCTTGGCTCCTCCTCCTGGACTCACGTTCTTCTGGGCTACTGACTCTTTCCCACTGCACTTAAATTCGCTCCCTTCCCCTAGGGGTCTGTTCTCTGCAGCTACTCCCCTGCCCACGTCTCCTGCCTGCATCCACATGTGTTCAGAGTGTCTCGCACACTTGCTCCTTGGCTTCCTCACCCCCTGCTTACTGTCTGCATGTGGCAGCTGACCATCGTCCTACCCCACCTGTCCCTGGGTCCCCCAAAGCTGACACCAAGACCCCTGAGCCACCGCCCCTTCAATTACCTCCCCAGATCCAGCGTCCAGCACTGGGCCTGGGGCTGAGCAAGGCTCCAGGAAGGACATGACTGTGCCCTCATCCCTGAAGAGGCACGAGTGTTGAGAGCAGGGTATCTTTCGCAGGCAATTTCCAGTGTCTTCCCATAGAAAGGTTAGGTTGATATTGGTTTGGCCAAGAAGTTAATTTTGATTTTCTGTACTATCTTACGGAAAAACCCAAATGAACTTTGTGGCCACTCCAGTACCTCTGTTCGTGCCTGCATCCTTCTCTCACTCACTCGACACTGACCGACTCTGAACAGGTCAGCCTCTGGTTAGAAACTGAAGAAAGACTGTGAGTCAGTCCACCAGAAGCAAGTTCACAGGTCATGTAAGACACTGTGCTAGGTCTGCCAGGTTATCCTGAAGTGCTGTCCGCCCCCGCATGCTGGTAGGTGAATGGGGAAGATGTGGGTGATAGGGAGGTTCTAAAAGAGCAGTTTCTAAGGAACCAGGCTCTCGGGGTTGTCACCCTTCCTGCAAAAAGATGCAAGCCTTGGAGGCCCTGGTCACATATCACGTTCTCAAAGCGATAGAAAAGTACTCCTTATAAACGTCTGACTCCATGAGCCTTGTGTGTTCTGAGCTGTTCGAGTCCAGTCCAGTATTTGTTACTTGTCCTCAAGGTAAAATATGACAAACAGGAAGTTTCAACATTTGCCACTGAAAATTGCACCTATGCCAACCCGAACTCTGCAATCCAATCTCTCTGTGGTCTCTTTTTTTCTTCTTGTCACCCATAATCAAACTGCCATATTCTGCAGTGACTTTCTTTTCCTTAAAATAAAAACTGGTGTCAAAATAAGAAAAATTGTTTACCAAGGATGCCAACATTTGTCATGATTGAGTTTGGCACCTAGTCATAAAGTTGAGAATCTATCAATTTAGCGGTTTAACCATGTCTAAACAAGCCAGAACAATCACAGAATATCTTCTGACACCTCAAACTTCTTTTTTCTGTTCACACCTGGAATGGAATTTCAGTTTTCAGTCCTGTCAGACTCTTTGCAACCCCACGGACTGTAGTTCGGCAGGCTCCTCTGTCCGTGGAATTCTCCAGGCAAGCGTGCTGGAGTGGGTTGCCATTTCCTTTTCCAGGGGTCATTTCTTGAGCAGGTAGCAAAGCTTGAGTTGAAGTTAACCCTTGGCTAAAACCCAGATGAGTCTGGGGTTCATTAGCAGGCTGGGTGGCCAGGCCATCCAGAAGCCCAGCTACATGAAGGGCTGGGCGGGCTGCTAGGAGAAGCTCACCCCACAGACAAGGGGCCAGGAAACAAGCAGCTGTGCTGGAACCAAACCTCCTGCGTCAGTAAAGCAGGGCCTCACCAACGTTGGCTGGGTCTGTATTCACGCCGACTGCCACCCTGTGACGGTTGGGGCTCCATGCGGAGACTCAGAAAACTGTTCCTATAAGCACAGTCAACCCTGCAGCTTATCCAGGCCTCCTCAGCCTCTCAGCACTAGTGAGGCTGATATAACAGTCATAACTTCTGTTGGCTCGACCTAAGCTTCCAGACCACTTCAAGTTACTTTCAAGAGACCCTGGGGTGCTTCACCTAAACCTGCCTGCTTCCCTTTCATTCCCCTCTGTCCATGCTGGAAATCCTTGGTCTCCCAGGGGCAAGGGAGACACCACCATGTCAGGAAGGCAGATGTCCACTTGTCTATGGCCTTGCAGGCAGGACATGCCCAGCGTGAGTTGGTTGTGCTGGTGGGCAGGGCAGTTCCCAGTGAAAGAGCTGGCTATAAACAGTAAAGAAATAGCAGGTGCCCTGAAGCAGCTGGCCAGGACTGCTGATGGGTGCATGTCTGACCAGCCAGAAATGCGTGGGGCTCACTTCAGGGGGTGTCAAGTTCCTCTGTGAGAATGTGGTTCCGGGCGCCAGTGAAATTGGACATGGAAATGAGACCTTGGAAAACATGGAAATACTGTTGTTTCTGCACATGTCAAAGTCACCCAGTCACTGTTGGAAAAGTGAGAAAAATACCAGGTTTTCCTACTTTTCTGAATCATTTGAGAAATTAATAAAACACTCATTTACTTATTCTCAGCCCTTCATTGGTTGTTGAATAAAATAAACACATAGAAAAATGGCAATAGTAAGAATTGTATGTGCTAAGGTTTTTGTTGGTTGAAAACGAGCAGATCAAATTCCAAAAAAATTAAAATTCTGTAGGTTACTTAAGGGAAAATACAACTAACTCCTCAAAAATCATGCTTACACAAACAATGGAAACACAGAAGTTCTAACCAGTAAAACTTGATATGGACAAAAATTGATCAACGAGTCAATCTTTAATAAACACTTACATGGAACGAAGATACTAGCAAATAGAAAAATAAACATTTTTATTTAATGCTATACAATGTTTAGAAATTAATTAGACTGCCTCAAAGGAATTCATTTTCTCTATGCAAATTTGTCAATCTTGCCAAAAACGTAATTGAAATGTTTTTACATAGACAGAATGTGTATGAATACAGAAAATCTGAGAGTTTATATACACAGAGATTATAATAATTTTTTTCTTTAAACTGTATTTTTGGCTCTTGCATACACATGCTGCACATACAAACACAAGTTGTTTTATTAATGTAATTGAATGACTTAGGGGTGATAAGATTAAAATTCCTTTGCATTTCAACTAAGAAACTTCTCCCTTACTGAATTGTGTGTCTCCCTTCCCAACAAAATTATGTATTGAAAAATTGTGTTGAAACTATAACCCCCTGGACCTCAGGATGTGACTGTATTTGGGGATAGGGTCTTGAAAGAGGAGATTAAACCTGTCCTAATCCAATATGGGGAATTTGGACACAGAAAGACCTCAGGAGTGCACATGCATGGAAGGAAAACCGTGTGACGACACAGTGAGAAGGGGGCCCTCTGCATGCTGAGGAGAGAGACCCCAGGAGGAACAGCAAGGTCCGTTCTTTTTAGAGAAATAAAGCGTCATCGTTGGCATCAGATTAGATTTAATTTTTCACATGCAATTTCTAGCACTCAATCAAAATTAATAGGACACATAACAGAAAGCAAATGTTAAGACAATGGACAAAAGAAAAAGAGGTTTCAGGGGAAGGCATTATCAGATATGATTAACATATTTAAGGAGCCATAAGAAGAGTTAAAGAACCACAAAGTATCGAGAAAGAACCAAAGGGAGATTTAGAACAACAAAAACAGGGCACAATAGCCACAGTTAAGAACTGAACTGGAGAGTTTAACAGCCGCTGAGGAGAGGTGAAAGAAAATTAGTGAGCTGGCAGACAGATCAGGAAAAAAAAACAGGCAGAGTGCAGCACGAAGAGACAAGAGTTCAAGTCAAGTTCCAATAAGAAAGAAGAGAGAAGGGGAGAGAAAACTTTCCGAAAATTTTTCAAAACTGACAAAAACATAAAGTTACAGAGTCATAGTCAGGCAGGACTCAACCAGGCAAAGTCGAAACAAAACACATCTGAGTGCAGAACGGCTCCCAGAACCTTCCTGACACGAGAGGCATTTATCCACCATCGGGTGAGGAAGTGAGTCCCTCTGCGGTCTGGTCTGTGATGGTGTGGGACCGCTGAGCCCCTCGGATGCTGGGGAAGATGCTGAAGCAAAGAGGAAAGGCTGCAGCCTGTACTCAAGTGGGACGCTGTCACCGCAGGTGAGCTTGTTTGACCTGGGTACCACAGTGGACCCAGAATCACAGACGGGCCAATGAGATGCAGTGTGAGAACCCGACGTGTTTGCTACGTAACTCGTTAAAGAGTGTTGCCTAAGAAGAACTGCTGGTGTCACCGTAGCCCTCTGTGTACAGTTAACCTCACAAAGTCAGGACCTGCATCTGTTTTGGAGAGCAGGTCTGCCTCTAAAGATCAGCGATAACATCCATCACCCACAGAACGAGTGTGCTGTGTTGGAGGAGTATCCCAACACCCTAGACAGGACTGGGGAGCATCAGGAAGGTAATCGGAATGATTCTCTTCAGCTCCATGGGCCTGGGAGTCATGCTAATCAGCATCAAAGTCTGTTTCCTGAACATTTAAAGGAACAGCTGACAGCCTCACTCCTACCCACTGGGCGCTTAGGGTCGGTGACTTAAATTCTTCCCATTTGTTTGGCTACTGACTTGTTTCTCTGACTTTTGCCAAATTTATCTCAGTGCAAAGGGATCAAAAAAGTTGACTTCCAAGCATTTTTAAAATAGCCAGGGGAAAAAACAACCTGAGCAGGAAACATCAAATCAGCTGAACTGCCTGTCCACCTGCTGTGGAAGGTGACATCTTTGAGCCAAGACTTCAGTCCATCAGAAACCTGGCAGGAACCCAGAACCACCTGCGATTTCTCCTTTCTTGTACAGCCGGCCACACGGATTCTAAATGAGCAGCGAAATGCAAGGTCTGCACCTGGGCACCCCTGACAGACATTCCTCCAGCCCACTCTCATTTTGTGCTTCTACACTGCTCCCCAGAACTTTCTTTGGGATGCTAGTTGCCATGTGTGTCATATTTATGAAGAGAGAAATTGGGGAAAGTGAGTTAGTTGGGAATAGATTTTGATCAAGAGAAGGGATGTCATATAAAGTCTGCTCATATCAAAGATGAGTCCTGCTCTGTCACTGGCCACCTTTGCTGTGGGCGACCCCGGCTGGCTGGGTGCTGTGTGAGCCCCTCTCGTTGGCTGCCTGCCACTTCTTCGCAGGTCTTATCTTACTAATGCTTAGCTCGCAGAAAGCTCCTTCTATGTTATGAACTGTTTCAAGCCTCACAAAAAATATAGAGAACAATAGGATGAAGACTCATAACCTCGCATCATTGAAAACAGTATTTTGCATCATTACCTCAGTTCTTATTATTTTAAAGAGATTGATCACTATAATTACAGTTTATATGCTTCTCCAATTCTTTCTGTCTGATCCTTTCTGAAAGATAATGCTTATCACTGTCTTGATGTTTAATTAACCCCAACACTGTTTTGATGATTTTGCATTAGGTGAGGGTACATATTCACAAATAATATATTAAAATTTATATATATGGCATGATATTATATCATTCTACATTGTATATTTCTCATTCAGTATCTTCTGTGATGTATCTATTTTGACTTTTTAAGTTCTAATTGACTCATTTTAACAACTGAGAAAACTCCACTGTGTGAATCACCAAACTATAAGGATCCATTCTCCTGTCCATGGACACCTAAGGTTACTCCAGCTTCTCTCCAGGACAAGGCTACAGCCGGTGTCCCCATACACATCGTGTGTGTGTGCGGGCGAGTGCTTCTCTGGGGAGCGTTCCTGGAAGCCCAGCACCTTTGAGCACATACAGTGTCTCCAGATTGCCTCCTGGAGCTGCGATCTGACCTCCTGGACGCTCTCAGGAGCCTGACTAGGTGCGTCCAGGACAGGCAGGCACCCCAGATTGTAGCTTAATTAGTAATTTCTGCAGCAGAGTGAGCTGACCTATACCCACAAGAGATCTTGCTGTGGTGCTGGGAGGGCTTCGGGTCCATGTGATGAGATGTTTTATTCCCATTCAGATCACAGTCAATCCTAAAGGAAATAAGTTCTGAATATTCATTGGAAGGACTGATACTGAAGCTGAAGCTCCAATACTTTGGCTACCTGATGCGAAGAACCAACTCATTGGAAAAGACCCTGATGCTGTGAAAGATTGAAGGCAGGAGGAAAAGGGGACAACAGAGGATGAGATGGTTGGATGGCATCACTGATGCAATGGACATGAGTTTGAGCAAGCTCCAGAAGTTGGTGATGGACAGGGAAACCTGGCATGCTGCAGTCCATGGGGTCGAAAAGAGTCAGACATGACTAAGCAACTGAACTGATGTGACCTGGTGGCAGGTGATCAGCCAGCTGATGTCTATCCAAAACTCATCTTGTCTGGAGTCAGCCCACCTTGCCACATAATTGAACTACATTCATGATGCATGTTTAATTAGATTGTCACCGGCCAGCTCCTAGAGTTTTATTAATTTAATAGCATCCAAATTACACGATCCTGTTCTCATTGTGAAAATACCTCTAGTCGTCTTTAGAAGATCACTTGAGCTCTCAAGCGTGGCCCAGGGAGACCTGCCTTACTGTTCCTGAACTTCCAGGGGCAAGAAGCCATGGAAATTGCAACTGAAGATGCTCAGAGGGAGAGAGGAGAGTGGGCAGGTGGGAAGCAGACCCCTGACGGTCAGCTCAGAGCTCGTGATAAATCAGCCTGTGCCGTACTGGCCGCACAGCTGGGACCCCCCACATCTGCCGCGGCCTGGAGCAGGTCTGGACCACCCGCCTAGCCCCCTCCTCTGTGAAGTGGGGATGTGGTGATGCCGGCCCCAGGGTGCTCTGAGAGAGCTGATGACAAGGCGCCCACAGGGAGCCCGGCCTGTGCTGAGAGCACTGCAGCCAGCTCGCATGGCCCCTGCACATTGTGGGGAAGGCGAAGCGCCCCGCAGCCAGGCCCCCTCTGCTGTGAGTGGAGTGAACACTATGATCTCGGCTTCCTCCTCTGTGGACCAGGCTGGAGGCACGTCAGCAGCATCGGTGCCCAGAGGCCTTCAGTCGTCTTTCCCTCAAAAGTTTGTTCTGTCTCCATGCCGCAATGGCAAGAAGCAGAACCACCCCTAATCCCAGAAGTGTGACGGGGAGCAGATGGAGCTCACAGAGTGAACCCCATCTTCCTGCCAGAGAGGTGGAAACGTGAGTCTACTTGGAAGATTCCTTCTGGAACTCAGCACTTCCCAGATGCGCACACACGCCCCAAAGTTTCCCTAAACCCAGGGAAGCTGCGCTCACTCAGGGCCCGGGAAACAAGAGGGCCCTTCTTCTACTTGCAGTCTGACCATTACAGCATTGTGAGCCCCTCAGATCTTCTTTAAAGGGAGGCATCTCAACAAACTTATGTCCTGCCCTCACTTCTGCCGTCTGGGGGAGTGGCATTCTGATTGCGAGGAGGGGAGGTACTGACTGTATTTTTCATTTTCTGTGTTCTGGGATCTTCTGATGTCCTAAAGTAGCTCCCTGGCTGGGAGATCGCCCTCCTGGCATGACTTAGTTCTCAGAGATGCCCAGGGCCCAGCGGGAGAAGCCTGAAATGCTGATCAGGCACCCAGACTTCCTCTCCCTGCCCATGCACCCAGGGAGAAGGGGGCAACTCTCTTCTGCCTGCATCGTCCAGGCCAGGGGCCCAGCAACCAGGGACCACGCCTGTAGCCCAGAGCCCCCAGATTATCCAAGCTAGCCAGCCCTCCACTGTTCCCCTGCCTGTCTTTCAGAAACCCCAGGAAAAGCTGCAGCTGCAGCTCCCTTCCTCCCCACCCTCTGCCTGTGGACCAGGCTGGGGCTTCCCCACATGGCCCTGTGTGGCGGCCCTGCCTGCCGCCCACTCTGTGACTGCTCTCCACCCTGGAGCTTGTGTGATGACTGTTTACTGTCAGGCACTTTAATTAAGCTGCTAACTTTTAATTATTGCTACACTGTGGTGTTGGCATATTGTAGAGTCTGTTTAGACCCTGATGCTAGGAAAGATTGAAGGTGGGAGGAGAAGGGGACGACAGAGGATGAGATGGTTGGATGGCATCACCGACTCAATGGACATGAGTCTGAGTAAGCTCCGGGAGTTGGTGACGGACAGGGAAGCCTGGCGTGCTGCATTCCATGGAGTTGCAAAGAGTCAGACATGACTGAGCAACTGAACTGAACCGAACTGAACTGAGAGTCTGTTTCTGTGTCAAAATGCTATATTTTCTGTTTGTTCTTATATAGTGAAAATTCTTCCCACTTCTTTCCCACTCATGCAGGAAAAAAAAGATGGAAAACATTTTGAACAACATATATTATCATCACAATAATCAATAATATTTATCGCGTTTGATGATGTTGGTGATCACGTAATTCTCTCACTGCACACGGGGCGTGCCTCTGGGAGATTAAACGCAGCTCCAGCCCTCCCTGCACACAGCCTGCCCCACCAGTGAGAGACAGCATTTACCCTCTCCCTCCTGAAGAGGGAGACAGTGAACCCTAAAGACTGAACTCATATGCTGAGAACAGGGGGTAATAATATGGTTGAAAGTGAAAGTGAAACTCGCTCAGTCATGTCCAGCTCTTTGCGACCCCATGGATTATACAGTCCATGGAATTCTCCATGCCAGAATACTGGAGTGGGTAGCTGTTCCCTTCTCCAGGGGCTCCTCCCAACCCATGGATGGCAGGCAGATTCTCTACCAGCTAAGCTACTAGGCAATATGGTTGGGTAGGGTTTAAAGTCACTTCCAGCCCCAGGTTCTGCTTTTCTTTTTTAGATTATGGTTTAATGCTTTAACAGGAATATAGTTGCATTTGAATAGGGGCTTCCTGGAGAAAATAGGCAAAAATGACACCATAGTTGAAATGTCTATCTTGGCGGCAAGCTGGTGAGATTGGTGGCTCAGTGGTCAAGAATCTACCTGCAATGCAAGAGACTTGGGTTAAATCCCTGGGTTGGGAAGATCCCCTGGAGATGGGCATGGCTATCTATTCCAGTATTCTTGCCTGGAGAATCCCATGGACAGAAGAGCCTGGTGGGCTACAGTCCAAGGGATGGCAGAGAGTCGGACATGACTGAGTGGACTAGCAGTCACTTTCAGTGGGACTGATGTCCCGTCTGAAGCCCGGACCCAGCATGGCTTTCACTGCATCTCATGGATCAGTCAACCCCTCCGGCCCTCAGTCTCCTCACCTGCTCACTCGGCAGGTTAGCGTGAGGACAGGGGTGTCCCCGTGTGTGGACTCGTGAGCCTTTGTGTAGTTGGTGCCCCAGAAATGTGCTTCTCCCTGCCTGCCCCATCGTGGGCTTCCTGTCTGCCCTTGTCCTGTCCCCCTTCCTGGGGCAGGAAGGTGAACTGAGCTCCAGGGACCGTCGTCCCCGGCCAGGCTTCAGGAGTGCCTAGAGAGAAGCATGCTCTGTCCTCTTCTCCATTCCTTCCTTCCATGAAGGGGAAATGCACACAGTTACCCTCCTCCCTCCCATCCTCTCTGCAGAACCCAGTCCCCTCTGCTCTGCTTCCTGCTGGAGTTCTTCTCATCAGCCATCAGCAGGAGGCTTGCGGGTTTCAGATTCACTTTGGCTTGTGAAGCCACCCTTTTAAATGCCCTCAACTTTCATTCAGTCACACGGACTGTGTTCACATTCACGTAAGATGAGTGTGTAACAGAAATGGATGTTATTGTCACCGTGTGAGCAGTTTTCTTCACAAGTCCAACTGGAGCACCCCCACATCCAGAACTCGGGGTCCAGCCTGTCAGTTGGCCTCAGAGCTGCCTCCATGCTGGAAGAAGGTGGGGCTGAAGAACGTTGACATCTGTCCTTTCTTATCAGCTATATCGGGATATAACTGACAGAGAAGAACTGCATATTTTTAAGGTGAACCACTTGATGTTTTGATATGCACATCTGTTGTGAAATGGTCCCCAGAAGGAGGAGGCAGGGAGACAGCTGGTAGTTAAAGGGTCCAGGGTTTCTCTTCAAAGTGAGGGTAATGCACACCTGTGAATTCACCAACACCCACTGGATTGTGTGCTTTTAATAGGTGCATTTCTTGGTATTTGAGTTGTGTTTTCATCAAGTTGATTTATTTGAAATGAACGAGAATGTTGGGGGCTCCTGGCTCCGTGCTCAGAGACCGTGAGCGAGTTTGTGCTGGAGGGGGAGGGCAGGAGCTTTCACGTGCCCCTAGTCCACACTGGCTGCGGGCTGTCGAGGCAGGAGCGGACCCCACGTCAGTCTGGATGTTCCGGCCTCCCCACCTCCCCCTGGGGCATGAATGACCACTTCTCAGCTGCGCTTGGGTCTCAGAGGCAGCTCAGCCCCAGCCTCTCTGATTCTCAAGTCTATGCAGAGATGGGGGTGGGGTGGGGTGTGCTTCCTTTCTCTCTCTGCTGTTCTCAGCTGGGTCCTTCCTGCACACCCACCAGGGAGCTGTCATGCGTCCCGACATCCCCAAGACTTCTGAGGATGAGGAAGGAATTCTCGGTCGGTTCTTTCAGATTCTTCAGTGAGGGACTCAACATGAAAGAAACAGAATCCATGCGATGCTGAGGTTGCACAAACACTGATCTGTGTTCTGTTTGTGGGACTGGGGCTCCCCAGGTTAGCCGCATCCTGACGGCTGGTTCCACTCTCATCTAGGGTCTTCTGCTGCTGCTTAGTCACTTCCATCGTGTCTGACTCAGAGCAGAGCCTGGACGGCCCAGTCCGCAGGGAGGGTCCGCTGAAACCAGGGGGCGCGTCTCCATGCGGAGAGTGGATGGTGTGGAAAGAGCGGGGACCTTGCAGAGGGGCCATGAGGGGAGGAGACAGGACAGGAAATCCAGCCGGACTTGGGGCTGCTGCAGCCCTGTGACCCAGGGGAGAGCACCCTGGGGCTCGGGGGGAGAAGAAGGCAGGGGAGGCGTGGAGGGGCTGCCCACCACCTCGGGCACCACCTGCAGTCCCAGGTTTTAAGATCTGCGGCCACTGGGTTCTGAGCATGACCTTTGACCTGCAGAGGGCCCAGCCTGACCAGAGCTCTGCCAGGTGACAAAGCAGAGGATGCTTGCTGGAGTGCCCAGTGAGCTCTGGGGCTCTGGAGCATATCTGAAGGGGACGTTATGGTTGTTGCTGCGTTTTTCTGCTTTTTTTAAAATCACAGTGTTTTCCAGTTTACTGAAGTTTTGAAAACTCAGAACAAAAGGAAACACGAAATAAAAAGTGCCAGCTATCCAACCACCTTTTTTCCTTTGGCTGTGCCAGTGTCTTTGTCGCTGCTTGCACAGCTTTCTCTAGTTGCAGGGAGCGAGAGCTGCTCTCTAGTAGCAGTTCATGGGCTTCTCTTTGCAGTGGCTTCTCTTGTTGTGGAACGTGGACTCTAGGCGTGTGGGCTTCAGTAGTTGCGGCTCTCGGGCTTAGTTGCTCTACGGCATGTGGAATCTTCCTGGATAGGGATCAAACGCGTGCCCCCTGCACTGGCAGGTGTATTCTCAACCACTGGACCATCAGGGAAGCCCTATCCAATCACTTTTGAAATATATACTCTCAAGATCACGGCAACCCACTCCAGTATTCCTGCCTGGAGAATTCCATGGACAGAGGAGCCTGGTGGGCTACAGTCCATGGGGTCACAAAGAGTTGGACACAGCTGAGTGACTTTGCATGCATGCACACATTCTCAAGATCAAGATCTATTTTTCTAGCATCTTCATACGAGTACCTGTTTGTGTTTTTCCATAGTTAAGATGACACTGAGTTTGCAATTCAGATGTCTTCTTTCTTTGCATTCACCACGACACAGCAAACTTTTTCCTATAGTGGAAAATACTTCTAAAATTACACATTTTGATGGCTGTATTGGTGATCAGCATATGTATCATAGCGTATTTAGGTCTACCCTTTTTATGAAAGTCTAAGTAGCTTTCAGGTTGGAATTATTATGAACTATCCTTAAATAAATGCAAATAGTTTCTAAAGGGTGAGATTATTGGGTCCAAGATAAATTCTCCATGTTCTTGGTAAACATTGCCAAAGTGACCTCTCTAAAGTCATTGGTGCTATAAGGACAACAGTGTGGTAGAACACGTAATGTTAGCATTTAGAACATATTTTCCAGCTTAATCAGTGCACACTGACATCTCATCTTCCTTTAAATTTCAATATCTTTGATCATTATTGAGGTTAAACATGCTTCCATCGGTTGGTCGGCCATTGCAATTCTTTCACTGATTTACTCTCATGGTAACTGTTGACAGTTTTTTCCAATATCTGTTGAAATGTTCTGTTCTTCCCCTTGGCTTGGCAATAGCCCTTCATGCCATGTGTTAATTCTTGCCCTTTCCCCTCACTCTGACTTTGACTGCCATGGCACCTGGGCTGTCTGGGAATTTCCAGATAAAGCCAGGAAGGACCAGGGTCCAAGGGAGGAAACTTACAGGACATCTGATCTCTTCACTATATAAGTTATTTCATTTTAGAGACGTCACATAATTTCTTCAAAATCTGAGAGCCAAGTAATGATGACCTGGGACTAGAACTCGGAACTCTGGAAACCAAACCTGTGTTCTTTTCACCGAGTCACGCTGCTTGCTGCCACATGAAGCAGGTAGTTTCACTCATGGCTGTCCAACTGACAGTCAGAGCCCAAGCTTCCCAGGCATGGGATGAAGAAGAGGGTTGGAGGGAGCATAGCAAAGGCTCCAGGTTAAAGGTCAGTTTCTAGGTCTCCAGGAACTGGGGACCTCCCCCTGGCACCTCCCCATCTTGGGCCCCCACCCCCTGCTTTCACCCTCCCCTCCTGCCTGCCCCACTCCTTAATGCCTCCCCCCACCCTCAGAGGAGCGGTGCCCCCTGGCCTGTTTGGACTTCCTGTTAATGACCCAAGGGCAATTTCCCACAATCTAAATAGCCAAGTGATCTAAGTTTTCCTAACCAACCATCCTTTCTTTCTCTAAAGACCTCGGCTGACAATTCTTAATGCTAACATTTTTTTTTCCCTTCTCTAAGAACACCCGATTCAAATTTCCTCTTCTAATCCATAAATAACATCCTTGGTAATACACCCTGAGTGCTGATTACTTGCTGGGCACCATGTGAAGCAATTACGCTGAGCGCCACCTCATTCAGTTCTGAAAATAGCTGTGTGAGATAGGTATTATTATTCCTATTCTATAGGCACCGTAAATAAATCGCCCTTCGTTTCCCAGATAGTAAATCGCAGAAGAATTTAATCGCCAGCATGTCTCATGCTAAGCCCCTTACTCTTAGCAAAAACTCTCAAGAATGTTCAGAGGACTCCAAGAAGTTAAATGATCTCTTCGTATCTGTAACCTTCGGTCTTCTCACCTAAAAAAAAAAAAACCAACATAAAAAATAATAATGAAGCTTCTTCTTCTGAACAAGGCCTGTGATGGAAGAGGGGTTGGTGTGTGGAGGTGGATGTGAGTGTGGCTGCAGAGACCCCTGCCTCCCTCCAGGGTGGGGTCTGTTTTCCTTCCCCCTGAATTGCCTTGCTACTTGGTTTGACAACATGATGTGATGGAAGTGATGCTATGACTTGAGGGGCAAGCTCCCAGGCAATTGAGATTCACCCTCTGAGAGCCCTGTGCACCGTGGCAAGAAGCCCGCTGGTCTCCTGGAGACAGCGGTGTGGTGGGGGGGAAGCCAAGACCCCCGAGCCCAGCCTGGGAAGGGAGCCTTCTTGGACCTTCCTGCCCAGCCCCTCACTGCCTGCCAAACACAGACTCGAGAGTGATGCCCACGGGACCCCCACTTGCCAGTGAGGGTGGGACACTCTTGCTCAGTCCTTGTGTGTGTGTGAGAGAGACATGTCTGTAGGTGTTTGGCCCGGTGGACAAGAGCAGGTGTCCAGTGAATGGACATATCCTTTTGTCCCTTCTCTCCCGTCTCCCATCCTTAGAACAGATTGGAGCACACTGGGCAGGCGGGGAGGGAGGGTGCTGATTCCCCCTTTTCGTTCCCAGTATCAACGCTGCACATGGCATCAGATGTTTGAGGTCTCTGTGAACAGGACGAAGCCTCAACATCTGCTTTAGTTTTCAGACTGGCCTCCAATCAGCTCAAACGTGAGCAGTGATGGCTGCACAGCAGACTTATGTACACACCTTTAAGTATCATATGTCCACTAATTGCATTGTAAATGCAATGTAAAATTTTGCATGTTGCTCACCACAAATATTTTTATTTGAACTAATTGAAAGCAAGTCTAAAGCAAAATCCTAGCCCAAGCTCTACCCTATGGTGTCAAATAGACTGTTCTGTATCACTTTGTCAATCCTGTGCTTTCTTGCATCAGCTCTGGTGTTATTTGGAAGCTTTTATGTTTTTCCACCTAAACACTCTCATGTTCATGAAGGGCTGACTCCTTGAGGACTAGGACAAGCATCGTGATTTCTCGACACCCATCGTAACACTTAGCAGAAGCCTTGGCACATAGAAGGAGCTCAGTCCACGTGTTAAGAGCCAGAGGAGTCTTAAAAAATGTTTCCTGATGATCACAAGTCAGCACAAGTTATTTTGAAACAGACAAAAGTACATAAGATTTGCCCTACGCTCTTGAAAGGAAAATATTTCTGAAAAGAAAAGGAGCAAATTCACTCCTCTTGTAATAAATGGAGAGCAGATTTGTGTGTCTGTGTTTGTACGTCCAAGTGTGTGTGTGTGAGTGTGTGTGTGTGTGTGTGAGTGTTTGCCTCTCTGATGGTATTACTTATGAACATGTGTGTAACCTTAGGCTGGAACTGGGTGGTTGAGAATGGCCAACAGTGAAAGACAGCAACAGCACTGAAGTTTTTCTGTAGAATGTTGCCTTTTCCTTTACTGCAGGCTAAGCCAACAATCCTTATTATGCTCCATAAACAATAGCAGCAACAAAAAAGTGCCCTATAAAAATTAGATTGTGAAACCTAAATTATTTATGTGATTTCATTTGTTGGATGCATTTTGTGCCATTGAGCCTCACTTCTTTCCAATGTCATGAGACTATTAGAAACTATAATAATCTTCAGGGCATGTAAGATTTATCAGCCCTTGCAGCATGGGCTAGGAGCCAGGGAAGGAGATTAAGGGCACTGGTGAAATTAATCGAGCTTCTCTCTCTGTACTGGCCAAAAGAATGCACGGGTTACTGTTCAAGCATGTTACACAGTAGGAGCACAGTTTGACCACGACCATATGTTGCATTTAGAATTACGTGTTAGTCTTTTCCAAAAGCAATCCCATAAAAATGTCAATACTTCCATCAACTAATGTCTACTAAAAAGGGGAGTTTAAGTACAGAGAGGGAAAGAGTATTGGTATTCACTAGCTCCCTGGGACATCTCCCAGGGCACCTTTTCATCCTGCTGCAGAAGCCAGGCCAGCTAATCTGCAGAACAGGAAGACTGATGGAGAGACAGGGCGAGGAGACGCTGCTCCATCACTGTTTCCTTGACCGAAAAGGGAGCTGGCATGTGTTCCCTCATGACATGTAAATGGGCTCCAGTCAGTGGCCTTGATATGTAAGCATTTCCTGTTCACTTGAGGCAATGCTGAAGTTTTCTGGAATAGATAGAAGCCATCATTTCAGTCCTAACACAAAATGAAAGCAGCAATGTGGGAGCAGTTTTGAAAATGTATGAACTTCATAAAATGTTCCATTTTCCACATGGTGAGTTTGGCTGCACGATCAGATCATCAGAGCTCAGGAAAACTGCCCATTGAGGCTACAACCCTTTGTTTGTATGACACTAATAAAGAATAAGGTATTTGCCATATTGCTTATTGATCAGTAATGAGACAGGAAATAAACGCATCACCTTCCGTGCCATCCAAAACCAGAGGAAGAGGCACCCAGAAATTCCAGCGTCTCTCCCAGTAAAGCTATTGCACATTTATGGCTGAAACCAGGCCTTCAATTTCCATGTGATGAGGCTTCGAAAGAGTCTTCATTAGGTTCACATTGACAGTGACTGCCTCGTCACATGAGGGAAAAAGTTGGAATATAAGCCTGTTGGTTGTCATTTGCCTTCTAGATTGAATCAGTGGCTCCAGTTCATTCCAAAAGAATGTAACTGCTGGAAAAAAACCAACCCAATAACATATTGTGAGTACACTGACCTGCCTTTTTTTCAGATCTAGATAGCTAGTGGATTTCGAGGGAAACCAGATTTTAAGAATGACTTTTGGGGTCACCAAAAATACCAGGAACCTTAGATTTTTTCTCTCTGACAGAGCCAGGAGAATGCTCAGTTCAGTTCAGTTCAGTCACTCAGTCGTGTCTGACTCTTTGCGACCCTATGAATCACAGCACGCCAGGCCTCCCTGTCCATCACCAACTCCCGGAGTCTACCCAAACCCATGTCCATTGAGTCAGTGATGCCATCCAGCCATCTCATCCTCTGTCATCCCCTTCTCCTCCTGCCTCCAATCCTTCCCAGCATCAGGGTCTTTTATAATGAGTCAACTCTTCACATGAGGTGGCCAAAGTATTGGAGTTTCAGCTTCAACATCAGTTCTTCCAGTGAACACCCAGGGCTGATCTCCTTTAGGATGGACTGGTTGGATCTTCTTGCAATCCAAGGGACTCTCAAGAGTCTTCTCCAACACCACAGTTCAAAAGCATCAATTCTTCGGCACTCCATGTTCTTCACAGTCCAACTCTCACATCCATACATGACTATTGGAAAAACCATAGCCTTGACTAGAGAGACCTTTGTTGGCAAAGTAATGTCTCTGCTTTTTAATATGCTATCTAGGTTGGTCATAACTTTCCTTCCAAGGAGTAAGCTGCAATCACCATCTGCAGTGATTTTGGAGCCCCCAAAAATAAAGTCTGACACTAGTTTCCACTGTTTCCCCATCTATTTCCCATGAAGTGATGGGACCAGATGCCATGATCTTAGTTTTCTGAATGTTGAGCTTTAAGCCAACTTTTTCACTCTCCTCTTTCATTTTCATCAAGAAGCTTTTTAGTTCTTCTTCACTTTCTACCATAAAGGTGGTGTCATCTGCATATCTGAGGTTATCAATATTTCTCCTGGCAATCTTGATTCCAACTTGTGCTTCTTCCAGCCCAGCATTTCTCATCATGTACTCTGCATATAAGTTAAATAAGCAGGGTAACAATATACAGCCTTGACGTACTCCTTTTCCTATTTGGAACCAGTCTGCTGTTCCATGTCCACTTCTAACTGTTGCTTCCTGACCTGCATACAGGTTTTTCAAGAGGCAGGTCAGGTGGTCTGGTATTCCCATCTCTTTCAGAATTTTCCACAGTTTATTGTGATCCACCCAGTCAAAGGCTTTGGCATAGTCAATAAAGCAGAAATAGATATTTTTCTGGAACTCTCTTGCTTTTTCGATGATCCAGCAGATGTTGGCAATTTGATCTCTGGTTCCTCTGCCTTTTCTAAAACCAGCTTGAACATCTGGAAGTTCACGGTTCACGTATTGCTGAAGCCTGGCTTGGAGAATTTTGAGCATTATTTTACTAGTATGTGAGATGAGTGCAACTGTGCGGTAGTTTGAGCATTCTTTGGCATTGCCTTTCTTTGGGATTGGAATGAAAACTTACCTTTTCCAGTCCAGTGGCCACTGCTGAGTTTTCCAAATTTGTTGGCATATTGAGTGCAGCACTTTCACAGCATCATCTTGCAGGATCTGAAATAGCTCAACTGGAATTCCATCACCTCCACTAGCTTTGTTCGTAGTGATGCTCTCTAAGGCCCACTTGACTTCCCATTCCAGGATGTCTGGCTCTAGGTGAGTGATCACATCATCGTGATTATCTGGGTCATGAAGATCTTTTTTGTACAGTTCTTCTGTGTATTCTTGCCACCTCTTCTTAATATCTCCTGCTTCTGTTAGTTCCATACCATTTCTGTCCTTTATTGAGCCCATTTTGCATGAAATGTTCCCTTGGTATCCCTAATTTTATTGAAGAGATCTCTAGTCTTTCCCAATCTGTTGTTTTCCTCTATTTCTTCACATTGATCACTGAGGAAGGCTTTCTTATCTCTCCTTTCTATTCTTTGGAACTCTGCATTCAAATGGGAATATCTTTCCTTTTCTCTTTTGATTTTCACTTCTCTTCTTTTCACAGCTATTTGTAAGGCCTCCTCAGACAACCATTTTGCTTTTTTGCATTTCTTTTCCATGGGGATGGTCTTGATCCCTGTCTCCTGTACAATGTCATGAACCTCTGTCCATAGTTCATCAGGCACTCTATCAGATCTAGTCCCTTAAATCTATTTCTCACTTCCTGGTTCTCAGTCAAGGGCACAAGTCAGTATCCTGTTTTTTCTAGGTCCACCCACTGGCCAGGTGTTGAAAGAAATCAGGTGTATGATAGGCAAGTGGAAAACCGTGAAAATGCTCCAGTTTTATGAAGCAGTTTGGAATTTTTCTCCAGCCAATGTTCACCATTTCCTCACTTGCCATGTGTTTCTCCAACTGAAAGAGCTGTCATCTTCTACAAAGAAACCCAGATACCCAGAAGTCAAGTTAGCCCTCAGGTAACACAGATGTGGGGTGTTGTGTTTGTACATGGCGGGTGTGTGCATGAGTGTGTCTCCCACACAGCAAAGGCTATGTAAACCTAATTCAGCCTGGGGTGCAGGTAGAGGGGAGAGGCAGAAGTGAGATTTTTTTGTTTACTTTTTAAAAACCAAATACTTTATTTTTAAGTCAGTTTTATATTGACAGCAAACTTGAAAGGGATGTTCTGAGATTTCCCACATACACCCTCACCCCATGTGCCTACAACTTCCCCACCATCAACAACGCCCAGCAGATGCTGCCTTTGTTACAACTGATGAACCTGTACTGATGCATCGTCGTCATGAAGTCTGTGGTTTACAGGGGGGTCACTCTTGATGTTGTACATTCTGTGGGTTTGGACAAATACATAACTTCTGCATCCATAGTTACAGTATGGTACAGAGTATGCTCACTGCCCCCAAAGTCCTCTGCCTCTTCATCGCTATGTCTCCTACAGGCCCCTGGCAACCTTTGAGCTTTCTACTGTCTCCACAGTTTTGCCTTTTCCAGAATGTCATAGAGCTGGAAACATACAGGATGTAGTCTTTATAAATTGGCTTCTTTCACTTAGTAATATGTACTTATGTTTCCTCTATGTCTTTTCATAGCTGATTGCTCATTTCTTTTTAGTGCTGAATAGTATTCCAATATCTGATGTACCACAGTATTTATCCACCCACCTACTGAAAGACATCTTGGTTGCCTCCAGATTTGGGGCAATTACAAATAAAGCTGCTATAAACATACATGTGTAGTTTTGTCATGTTGACTTGTTTAAATTCTTATTTTGAAAAGTTGTAGATTCATAGGAAGTTGCAAAGATAATGCAGGAATGTCCTCTGGACCCTCCACCTAGTTTCCTCCCAGGGTTGCCCCTTACATAATTACATACAATGTCAAAGCCAGGAAACTGATGCAGATACAACTAGGCCCATGCCTAGCTCTGTGTCACTTAGTCGCTCGTGCATATTAGCATAACCACGGTGGTAATGGATACACAGAGTATTCCACCACCACTTCAGTGGTGCTGCCCTGTTGATTCATGTCCTCCACAACGAGCTGTTCCAGTTTGCTGCCCAGTACCTGTGAACATGACCTTATTTGGAAATAGGGTCTCTGCGGATGTAATCAAGATGAGATGAGGTATTCTGAATTAGCTCCAAACCCCATGACTGGCATCCTTATAAGAAGAGAAAAGGAAGACATACACACACAGCTGAGAAGACTGCATGAAGATGGAATGAGGCACCACAAACCAGAGAAAGATAGCCATCACCAGCAGCTCCAGGAGCTAGAAGAGGCGGAGAAGGAGCCAAATTCTCCCACGGTGTTGGACTCCTAGACTCCAGAACTGCAAAAGAACAAGTTTCTATTAAGCCACTTAGTTTGTAATCATTTGTTATGAACTCCCTAGAAAACTAGCACACACCTCTTTGTAGTCACATGTGTCAGTCCTTTGTCCACCCCACCGCCCCGAGCCCCCCACAACCATCATCTGCTTGCGTTTCTCTAATTTTGTCATTTTCGTGATGTTATATTAGTGGCAGTGCGTATCAGTGACCTGTTAAGATTGGCTTCTTGTACTCAACACAGTGACCCTGAGATGCATCCGTGTTGCAGCTATCTGCAGTTTACTTTTTAGCTGAGTAATAGTCCGCAGTATGGACATACCACAGTCTGTTGAACGATCCACCTGCTGAGGGACATTCTGTTAGAAGTCAAGTTGCTGCATTTCATGTTGATGCTATTTAGCTGATCTAATAGAGTGTAATGCAACCCATATGGGGTTTTTCACCTAGTTAATCATATATTTATTTATTTTTGGCTGTGCAGGCTTTCTCTAGTTGCAGTGTGCAGCCTTCTCATTGTGGTGGCTTCTCCTGTTGTAGAGCACAGAGTCTAGGGTGCATGGGTAAGTACTTGTAGCCCTTGGCTTAGTTGCCCCATGGCATGTGGAGTTCTCCTGGGTCAGGGATGAAACCCGTGTCCTGTGCATTGGCAGGCAGATTCTCAACCACTGGACCACCAGGGAAGTCTACCTGTATGGTTCCTAAACCTGCATCTCCCTAATAGCTAGTGATGTTAAACATTTTTCCATGTGCTTTTTTGCCATCCACATACCCTTTTCAGTGAAATGCCCCTTAATGTCTTTTGCCCATTTTATAATTGAGCTTTTTTTAATGTTGAGTTTAAGAATTCTTCACATAATCTAGATACTAGTCTTTCATCAGATATATGGTTTGCACATATTTTCTCCCATCTGTAGCTTGTTAACTGGATCTTTCTCTGAACAGAGTCTTTAGGCTCTTAATGGAATGGAAGTTTTTCACTTGATGTCCAGTTTATCAAGTTTTTCTTTTATGGGTTGTGTTACTGGTGTGATATCTCAGAACTCTTCACCAAATCCTAGGTCCTGAAGATTTGTTCCTGTGTTGTTTTCTAAACATTATGTAGTCTTATGTTTTACATTTAAATCTATGATACATTTTCACTCAGTGTTTGTAAAAGGTGTGATATTGAACTTTTTTCCCCTACAAGTAATTTTTCCATGGCTTTATTTATATCCTTTCTGCTCTAAAATTAAAGTCTATCTTTTTTCCAGTTATTCCTCATTTTTTCTCATCTTTGAGAAATGCATAATATCTCCTATGACATTAAATATAAGAGCTAGTGAAAATTAGGTGTCCAAGAAATAAGCATCTGTGTGGAGATTTTGATTATTTTTATTTTTTATTTATCTATTTATTTTTTGTGGGCCACTGTGAGGCTGCTTTTTTTAAAAATTAATTTATTTATTTTAATTGGAGGCTAATTACTTTACAATATTGTAGCTGTTTTTGCCATACATTGATATGAATCAGTCACGAGTGTACATGTGCCCCCCCATCCTGAACCCCCCTCTCCCCTCCCTCCCCATCCCATCTCTCAGGGTCATCCCAGTGCACCAGCCCTGAGCACACTGTCTCATGCATTGAACCTGGACTGGTGATCTGTTTCACATATGGTAATATACATGTTTCAGTGCTATTCTCTCAGATCATCCCACCCTTGCCTTCTCCCACAGAGTCCAAAAGTCTGTTCTTTACATCTGTGTCTCTTGCTGTCTCACATATAGGGTCATCATTACCATCTTTCTAGATTCCATATATACACATTAATATACTGCATTGGTGTTTTTCTTTCTGACTTACTTCACTCTGTATAATAGGCTCCAGTTTTCATCTACCTCATTAGAACTGACTTAAATGCATTCTTTTTTATAGCTGAGTAATATTCCATTGTGTACATGTACAACTTCCTTATCCATTTGTCTGCCGATGGACATCTAGGTTGCTTCCACGTCCTGGCTATTGTAAGCAGTGCTGCGATGAACACTGGGGTGCATATGTCTCTCAATTCTGGTTTCCTCAGTGTGTATGCCCAGCAGTGGGATTGCTGGGTCATATGGCAGTTCTATTTCCAGTTTTTTAAGGAATCTCCACACTGTTCTCCATAGTGGCTGTACTAGTTTGCATTCCCACTAACAGTGTAAGAGGGTTCCCTTTTCTCCACACCCTCTCCAGCATTTATTGTTTGTAGACTTTTTAATAGCAGCCATTCTGACCGGCATGAGATGGTACCTCATTGTGGTTTTGATTTCCATTTCTCTGATAACGGTAATGTTGAGCACCCTTTCATGTGTTTGTTAGGCATCTGTGTGTCTTTTTTAGAGAAATGTTTGTTTAGTTCTTTGGCCCGTTTTTTGATTGACTATACTACAAAGCTATAGTCATTAAGACAGTATGGTACTGGCACAAAGACCGAAATATAGATCAACGGAACAAAGTAGAAAACCCAGAGATAAATCCACGTACCTATGGACACCTTATCTTTGACAAAGGAGGCAAGAATATACAATGGAGAAAAGACAATCTCTTTAACAAGTGGTGCTGGGAAAACTGGTCAACCAGTTGTTAAAGAATGAAACTAGAACACTTTCTAACACCATACACAAAATAAACTCAAAATGGATTAAAGATCTAAATGTAAGACCAAAAACTATAAAACTCCTAGAGGAAAGCATAGGCAAAACACTCTCTGACATAAATCACAGCAGGATCCTCTATGACCTACGTCCCAGAGTAATGGAAATAAAAGCAAAAATAAACAAATGGGACCTAATTAAACTTAAAAGATTTTGCACAATGAAGGAAACTATAAGCAAGGTGAAAAGATTTTTATTATTTTTAACTTGTATTTAATGACCGGCCAACATAGCTTTGGAAACACACATGGATCTGGCGATGTGCTAATGACCGAGGTCACATCTCCAGAAAATGGCCTGATGCCCCCAGGAGTCTGGTGCCCTCAGCAGAGCAGGTGTCCATGTGTCCAGACCATTGTGTTTGTTTTAATTATCAGACAGCTGTGTGTGAGACAGAGCAGCACAGAAGAAAGAAGAAGCCCTCTGAAGGGATAGGAAGCTGCCAGGACACCCAGGAAGCCATTAGAGGTGAGTTGAGAGTGCTCAGGCCAGCAGGGCGGGCACAGGCCCACATGCCCCAGGGGGCCTTTCTCCCCGAGGGAGCCCGGCCGAGCCCTGAGGACAGCGACAGTCACCTCTGAGGACGAAGCCCTTCGTCTCTACTGGGTTCCCAGATGTCCTCTGGGTGTCTGTGGGAGCCTCCTCTCAGAATTGCCCTCAGTCACATAAGAAAGCATTTCCTAATAATTATCATCCTTTAGAGTCATGTGCCCGCACTAGCACAGGCATATACATGCCATTATCTAAAACATTGACATGCCAACTGGATATTTCTTATTCACCATACCTGACTGAATCTAACTTTCGGCTGTTTTGTGAAAATCAATGTCACTTTCATAGGATGTACTGCTAAGGTTAATTTTTTTAAAATTATAATCTAAGAGAAAGAGAGAGAGACAGAGAAAGGGGAAGAAAAGAGAAGAAGGAAGAAGGGGAAAAAAAAAGCGAAAGTCCAAAAATATGTTGTGTAACCCAGGCTGCCTCATTTGGGAAATATGCCTCCTTCCTAAGGGATTATCCTGAAGGAGGCAACCACTTTTCAGCTGCACCTCTGAGTGTGTTTCTTTAAAATCCATAAACATTGCTTTATTTTGTTTTTCTTAAAAAGTGGTAACATGTAGTTAAACGTACCTGGGGAAATTTCCCCGGCTAATTTTTTCTTACTGAAAAATGTTTCTTTCCAGATTTCAGTTCAGTGGACTTCCCGCACTCCCACCCCCATATTATTTTTGGAGTCCCATAGGTTTTCCTTGGCCAGAGGAGAACACTGTGGTACAGCGAAAAAATGCGGGCAGGACTTTTCTAGAAAGGGAGTGGATAACACACATTCATTTGGCCCTTTCTTGAACTCCCACTATAAAATAGGGCAAAAAAAGATTCTTTGAAAGATATAAACTTGCGAATTTTCTTTTAGAGAGGATAGGAAAGAAAAGCTACATTTTGGAAGCTAAGCAGAGAAATTTCCGTTTCCAGAAATAAGACCCTTCAGGGTATTCAGATCATCTTCCCTTTTGCAAGTGAGAAAATGATGATTCAACTCTAAAGAAGCTTGTTTTTAAGTTATTGACCAAATGACAGGGTAAGTAATTATCAGGCTGGACTATAAGCCTGTAACCGGAGGGTCTAGCCAGGTGCTGACTGCTATTGCCCTGCAGGCACCAGCTCAGCCAAGCAGAAATAAAACTCCATGGGCTCTTAAAGTTTGGAGACTTACAAAGTGGGGGGCTTCAACAGGATAGTCATGACCACAAGGTGCTGGTATCAGAAGAGTCCGCTGTCTCAGAAGAGTGAATCTGAGACAAACCCCACCTAACACACAGAATAAACTCGTGTACCTGGAGGAAAAGGGAATGTCCTAAATCTGATAGGGGGCAGAACAAAACAGAGTGAGACAGAACAAAGAACAAAATCCTACCTGTTGTTAAATGTTGAAATCTGCCCCTTCCAGATCAGGAGCCGGGCAGGAACAATGCTCTCCACTCATCTCCCCACTGTCTCAGAGGTGCCCGCCTGCCGAAGAAGGTGTAAGACTAACAAGTGTGAGGATTGGGAAAGAAAAAATAAAATGGTCTCCTTGGAACTGAGCAGGGTCCTGTGGGGCTCCTGGACATGGAAGCATTTCTGCCCCTCATTTCTTGTTCGTAGGGCACAGACTCCAACCTCTGTGACCTTCCCCAAGTTCCAAAAGTCTGATTCCAACAGTTGCTAATCAAAAGAGGAGCAGTCTAGAAACCACTGCTTTTTCATACTGTTAATGGGGTTCAAGAAACATCAGCCCTGAAAATTCATTGCTGAATCTCCAATACTCTGGCCATCTGATGCAAAGAGCCAACTCATTGGAAAAGACCCTGATGCTGAGAAAGATCGAGGGCAAGAAGAGAAGGGGGAGACTGAGGATGAGATGGTTGGATGGCATCACTGACTCAATGGAAGCGAGTTTGAGCAAGCTTTGGGAGATAATGAAGGACAGGAAACACAGAGTCGGACATGACTTCACGACTGAACAACAAGAGCCAAGAAACCACCTAAGGCAAGATTAAAATAACTAGAGGAGCTCATGAAGAAGGTGACCAGAGACTAGATGAGAGGAGCACAGGCTCTGCACACCCCCCTGATCTTGTCAGCCACCCCTTCTCCACCTTGAAACCTGGCTATAAAACTTCTCATCATATCCTCCCAGATGAGGACGCATAGTTTTGGGGGGCAGGAACTCGCTGTGGCCCCCTTTGCCTGGCAAAGCGTTAAAGCTCTTCTTTTCTACTTCACCCACCTCTGTCTCTGAGCTTCGATTCAGCATGCTGCGAAGAGGCTGAGTTTTCGGCATCACTCTAAGAAGGCAAAGTGAGGATGCCCCGCCAACCACTCTCCAGCCTGGCCCCATCGTGGACTCAGGCTGTGACCTTGGGCAGCTTCTCCTTGGACTTCACTTCCTTCTCCTGTAAATCAGGATTAACAAAGCCCTAAACCATGTTAACTGGTTGTAAAACCAAACTGAAGTAAGAGCAACAAAAAGAGAACTGCAAAGATCAGGCACTATACTGTACATATTATTAATAGTGTCATCCCTGGTATAGTTTTGTGTTTAGAGGTTCACCGTAGTTGTTGGTTAGTTGCTAAGCCATGTCTAAGTCTTTGGCGACTCTATGGACTATAGTCCGCCAGGCTCCTCTGTCAATGGGATTTACCAGGCAAGAATACTGGAGTGGGTTGCCATTTCCTTCTCCAGGGCATCTTCCCAACCCAGAGATTGAACCTGCATCTCCAGCAATGGCAGGCAGATTCTTTACCTTTGAGCCACTAGGGAAGCCCTTAGAGAATTCATAGAGCAAGTGAAGCAAAGTGACAGATTTTGCAGCAATCACTGACTCACCCGTGTAATTTATTCACCAGGGCAGTTTTGTCCTTTGTATTCATTGGAAATAAAAGGCCTGCTGTAAAACCAAGTGTTTTCATGGAAGAGTTGATGCAAAAGTGTTCTCCTAAATGTTTTAGTAAAAGGCCAATTCCCAAGAGAACTAAGAAAATACATTCTTAAAAATAAGAGTGCAAAGGATGCAAAAGAATGTATTCCTTTGTGTACTTATCTGTGGAGAGTCACATCTTCTTTATGTATTAATAAAAATGAAGAGCCTTCAGGTTCTGCAAAAGGAGGGAGATAATGCAGGTGTGCCCGAGAAACACCACAGATAAACACAGACACTGCAGAAGGACGGTGTGAGGCAAAATTTTGTTTAGGTTGAAGGACCCTGACAAAAGAGATTTAATCAGTGAAGCACCAAAGAATCTTACCACACTGAGATCACCCCCCAAGGCCAACTAGAAGCAAAAGACTTTATAGAAGCTTTATATCAAAGAAAAGCTTTTATCAGCTTTAGATAGCTTCAATTTAACTTGCAGTAACGATCGGATTCTTCTCCAACCCTGGGATTTTTCTTGCTTGTACAAGAGAGCAGGGAAGAAGGAGGATGGGTTGGGTAATCAAGATGTAACAGAGTTGAGGCTTAAGGAATGTTTTATTTTATAACAGTTTTTTACAATAATATTATTTGAGTTGTATCTTATGCCCGTTTTAACAATAATTCTTTTAAGTGGGAATTTATCACAGGCAAATATTATCCTTGTAACTGTTCTTCAGATACCATATACACATTAAGCTAAGAGCATCCATTAATAATTCAAAAGTCTTTCATTCCGTTTCATCCTATTGTCTAATACTTAAGATGTTAATGTGAAGAGAAGAGAAGTTGTGCAAATGGCATTCTTCCGTTACAATTTTAAAACAATGGAAGGATATAGGCTCTCAACCCTTTTACGAAAGTCATGAGCAGTCAAGTAGGAGATGCCAGTCATAGGAGAGTAAGCCGTCTGATTAATTCTGGCCTCGTACCAAGTGTTCACTTTTGCACAAAGTGGTCCTTTCTAGCTTGTGCTTTCTTTCTCCCTTCCTTTCTGCAGCCTGTCCCCAGATGCTCGCAAACAGTTGCGCCTGCAAGAAAGCCAAGAAGCCTTCTCGGAAACATTGCAAAGGGTGCCGCAGCCGGCCCTGATAAACCCACAAGTGCCAGCAGCCCTTCTGCTTCTTCTGGTCATCAGTGAAACTTCTGTGAGATGTGGCAACAAAGAACCATGACAAGGAGTCGTCTGATTTACAGCATAATTCACATGCCAGGAAGGCTCTGTATCTCTTCTTATGCTGCAAAATCGTTAGTGGTGTCACTCAAAGGGGCTGCTTGCCACTCAAAGGCCAGTAAGAGGCCAGGTTGGTGGAATGGAAAGTTCACTCTATTTTGAATGCCGGCAACCTGCCTGTCCAAAGGCTGACACCCTCTACCTGCCACTGGCCGTCAATGAGCAAAAGCTTTTAAAGACAAAGAGAGGGGGCTCCAAGCACAAACAGCACAGGCTGCTCTGAGAGTCAACTTGAAGTTGGTCATCAGTGGTCTGACCAGTGTCATCGTGATTGTTCTAGGCACAGTTGGTCTTCAGTTCCAGGATCAGTTTGTTTCCATTTCTTTGAGACAAATTCTCGGAACTGTGGCAGCTTGCATTGTGACTGCAGTCCAGTCTTTGTGTAGTTAACTCCTTCTGCCTGGTGGGGGTTTCGGTGTCTATAAGACAGCTCACAAAAAGTGGCTCAGACTATTATCTATAGCCCTTGAGTAGGATTTAAAGGTCCTTTACTGTGCTTAATTATTATTTGGTCTCCTTTGACTGTTTTCCTTTCTTTCTGCATCTTGTCACTTCTCTGATTAAACTTATTCTTTGGCTAAAGTTTGTCCACAGACAAAGGCAGGGTGAGGTCATGGAGGGGTGGGCAGGCGAACACTGTAGAGTCCTGCTCTGTTTCAGTAGTATGAAGGGTCACTCACACGTGGAAGCACTGCCACAGGAAAAAATCTGCTCTTCTTGAATAAGTAATGGACCCCCGACCACCTCAGACCTTGGGCTATAGCCTGGTGCATCCTGTTCCTTCCCTCTTTGAGTGCAATCTGATGGTTTTACAGATGGGTTTGCTTATCACTCACCATGGCCCATGGGGGGTTGGCATGTCGATCCCCATGCATGGAATGGCAACGTTTCACAGCGCACCCCTTGCAAAGTCTCTGCTTTTATGCAGATGAGACTCTCCAACGTCACCCATACTATCTACTTAATTGGCTATGCTTCTCCAGGCTAAGGCTTCCCTGATAGCTCAGTTGGTAAAGAATCTGCCTGCAATGCAAGAGACCCCGATTCAATTCCTGGCTCAGGAAGACCCACTGGAGAAAGGATAGGCTACCCACTCCAGTGTTCTTGGGCTTCCCTTGTGGCTCAGCTGGTAAAGAATCCACCTGCAATTCAGGAGACCTGGGTTCGATCCCTGGGTTGGGAAAATCCACTGGAAAAGGGAAAAGCTATCCATTCCAGTATTCTGGCCTGGAGAATTCCATGGACTGTATAGTCCATGGGATCACAAAGAGTCGGACACGACTGAGCAACTTTCACTTTCTCCAGGCTAGTGAAGACCAGCCCCTTTCTCTCCCAGGTTATGCTTAGTAAATGGAACTGCTGGAGGTAACGAGGAAGAACAGAAGAAGCCACAGCATGAACCGGCCAGAGGAGCTCTGACTCCCAGTCAGCAGAGTTGTTCTCGCTCCTGTGTGCACAGAAGGGAGTGTTTAAAGGAAATGTGAGTTTTGCTTTCACCTAATGAAGCTTTGCCATTTTTAAAGGATCACACTGTGATCACTGTAATTGCACTAACATTGATGGTAGCCAGTGTGCCATGTGCTATTTTAAGCACGAAGCGTAACATAGAATCCCCGTTAGGCAGTGTGCGGCTCTTGCCTCCTGAGAGGCTCATTAAAATGAGACATTTCCCTCCAGAGGCTCAGTCAGTGAATAGTGTTTAAATTTCTTAACCAGGCTGGACTGAGTGGCAACATAAGAAATGGTTTTGAGAACAAATCCAGTGTCAGGCTGTGGCCACACCTCGACAGTAAAATCCCAGTGACTTAAAATCTCGGGGCAGTGGTCTTTGAATGAGAGGTGTTTAGAATTTTCCACGTTCTAATCAGAAAATAAGAACACACCTCCTCATCCAGAAAGGAGCCACCTCATCAAACTCTCCTATCCTGTGAACATGCAACATCAGCCTAACAGCATTTTGCCAAACAATGAAGTTGTGAATATTAACCCCCATTGTGAACCCAGGTCTACTATTAACTGCTGCAAATAGAAAAAACTGGGATTCTGGGAATAAGGCCCATTTTAAACTCGTCAAAATTTTTTGTAACTGGCTAGTAGGCAAACCTGTAAGAGAACGTTGCTCAGTGCCTGCATCTATTTCAGTGTCCTATGTAGCTGTCTTTGCTGAAAGCATACCCAGTGTCTCCTCGTGAACAGGCCCCTGAAATGCCAGATTAATAAAAGCCATCCTATGATGAGCACAGTATTCTGCGTCCTGCTGTTGAAAGGCTGTTCTTCTTACCCAGCTGTGCTGGCCTGAGGTTCTCCAGCGGCTGGTTTTCCATTCCCAGCTGAGCCTCGGAGCCCAGTGCTTGTGGGTGAGAAGAACCAAGGCCCCCCTCACTATGCTGACCCTGAACCACAGCTGAGGACACTTGCATGCAGGAATGGCAACTCAGTGGAGACCAGGCTGCTCGGGCTTCGTATTGGGGTCTCTGTGCGCCCTGAGGCTCTCTGCAAGCCCCTGGCTGCCTTGCTGATGCACCAGCCTTCCTTCTGAAGATGACATCTATTTAAAACCACCAGCTGTCCCAGCAGGTTCTAATAACCCTCCACTGCAGAGCCTTTATCCATGTCCTCTCTATTTGCAAACCTCGGTTTGAACAGTCAAAACTGCTACCTAAGCAGACCTGCAGGCATGTGCCCACAGCTGTGTGCAAACAATATGGACTAAGCCCTGGTTATCGCTGTGGACGTAAGTCAGCATCCAAAACATGACATTTGGAGCAGATGCTTGTGATGGTTGTGATATGGCTGGAACTGTCCCTCTCTCTCCGAGCGCAGAAATGTTTGTATAAAATCAGATCAAATAAAAGGTCTCTCCTGGTCCCTTAGCCAAATCATCTTTCACTCAGCGCAGTTGAACAGATATTGGTCTGGCTCTGTAGATCTGACCTTTCCTGTGGGCCCTGTGAGTTTATCCTTTGTTTAAAAATAATGCATTTTGAACCCATGGTTTTGCCTTTCTGAGTTTATTCTCTGCCTTCACAAGAGACTCCTGTCTGATTGTCAGGTTTGGATGGAAAACTAGACAAAGGGACAGGCTGCTGTCACAGATTACCTTGTTGCCTGAAAGACACCCACGTGTCACCTGGCACACAGACAGGACCATTGGAATCTCCCTAGTTGGGGGTTGGATCAGAAGTTGCCAGAGGGGGTCCCATCAGCGCTGTGGTCCAAAACATGTGAGCTGGAACCAGGCTTGGCTCCCACACCCCCATCCACTCACCCAGGGGCCTCAGCCAAGACCAGACTCTCAAGGCTCATCTGCCTTCTCAGGAAAATGAGGACGGTGACTGTCACCCCCGAAGGAGGCCGAGGAGATAGAGTGGTTCCCATTGGGCCAGGAAGGCTGGAGCCCTGCCAGTGACCCTGGAAGAACACGGACTCCAAGCCATGGAAATCCACCTCTCACCTTATAGTCGGGCCTCTGAATTCTTGGTTCCACTCCCTGGATTCAACCAACCTTGGATCGTGTGGTCCTAGTGCTTTTTTATTGAAAAAGTCCCTGTGTAAGTGGACCCCGTGGTTCACACCCACGTTGTTCAAGGGTCAACTGTATTATTACAGCTTCTGCCTTGTTTCCAGGATCAAGTGAACTGACACCAGAAAGGCTGTGCTTGCCCTCGACGGCACACATCGTTCGTCTCAGTCTCGTCTCCATGTGGACCCGCCCATGTCTGGGATGTGAAGGCAGTGTGGACATGGCCCTGGGACATGCTGCTCTGGCACGTGGACTGTTGTGAGCTGAAAGCGGTTGGGAGTCAGCGGGTGCAGAAGACAGCTTTCCAAGAGCCTCCCTCCTCTGACTCAAGGCAGAGCTTCTGAACATGAGACGCCATAGATTCCCACTCTGGGTGGGGGGTGGGCTGACCCAGAAGAAGACAAAGTTGGCACTGAGATGCGGCCTCACAAACAAGACTTATTACAATGGCTCACAATGTCTGCGTTTTCCTGTGTTTACCTGCTCACAATGTCCTGCCCCTGGAAGCCCACCCCACTTCCCACCTCTTATTGCCCTTTGTTAAAAGAGTATAGAAGTCTCTGAGCTCGACTACTTCCTTGGGTTTTTACTTCTTTCCTGTGGAAGCCCCCCCCATGTATGCCCAAAAATACTAATATCAATAAAACTTACATTAAATGAATGTGTTTTTCTCCAGTCTGTCTTGTGCCAGTTCAGTTCATGGAACCCAGGAGAATAGTAGGAAAAGGCACTTTTTCCTCCCCTCAAATGAAAAACAGGACAGTCCTCACAGTATGATATGAACCAGATCATGTTAAATATGCAGTGTACACAGATGACCATAACCTGGAAAGGAAAAGCCCCCACGTCATGGATCAGAGGTTGCTGGTGGGTGATGAGTGCCTTTTGCTACCTTCCTCGTAACTGTGTGTGTTTTCTAGATGTCCCCAAGGACCGTGAGAGAAATCCCTGGGTGGAGGGCCTGGCGCAGTCCATCCAGGCAACCTGCCAGGGCCCCGCAGTCTCTGGGATGTGGCCAGCAGCTTCCGTGGAGGCGGGAATGAAACGCCTGTGAGAGCGCAGAACACACGCCTGAGAGAACCAAGAGCAGCAAGGCCTGGACCACGCGGGGCGAGGGGCAGGGGTACCGTGCCTTCTGTCAGGCAGCTCCGCCTGCGGACTCTAAATCAGCCAGTGTTCCAGGACCTGCTTGATTGGCACAAGGTTTATGCTGTTGTGTGCAGAACCAGCTTTGTGTCATGCTAAGGAATATGGGAACAGGTGTGAAGCATTGAGGATAGGGAACCAGCGATGGTTTCTCCTTCCTCCATCCCCTGGGAGACCTGGTGCAGAGATGGAAGGTGAGGCCTCCCCAGGGAGGGGGCAGTGCAGAGGGGAGGGAAGCCTGGCTGAGCCCTGCAGGCGCTGGGAGGGACAGGACCACCTGACACTGTCCTGACACAGCTCTGTGCTTGGCATTCCAGCCTGGCCCAGCCGAGAACACAGGCATCACACACACCCAGTAGAGTAGGGGTCCCCAGAACCCCCGAGATCCCAGGGCACCCCTCACTGTGATGGAGAGTAGGTCCGCGCTGTGTCTGTTTTCTAGGAGAACCCCTGTGGCCCAAGGTCTAGGGTGTGTCCCCTTGAACTACTGAGTGGGACCGAGAGCCAGAAATTACTGTGAAAGCAGAACTAGAGAATCCTGGCGGAGGGGGAGGAAGGTAAGCTTTATTCTGTCTGGAGCCTGGTGCCCTCCACCCAGTTTCCCAGCTCCTGCCCTGCTCCCAGGCAGGGGGTGGTGCTCGGGGGGGTTGCTGCTGTGTGAGGTGGACACTCGGACCAGCCGTGCTGGTTCTTCTCTGTTCCTTCCCTGGAGCCCCTCTAGTTGGGGGAGGCACCCCATCTGTGAGCCCTGCCCTCTGGAAACCCGGAGTCCTCAGCAGTCCCTGCTTATTCTATTGAACAAGAAATGAGGCAGGTGTGCGGTAACTCTGCAGCCACGCGGGGCAAGGGACAGGTTATTAGGAGAAAAGAGAGGACCAGTGACCTCCACGAGGCCGCTTTCTCTGGGAACCTCTGGTCCATCAGGGTCCCCCTCGATGTCCGTGATGGGAAGGAGGCAGTGGACACACCAAGGCATGGGCTCAGACCCAGAGCTGATTCTTACTCACAAGCTGCTCTGCCTCACTCACCTCCGAAACAGCCTCTGAACTGGAAGAGGACAGAGTTTGCTCGTTGCCTCTGTGATGCTGATGATGCCGAGAGCACAGAGCGAGGACAGGGCAAGTACCCTGGGACAGAGGGAAGGACCCCCAGCCTGGAGCTCAGGGGATGGGCCTGCCTCACCCCACTGGCCCAGGATCCGGGCCCGTCCTCCCTCTGGCATCTGTCCGCCGAGTTTGATGCTGAGTAAGAGAGCTGCGCACTCAGAGGCCGTGCACCACATCTCAGGGGTTTTTGGCCACAAGAATGAGCTCAGCTTTGGCCTGTCCACTGTGAATGGACAGAGGAAGTAGTGGTCAGGGCGTCTCAGTGCTAAAGTCTGAGGCCACAGGAACTGCCTGGAGGGGGTGCCATCTGTTCCCACCTACGCTATCAGGTCCCTTGGGTAAACGTTTTTGTCCTTCGGTCGATGGTGCAAAGTGTTCATCGTTGTTACCAAGCAAATGGTGTGCATGTTGCTGACTCCTGCTCTCAATCCGTAGGCAACAGGAAATGCTGCAAAATTATTTTAAAACTCAGTAAGAAGAGAATAGAGTGAAACTTTCTCCTAGAGAATAAATTGCTAAATAACATTTGACCTCTTTAAAAAATAATAGAAGCAGCTCAAGATAATAAAAGAGGTGAGAGAGATTGTTCTGTGTAACCAGCAGCATCTAGGCAGGCTATTTGATGATAAAAGTACATGCTTGGAACAGTAAAGGATACTGTTCTTCTGGCGTTTTTTGAAAAATTTCTGGATGTAAACAGCTAAGAGTTGACCATTGCTTCCCCATTCCAAATTATAGTCTTTAATGTGGAAAGAGGATTACGGGCCTTCATTATCTGCATGTAGCTTACTGAAAGTCCAAGTGTCAGAAAAACAGAAGTACTCATGTTATTTTGTTTGACTTGATGAAAAGTGGCATGATTGAGCCCAGAGACCTTGACTCCAGTCCTAGCTGTGCAGCCTTCAGCTCTTCTCTACCTACCAACTTCTCTCACACCAGCTTCCCCCTTATAAACAAAGCAGTGAAGGAACCAAGTTCTCTGCAGCACAAAAAATTGAAGAGCTGGGTTCATGGAAAGATTGAGAAATAGGAAAGATGGTATGTAGAAAGACTATGATAGATTTGAGAGACAGATGATAGAGATAGGTGATGGGCACATGGAAAATAGGTAAATGATAGATTAGATATAGAGATGATAAATAGATGACAGATAATAGGTGACAATGATAGATGAGAGACACAAGGTACTAGACAACAGATGACAGACACGATAGACACACAGATGAGAGAGAAAATAGACTGTCGATCAACAGAGAGATAATAGATGACTGAGTGCCTACTAAGTTGCTTCAGTCATGTCTGACTCTTTGCAACCCCATGGCCCATAGCCCACCAGGCTCCTCTGTCCATGGGATTCTCCAGCAAGATTACTGGAATGGGTTGCCATGCCCTCCTCCAGGGGCTCTTCCCAACCCAGGGACTGAACTCACGTCTCCTGTGCTCCTGCATTGCAGGCAGATTCTTTATCACTGAGCCACCAGGGAAGCCCAATAGATGATCAGATAGACAGACAGACAGTCAGGCCTATTACCTGAGCACTGACTTTTGTTTCTGCTCTGTGGCATGACCATAGATATTCATAAGGAAAGATGTCAGCAACCGTTCAGATGAGAAGTCACAAGTCCTCAATACCAGATTAATCACAGATGTGAGAGCTGCTATCCCTAATTATAAACTTATATGAAAGAGAAAACAGACCAATAATTCTCTTTAAAGTAGCTTTTAAATGTTATAATTTTTTTTAATTAAAGTATAGTTGATTTACAATTTTACATTAGCTTCAGGTATATAGCACAGTGGTTCAGTATTACAAATGCATATATGTTCTTTTTCCTTTTTAAAATATTTATTTATTTATTTGGCTTCACTGGATCTTAGCTGTGGCATGTAGGATCTAGTTCCCTGACCAGGGATTGAACCTGGGCCTCCTGCATTGGGAGCATGGAGTCTTAACCACTGGACTGCTAGGGAAGTCCCTGTGTTCTTTTTCATATTTTTTTTCCATTATATGTTATTGCAAGATATTAAATATAGGTTCCTCTACTATATAGTAGGTCCTTGTTATTTATCTATTTTATATATAGTAGTATGTATCTGTTAATCCCAGACTCCTAATTTATCCCTCCCCACTACATTTCCCCTTTGGTAACTATAAGTTTGTTTTCTATGTCTGTGAGTCTATTTCTGTTTTGCAAATAAATTTATTTGTATCAATTTTTTAGTTTCTACATATAAGTGATATATGATATTTCTCTCTGTCTGACTTAATTCACTTAATATGACAATATCTAGGTCTATCCTTCTTGCTGTAAATGGCATTCTTCTTCATGGCTGCATAATATTCCATTGTATATACATACAACATCCTCTTATTCCACTCATCTGTCGACAGACACTTAGATTGCTTCCATGTCCTGGCTATTGTAAGTAGTGCTGCTGTGAACACTAAGCGCGTGTATCTTTTCAAATTAGAGTTTTTGTCTTTTCCGGGTGTGTGCCCAGTTAAGGAAACTCCATACTGTTCTCCACAGCAGCTGTACCAATCTACATCCACACCAACTGAGGGTTTCATTCTCTCCACACCCTGCCCAGCATTTGTTATTTGTAGATTTTTAATAATGGCCATTCTGACCAGTGTAAAGTAACTTCAAAAAAAATAGAACACTACAGACATTTTTAACCAAGTTATCACTGACAGCCAAAGTTGTTTTTTTTTTTTTTTTTTTTGTCAGAAGGGTCGCTGCACATGCTTTGTTCTCACTGTTTTAGATCTGCTGCTTTCAGTGAAGGGCCCGTAAACGTTCTTGCAGACGGGGAACTTTCTGTCATGTGCACTTTCTGGTTGTGTCTCCCCTGATCGATCCTCCAAAGATCCCACATGGGGCATGACTGTGCTCAGCCTGAGAAAGGGGAGGATACTTTCAACAGAAATGCAACAGAAAACTGTTTCTGAGAGATTGAAATCCAACAATAATATTTGCAGAGTACAAGTGTCTCTGTTTAGCATAAATAACACTGAAGTGAAGGACACCCACAAAGGACAACGAAAAGTGTGCATTTTCTATCAACATGATGTCATGACTTTGCAGATGACTGTCTTGTGACAGTGAAGGCCACCTGGTCCCAGAGCAGCCGTCGCTGGGCCGTGGACGCTGAGGTGCCCGATGCACAAGCAGGACTGGGGATGCCCCCTGGAGCCCTTCTTTACATTTCCTCCACTGACCATAGTGAGTCTAAATTTTACTTCCTGTTTTGCATATTTTTCCTTTGAATATATGACACACCTTCTATTTGGGGGTCTAAATTGATATATGTTGTAGGCTTCTGTAAATATCTATGAAAAATACAACTTCAGAGTTTATGAAAACTTAAAATTGAGCAAAGCAAGAATGAAACCATGATGTTAAAGATGTCATCAAGTACAAGTAAGAAAAATAACCAAACCATGGGCGATCCAGACGGTGTGGGTAGCATCTTGTGTGAGGCGGGGACACACAGGCCTTCTCAAAGTGTGGGCTCCCAATGTTGTGACTGTGTTTACACTGCTATGCAAACAGAGCCCTCGGGAAGTGGGATTTATGCTGTTGTGTAGACAGGTGCCTCAGGCCTTGGGAAGCGGGATTTGAATGGCAGATTTACGTAAAAATCAAAGACCAAATTACATGAAAATCTACAGAAGGAGGGGAAAAGTTTCCACCCCATACTTCAGAAGCTGCCTCGGCTGGTGGCATCTTCTCTGGGATGGTTCTGTTTCCAGCAGGAACAGCCTGAGATCGTCCTAGCCCTGCTGACCACGCCTGCCTTGGGTTTGGCAGGATTGGGAGACGGCTGATGGCTTCCAAGCCTTCCACCCAGTGGAAGCGTCCACAATGGTGTCTCCACACCCGTTGTGGTTTGAGAGTCAGAATTGAGAGCAAAGGAAGCCGTGGGGACCTCGGCAGCCCCAAGATGATCTGGAAGGGAGAGAGGGTCTGGGATGTTGCCCACGAAGAGATGGGGGTGCACATCAGCTCAGGTGGCGTCCAGAGCTTTCAGCAGCCTGTAAGAGTGGGGGCGCGGGTGGTTAGGGTGGAGAAATATGGGAGGAATATTATGCTCCTTCCTTTCCTTTGTGTGCTCCCGCTGGTGACACCCAGTCCCAAGCACCAGAGCCAGGGCACCTCGATGGAAGCAGTCATCAACTTGCCCTGGGGGTGTGCCCTCCAGCTGCTCGGCCCTGTGGGATGTAGCTGCCCGACTGAGTCATGCCCGCCGATGGGGGAGCACCGCAGGTCCTGTCAGAGTGCACTTAACCCCTGTCTCTAAGGTTTCAGCAAAGACACACGCCCTCTGGGCATCAGCCCCTGGGGAATGAGATGAGGGTGGTCCTTTCTCGTGGGGTCCTGGTGAGGATCAAGCTAGGCCCGGATGCTCTGTGAATGCTGCCCCCGAGGGAAGACCTGAGCCCCCGACGCTGCCTCCTGGGTGGAGGCACCGTCAGAGTCTGCTTGACACTGTCCTTGTCCCGTCTGTTGCCCCAACAGCAGCCGTGTGAGGGTTCAGCCCTTCCCCGGCCTTGAGCAGAAAATAGTAGGACCGGCAGCCTCGCTGACAAGCTTATCACCTCGGGGGGACCCCAGGCTCCCGGCAAAAGTGACAAAATGACAACAAAGCATCCAGATCGCAGAGCGCAGCCTGACTTTGGCCTCAACGCGAGAACCCAGTCCTCCGCCTCAAATGCGGAGACCTGGCACACGTCAGTGTGGGGAACACAGAACACTGACGGTAAGCTGGTCACTGCGCCCACGAGCTCCCCAGCTCCGACCACTGAGACCGTGGGCTCCGGTGACTGGACACATAGACCCGCAGGGCTGAAGTGGCCCCTCCAGCCATTTCAGAAGCTCAGCCCGTCGTCCACCTGCTGCTGATCGCGGGCTGCACACATCCTAATGGTCACCCCCGATGCAGACCGGCTCCTGGACGAGAGCAACAGAAAGTAGCAGCAAACAGGAAGAATGCAGTTGCCCTTTCTAACTAAATTTCTCTTGGAACTGTGTGACCAGTGATTAAGCATCACCTTGTCACTTTAGAAAATTAAGTCCAGCCTGTAAGCGCAGGTGGCCGGCCAACCTAACATCGGTTACACCCCTCGGCACTGCCTCTGGTTTTGTCATTTTTGCTGCTTGGGTTCAATCCTAAACCACTCGATTCTTGTATGTCAGAAGACATTCTATTTTTCACATGAACACAAGTCACGAGAGACAGATCTCTTAGGCCGGACCTCACCTCATAGAATATTTGTATTTCTGAGAGGTTTCAGGCCCAAAATATCCTACTTTACTCGACTGAGCCAGGTTTGCTATTTCAGGGAACTTGCGTGGATCACTCAACTAAATATTCATCGACTTCGTCATTCCCTTCTTATCCACTAGGAAACCGTGTCTTTTACAAATCTTGTCACTGCAACTGCAAACTTGATTTTGCCCTTTTTTGGTAAAGTATTTTGCCCTGGGGCTCTCCTATGCAAAGAGGAGAAACCATGAATTAAGGAATCTGTACAAGAAAATGTTTATTTCTCCTGCTGGATCTTAATTTTTGAAATACATACTGAATCTTGGGGAAACATAAACTGTTTTTCATGCAGCCATCAAGGAGGGATAATCCTGAACCATGAGTGGGGTTGGGGTTCCACGCCCACCTGACACTTTCTCCAGGGCTCACCTTAGTTTCTGTGCAAACGGCCAGCTGCTGTAGCCGATTGCAGAGCACAAACCACACAGGAGATGGGCTGAGTCAGAGCTGCCTCCGCTCCACTCCAGACCACTGCTCACTCTTGGGAGAAGGGGAGAAAACCAGGGAGAATGAACCTTCCCGAGTGGCTCTATTCACAGGCTTGTGTAATGCGAGTGTATCATGAAAGAGCTCTTCCTTAAAGGAAGAATTGATTCACAGCATGTCACCAGGAGGAGTAGACTTAAAACAAGGCAGTTCAACCAAGTAAGGGGGAGCAGTGAAGAGCAAAACAGCTGTTCATTCAGTAACCCCTGATGGGGCAGCTCAGACTCACGAAAAGGCCTGGAGGAAACTGATCTGAGAGGACTCCCACGCACACACGCACACACCACCCCTGGCCCTCTCTCTCCCCGTCTGGTCTGTTGTCCCCTCATCTTACACAGACTCATGTCTGTGCCTGACCACCTGAGTCTTCACTGAAAGCTGCTGACCTCACGGGGACTCATGCCCACTGTGGGTCTGCTCATTACAACCCTACATACGGGACTTCCCTGGCAGCCCCGAGGTTAAGAATCTGCCTTGCAACACAGGGGGCACAGGTTTGATCCCCAGTCAGGGAACTAAGATCCCACATGCCACAGAGCAACTGAGTCCCCACGCCACAACTACTGAACTCTCAGTACAGTTCAGTTCAGTCGCACAGTGGTGTCCAACTCTTTGTGACTCTATGGACTGCAGTACACCAAGCCTCCCTGTCCATCACCAACTCCTGGAGTTTACTCAGACTCGTGTTCATCAAGTCAGCCATCCAATCATCTCATCCTCTGTCATCCCCTTCTCCTCTCACACCACAACTAAAGAGTTTGTGCACCCTAAAAAAGATCCCACATGCTGCAACTGAGCCCTGATGCAGCCAAATTAAAAAAAACAAAAAAACAAAACTACTTATATTAGATGATATTGTCACAAAAGAAGATAGAAGATAGAAAAAGAAGAAAGTTGATGGAAAAAATCCTACTTGATGTTTTTAAATGTAATTCAAATTAACATTTTTATAGTATTTAGGACAATTCCTTCTTATTTTTAGGAAAAATATTCGGATGTAAGAGCCCTATATATAGGTTGATTGAACTGTATCATTATCTCAGTGATCGCAAACTCTTTTAATTAGATTTTATATCACGATCCAGTGCATGTGTGCAGGCACACACATGCACACATACACAACCATTTAATACTTTGTGACATGATACTTTATCACATGCAGTGCAGTTAATTCTGTTCTATTCTGGGTTTTTTTGTGTCTCCATCTCTCCTTCCTTTCGTATTAAATTGATCTCATGAGCCTGGTGGGTCAGGACCCACAGTTTGCAAAAACGCCTCTCCAGGTGGGACACTGAGCTGAAACTGGCTCACACGAGATTACTCCCCGTTGTGGCTGGTGGTAGCATGTGTGCCAGGGGGAGGCACAGGTCTCCTCTGATCTGGCTCCAAGGCTCTGGGAAACTCCTGAGTGGACCAGACAGCGCAGTTCATGTAAAGGGTTCGGGAGAGGGCTCCTGAGGCAACTGGAAGGGCTCAAGGTAGGCGCAGAACAGCACAAACCAGGCTGAAACTAACTTGGCTCTGGGATTCAGGCAAGGTGCATCCCGGGACAGCCAGCATCCCTGCTGCCTTCCTCTGGCCGCCTTCAGGGCAACAGTGCTCGGTTAGTCCTCGTTATGTTTACAGGACCCTCAGAGGTTAGTGATGTGCTCTGCTTCAGGGCCTGGAGCTGCGTCCCTTCTGTGCTGAGGGGGCCAGGTGCATCACCAGCCGGCGGGAACATCGCACAAAGACCCCAGACCCCAAGGAATGAGTTGGTGCCAGAGCACTAGGTGTCTGACCTTCAAGAACCAGGAATCCCAGAGGAGAGGGGCTTGACCTGGGGCCAGCACAGGCCCACCCACTTCCCTTATCTCATGAATAAGTCTGGGGACCGAATGTGCAGTGTGTGACTGCAGTGAACAATACTGTGCTGTGTACTTGAAATTTGCTAAGAGAGTAAACCATGAATGTTCTCACAATTACAAAAACTGATGCTGAAGCTCCAATACTTTGGCCACGTAATGCAAAGAGCCAATGCATTGGAAAAGACCCTGATGCTGGGAAAGATTGAAGGTGAAAGGAGAAGGGGATGACAGAGGATGAGGTGGTTGGATTGCATCACCGACTCAGTGGACATGAGTTTGAACAAGCTCCAGGAAGATGGTGAAGGACAGGGAAGTCTGGTGTGCTGCAGTCCGTGGGGTTGCAAAGAGTTGGACACGACTTAGCGACTGAACAACAACTTGAGGTGACAGATGTGTTAATTGAGTTGTGGTGACCATTTGCAATGTATACATATACCAAATCATCACATTGTACACTTTAAGTTTATGCAGTTCTGTCAAATATACCTCAATAAAGCTGGGGAAAAAACATTTATTTCTACATTCTTACTTGTGACTCAAATGGTCAGAAGGAAAACAACTTGTATGTTTTGTATTTTGTGTTTCTGTGCAAATGACATGGAGATGACACTTTAAAACACTTGACACTGAACTGACCGAGCGCATGACCAGGTCTCCAGAGCCCTCACTCAGGAGCTAAAGTTCAGCGTTAATAAGAACGACAATGACCAGAAAGGTAACCCAAGGTGCCCTTCACAGCACAGCGCTGCCCACTGCAGCCTCTGAGACCAGCCATGGTCACTTTCCCAAACTGCCTACGTGCCTCACTCAGCTACATCCTGTCCATTCCATCTTCTGGGTGAAAACCTGAAGTCAGAGGAAGGCCAGCCCAGCAGTTTTGAGTGGTCACCCTCGCTGGGGGACCTCTGTCTGCTCTTGGCCATGGTCATGGGATGGCTGAACTTTACCGAGTTTACTGGACATTCAGAAGAACAATAAAACTCCCTTTTACATTTGAAAGGTCAAAGGAAGACCAAACCAGTTACAGAAACACATAAGAATGTCCCCCAAACTGCTCGGAACTTACTCGTGGTGTTTTGCTGTTTTTCTCTTTGTGAATTGAGACAGGGCTTGTAACATAGGGGCCTTCATATGTCTGTTAGATTAATGAATTCACTAAAAATAAAACAACTAATATGTATCTATACCATATTCTCATTGTACCATCTGTACTATATTGCCTATGCTAATCTCTCTTGTATTAGGATTTTAACTTCCCGTGACAGTTTAAATGAACTGTTAATGTGTCGACTTGACAGGGCTGATGGAGGCTCAGACAGCTGGTGAAATGGGACATCTGGGTGCGTCTGTGAGGGTATTTCTGGAAGCAAGCAGCATTGGAATCTGTGGACTGAGTGATAAAAACCACCCTCTCCATCGTGGTGGGCGCCATCCAAGCTGAACAGAACAGAGGGCTCCATCTTCTCCTGCCTTTGGACATCAGTGCTCCTAGACCTCAGGCCTTAGGACTGAACGACCTGGCCTCCCAGGGCTCTGGCAGGTGGATGGTGGGTGGCCGGCCACCAGACCCGCCTGGGTACGCACCTGTCTCTGTCCACACATCCCTGGCTCTGCCCCCGCTCCTCCTGCAGAGAAGGAGGAGCTCTTACCCTCGCCCTCAGCAGTGCTCCCACTGCCCTGGGGCCCAGCGTGTGCTCAGGACACTGGATGAAGCCTCCTGTTGAAAAAGCAAGCGGCTGCACTCTCCCAACTCTCACAAAACCTTTCTTAAGTCTCTTCGTCTGATATCTGGTAGAAATCTGTAACACAACGGACGTGAACATTCAGGGGATGTTCGGAATGCCTCTTGCTTTCCGGAGGGCAGTGGCTTTTGTTAACCAACAGATGAGACCAAACCCCAGCACAGACCACAGCCTCTGTGAGCTCGAGGTGGGAATGCCAGTGGAGGCTGGGGTCCTGACCAGTGTGCATCTGCTGGATGATCATCAAGCAAGGACAGTGTCAGAGCACCCATCAACCCAGTAGCCATGTGCAGCCCGGGTCTCAGCCCTGTTCAGCATCAGGGGCTGCGCTGTGGCTGCCAGGCCCTCTCCCGCTGCTCGAGCTTCCTCACCACCCACTCACCATGGGCAGTCACAGCTGCAGACCCCTGGGCACATCAGACTACACTGACTGATGGCAAGACGAGCCTTCCAGAAGTGATGAAGTCACTTAACCCCCACCCAAGGCTCTGACTCAGTCCTCCACTTCCCATGCTGACTTCCCAGGATCACAGGAGATGCACGCTCACGGTACACTGTGTCCACTCACAAATCAAGGCCGGGCAGGCCCCTGCAAGAGGCCATCACCGGTGCTGGGAATTTTAGTCCCAACTTCCCCTCTGCTTGGATAACTGCCTCAGGATCCCTGGCCTCTTGGCTCCCTGACCTAACCCCACATAACCTCCTGGCGCACTTGAAGGCAGGACCTCCAAGGCCACATGGCGTGGAGCTCCGTGGTTTGGCCACCGGGCCTCCAGCCTCCACGACCCTGTGTCCAGGCCCTTGTCCAGCCCCTGGGGAGGACGGAGGGCCTCATTCCATCACCCAAAAGCTGCTATTACGTTGAAAGCAATTTATACCAGAGACAGTGCTTTCTAAAGGCTTAGTGTTTGGGCTCAAAGGAGCACACTAGTAGGGACCCCCAGAAAAGGTTAGCATTTAGGTTCTCAGACCCATCAAAGCTGGCTGCCTAGGGCTCTTGGTATGTCCAAGGTGACCTGTAGAGTCCGATATTCTGCAGCTAAGCTCCCACTTCTCTGAAAGGTTGTAAGAATTAGGTCAGCTACTGTGAAAGCTCGTGAACAAAGTGGTTGAGAATGACCTCGTTCTAGCTGTCCCAACACCCAGAATTAAAAGGTTAAGAAAACAGTGTGTCCTTTTTATGTCCTTGGAGACCAGCACTTCATCTGGATTCTTGCAGGAAAACATTTCATTTATCATGAAAGTCGATGAGCACCTTATTGACTGGACAGCAGATTAAGGGTATTAAGAACATTTGCTAAAATAAACAAGGCACTTTCGCCGGGCAGGAAGGCTGATATTGTGCATAATCACCGAGCCAGCCAACTGAAGAAGAAGCCAGCCACCACGATCATGGCAGATGCCCGCAAGGAACGGCCAGCCAGGTAGAGAAGGCCTTCGTTCACAGACGGTAATGCAAGTCATAACACAGAGGCAGGAAAGTGAAATCTGCTTAGAGCAAGCTGGGGAGTCCTGGAGTGCAGTCAGTGGGTGTCACTTGAAAAGGCTTTTATCAAGTCCAGGAGCATCTGGGGGCTCCCTTGAGTGCAGCCAGGCAGGAAGGAACGGGGAGCCTGGGCAAACTTCTCAGGGCCTCGTGCCTGAGCAGCTTCTGCTGTGATGAAGGATGTCTGACATCAGCAGGAACCAGAGCCCCCTCTAACCCCACCCCAAATAGGGTCCCGGGAGGACAGGTAGGAGCCCCATGGCCAGTGGCAGGGGTCACACAGTCCATCCACCCTTGGGATCCAGGCTCCGCTGTGTCAGGGAGCCACTCGTTGGTTGGTCCCACTATAGCCAGCTTCCTGACTCAGTTTATAAGATTCTAAGTATTGAGGTTTTGCTATAATGTTGACAAAATACCAGTTCTGGAAATGTGCTTTTCCTGTTTTTGCTAAAAATATTACTGGTAGACACAGCTGTCCTGAGCCATCCAAGCCACTGATTAGTTTCCTTGACCCTCCCTCTCAAGTATTCCCTCTCGGTTTGTTAACTACTATTTGTGTGGTTTATCAACCCTATGAGATGTCCATCTCCGTGCATCAGAGCCGCCTATAGCAGCTTCAGTCACGGATGTCTTGATGCTACTGTCTGAGCAGGGTCACAGCGGGTGAGTGGCGCTGTGGGGGCCTGGGGGTGCGGCTGGAGGTCGGGGACACCAGCGCTGTGGGTTTGTGTCTCCAATGGCCGTCGCGGTCATGCATCCCTGATGTCCACAGTTGTTGATGAGGATCATCTCGCCTGGCAAGTGAAGCCGTGTACTAAGTCCCCAGGAGGTGGGGGGACAGAGCCCCCCACAGCTGAACGATCGTCCCTGCCACTGCAGATTCAGTGTCCGCCAGGCCTCACTGCCTGCCAGGCCTCACCGCAGCACGTCAGAACTCGGGCCTCCTCTGGGCCTTGTCTGCTCTGAGAGGCTGGCCGTATGGAACCCTGTTCCCCACAAATGTGACTCTTTCTCTCCCAAGTCTGTGTGTGGCCGTATGTGTATGCAAGTGTGCCCATCTGCCCGTAATCACATGGGGGTGCGGGCGTGTGTCCCCGAGCCCAGGCTGGCCTGCGGTGGGCAGTGGGCACGCACAGCAATGCAGGGCTGCCTCGGCTTGGGGCTCACTAGCCGTCTGCTGTTTTACTGAGAACGTGGGTGCTCCCTGAGGACGCAGTGAAATGAAGCAGTGTCTGAGAAAGGCCGTGGTTCGGGGCCCTTTGGGGCCTGATGCTCTCAGCGGTGAGGGTCTCCAGGTAAACGCAGGGTGGTGCGGTCGCCATGGCAACAGGGGTACTCATCTCTAGGTTCACAGCCGTATTTCATCAATTTGGTGCTCCGCTAAACACAAAATAATGCCTCTTTAATGATGCTGAGCCAGAGTTCTTAGAAATAAGGGAGCTCCCTGCAGCAAGCGCCAGAGTGCAGAATCCAACCGCAGAAACACCCCATCGCCCTGCGAGCCGACCGTGGTTTCCACCGCGTGGAGCTTTGTGCAGTCACCCCTAAGCCTCTCAGTAGGTCGTGTCTGACCCTGGGCCGTGGCTCTCCATGCCGGGGCCAGCTATCTCCAGAGCAGAGTGGGCCAAAGGCCCCCCAAGTGCGGCCCCGCATCCTCCTGCGCCAGCGGAGCAGCGGGGCCAGGCCAAGTCTGCCCCAGAAAGAGCCCACCAGCCTCAGGGACTTGTACTGTGGAGGACGCGCGGGTTTGTGCCTGGTCCCTGGGGAGTTCAGAGACCACCGGGCTCGGCGCGGCCCCATCCTTGATGCAGCAGACCGGCTGCCCAGAGCATCTTCACCTGCCCACGGGGCCTCTCCTCAGCCATTTGCGGGACGGGGGCAGGGGCACCAGGGGCAGCGAGGGGCCCGGGTCTGACCCCCACACTGACCTGGACTTGGTGGGCTGTCTGGGAGCTCCTGGGACCTGAGAACGGCAGGCGGCCTTCCCTCTGCCAGGGTCCAGCTGTGTGTCAGCCTCGGGAACCCTCCCCAAACTGCCCTCCGGTGCGTGGGGGACACAGCTCACCTCCCACCCCTCCATGTGAGCCAGGGCTCAGGAGGTCAGGCAACAAGACGCAGAGCTAGGGTGGCCACAGCCACGGCAGGACAGAGGAGCCCAGCTTCCACAGACTCACTGAGTGAGCTTTGAAGGGGTCTTTTGTGCAGGTGAGAAACGTGGTTTCACTGAACAAGGGAGTAACTTGAGGCCACCTGCCCACTAAGGAGCAGCAGGCTGGACTCCAGCAGCATCCCTGGGGGCAGTGGCCTCATTCTGAGGGCGTGGGTGCCACCTCCTGGGCCTTCAGGGAAGCGCTACACCTGCCCGTCCGGATGCTGGCTGGAGCAGGGGTGGGTGCTGGGCCATCAGGAAGCCCCTGAGGGGTGCTTAGTGCTGGCAGGTTAACATCTTGATGCGAAGGTGCGACACAGGGGGCCTCTGGAAACATCGCTCCGCAGCTGGCGGGTGTGTGGGGCAGGGCCTTGGGTCCCGGGAGTGATCAGCCCCTGGGGACCCTAACCCCACCCGCTGTGTCCTGGACCCAGTGCAGTGGCCAGGAAGCCTAGGGACAATCAAGAGTGTTCCCAGCAAGGCAGATGGAGCCCGCGCGGCCCTTCCCATCACCAGACTCGATGGTGAGGGCGTGAAGACTGTGGCTCTCTTCCTGCTGGTTTAAGATAGACCCCAGTGGCTGTCTGGTCAGGTTCTCCCCTCTCAGCCCACTCCCTGAGGAGCTTGCTCTAGGAAACCTGCTCCACTGCAGAGAGATGTGGCAGAAACACAAGTTATACCCAGTCATCGTTACCCTAACGTTATGTGTGTTTGCAAACATCAGTAGGATCCCAGTCAGGAGCAGAACACGCACCTGGAGTGTGGTGCAGCCTGCAGCCTGGGTGGCCCTCATTTTGTACAAAAGGGTTCCATGCAATAAATAACTGCCCCCAACCACCAGGGGGCCTGGCATCAAAGACCGTGGGTCCCCAACTCAAGAGGGAAGAGCCTCCTTCTCATCTATCCCCTTTTGAAAATCCCAGTGTCTCGTGGGTCGCCCACCCTAGGCTTAGACCTTCTCCCCGTTTGCTCTTGTGTCTCAGAGGGAAGACGCCTCTGCCCCAGAGAAGCATCTCCTGAGGGCCTGCCCCACGGCGGGGGGAGGGCACCGTGTCCCCAGAGGGAAGTGGCTCACCAGCAACTCCCTCCAACTCCAGTTCCCTTTTTACCCTGACCTGGTGTTCCCAGCCACCCAGGACACACCCCACCAGACCCTGCAGGGCGGCCCAATGTGATCCCTCTGAGCTTGTGCCCTGAGACCTGGTGGGCAGAAAGGATGCACCTTTACTAGCAGAGGTGCATTCTGATGTGGACGAGAGAGGTGGCGGGGGAGCCATGCCACGCAAGAAGGCCTGTTGAGAAGGCTGCGGTCACAGCAGGCACAGGGGGACGGGACCTCCTGTCCAGTCCTGGAACCAGGTGCTGACCTTGTGCCAGGAGACAGTTGTGTAGTGAACGAATAAATGAGCGAAAGAATGAGTGGACAAATGAGAAAAGTGATGAGGGATTGGGCAAGAAAGTGAGCAGGTGAGCAAACAAGTGAATGAGCAATGGAATTAATCAACAAATGAAGGAAGGAAGAAATGAGCAAACCGGTGAACAAGTAAATGAAGTAGAACAAGTGAGTCCTGACTCACTTCCTATCTCCCTACCCCCTGGCTCCGTCCCTTTGGGCCCCTGAAGAGATGAAGGAGGGGACAGCATGGTTTCTCTGAAGGTAATCCCTGGCCCTTCCCCGCGGGGCCTGTCAAGAGGAGAGTAAGGCAATGGAGGGCTCAGCCTGGGCCCAGAGGCCCTGTCCTCTTGATCCCTGCTATTTTAATGCAGAATGTTAAAAAAATCAAAATTAATTCAAACCCCATGACAAAAAAAAAAAAAAATCAGCATAGTAAATAAAGACAGGGTTACTATTCCTGATTTCTTCTTGCCTCAGGCTTCAATATGGCTCATCACAAAGCTGTCTTTATGTCAGATTTTGGTTTTTTGTTCATCAAGATTTTTCTGCATTAATTTTGATGTTTTGACATGTTGCATTAAGATAGTTATCTCTATTCCTGAGAGTGGCTGTGTCTTTCTTCTCTGTTTGGTGCCTCCTTAAATGTCACACCC